>CM062820.1:1314028494-1314641600 GCA_031772625.1 Pinus tabuliformis
TTAGAAAGAGATTAGGCTATGAATATTTCTGAGCAAGTTTTGCAACATTATATTTCCTAATGTAAGACACATTTTAAGTTAATGGAAGAAATTCCTCCTTTTAGTTGTTTTCTTGGTTCCTCTTTAGGGACTCTGAGCATCCTTGGGCTGAGCCCTCCCAAGAGCTTTAAATCCCTCTTGTATTTTTGTTGTTATTATTTTAATGGTCTGCGTTTTCTTTATTTAGCTTTTGAATTAGCATTTCAAGAAATTATAGTTTAATAGCTTTATGCTTGGTTAAGTAGGTAGTGTTGAGAGATAAATTTATTTTCAAGTCCTTTATACAATATTTCAACATCTTATCATACCTATATTGCTTATCATTGCATCTTCAAGCCTCATTCCAGTTCATTTCAATTGTTGTTACAATTTTTGTAATTCCTTGTTTTATTGTGCAGCCACTATTATGATTACAGAGCGAATATAATTATTTTTTATCCAGATTAGATCATTATATCTTTTTTCACCCATATCAATGCATTCAGAGTGGAAAAAAGTGGAGGAATCAGCTCATGGGACCATTTTACCGGCGGGACCCAGTTTGGCAAAGTAGGGTCTGAAACATTCCTTGAGCGTTTTAAGGCATCAAATGACGTTTTCTGGGGGTATAAATTTGTTGCTTTAGTGTGGAATATTTTCATGTTATTTTACACACAAATATATTTGCAACAGTGCAAGAAGCATGTCAATCGAAGTATGTATGAAAAATTTATGTCACTCAGAAGTTGGCCTTCCTATTTTCGCCACCATAGTTTGAGAGGATGTTGTGTCAATCCCCATTATTCACAAAAAAATGGGCTAGCCATGTGATTGTGATGTAAAAGACTCTATAAGCGTCGATATTATAACTCTGGTTAAGGGTTGAGGTAGTCAAACTTAACCACTAATAGGCTATCAGGTTGTGTTATAAGGCCACTAGGAGGAAGATGCATTCCATTCCTTAAAGTGAATTTGTTCCATAGCTGAGAAAAATAGCCAAGAGGGATAGGAGGTAGATCAAGAGAGAATTTGTACACTATAGTAGCCCACGGGCCACAAGCCATACTTTTTTGTACTTGTATCCATATTTCCATGCAGTGAGTACTAGGTTCCCTTCTTTTTAATATCCATATTGGTTAAAATGATTTTTTCAAAAATAAAAGTAAGTGTGAGTGAAAGAGTTTATAACTGATTCATATTGGATTATTATATTATTTTTCATCCATATAAATTCTTTCAAAGTGGAAAAAGTGGAGGAATCAACTCTTAGGACCATTTTTTATTGGCGACACCTAGTTTGGCAAATTGGGTTGAAACCTTCCAAGAGCGTTTTGAGGGATTAAATGACAATTTTTTGGGGGTAAAAATGTGTCTCTCTAGTGTGACATATTTTATACCTATTCTACACACATATAGCTTTCCAATGGTGCAAGAATCATGTTAATCAGAGTATGTATGTGAAAGTTATACCACTTAGACATTGACCTTCCTATTTTCACCGCCATAATTTGAGAGTGTGCCATGCCAGCCCCCATTATTCAAAGAAAATGGGGATATCCATGTGCTTATTATGAAGAAGACTCTAGAAGAATCTATATTGTAACTATGGTTAAGATTTTAGGTAGTCAAACCTAATCACTAGTAGGTTATCAGATTATGTTATAACTAGACCACTAGGAGGAAAAGGGGTTACATTCTTTTGAGTGTATTTATTCCATATAGATGAGAAAAAGTAGCTAATAGGGATAGGATATAGAGCACACACAGAGGAATTTTGAAATGTAGTAGCCCACGGGCTACATGCCATACTTATTTGTACTCGCAAACATTTTCTATTCAGAGAAAGAGAGCAGAGCGACCTCACCTTCCAATTGGATTTTTCTCCCGAAAGGGTTTCCTAGGTCATATCTTGTGTCAAATGTGTGTGAGCTTTTACTTCAGTGTTCTCTATTTTCTTCATAATTTTTAACTTACATGCATGCACAATTAACAATATTCTATAGATCCAAAAATCTAAAAAGAAATAAAATTATAATTGTGTAGAATTTTAGATTTTAAATATAATTGTCTTAGCTCTATTGTGACAAAGTATCTAGTGGAATATCCATGATAGTTTACATATCATATTAGTATTAGATCAGGTTTTTTTGGGTGTATTGTGGATATTTGTAGGGGCTTTAGATCAATTGGGCCACAAGTCGTAAAACCCTAATCATGGCTGACAAATTTGTGAATAACCATCGTGATCCTACAGAGGAGAGGTTTTCATGGCTAGAAAAAAAGTCAATGATATAAATCATAATGTAAATCTCATCATGGTGGACTTGAGGAATAAGCTTAGAATATTTGGAGAAGATGGGGGTACAAATGTAGAGGAAAAATCTAAAGGGGGATCAAGAGATTGTGAAGAAATAAAGAACCATCCAAGAAAAGAGCCTGGAAAAGATCAACCCATTTTGAATGCCATGAATCAATCACAACCTCTATTTAAAGTGGAAGCAAAGGTTGATATCAATTCGTATCATGGTAATATAGACACTCTTAATCTAAATCACTGGTTGTAGCAACTAGAAGTGTGTTTTAATGTCCATCAAATTGAGGAAGAACAAAAGATTTAATTTGTATGGTTAAATTGGAGGGTTGTGCTCTAACACGGTGGGAATGACACAAGAAGAGCCTTGAGGTTAGAGAGATAACCTACAATGACTAAGTGGGAGGACTTCAAAACCTCATGAAGTCATAATTTTACCACATTGGGTATGTAGAGGACTAGTGGATCTGTTGGTACTAGTTAAGGAAAAAGTGAGGGGAAAACGTGTAAGAGTATGCTACAGAGTTCAGAAATATGTCCATAATGTTGGGTATCTCCCTAAATAAACCATATGTACTCCTCAATTATTTGGGGGGTCTACACCACCATTTGTGAGAGAAATTGATGTTGTTCAAGCCCAAATCGGTAGAAGAATCTTATGTATAGGCACAATACCTAGAGAACATAGGCCTGAAGAAAGCATAATCAAGTGGATTGAAGTAGGAGAACCATAATTTTTTAAGGAGGGGAAGAAAAAGAAGAAATAGGGAAAAGAAAAAAAGATAATATCCATAACATACCAATTCAAAGATCCCAACAATCACTGCAACCTTGACAGTCATATAGAGGAGAAGTGATGGAAGTTGCATCCAAAGATTAACCCAAAGAAAAAAAATAAAGACAATAATAAGAAGAATCTCATGGCCACTTAATTGAGCAACCAAGTTGAAAGCATCTCGAATGTGGATGAGAATATTGACTACACGTTAGTGAAAAAGGAGGTCAATCTGAATAGCCTTCAACAAGAGGAAGAGAAAGAAATGACCAAACTCTTCGATATAAAGATATAGGTCAAGAATACCAATATTGATGCTTTGTTTGACCCAAGATCGCAGGTGAATCTCATTGCAGCAGACCTAGTTAAGAAGTTGGGGTTGCAAGTTTGTGATCATCTAAGGTAAATAAAGATGTAGAGCTAAATGTAACAAAACAATGCAAAACTAGATTTACCATCCATGTTGATTTTATTGATGAAGTAGAACTAGATGTGGTTCCCCTTCATGTATGTGGGTTCATTTTTGGGAGTCCCTACATGTACACATAAGATGCAATATTCATGCAGAGAGCCAACTAGTATCTGATCGTAAAGGATAAAAATTGTTCACCATCTATACGCACAAAGGAAATTCAAAAATTTTGTTGGTAAGTGCCAAAAAAGCCAAGAAATTGATCAGTTCCAGTAAAAAGTATGTTTTATTGTTTTTTATAGAAAATCAGTCTATAGAAGAGTCAGTGAGAGGCAAGATATCCCTGGAGAGGTGTAATAAGAAACGTAAACAACAACTGGAAGATTTTCCATAAACATACAAGATGTGTTCTGGGAGCCTAAAGGGTTACCATCTAAGAGGGAAGTGGAGCATGAGATCCATCTATTACTTGTCTCCCCATTGTCAAACTTTGGGTCGTATAGGAAGTCTGTTATAGAAGCAAGTGAGGTGACGAAACAGTTGCAGAAACTACTGGAACAAGGTTTCATATGACTAAGTAAATCACCATGTGGGTAACCCATCATCATTGTGCGAAAGGAGGATGGGACTTGGCGGATGTGTATAGATTATAGGCCATTGAAACAAGTCACGCTCAAGAATAGTTACTCCCTTCCCAGGATAGATGATCTGTTGGATCAATTGTAGCAAGAAAAATACTTCACCAAGCTGGAATTAAATTTTGGATACCACCAGGTTCGAGTCGAAGAAGAAGATACCCAAAAGATCATCTTCAAAACCAGGCAAGGTTTGTATGATTGGTTAGTCATGTAATTTGGTCTATGCAATGCACCAAATATGTATATGATATTATTGAATGATGTATTGTGCCCTTTTATAGATTCATTTTTTAATATCTATTTGGATGATATACTAGTATATAGTGCCACGTGGAAGGAGCACATCTCACATTTGACATAGGTGTTGGAGACATTAAAGAAGCACCAACTACTACAAAATATGAATAAGTGTGAGTTTGCATAGTAATTTTTGGTGTATCTGGGGTATGTGATAGGTGGAGGAGAGATAAAGATAGATCCCACCAAGATAGACCATCATGAAATGGCTAATGCCTAATAATTTTTCTGAGGACAAGAGTTTCATTCGGGTAGCACAATACCTAAGGAAATTCATAGCCTCATTTTTAGTGGTGGTAGCACTGCTCCATGCCATAACAAAAAGTGGTAAGAGTTTCAAGTGGGGAAATGGTCAGTTGAGGGCTTTTGAGGAGCTAAAGACGAATATCAGTCAAGCACAAGTTCTGGCATTACTAACCTTGCAACGGGCCTTTGAAATGGAGACAGATGCAAGTGAGTATGTTATGGGAGAAGTCTTTATGCAAGGAAGAAGACCTCTATGAGCTACCATTTTGAATTATTTCATGGAGTATTTCTTAACTACACTACCTAAGACAAGGAGCTCTATGCCCTGCTGGAAGATGTGAAGAAGTGGAAGCATTATTTGATGGGAAAGGATATAGTAATCCACACATATCACCAACACTAGAGTATATGCAACCCCATAGTAAGTTACAACAGACTAGGCATTACAAGTGGATGGGGTTTCTACAACATCTTCATTTGGTGATTAAGTTTAAGAAGGGAAACATTAACAAGTTGTTCGACATGCTCTCAAGGCCACCCAAATAAAATATCACATCTTTGGGGACTCTTATGTGCATGGAGCCATTCACCCATGATGGATATAGAGAGGCATATTTAGAGTATGAGGACTTCAAGGAGGTGTTTCAGCAATTTCAGAGTCATATTCATGTGAATGATGGTGACAACACCATTAACTACCATATCTAGGATGGGTTACTCTATAGGTTGGATAAGCTATGTGTTCCTAAAGGTGATAAATTGAAACTGATTAGAGAGGCTCACACCTCCAAGCTTACAAGGCACTTTATTGTAGGGAAGATTGTGATGAATTTGTAGAGGTATGTGTATTGGCCGAAGACGCAAGAGAAGGTAGCTAGGTTCATAAGAGGGTGTATGCCTTTTTGTACCAGCAAACCTAGTAGTAGAAAATAGGGTCTATATAATCACTTACATATACCCCCTCATCCTTGAGAAATTATTTTATGGTTTTTACCAATAAGCAGGAAGGGACATGACTACCTATTTGTGGTAGTTGATAGGTTCAAAAAGATGTGAATTTAGATGCCCTATAAAAAGACCATCAAGGAGAAAGAAGCAACAAACTTTTTCTTTTGATATGTTTGGGTCCACTTTGGCATACCAAAGAGCATCATTTCAAACAGGGACATAAGATTTCTTAGTGCATTCTAGACTACATTGTGGGACAAGATGAACACAAAGTTGAACAGATCTACAACATTCCATCTGCAAACAAATAAGTAGACAAAAGTACTCAACAAGACTTTTGTTAAAATTATGAGGGGATACAACTAGAAGCATCCAAATACATGGAATGAAAATCTAGTATACATGCAACATTCTTATAATAGAGCAGTCCACACTTCTACAAGAAATTCCCCATTTTAAACTTTTTTTGGGAGATTTTCTTGCTTCACCTTTGGACATTGCATATGGGTAGTAAAGAGGAGTGAGGGAAGATCTTACAGGAGGCACCTTGAGGACTAAAAAATTTATAGAGAAGATCATGCAAATCCATATATAGGTACAAGATACACTGCAGAAGTCACATGAGAAATGTAAGGCCAAACATGATCAACATAGGACAAAGAAATCATTCAAGATGGAAGACAAAATATGGCTATAGTTGAACAAGGAGAGGTTACATGGGCCTGGTGATGAGCCTCATCATTGGGTAACTATATGGACCTTAATTCACCTCCTATCTTAGTCAAATCAATTCTTCTCACAATTTATTACATGTTTTGATTATATTTTGTTTAATGAGATGAGTCAAAGTGAGATATCATGCCTAGTGGACTAATGTGCATTGAATGCAGGTTTGTGAGAGAAAATCAAGTAATTTTGGCAAGGTTAAAGGTTGAAACTCGAATGGGACAAGGAAGAGAGATTGTAGGAGGTAAATCCTCCTCATTTACTCCTCCCTTATTCGAATATTCCTCCATCAATCACACTATCTCGGAGTACAAGCAGCCAAGTCATGAAGATCAAAAGGAAGTCAAGCAAGTGACAGTCAAAGAGTTAGTTTATCTCAAGTTTGGGAGTTGAGCCTCCCTAGATTTAAGGAAGTCGTTGGGGACTTCAGTTGTATAAATAAAGAGGCCTAGAGCCTCATTAGGATTCGAATTTTTGCTGTAAAAACACTAGTTATTTTTTAGCTCCAGACTTGTGGAAGACATTGCTATGTAATTTTCTGTTTTGATAATGAGAATGAGCTTCTTCTTGATCCAATACTGAGTTAACTCAGAGGGTTGAAGCTCTTGGGTTAGGACCCAACCCTAGCAGCAAAGGCTCCTCTTCTTGTATCTGTATGCTTAGATTGATTTCATAGGTTCATGGTTGAATTATCCTTATAAGTATTTCATTGCAAGTAAGGTAGATTTGATTAGTTTGTTTATTAGTTTTATTCCATTTGTGCTTTACTTCAATAGTAGTTTAGAAGAGATAAAGAACCATCAAAAATCTATCAATAGGTGTTTTGGCCTCACTTCTCCCTTCAGGGATCGTGATTTGAGGAAAGGACTCCTATGCAGCCCCAAAAAGACAGAATTCTACTTTCTCCTAGAATTTAGAGTTTTTGTACTTAAGCCAACATTTGATCCAGTTGCAAGAGTAGGACCTAGTCATCATTTCTTCCATCTTCATCCTTACGGTAGATCTCATCAATGATTCCATCTTATTCTGCAATTTTTCCTCGTGCATGAAGTAGACAGCTAGCTCATTAAACTCTGTTTTCCTAGCTTTTTGAAATTCTCCTTGTTTACATGATTTTTGTTCAAATATCAATGTTTGATGCAGTGTAGGTGTTTCATAAGTAAAGAGAGATCTCATAGCCAGCAACATCCTTCAAACTTCATCCATCCATGATCATTCCTTGCTTTCACTAAGACCCTCACCAATTTCATCTTTTTACAAGGAAACTTCTTTAAGCATGTTGAGCAAATCCAACCATCTCCCAACCTTTCTTTTGAGTTTTGAGTGAGCCTAGGAATTTTCTTGCTTCATTCCATCCACCAACCACCTTCCCTAAGCCCTCCATCACCTTCAACACCCATTATTTTTCTCTCGGTTGTATCTTGTAGAAATATAGGGAATCTTGTAGGTTTTTAGGACATCCTGTAGGTTTTCCTATAGTGGCCTGTTTTGAGGCCGAATTGAGGAGGAAGCCAGAAAAGGTCTCCTAAGGGTCTCCCAAACCTCCCAACCATCCACGAGCATCCCTAAGCCACCTGCCACCTCACCAAAAGAGATTATCTTTCACACTTTTCCATAAAAAAGATAAAAATAAAAATAGATTTATTATAGTTGTTTACATGCATAGTAGTAATGTTTGATGTTTTGAACTTACATGCTTAGGACAGTAGATTTTCATACATGTTAACTTAGCATTCTTTCTAAAGCATAGTCTCTTAGCAGTTAGTTAGAAAATGGTGTGATTTTAGCATTGGATTTCAGTCTTTTTCCTTATTGCAGTAGACAAGCTTTCTCTTAGAGTAGATTTCTCTTTCCCTCATCAATAATCAAGCTTCTTCTGAATCCATAGAAGTCTGGCTTGAAAAACCCTAGTGGTCTCTCTCCAGCTAAACAGTGACAAAAGGGTAGAACCATCACTTTTACTTGTGTATACAACACTGTCACCTCCAAGTTTGTACGAACCCTGGGTTGATAAAGTAAAGCTGGTAGCTTGAGGAGTTGCAGCATTCTTGCTGCAATACTAGTGCTCATCACTTTTTGGCACCATTTCTAGGGAGGTGTTTGAGTAATATGTGATTACTTCTTTCTTTCTTCCATTTCTTGTTTCTGATATTCTGCTATTAGTTTCATTTCTGCAAGAGTAATTTAGTTGCTTTCTTTTCCATTCTACATTCTTTGCTTTCCTTTCCATTCTGCAAGTAAGATTCGATTCAAATAGCTAGTTTTCAGTCAGTCGGTTAATTTTCATTCAGTCTGCAATTTCAATTCTAAAATCACTTTCAAAGTTTGAAAAAACTCAAAACAAAACAAAAACATTTCTTTCATGCCTCGTAGGAATAGGGATAACTTAGGGAATTTTTTGCCAAATACCCCCACTGCTTCAAACAACCAACCTTCCCTCCTCTTCAATGGCTGTGAATTGGAGGAAGCCTTAATTGGGCAACCCAAAATATTTGAAGTACCTACAAGGGCTGCCATTAATGTGATGACCAAGGATACCATGCTCAAACTCAACCTCCAGGGTTCGTTGAGAAAGACCACAGCAGTCCTGCAACTTGCAGACCGCTCCACAGTGACCCTTGAGGGGATTATGGAGGATATGATGGTCTCCATTGACTCTTGGGAATACCCTGTAGATTTCCTAGTTCTCCAGCCTAAGGCCAAGCTTACTGGTTACCCTCTCATCCTTGGGAGGCCCTGGCTAGCAGATGCCTACATTACCTGTAGGGCTAGAAAGATGACTATCAAGAATGGGCATATGTCCAAGAAGTTAGTCCTATATCCTCCTGCCCAGCCATCTCTAGAACATGACTTACCTTTATGGCTGGAAGAGGAGGAATAAGATGAAGTTTATTCCGCCAAACTCTATACCTTAGAAAAAACCATGGGAGGGGGGAAACCAGACGAAGATGATTTGATTGAACACATACTCCAAAGTCCAACTCCCAGTACATTGTCCTTAGAAGAAGTAGTAAATGAAACCTAGAATAACCATCAGATTGATCTATTCTTAGCCGATTCCAACCCTATCCGTGTCAAAACCATAGAATTTGGCCCTGAGAGAACTTTGAAAATCAACCCATCTCTTTCTGTTCACCAAGAATAAAAGTTGTGAAACATGCTAAAGGAACACCTGGATACCTTTGCTTGGAGTTACAAATAAATGAAGGGAGTGCACCCCTCGGTGTGTGCTCACCACATTTACATCAAATAAGGTTGCAAACCAGTTCGGAAACCCCAAAGGAGGATGAATCCAGCTCTCAAATATATAGTCAAAGCAGAACTGCAAAGCTGATAAATGCAAGATTCATTTACCCATCTCCGACAGTGAGTGGGTCTCTCCTTTGGTGTTGGTTCCAAAGAAAAATGGTAAGTGGAGGATTTTTGTCGATTACAGGGAGTTGAACAAAGCCATAAAGAAGGACCATTTCCATCTACCTTTCATTGACCAAGTGCTAGAGGGCCTGGCAGGGAAAAAAAATTTCTCTTTCCTAGATGGATTCAGTAGGTAATATCAAATCCAAATCAGACCAAAAGACCAGGATAAAACCACCTTCACTTGTCCTTGGGGTACTTTTGCCTATAGGGTCCTTCCTTTTGGCCTATGCAATGCTCTTGCCACTTTCTAGAGAGCAGTCCTGAGTATCTTTGCCAAGTTAGTCCATGATGCAGTAGAGATTTATATGGATGATTTTACACCTTATGGATGTGATTTCCAGGAGGTTCTGTCCAACTTAGGTAAGGCGTTGAACAAATGCATTGAAATGAACATGTCTCTTAGTCCCAAAACATGTGAGTTCTTGGTGACTGCAGCGACTGTGATAGGTCATTCAATATCCCAGCAAGGACTGCAGGTGGACCCAAACAAGATAGATATCATCCAAAGGGTCCCACCTCCACAAAAGCAGAGAGATGTCAGAAGTTTCCAAGGGTTAGTTGGATACTATCAAAGGTTTATAAAAGACTTCAGCAAGTTAGCTTCCCCTTTATTTGGGTTGTTGGCCAAAGACTCTAAGTTTGTATGGTCAAAAAGTTGACAAGGGGCCCTAGTCACCCTAAAGGACAAGTTAACCACTGCACTAATTCTCCGAGGCCCAAATTGGGCCCTTCCTTTTCATATACATGTTGATGCCTCAGACAAAGCCATAGGAGTACTCTGGGCCAGATAGATGAAAAATTTCCTTATGTCATTTACTTTATTAGTAAGAATCTGTCAAAGGTTGAACTGAACTACATAGTGACCGAAAAGGAGCTACTAGCTGTTGTGCATTCATTAAACAAATTTAGGCATTACATTACAGGTTATCAAACATTTGTACACACTGACCATGTTGCAATCAAATATTTAATGAATAAACCTGATGTGAATGCCCGGATTATTAGATGGTTACTTTTATTACAGCAGTTTGATCTAACTATTGTTGATAAGCCTGGCAAGGAAAATGTTGTTGCAGATTTTTTTTCCAGATTAACTTTGCCTGCAAGTGAGGAAGGAATGGTTGATGATTAGTTACTGGATGAACACTTATTCGCCATTTCAGTTCTCTCTCCATGTTTTGCTGACATAGAAAACTATTTGGTATTTGCACAGTTCCCACCGAATTTGTCCTCCAAAGAGAAAAGCAAGATTGTGAGGAAGAGCGCCCCATTCACTTGGATTGGAGGAAACCTCTTCAAACTAGGCCTGGATCAAATTCTAAGAAGATGTGTCAAGGAGGAGGAAGTCTTTGACATCCTTTTGACCTGTCATGATGGGCCTTGTGGAGGTCACTTTGCAACAAAGAGGACAACATTCAAGGTGTTACAAGCTGGTTATTATTGGCCCACTCTTCATCAGGATGTGAAAATATATACTAGTCAGTGTGATCAGTGCCAAAGGATGGGAAAGCCTACTCCAAGGGATGAAATTCCTCTGCAACCTCAAGTGACTTTCGAGCCATTTGACAAGTGGGGCATGGATTTCATTGGACCTATTGACCCTCCTTCCAAGCAAAAGCAGTACATCATTGTGTGCACTGACTATCTGACTAAGTGGGCTGAAACCAAGGCAATCAAGGTAGCAACAGAGGAGAAGGTGGTTGAGTTCTTAAGGGAAAATGTCTTTTACAAGTTTGGGTACCCTAGAGAACTAGTCACTGATCAAGGAAGCCAGTTTACATCCAACATGATTGAAGACTTGTTAAGCTAGCACAAGATCAAGCATAGGACCTCCACTCCCTATCACCCACAAGCTAATGGGCAAGTGGAGGTGACCAACAGAGCGCTAGAGGGCATCCTAACCAAAGTGGTTAGCAGCAGTAGAAAAGATTGGGTAGATAGACTAGTTGAGGCCACCTGGGCCTACAATACCACCTAGAAGACCACCACTGGATTCACACCCTATGAGTTGGTCTATGGGAAAAAGGCCCTGCTGTCCATTGAATTTGAGTACAATACATTGAGGATGGTAGCCCAACTAGTTCTAGATCTCAGCAATGCACAAAAAAAGAGATTTCTCCAGTTGAATGGGTTAGATGAGTTCAGAATTCAAGCCCTCCTACACACAGAGGTAACTCAAATTCAAAGGAATATCTGGCATGACAAGAAAATAAAGGACAAGCAATTTCAAGAAGTGATTGGGCTTTGTTATATGATTCCAGATATAAATACTTTAAGGGAAAGTTAAGGACTAGATGGTTAGGGCCTTATGTCATAGTCATGATAATGGTTCAGTGCAGATCATAACCATAGATGCAGAGGCCATTCCTTTACTTGTTAATGGGCACAGATTGAAAGTTTACAAAAGGCCATTGTCAAAGAAAGAGTTCATTGATGGTATCAACAAAACAGTGATGGTGGTGGAGCAAGTCTTAGCTCCTACCTCATCAAGTCCCTGAGAAAAAGAAAAAAAATAAAAATAAAAATAAGGAGACTCAGGTGAAAACCTCCATGAGGTGCCTGAGTCCCACTGTTGGGTTGAAAACCTCTTGAGGTGGCCCAATGGTGTCAAAACAAAAAAAAAAGAGAGAAATAAAAAGATCCCTGGGTGAAAACCTCTCTTGAGGCACCCAGGGCAAGCAGCTAGGATGAAAACCTCTTGGAGGCAGACTAGTTGTTTTTCAAAAATAAAAATATAAAAAAATAAAAAAGAGAAAAGAAAATTTATGAAAATATTGTTTGCAGGTCAGCAGGAGGACAATCAGAGCAACAATGGAGAATCAAAAGGGACCTATTCAGCTCATATTTTTATTTCTCCATTCATTATCCTTCATCATTCCACCATTCCTTTCATTTTTTCACTCATTTGCCTCAGTTTGCAAGGGTTCTGTGTTTTCTACAGGATTCCCTGTAAACCTACAAGATCCCCTGAAAACCTACAAGATGATCCTGTAGGAATTACAGTAGCTTGGGAATCCTAAAGGAAGTAACCCTAGAGCAAGGAAATGACTTGCCCATGTCAAAGAAATAAATAAGGAGACTCAGGTGAAAACCTCCAGGAGGCGCCTGAGTCCCATTGTTGGGTTGAAAACCTCTTGAGGCGGCCCAATGGTGTCAAAACCAAAAAAAGGGAGAAATCAAAAGAACCCTGGGTGGAAACCTCTCTTGAGGCACCCAGGGCAAGCAACTAGGATGAAAACCTCTTGGATGCAGACTAGTTGTTTTTCAAATATATATATATATATATATATATATATATATATATATATATATAGATATATATATATATATATATAAAAGAGAGAGAGAAAAGAAAAATTATGAAAATATTGTTTACAGGTCAGCAAGAGGACAATCAGAGCAACAAGGGAGAATCAAAAGGGACATATTCAGCTCATATTTTTATTTCTCCATTCACTATCCTTCATCATTCCACAATTCCTTTCATTTTTTCACTCATTTGCCTCAGTTTGCAAGGTTTCTGTGTTTTCTACAGGATTCCCTATAAACCTACAGAATCCCTTGAAAACCTACAAGATGATCTTGTACAAATTACAGTGACTTGGGAATCCCAGAGGAGGTAACCCTAGAGCAAGGAAATGACTTTCCCATGTCAAATAAATAAATTCCTACATCACCATCTCATTACCATACCTCTCTCCACCTTGATCACCCCTGCATTCATCAAAAAAACAATTTCAAAAAATTTACAGTTGTCAAGAAAAAAACACAGAGAAAAAGATGAAGACAGAGAGCAAGGGGACAACACCTAAAGGTTATTTTTTACCATTCGCAAACCCTTAGAGCTCCTCTCTACCCATGCTAATCATCCTCAAGTCCCGGCAGTAGAATATGATTGAAATTTTGAGGGAGAAGTAGCTACAGGACATCCTCGAGGAAATCCTATAGCAGCCTATCCCAAAAAATAGAAATCATAGGTTGCAGCAGGTTTCAAGCATGAATATCCAAAGGTAGAAGAAGCTCCTCTAGAACCTAGCAGCAGCAGCAACAGCATCATCATCAACACCAGGTACCTGCACATCAAACAAAACCATCAAAGGACAATAAAAAAGGAGGAGAAATCACATGTAGCCAACACACAACAAAGACCTCATTTCTTTAACAACTGTAGCAAGGTATTGTTACCACAGGTAAGTATCTCACTTCCACTCTCTCATTTGCATAATGTGATCAAAAGATGTAAAAATTGTGAATGAGTTGGTTTATAAGTGAAAGGTGGCCAGTTAACTTGGCCACCTTTGTTCAATCAACGAGGAAAAAACAGTTAGTCCTCACACACATGGCAGCAGTCAAGTCAAAGAAAAGGAGGATGAGGTCGAAAGCAGTTAAGACTACGGATGCCTGAAGTGGGAGTTGATTACAAGGTGAGGAGAATGATGATGTGGTAGTGGGACCAACGGTCCAAAAATAGATATTCGTACCTCGGCTGCCAACACACCACCTCACTCGAATCAACCATAAGAGGAAATAAACATTGATCCCCATGCATAGATGCATTCACATTCTCGAGGCTCACACTAGAAAAGTCACTCTCGGCCCTCCAACAGTCTATAGGAGAGGTAAATTTCATTTTTTTCCTGCGCAGGACCACCTACAGGATCCTACAGGATCCCACAGGAATCCTACAAGATACAATCAGGCAGTCTACAGGATTGGCAGTGAGCAATTTCAAAGGGAGAAAAACAGGGGTTGGCTACATCAAGCATTGTAAGGGGTAGGCTCTACATTTCCTCCTATTTTTCCAAGTGAAAGGAACAAAAAAATCCTCTAGTTTGTTGAAATTGATTGCAGTAAAAGGGAATTGTATCCATAGAAATTTCAGTTCAATTTCCTCCTTCATTAAAATTTTGTATCAGACATATATACTCCTCCATCCATCAGACAAAATGATAGGGGGGTTTAATAGAAGGGAGCCCATCAACACTGTGAGGATTCACCAACACCCTCCTATGCTAGAAATATTCACAAGGCATAATTGGATGGGTTTCTTTGAGAAATTAAGGGGGTATGATGATGAAGTAGCCAGAGATTTTTCTCTCTCCCTCATTCCACTAACTAGGACCCATGCCACTGTTGTGGTGAGAGGCCTCTCCATAGAGCTCACCCCTGAACTCATAAGTAGAATTACCACACTCCCCTTAGGAGTGCCTTAGAGAAAGGAAGACAAGGGAAATAGCCAAACTGCAAAGAAGAAATTCTTTTTAGAGGGAGAGGAGGCCATGCAAGAAAAAAATGGAGTAAGAAGAGCAAGCCTACCATACCCCTAGAACGAAATAAGCTACCACCTTATAAAATATATATCATGTGAAGGTAGGTATAGTGTGGTATATGGATACCACTTTAGGCTTCTTAAAGAATTAAGGTTTGGAGAAGATACACCTCCTCACCACGGACTCAACATACCCTACTTCCTTCTTCAATCATTGATAGATATGAGCATGAAGGTGAAGGAAGGAAACTACCAATAGTTGGCCCATCATGGGTTAATTAGACTCATCATATAAGATGCCCTCCACAACCTTATAATTCCTATCACATGGGCAATTTTCAGAGACATGCAGACAGAGGAGAATATAAATTCCCTCAAATATGACAAGAGCCCTACTGCCAGTGAAAGGCATGAAGAAGAGACTGAAACAAATGAAGAAAAAGAAGAGAGGGAAGAAGAGGAAGAGAAAGAGAAGGAAAGTGGTGAAGAAATAGAAGAAGATGCCAAGGAGGAAACTGATAAACAAGGTGAGGAACTAAAGGGAGAAGAAGAGGAGAAAGACGAAGATGAAAAGGGCAATGGAAAAGAGGGGGCATAAGACAAGGAGAAGTCACCCAGGGTGTCTCCAGAGCCCACTGAGAAAGAGGCAGCAGTTGCCCTCACTGCCCTTAGCACCCCTATTAAGAAAAAAGGAAAAAGACAGAGACAAACTCCTTTGTACTTTAGAACAAGAAAAAGTACAAGAATAAGGCAGGGAAAACCACAGACTCCCACCAAGGTCCCTATTGTTATTGAAGACTCACCTAAATAGCAGCAGGAGATGGCTCCTCTTATAAAAACTCAAGGAGAAGGATCCTCAGGACAAACCTCCCCTAAGTCTCCTATCACTTATGTGAGAAGGCCTGTGACTAGATCTACCTCATCCAAGGGAAAAGACATCCTATAGGATACACAGCATGACCTACAGGAAGTAGAGGAAACTCTGCTAAACCTATAGAAAACTCAAAAATTGGATAAGGAAGGGAGTATGCAACAAGAAACAAAGAAGGAGGATCCAGAGTTAAGGGAACCTAGTCCTCAACCTAACCTTGACTCCTACCACTGATTTATTGAAGGGGGTAGAGTCATTCCACAAACATTTTCCATCCCATTATTCTTTGAGCTTGAGAAAGAAAGAGCAAGAACACATAGATGGATGCATATTTCCAAGTCCAAGGGAGTGGAGGACATAGGTCACATGGAGGAAAAGCTGAAAGAGATGGGTAGAGAACTAAGCAGCCTGAGAGACAGAGAGGCCATTATGAAAACTCAATTGGAGGCAGAAAATGCATGGTTGAAAGGACAGCTGCAAGAAAAAGAGAATTAATTGGCAACCATGGCCAGTCTATCTTTAGAGGTAATCCAGTGCAGGATGCCAGCTAAGTCCTATGCATTATACCTTAAGGAACAGTGGTTGCAGTTCCAAATCAAGACCCTAGCACAGAGAGGCACTATGTCATTCCAGGATTATAGATAGTTCATTGATCTTTGTGATCAAAGCACATTGGAGGATAGGGCTAAGATGTCTGAGTTCTACTTGCATAACATGGCCTTGACAAATCTGAATGTATGGGACCCTAATGAAAAACTAGGGGATTTACAGTTGATGGCTTTGGCATCATGGATGAGCCATGAAGAAGCAAAGGCTGCAGAAATGAAGAAGTTATTGGCAAGGGAATAAACAGATCCTCTCATGATAAGAGTTGAGTAGTCAAATCCAATGGTTGTCATCAGCACACATAATTTAATTACAAATGATCCTCAACTTGCACCCAGGTATCTTGCTTCCCAAGAGAAAGAAATTACACATTTTGAGGATATGTTCAGGTTGTTAGGGGATGACAGCATGCAAGCTTGCCAAAGGAGATGGAATACTTTTCCATATAGTTTGAAAATCAGATAGTACCATTCTCCTCAAAGAATGAGAGAAGCATTGAACATGACACCTATGTACAAGCAAATCATCCAAAGGCTCAAAGTTAATTGGATTGGCTTGAGACTCAGTCCACCACTGCTCTTGGGGATGTTAGAAGGAAGGAAGGAAAAGGAAGAAAGAAATCAATGGGAGGAGATAGAAAGGAAGGAAAGATTCTATGCACAAGAAGAGGAAACCACAGCAGAAGCATGGGATGTCAGGGAGGCCACTAGGGCTATGAAAGATATGGATATTGATTGAGTTGCTCAGAGGATGAGAAACACTTTCAGTAGGGGGTGATGATGAGCCTCATCATTGGGTAACTATATGGACCTTAATTCACCTCCTAGCTTAGTCAAATCAACTCTTCTCACAATTTATTACATGTTTTGATTATATTTTGTTTAATGAGATGAGTCACAGTGAGATATCATGCCTAGTGGACTAATGTGCATTGAATGCAGGTTTGTGAGAGAAAATCGGGGATTTTTGGCAAGATTAAAGGTTGAAACTCAAATGTGACAAGGAAGAGAGATTGTAGGAGTTAAATTCTCCTCATTTACTCCTCCCTCATTCGAATATTCCTCCATTAATCACACTAGCTTGGAGTACAACCAGCCAAGTCATGAAGATCAAAAGGAAGTAGAGCAAGTGACAGTCAAAGAGTTAGTTTACCTCGAATTTGGGAGCCGAGCCTCCCTAGATGTAAGGAAGTCGTTGGGGACTTCAGTTGTATAAATAAAAAGGCCTAGAGCCTCATTAGGATTCGAATTTTCACTGTAAAAACACTAGTTATTTTTTAGCTCCAAACTTGTGGAAGACATTGCTATGTAATTTTATGTTTTGATAATGAGAATGAGCTTCTTCCTGATCCAATATTGTGTTAACTCAGAGAGTTGAAGCTCTTGGGTTAGGGCCCAACCCTAGCAGCAAAGGCTCCTCTTCTTGTATCTATGTGCTTAGATTGATTTCATAAATTCATGGTTAAGTTGTCCTTAGAAGTATTTCATTGCAAGTAGTGTAAATTTGATTAGTTTGTTTATTAGTTTGCTTTCATTTGTGCTTTACTTAAGAAGTAGTTTAGAAGAGATAAAGAACCATCAAAAAGATGTCAATAGGTGTTTTGGCCTCACTTCTCACTTCAAGGATCATCATTTGAGGAAAGGACTCCTATGCAACCCCAAAAAGACAGAATTCTACTTTCTCATAGAATTTAGAGTTTTTTGTACTTAAGCCAGCATTTGATCAAGTTTCAAGAGTAGGACCTAGTCATCATTTATTCCATCTTCAGCCTTACAGTAGATCTCATCAATGATTCCATCTTATTCTGCAATTTTTCCTCATGCATGAAGTAGACAGCTAGCTCATTAAACTTTGTTTTCCTAGCTTATTGAAATTCTCCTTGTTTACATGATTTTTGGGCAAATATCAATGTTTGATGCAGTGTAGGTGTTTCAGAAGTAAAGAGAGATCTCATAGCCAGCAACCTCCTTCAAACTTCATCCATCCATGATCATTCCTTGCTTTCACTAAGACCCTCACCAATTTCATCATTTTACAAGGAAACTTCTCCAAGCATGTTGAGCAAATCCAACCATCTCCCAACCTTGGTTTTGAGTTCTGAGTGACCCTAGGCATTTTCTTGCTTCATTCCATCCACCAACCACCTTCCCTAAGCCTTCCATCATCTTCAGTAGCCATGATTTTTCTCTCGGCTGTATCATGTAGAAATACAAGGAATCCTGTAGGTTTTTAGGACATCCTATAGGTTTTCCTACAGTAGCCTATTTTGAGGCCTAATTGAGGGAAAAGCCTCTAGGAATCCAGAAAAGGTCACCTAAGGGTCTCCCAAACCTCCCAACCATCCACCATCATCCCTAAGCCACCTGACACATCACCAAAAGAGATTAGCTTTCACATTCTTCAATAAAAAAGATAAAAAGAAAAACAGATTTATTCTAGTAGTTTACATGCACAGTAGTAATGTTTAATGTTTTGAAATTACATGCTTAGGACAATAGAATTTCATACATGTTAACTTAGCATTCTTTCTGAAGCATAGTCTCTTAGCAGTTAGTTAGAAAATGGTGTGCTTTTAGCATTGGATTTCAATCTTTTTCCTTATTGCAGTAGACAAGCTTTCTCTTAGAGTATATTTCTCTTTCCCTCATCAATAATCAAGCTTCTTCTAAATCCATAGAAGTCTGGCTTGAAAAACCCTAGTGGTCTCTCACCAGCTGAACAGTGACAAAAGGGAAGAACCATCACTTTTACTTGTGTATACAACATTGTCACCTCTAAGTTTGTACAAACCCTAGGTTGATAAAGTAAAGCTGGTAGCCCCAAGAGTTGTAGCATTCTTGCTGCAATACTAGTGCTCATCACCTAGTAATAAAATTAAGGCTATAAGGTATGGTCCCTTCGAGATACTAGAAAAGGTGGGTGATAATGCTTATCGACTCAGTTTACCACCGTATATGCACATTTACTCAGTTGTGAATGTAGAGAATCTGAAACTCTACGAGCCTTCCATGCTAGATTAGGAAGAGGAACAAATCTTACCTTCTGTGAAGGATTTAGCACCAGATGCTCACGCAAAGTTGACAGAAGATATAGTTTTGCAGAAGAGGTCTAGAACTATAAGACAGGGACAACATGACCTTTGGAAAATTGGGTTGAAATGATAACTTCCAGGGAAAGTTAAATGGTACACCAGAAAGAAGGTGAAGGAAAATTTTCCTCGCCTCATTTAGTGGATGTGTTTGGGGACTAAAAACCTCCAAAATTAGGGAGGTGTTATCTATATTATACCATTATATTTTTATTCATCCATATTGATTCTTTCAAAGTGGAAAAAGTAGCGGAATCAAATCTCAAAACCATTTTTATCGGCTGGACCTAGTTTGGAAAATTGTGGTCTAAAACATTCTAGGAGAATTTTGAGGCATCAAAAAATATTTTTGGGGGGTAAAACTTTGTTGCTTTAGTTTGACACCTCCTTTTCCTATTCTACACACAGATACCTTTCCAATGGTGCAAGAACCACATTAATCAAAGTTTGTATCTGAAAGTTATGCCACTTAGAAGTTGACCTTCTTGTTTTCACCACCATACTTTGAGAGGATGCCACGTCAACCCCCATTATTCATGGAAAAGGGGGATATTCTCGTGATTATGATAAAGAAGACTCTAGAATATTATATATTGTAACTTTGGTTAAGAGTTGAGGTAATCAAATCTAACCACTAGCAGGTTATTGAGTTGTGTTATAACCGAGCCACTAGGAGGAAAAGGGGTCCCATTATTTCAAGTGCATTTGTTCCATAAATGAGCAAAAATAGTTGAGAGGGATAGGAGATAAAGCACACAAAGAGGAATCATGCACAATAGTAGCCCACAGGCCATAGGTCAAACTTCTTTGCACTCACAGGGGTTTTTTATTCATAGAAAGAGAGTAGAGAATCCCCGCCTTCCAACAGGGTTTTTCCCTCTAAATGGTTTCCAAGGTCATATCTTGTGTCAAATGTGTGTTTGAGAATTTATTTCATTGCTCTTTATTTTCTGCATAATTTTTAACTCACATGCATGCACTATTAACAATATTCTACATATCTAAAAATTTAAAAAGAAATAAAACTATAATATCAGTGTGGAATTTCATATTTTAAATATAATTTTATCAAATTTATTATGATGAACTATCTAATAAATTATCCACGACAATTTATGGATCACTAACACAAAAATTCTTTAAAGTTTCAAAAATAGAAATAACTATATACTAGGAATAAGGATTCTCAACATAATTAAGAGTAAGGATTTATAAACATTTTTTTTAAATAAAGTAAAGTGTCATTTTATCTTTCTACGTTTGTCCTCTTACATTATTGTTGGGCACTAAAGGAGAACTAATAAAGTGAACCATGCACTTTCATCCTTCATGGTCCTCACTACTTCGTTGTTTTTGGTTTATCACATGACATAATATCCCTCTCTCATTTCTTGCATAGCTATTCAATGCATAATATCTTATTTTGTAAGATTACATCACTAGTTTTACGTTATACTTAAAAAAGAGGAAAGCATCATTAAGTAAATTACTATTCAATGCATAATATCTTGTATTTTGTAAGATTACATCACTAGTTTTACGTTATACTTAAAAAAGAGGAAAGCATCATTAAGTAAATTAATGATATTTGATAATACGACTATTAGTTTAATTTTCAATAAAAAGTTTACAAGGTTATAAAATTTCATTTTGTAGATAAAATATAATTTATTGTATTAAAAGGCGTTTTATAGTTTAGTATAGGGGAGGTGAGCACTGTAAAAAAATAAATAATAAATAAATAATGATAACATTTTTAAATATGGTTTTATTAATAAAATAAAATTTCAAGGATGTGTATTTACATATTAATTTAATTAAATAATAATATAAAGTTAAAAGTAATATAAAGTCTAGTATGGAGATATGTTGGTGTTAATAAAAAATTAAAAGTAATAAAAATAATAAAATTCATTTTCATTCACGTCCAATTTACCATAGATATTATTAACTTGTAAATAGGCTTTGCTACAATATATTGGGCCAATATAGCTCATCAATACCACATACCTAAAAACCATCTCTCATTTCACACTCAAAATATTTTATAATATTTTATTTGAATTTAATTTAATAACATTTTTTTAATTAAATCTAAAAGCAAAAAGATTTATACAAAAATTCTTTCAGATAAATCACATAAAAGTTTTTAAGAGGTTCATCATCAAGACATAGATTGATAGGATGATCCTAGTGATCCTAAGAAAATAAGAACCACTGACGTATGCCTACAACTCTTTAAAAATGTCAAGTAGACTATCTTCTTTGAAACTTTCAACTAAAATTACTTTAAATATATTTCTAAACCCCCTATCACATTAAAATATATAACATATGTCCAGGGGTCTTGGATAGACAGTGATCGGGTGCTTTGTTAATGCACTCCTTAGTGATCAGGTGCTTTGTTAGGGCACTCCTTGATGTGAAATCACAGGTTGCTTTGTTAATACACTCCGGGTGCTTTATTAAGGCACTCCTTGATGTGAAGTCACAGGATCAATTCCCTGGCCCAATCCTCGTGATATATTGGACATGATGAAGATGTAGTCATGTCAAGTTTATATATATATATATATATATATATATATATATATATATATATATATATATATATATATATATATATTAAGATCCATTTTACCATATAAGTTAAAATAATAATTTTGTAACCATCTTTAAATTTCAATAATAAGCACATAAAAACCTAGTACTTACAATATAACAAGTTTTTTAACCATGGATATTCACCCCACTTTACCATGGATATATTAAGTTGTGAATAGGATTTGTTACAATTCCATGGGCCAATATCATGACTTATCAATACCACATGTCCAAAAACCATCTCTCATTTTACAATCAAAATATTTTATAAATATTTTTTTAAAATTAATTTTGGCATGTTATGTTATGTTATTTAAACATTTTGACTTGGTCAATTTACTATATATATATCTATCTATATATATATATATAAAAACATCTTCAATTAATGAAATTACATAAAAATAGAAAATAAATTAAAAAATAAAATTATTAATTATAATTATTAATTATTAATCATTAAACTAGCCTAGATCCATCTTAACTCTAGATCTATCAAGCTCAGAGAGAGATCAAATTTCTCTAGGTTTAAACCTTTCCTCAACTTTTGCACTCAAAAAAGAGGTTTGCAACTCCATATATTTGATCCCGTTTGGAGATCAAGCTTTAGGATGGTTCCATACCATAATCATACCATGAGTTGTTTTTAAAACCATAGTAGATCCATCTTAAATTTGGATCTATCAATCGTCGAGAGGGATCAAATATCTCGATATGCAAGCATCCTTTTTTAGTACAAACTTGAGGAAAGGTTTGCACCTAGAGATTTGATCTTTGAATTTAATAGATCCAGACTTACTATGGATCTAGGTTGGTTTAATTATTATTATTATTATTATTATGTATATAAAGTAAGTGAGATTAATCCTCCCAAAGCTCTCGTGCTTAGCAGCCCATGGGGTTTGAACATAGGCTCCCTTGTTATTATTTTTATTATTATTTTTATTTAATTTCTATTTTTATATAATTTTATTGAGTGAAAATGTTTATATATATATATATATATATATATATATATATATAGATATAGATATATAGATATAGATATAATTTTATTATTATTGTTATTATTTTATGTAATTTGAATGAGTCACATTGCTTAGATAGCATATCATAACATGATATTACAACATCTCTTCCATACTGGGCTTGAGAGTTTTCAATGCAAAAATGTAATAAAATTAAATTAAAAAGGAAATATTTATAAAATATTAATATGTCTATGGTAAAGTAGGGATGAATATTTATGGTTAAAAAATTTTTTATTATATTATCTTATATGGTAAAATGGATCTTAATTTATAGATATTATTTATATCTTATATATTTTAATGTGATAGGCAGTTTAGAAATATTTTAAAAGTAATTATAGTCTTTTTTCTTTTAGATTTAATTAAAAAAAGTTATAAAATTAAATTCAAATAAACTATTTATAAAATATTTTGATTGTGAAATGAGAGATGGTTCTTGGGCGCCTGGTATTGATGAGCCATGGTATTGTAGCAAAGTCTATTTACAAATTAATAAGAGTTATGGTACAGTGAGTGTGAATATCCATAGTATTAAAGTTTTTATATGCTTATTAATTAAATTTAAATACAGTTAACCTATAAGAAATTTATTTTTATTATTTATATTACTTTTAATTTTTTAAGAACTCTACAACATTTCTCCATATTAAATTCTATATTACATTTAATCTTTCATTATTATTCCATTGAACACATAAATAAATGTTTACAAATTTTTTATATCTTATAAATTAATATAATATTTAAAATATATTTTTTAGCTAAATAAAAATGTTAAAACAAAACATTCCATATTTAAAAATTATTTTATATACTCCCATAACTATAATATTATATACATATAAAATTATTGTATAGAGTTGTATTATTATATTTAGAGAAAATATAAAATTATTTTATGTACTCCTATAATATATTCCTATAACTATAATGTTATATACGTAAAATTATTGTATAGGCTTGTATTATTATATTTAGAGAAAATATAATATTATTTTATATACTCCTATAACTATAATATTATATAGGGTTGTAGTATTATATTTAGAGAAAATATAACGTATTATTATATTAGAAAAAAAAATGAATGAGTGATATATATGAAATGATTTATTTAAATATTTAAATATTATTTGTAAAGTCAATTGAATAAAAAATTTATTTATTTATATTATTTTAAATTTAATGGCATTTAAATTTATTTTTAATTAATTAATTTTTTTTGAAATGTAAGATAATAAGTTTAGTTATTCAACTCGTAAGTAATATTTATTTTTCAATTAATAAAAATTTATTTTTTGAAATGTAATATTTATTTTTTCATTAATGAATATTTATTTTTTGAAATGTAAAATAATAAATTTGGCCATTCAGTTGATAAGTATATTTGGTATTAGTGAAGCTTTATGTTTTATGGATTATTTTAAGTATTATGATATTTTTTAAATAATAATGATGAATTAGTTTATATTTGCAAATAATAACAATTAAGAATGGTTCTCTTCATTATCTATGATCGATTCGTATATGGGTTATGATAAGTTTTGTCATTTTAACAAAATATAAAAAATATTCATATATTAAAATTTATTTTTTGAAATTAGTGAAGCTTTATGTTTGATGGATTATTTTATAATATCATGATTTTTTCTTAAATAATAATGATGAATTAGTTTATATTTGCAAATAACAACAATTAAAAATAGTTCTCTTCATTATCTATGATCCATTGGTATATGAATTATGATAAGTTTTGTCATTTTAACAAAATAAAAAATAAAAAATGCTCATATTTATAAGTTGAGCTGAGTGATGTTGTCAACCATAACTATTACTACTAGAATCTCTATCTATTAATCTCTAAGTGTGTATGTATACTCCTCCTTAAACATGAGCTAATTAAAAACACTTGAACCTCTAAACTCATAATTTAGATAATAGTTCATATGCCCAATAAAATATTTATGACCTATTATATAAAACCAAAATTATAATAATATTAATAAAATACTAACGCAAAAAATTTTGTATTTTAACATTTACTCATTTTTATTAAATTTCCTATTTTAATACTTACTCATTTTTTAATTAAATAGTAAAATAATAATATTATTATTTAATCAAATTGTTTTATATATTTATATAATAACTTTAAAATCTATAAAGTCAAATAATTAATTAAAAATTGACATTTAACTTTAATATTTTATATAATAACATTTTACTCAAATAAAACATACACCAATGGAAAGCTGGAATGAATGCCTAAGACTATCATTGAAGCAATTGGGAACATAATTCACGATGGAATAAATAAAGTCTCGATCGAATGGACACTTGAACTCCAATGATAATCCACCATTTTTAAAGTGACAATTTGAAATAAATTTAAAATAATATATGAGAGTTGATATGATGCACTAGCGTTCTCAATAAAAGGAATTAAATATTTTTATGTTCTTTTGCACTTGAAATGATATAGCACTCATTCTTTAAGTGGAAAAATAATGGGGATTGAGGAATACTACGTGATGTGGGCTGAACTTTAATCAATTACCAAATATTACCAAATTAATTTAAAACCTTTTCATTTATAATATTCATTTATGCATGATATTTTTGTTGGGTTTCTTTTACTATTTCTTATTCTACGCGCTTTAAATTTTATATAAATAAAATGGAAGGTATCTTATTGTTTTACTTATAATGGGTGGCTTTAATTATTACCTATTCTATTGA
Organism: Pinus tabuliformis; assembly: GCA_031772625.1. Taxonomy (NCBI): domain Eukaryota; kingdom Viridiplantae; phylum Streptophyta; class Pinopsida; order Pinales; family Pinaceae; genus Pinus; species Pinus tabuliformis. The sequence continues at coordinate 1,314,054,491 of CM062820.1, forward strand.
AAATATGCTTATTGCAATCTCATGGAATGGGCTATATCATCATGTGTGCATGTGCATATGAGTGGCTTTCTCCTCATAGAAGTGATATACTGTCAAAATTGTGAAGAGAAAAAGAATGTTTTATATGAAATTCCTTGAAAGAAGGGAAGTTAGTGGAACGGTAATGATTATGGTAATTGAAGGACCAAGACAAAGGAAGTGGGGCTAGTGACAAATACAATCATGTTCTTTCTCTTATCACGAGATGAGCTTGGTTTCTTCTTCGAAAACAAATGACCCAAGATAGGTGTTTTCGTTTAGGCCTGTCCCCACAATGAGTATATTATGCCAAAAATACAAATAATTTGAGTAACTTGGAACCAGTAACTTTGAGTTTAAGGGGAGGAGAATTGATCCAAGGAAAAAGAGCATTATCATATTCATGGGAACAAAATAGTGGACTGAGTTACTATGGAAAAGACACTTTGAGGTTCCAGCATGTTAAACCTTTTTCAGTCTTCTAAAATATTTTATATTTTTGGAAAAGGAGGGAATAAAATCATAGTAAATTTGTATGAGTGTTATAACATTATTTTTTTTTGAAAGTGAATGGAATAATGTGGGTTTTGTTTTCTTTGGGCTTAGTTGTAATTATATATATTTCACATAAATTTGTTTATTATTATATAAGGAGTTTTCAAATTACTTTTAGAAGGTGAGAAAGATGATTTCTTGTTCAATGCACATATTATTAAGTGTTAAGTATTCTGTTTCAAATAGTTTAGTTTTGGTACTTAATTTTTCTAGAAATTCCAAAGCATAGTGTTTTTTGCAAAGTTAAGTAATGACTTTGATGGAAAGAACAATATGCATGTCATGTTTCAAAGTCTATATGTGCACTATAACACATTATGTGTGTCTTAATAGATTGATTGGTCCTCAACATGATGCATGTGTTTAAGCGTCATGTGCACCCATTGCAACATTCTATGCTTAACAATTCATGTGTGTCAACAACAACAAATGCAATATTAAGAAAGAGAATAATTGCCCCTTTATACAATGGCTTCACTTAGTGAACTTGGCATGTTTTCTTATGCAATATTAAAGAGTATCCCTAATTTCAATAAATATTAAAAATACCTCTCAAAATCAATTTCTTGAAGCCCCTTGTAATACATATTTCCATTTAACATAACCCTTATTTTTACCACTAGATTTATATTACTTTGATACCACTCTTTCTAATACATGAATATCCATTTACTAAGGAAGGAATACATGAATATCCATTTACTAAGGAAGGAATTCATGTATATGGATATATATTTGTAGACCTAGTGAGGATAGTCGCTTCAAATCATGACTCTCCATCCTTTTGATCTTTGATTTCATTGACATTTCAAGAAAAACTTATCCATCTATATATTTATGTTGGCATTATGATTCAAGTGTTGTCCTTGATGGCAACTCACTCAGAGGCTGGTACAGGTGCTCAGAGGTTGGTACAGGTGATGGCAACTTAATCAGAGGACAGATCTTAGTACAGCATGCCAAGAAAGTTCATACACGCAGGTTCGTTAAGCCCAAGTCGCGTATACAAGCAGGTTCACTATATACCAAGTCGCGTATACGCAGGTTCTCTATATATCAAGCCACGTGTACACGCAGGTTGGCTTCAGTAAAAGAGCGTGTATGTGGAAAAGTACCTTTGGTCCATGGCGGTTAGTCCTTGGAAGTTGTGCCTATGGTTTCGGACCATGGTGTCTCGACGGGCGTGTCGATCCCTCGTTTTGAGGCTGATGGTATTGTGTTACTATGGTTTTGGACCGTGGTATTGTGAAGTACCTAAGGCTATATAAGGAGAAGATCATTAGGCAAAGATGCAAGCATTGTGTGTCTGACGAAGTGAGAAGATCTGGTATCACTGTTTATCTGTTCGGGACGCTTGGCAAGGGTCGGATCTGACAGTGAAGGCATAAGTAATTATTTCTAGATCTGCACGCGGGTTGCCTTTGGTGAAAGCGCGTATACACGCGGTTTTGGTACAGTGAAGTAGCGTATGCATAATAAGATTTGATATTTCAGATTGCTGCTGATTCCAGTGGTTCTTGCAGAGTTCTGGGCTCTGGTTTGGGTTCTGTGATCTTGATGACAGGGTTTCAGTGATTCAGTATTGGGTTGTTTAATGAATTATGATGCAAGTATAAGTTGATGATTGTATTGCAGTAATGTTTGTTTTGTACTCTTGGATCCAGTCTGAAAATTGATGAAACGTGGTCCCTGAAGGAAAGAAGGTTGTAGGGTCAGCACCTACGTACTAGTAAATGGATCGGCTAGTACAAGAGCTGAGGGGGTTGTAGCTCCCTTCCAGAAGTAGTTGGAAAACGAGAGAGGGTTGTAGCCCTCTGCAGGTTGTAGCCTGCGTACTGGTAAAGGACTGCACCAGTACATTGTAAAAGAAGTTTCTTATTAAAGAAGAAAGAGACGAATTGCAGCAGGTGGTTTTCACCCACATTGGGTTTCCACCTTATATCATGGTGTTCATGTGTGTGGCTCTTGTGTGATGTTCTGTTCTGTTATTCTGCACCTGTTTACTGTTAATATGCTTAATAATGTTCTGATGCATTTACTGAAGATTAAGCTAACTGAATTATAAGATCTCTAGATATACGCGAGTTTCATTAGACACAGTAGCGTGTACACGCGGGTTCACTTAATTGAAGTAGCGTATATGTTTCTGAGTATGAAATTGGAAAGTTTTTACTGATCTGATAATACTGATTCACCCCCCCCTCTCAGTATTATTTCCAACAATTGGTATCAGAGCAGGTCCTTCAGAGGAAGCTTGATCGCTTGAAGGAAAAGATCCATCAGTATGGCTAATCCAGAAAGAGAGGCACACATCAGGCCACCAGTCTTTGACGGGAACAATTTTACTCACTGGAAGATAAGAACCACTGCATATCTACAATCACTTGGAGCAGAAATTTGGGGAATCGTAGAAGGAGGATACAAATTCCCATCAGCAACTCCTACAGATCCAGCAGAGAAAAAGCAATATGAGCTCAATGCCAAAGCTGTTACTGTCCTATTGAGTAGTTTGACACAATCAGAATTTATGAAGATCATGCATTTCAAATCAGCTAAGGAAATATGGGACAAAATCGTCACAAGCTACGAAGGAGATGATCAGGTAAAAAGAGCAAAGCTTCAAACTCTCAGAATCTGGTATGAAACTCTTAAGATGCATAGTAATGAAAGCATAGCTAATTATTTCTTGCGTATGGATGAGATTGTGAATTGTATGAGGGATCTGGGTGAAGAATTTGAGGAAGTTGTCTTAGTTGAAAAGGTTTTGAGATCTCTGTCTGCTAAATTTGATTCTAAAGTATCTGCCATAGAAGAAAAGGAGAATGTGCAGAAAATCACCATGTCACAGCTTCACGGGATCTTAACTGCTTTTGAAATGCGACAAGAGGTACCACCAGAAGCCGCATTCGAAGTGTCAGAGGAAGAAGATGAGGTAAATTTTGTCAAGAATCTTGAACGGGGAACTGGACGGTTCAAAGGTAAGCTACCTTTCAAATGTTTTCTATGTGGTAGAGTTGGTCACTATGCTGCTAGATGCCCTCATAACAAAGGAAAGATATCTGAAGAAGATGGTAGAAGCTATTATACCCATATTACAAGTCCATTCAATGATAGTGAAGATATTAGAAGTCTCATGGCACATGAAAAGAAGAATGCTTCATCCAATAATAGCAAAGATATTAAAAGTCTCATGGCACATGAAAAGAAGAATACAGAAACTGAAGAAGTTACCAAATTAAATGAACAATTGGAGACAGTAACCAGGGTAAGGGAGAAATTGCAGGATGTAGTAAAAGATCAGAGCATAACTATTCAAAGGCTTGAATCAAAGATCCTCTCTCTAAAAGAAGATCTTAAAAAATCAAGAGAACAGAACAAAGAAGCTATTGAAGATCAAGAACATGAAGTGATCAAACTAAAGCGACAAGTGGAAGAAGGGAGAAAAGCTGAAGAAGACCTAAGGAATCAATATCTGAAAAAGGAAGAACAACATCAAGTTGAGGTAAATATCTTGAAAGGTAAAATAGAAGAAAAGGATAAGCTGTTACGATTTCAAGATAGCTCTAAAGTCTTGGATGATATTCTTAGTAGTCAAAGGTCTCCTGCTATCAAGACTGGTCTTGGTTTTCATGAATATGTTGAAGGTGAATCTAGTTTACAAGGTGAGGCAAGAAACTCTAATGAGAAATCTCAAATGCTCAACAAGGAACAACCAAGGAAAGAAATTCCTCAAGGAAGATCCTTTACTCCTAACTATGGATGTGATAGACGATTATTTCCTCCACTGAATAATGTTGAATGTTATGTATGTCATAATCTTGGACATGTTGCAGCCAGATGTAGAAGTAGAATGGTTCAAGAAAGATCATCGCATCCCAGGTATTTCAGAGGATATTGCTTTCCCTGCAATGCATATGGACACAAAGCAATTGATTGTGATAGAAGGAACATGAAAAATTTAAGGTGTTATACATGCAACAACTATGGGCATAAAGCAAGGGAATGCAGGAGCAGATTTCAAAATTCAAAACAAGAGGACCATACATCATCACAGTTCCAGGAACTGAAGAAGACAGAGACAGAAAGGTGTGGCATAATTCAGACAGCTGACATAACAGACACAGGGGAATCTGAGAGTGATGAAATTCAGTATTCCATCCTGCATACGCTGATATAATGAAGACAAGTCGCGTATATACGTGAGTTACAGGCTGCAAAGTCGCGTATATGAAGGAAGGGCAGCAGAACAAACCCAGGTTCAGTCATGGTTGGCTCAGGCTCAGGGGGAGCAGAACAGACTCAGGAAATGGTTCAGTCATGGTTGGCTCACACTCAGGGGGAGCATATACTTCAAATAATTCATTGTTGGCATTATGGTTAGAAGTTGTTGATGAAACTAAATGATACATCTTGTTGTTTGATCAAAGGAATAATATTGCAGGTTGATGCTTATGATATAGATCTGAATGGTTGGTCTTAGAACCTGCATCTGCTCAGGGGGAGCATGGATGGATTGATACAACTTGGCATATACAAAGGGGGAGCCAAATCAGAAACTTCAGCATGTACTCAGGGAGAGTATGGACAGCAGTATGGACAGCAGAAGGTATACCAAAGAAGAAAATATCTTGGTCCACCCTTTGCCCTTGATGTCAAAGGGGGAGAGTGACTTGGTGTGGTGGTTGCCATCAAGTCCAAAGGGGGAGATTGTTGGCATTATGATTCAAGTGTTGTCCTTGATGGCAACTCACTCAGAGGCTGGTACAGGTGCTCAGAGGTTGGTACAGGTGCTCAGAGGTTGGTACAGGTGATGGCAACTTAATCAGAGGACAGATCTTAGTACAGCATGCCAAGAAAGTTCATACACGCAGGTTCGTTAAGCCCAAGTCGCGTATACAAGCAGGTTCACTATATACCAAGTCGCGTATACGCAGGTTCTCTATATATCAAGCCACGTGTACACGCAGGTTGGCTTCAGTAAAAGAGCGTGTATGTGGAAAAGTACCTTTGGTCCGTGGCGGTTAGTCCTTGGAAGTTGTGCCTATGGTTTCGGACCATGGTGTCTCGACGGGTGTGTCGATCCCTCGTTTTGAGGCTGATGGTATTGTGTTACTATGGTTTTGGACCGTGGTATTGTGAAGTACCTAAGGCTATATAAGGAGAAGATCATTAGGCAAAGATGCAAGCATTGTGTGTCTGACGAAGTGAGAAGATCTGGTATCACTGTTTATCTGTTCGGGACGCTTGGCAAGGGTCGGATCTGACAGTGAAGGCATAAGTAATTATTTCTAGATCTGCACGCGGGTTGCCTTTGGTGAAAGCGCGTATACACGCGGTTTTGGTACAGTGAAGTAGCGTATGCATAATAAGATTTGATATTTCAGATTGCTGCTGATTCCGGTGGTTCTTGCAGAGTTCTGGGCTCTGGTTTGGGTTCTGTGATCTTGATGACAGAGTTTCAGTGATTCAGTATTGGGTTGTTTAATGAATTATGATGCAAGTATAAGTTGATGATTGTATTGCAGTAATGTTTGTTTTGTACTCTTGGATCCAGTCTGAAAATTGATGAAACGTGGTCCCTGAAGGAAAGAAGGTTGTAGGGTCAGCACCTACGTACTAGTAAATGGATCGGCTAGTACAAGAGCTGAGGGGGTTGTAGCTCCCTTCCAGAAGTAGTTGGAAAACGAGAGAGGGTTGTAGCCCTCTGCAGGTTGTAGCCTGCGTACTGGTAAAGGACTGCACCAGTACATTGTAAAAGAAGTTTCTTATTAAAGAAGAAAGAGACGAATTGCAGCAGGTGGTTTTCACCCACATTGGGTTTCCACCTTATATCATGGTGTTCATGTGTGTAGCTCTTGTGTGATGTTCTGTTCTGTTATTCTGCACCTGTTTACTGTTAATATGCTTAATAATGTTCTGATGCATTTACTGAAGATTAAGCTAACTGAATTATAAGATCTCTAGATATACGCGAGTTTCATTAGACACAGTAGCGTGTACACGCGGGTTCACTTAATTGAAGTAGCGTATATGTTTCTGAGTATGAAATTGGAAAGTTTTTACTGATCTGATAATACTGATTCACCCCCTCCTCTCAGTATTATTTCCAACAATTTATCCATCAAGCTTCTCTTTGTAGTAATATTTATACAAGTGATATGCCAGAAAATCCATTCTTGTTTTCTTATCCTTCAAACTCAAAAAAGCAAGATATTGTGATCCTAAGACTCAATCCAACTTAAGGTCATTATTATTGTCCTTTAAGAAGAAATGAGTCCTTTCATTCATATATTATATCATTATATTATGTTTTTTCATATATTAAAGTATAAACATCACCCCTAATCCCTTACCCCTCATAGCCACTTAAAATAGGAAAAGGAAGAAGAAGATATTATGTTATAAGAGGGGCATATGGATCTTATAAGCCAATCCTATAATATGATGAATGCACTAGACTAATAGTAGACATATCATGATGTTAGTTAGTGATATAAATTTTTAAAGTCTACTTTAAACATTTTAATCCTCAATTTCAATATGTAATTTTGCCACATAACTGCACTTTCCATTGAAAAGGGTTATTTAGCCTTTGTAACTTTATATCTAAAAGCAAGTTGATATTTTTTTGCAGGCTAAATTAAATATCTAACAATGGACAAAAAGGTATATGCTCATATGGCCAGAAAAACATCACATTGCAACAATGAGAAAATTTTCTTCAATATGATTTAAAGGGCCATCAACCTAGGAAATAATGAATGATACTATGAATCTTAGGGGGTGAAAAAATAAAATTTTCACATCTTGCCACTAATAAATTACTAATATCTGTCCATTTTCCAATTTACATTGAGTGATGGGCCTTGGTTAATTCATTTTCACATAATATTCCTTCATTTTGCATGCATTTGGATGGAAATAATGATAAAGTTACTTTTTTGTCAAACGTGTAGTAGCAATAAAGGGTGCAACAATAAATTCCATTATAGAGGCACTGAAACCAAATCAAACCTTCTTATCCATTGAATAGGTATAAATGCATCATGAATGGATATCTTGAACTTAGTGCAAACCCTTTCAAATCTCCATTAATAAAATGATGGTAAATATAGTTTATTTATCAAAGTATTTTTCATGTAGATCTTATCTATTTATCCCAAATAAATTTCTTATTATTGATCTTTTCTATATGTAGGAATTAATTTTATTTTTGCCAAACCCCAAAATATATTATGTCCCCTCCCTAATAATAATATCCCTACATCAATTGAAACTAATTCTCCCCCACCGACCTCCCCCCCCCAAACCAACCCCTTATATATGAAACTACATATTAACATTTTTTTCACAATACTAAAAGCCCTTTTATGGAAGGATGTGATAAGATATTGGCCAACAAGTGAATCTCCCATCATCAATACTTATGGAGCCAACTCACCTTCCACAACACAAAAAGTAGTCTAGTTGCTAAAGCATATCCTTATATATGATACCCAAAGTAGCATCAACCATACAACATAGAGTAGTAAGTCATTATCTTATATTTCTCTTGATATACATATTCTCCATCATTTACTTCATTTTTATTAATACTTATGCACTTGTAACTTAATCAATTCAATCTATTTAGGTTCCCCGAAATTTGCATCCTAGAATTAGACCCAAATTTGTTGAGAATTCTCTAATCAATTTTTCATCAAAGCATAAAAAGAATAACAAGTTCACAATCCCTTGTTTCATAGGAAACGAATAAAAAATAATGGAATTATGCATCTCCATGTGTTTAAATACATCTCAAAATACTATATTTAGAAGAATTTATGATTAGAAAGCTATCTTATTCCAATAGTGAACTAGACTTGAATACCATGAAATGAAAAAGATGTTTCAAAAGTTTTGGGCTTATGATGCCTAGCCTTTATAGACATTTTATAGTTTAGAATTTTCCCAAAACAAACCATTAGTTTTATGATGTCTAGCTTTCCTATATAGTTATGGTTTGTTATTTGTTTGAGAAGTAACCTCTTTTTAAATGGGAATTAGGATAAATTCTATAAAAGTTTCTTGGAATGCACGTAGCAAAGTTACAAAATGGAGGAGCACATTAAGCTTATGATGTCTAGTTTTCATATATAGTTATGGTTTGTTATTTGTTCAAAAAAGGTTTTTTTTTTAAATGAGAATTAGGATATATTATGTTAAAAAATGGCAAATGCACATAGAAAAGTTACAAAATGGAGGAGCACCTTATGATGAATTATAGTCTAAAATAGAGGGTTCATTTATATAACAAAACATAACTAATATAGAGTAATTCAAATGTTCATATGAGAAATTTATGGAGTAAACCTAATCATAGACATCATCAATTAGAAAAATAGTGCATTATGTCAAAGTTAGTTTGGTTGGTGAGGAGTCTTAATAGTTCCATTATCTTTGTGAGTTATCCCCAGCGCTTGAAAATTCAGGTCTGGATGGTTGTTTTATGTCAATGCTAAAGATTCCATGACAGAGTTAACAAATAGAGAAACAAGCTACATTTCATGTGTGTAACTTGGTTAAAGATCCTCAATTTTTCTTCAGAGCACCCTAGATTCATCTTGAACTTGTGACATTAGCTGCCTATCTTGGATTAAGATATCCATTGTAATCTCAACTTGAGCTACTAAACTGGAAAACCACATTTAGAGAAGGTGGGTTGAGGTTTGTAGCTTCTCAATTGTGCCCTCATGTTGATAGAGGGTCATCTTAAGCTCCCTAACTTGTCAATGGGAAATGGAAATGGTTCTAACAAAATGACTCTATAAAGAATGGGTAGGGCTGATAAAGGAGAAACAATGTGAGTGAAAGGGAAATTAGAGTAACATTAGCGAAACATCGGCCTGAAGATGCAGAAAACAACAATTTGAAGAATCTCCTATTAAACTGTAACAACCTTTCCAAACAAATTTGAGCCCATGGAAAATTTTAGGGGCTAATATTCGCAGGTGGGCTAATTTTCCATGATTTTTCTAAATTTTACAAATATATCAATAAACATTTTATAGTTTTCACATTAGGGCCTAGTGAGAATTGTTGATGTTTTTAAGCTTCAAGATAATTTTCCATCCTTAAAATTTTCCCTGTTTGAGTCTAGTTGACACAAGCATGAGCATTTTAGATAAGCAAATCCATCGGAGTTTGATAAATCCTACTATAAGTGAGGAGAAATTATAAAAATAAGATAAAATGAAAAATAAAGCATATTATATTAATGTGAAAAGTTCAAAATATTAATGTGAAAAGTTCAAAATATTAATGGTTATTAACTTTAATCATAAATATTTAATCAATAAACTCTTCAAAACATCATTAGTTCCTTATTTCTTATTAATTATTAAATCTATACACAATTATTATAATAATAATAATAATTATTATTATTATTATTATTATAATTATAAAGCAATATAATATAATTAAAACTTTATTATTATTATTATAAAGCAATATATATAATTAAAACTAATCCAATTCATGTGTAAACTCATTAATGAAAACGAAAAAAATGTTTGCAAATTTTGACTAAGTGAGCTGTCACCTCATTTTTCTAAAATAGGATATATTGTTAAGCCACGCATGGCCTGATCAATTTTGATTTGCATAGCACTGAAAGGTTTGCCTTTCAAAGTGCTCAAATCCCCTTTCCTCAAAAAAGTTTCCCCTAAAATCACTCGACAGGATTGGTATTGTGCACTTCCCGTGGTTTCAATGCCTTTGACCCTACAGCAGCCAATAGAATTATGGCCAAAGACTAATCTAACCAAAAAGATAACGAGTCTACAGATATTTTTGGCGAGTTTGTCGGTCTAAACTTTAGCCGAGGCACATTCCCCCTCTAAGTTTGACCATAATATCTAATCGTATCTTCACAAAGGTTTTAAATCCTTAAAACATACCCACAATATGAAAAGTTCTATAATAACGAAAATTTACCACGAGAAACTAAAGCAAAATCATAACCAAAATTTACCACAAAAGCTAATGTACTTCACGTACTTCCATGGTATACATTAGGAAAGATGCTTAGAGTCTTTCACTTCAAGGATGTCTAATATTTTTACAACTCGATAAAGATTATAACCAGCTTTAAGGGTTTACCTTAATGAAAAATGTATGAAAAATGTATACCCACTAGAAAAGAAACAGTTAGACTTACCTTTAAGAGTTATTTTAATGAAAATTTACTACAAGGATTACCATAAATTATAAATAGGTTAAGTGGTTGATTTTTATTCCCAAATAAAGAATCGGTTTTTCTTGGGGTATGGGTTCATTATCTAGTAATCTAAAAGGGTATGCATTATTTTAAGGTTTATTGATAGCAAATGATAGGCATATTTCTATCCATTGTGCTCGGAGACTCAAAGCTCATTATCCAATATATCATTGTCAATATTTTTTTCATGACAATAAGATGCAGAATGTCATATAGAAGACCCAAGGCATTATTCCATGTTTCATATTTCCAAATTCTTCCATATTCTAAGGATCGATAATGAAGAGGAAAATGCTATGGCTAATTAGGGTGTTCATTTGAAACTTGGTGAAATGTTTGTCAATGGGCAAAGTTCATTTTTCCCACTGCCTTGATTAATAAGATATGAAACATTATAAAATAGGGTCCCTAAGGACGTATTTCTTTTCAAAGTTAGGAGAAATGTGGCAAGTGTAAAGACAATCAAGCACGTTGGGGTGATGTTTAAACTCCATTCCAACCTAGGGTTATTTCATTCCTTTGTCACATTTGCGAGTGTGATGTTCAAAAGTAGTGGGGTGATGATGCAAGTGAGTGCAAACCTTTGTATTTGCTCGTGTTGAATCCCTTATCGCTCTAGTGAAAATCTTAATTATGAGGCAGGGTTTAAGTTGATGTTTAGTTGAGGATGGTAGAAGAATGGGCACTTATCCTTTCCACTGCATGCAATCTCAATTCCTCCAGGTTGAAATGAAGAGGACTTGTACCAAGCTGACATGGAAGGGCATGGGAAATTAATTGGCTTCACTCTACATTATGAGAAAAATGGCTTTGATGCACCAATACTCTATCAAGCCCTTGTATGGTGGCTCTAATGGATTAAAAACATATATGGTTTGGGAATGTAACTCTGTAATTGGAAATTCGATAGTTCATTGAGATTTGTTTGGATTGTGGGAGGTACTTCCTTGTGCACAATGGGTCTCTCAAATAAACATATCATTGGGATTGATACATATAGATGGCAATTTTTCCTTCGATAAATAAGGACAACTATGCAATTATGGCTTATTCTCTCGTCCATAAGTTGCATCAACAGGTTCTTTCTTAAATACCCATTTAATATCCATTTTGTTGGTTTTGGTATTTCTTGTATAGCCAACAAATTATGTCTATGAGGTCCCCAAGCGATTTATAGGTATATTCACTCTTGACCTTCTATTGTCTCTCGGTATTTAACAATGTCATTCACAAGTCTAGTTTTCTCTCCTCTCTTGAGTATGAGTTTATGCTATGTATAAAAGCGTATAAGATAATCGACCATTATGTGGATGCTCTCGTTTCTCGTTTAAATTTTTCTTATTGCTATGCTTTGATATCATTAGAGTTCATTTAAAGGATTGCTTGCTTCATATAGTTTATGTTTTCCTATTTGTGATTTGGGAGAAGTGGAATGTTCTATTCGATTGTCTTGAGAATGACCTGAAGCTGAGAAAAGGTGTTTTTGAATCCTCTATTGTCTTTATAAATAGATTGTCCCACAATTTAAAAGTTGGCTACATCTCATTGAGTGTGGTAGTAGGGAGGATTTTTTTGGGTGTTAGTGGCAATTTATACAACTTGAATTATACTAGGATTGAGAAAGATACCTTACGATTTTGATATCTAAACTTTCGTGGATATTCCACTGGGCAGTTCATCACAAAAAATTTGATAATATTATATTTAAAATCTGAAATTCTACACTGTTGTAGTTTTATTAAATTTTTGGATCTATAGATTTACTATTAATAGTGCATGCATGTGAACAAGAATTATGCAGAAAAATAGAGAACGTCAAAATAAAAGCTCAGACACACACACACACACATTTGACACAATATTTGCTCCAGGAAACTCTTTCAGGAGACAAACCCAGTTGGAAGGTGAGGTTGCTCCACTCTCTTTATCTGAATGCAAATATGGCTATAGGTACAAAGAAGTATGTCCTATGGCTTGTGGGATGCTACAGTGCACAAATCCTCTCTGTGTGCTATACCTCCTATCCCTCTTGGCTATTTTTTTCTCAGTTATGGAACAAATGCACTCAAAAGAATGGAATCCCCTTTCCTCCTAGTGGCCCAGCTATAACACAACCCGATAGCTTACTAGTGGTTAGGCTTGACTATCTCAACTCTTAACCAAAGTTCCAATATAGACTCTCCTAGAGTCTTTTACATCATAATCATGTGGCTATCCCCTTTTCCATAAATAATGGGGGCTAACATGACATCCTCTCGAATGATGGTGGTGAAAACAGGAAGGTCAACTTCTGAGTGGCATAACTTTCACATACAAACTCCAATAGACACGATTTTTTGTGTCGTTGGAAAGATATTTGTGTGTAGAACAACATGAAAAGGTGTGGCGCTAGAGAAACAAAGTTTCACCCCCAAAAAACGTCATTTGATACCTCAAAACACTCTCGAAAGGTTTCAGACCCTGTTTTGCCAAGCTGGGTCTCGTTGTAAAAATGGTCTTGTGAGCTGATTCCTTCATTTTTTTCTACTCTAAAAGCATCAAGATGGATGACATACAATATAATGATCCAATCCAAATCAGATTTCCCAATGTAATGGATTCCTCACAACAGGGACAATTGCAAAAATTTCAAAAAGAGGTTCTTATTTTACAATTGAATCATAAGTGGATGGTCTCCAATTTAACATCATTAATGGAAATTTTGACTAAACACAGAGCTCTGATTCAAAATTTGGAGGATGAAATAAATTCAATTCACCAAAAACGAGAGGATATTGAGACTGATATAGGACAAATGTGTTCAAAATTCTTAGTGGGCAATGTCTTAGTCAGTGCTCCTAAACTCCTAGGATGCAATCTAAATGACCAAGTGCAAGATTTTGATATGGGTTGTCTTCAAAATGATTTAGTTCTTTCTCATAATGTTTGAGTCATATGGAATTTTAAATATTTCAAATTTTAAATTTTTTTTGGAAAATGTTTACTTTTCAATGGTTTAATATAATGATTATACATTTATATTATACTCAGCTAATATATAGTAGCAATAATTTTGAGAAATGTCAGTTTTGTATTTGTTTAAGTTAATAAAAAATATACTTTATTATATTTAACTATTGTACTCCACATATATATATATATATACTTTTCAATGATGTAATATAATGATTATACATAACTAACATATAGTAACAATAATTCTCTCTCTATATATATATACTTTTCAATGATATAATATAATGATTATACATAACTAATATATAGTAGCAATAATTTTGAGAAATGTCAATTTTATTTTTTAAACTAATAAAAATATATACTTTATTATACTTTTATTATATTTAAGTATTGTACTCCAAATTTTATATATATATATATATATAAAATAAGTAAGATTACATGAAAACCTATATCTCATCTCATCTTAAGAATTCACAAACTCAAAATCAAAATCAGTAGAATAGAAAAATATGAGTCCCTATGCAAATTCCTACTATCTCACACTACACAATTTTATGATGAAGAAAAGGCGTAATCTAATCCAACCTTTCACACCCAATATTCTCTTTTGGGCTTTAATCTAATGCAACCTTTCACACCCAATATTCTCTTTTGGGCTGAGCATGCCCTGCTCAACCCTTTTACCAATAATATTCCCTTCATGCCCTGATTTGTGAAGATGGGTCGGTGGCCCGCTACGTTTTATATTGTTTATTGATTTTCAGAAATGATTGGAAATACTAGTCTAGAAACAAAACCACCCTTCGATATCTGCGCAGGAAAAAACGGATGACGGTAGGAATGATCTGATAGCAGATGAATGCCACATTATTTCACTCCTTTTTCTGCAAATCGAAATCCATGCAGTGAATATTTGACAACGTAAAGGTGGGCGTACCGATCTGGAGCATAGAGAGGGTATCTGAAAAACAAAGAGCCATTAATTGCACCGATCAATTGGTTTGGAGCAGATAAGTCATTAATTTCACAGACTAAATTCAATGGATCAGAGTTGTGCATAAAAGAGAACCCTGAACCCGTACGACCATCAGGGAGAAAGAAGAAAAAGACTGAACCCGTACAACCATCTAGCAGAACTTTGCTTATAAGAAAGAAATCGGCGAGCAGTTTCACTAATGGGACTGCTTGAAGGACAAGCCATAGGCGCTGGAGCTCTCTTCCTGCTAATTCTGATTTGGGTGATCAAAGTGAGGTTAAACAATGGTAAAACTAAGGAGAACAAGCAGAAGAGGTTGATGCATCTGAATCTGCCTCCTGGGAATATTGAATGGCCAGTGTTGGGTGGAACACTGAAATTCTTGAAGCCTCATGCAGCTATCTCACCTGGGTCTTTCATGCAAGAAAGTTGTTCAAGGTATTCAACTATTTGATATCAATGGCATCTGTTCTGTTAGGCTTGAATTAATTGGTCACTATTTTTCCCAATGGCTGATCCATGAAAGATTGGTTTCAATGCAAGAGAACATTCATCATTATGTGTATGTAAGTTTTTGGATATATGTTGTCTGCAGGTGTTTATAGGGACACCAACAAATATCCAAAAACTTACATCAACATAACTACAAGAAATAAAAATATACACTCACAAATATTCATCATCATTTTATTTTACTGATCCTTTTGCTGATAATATAAACAGGCATGGCAAGATATTCAAATCTCATCTATTTGGGCATCCCACCATAGTATCTGCAGACCCGGACCTGAACAAATTTATCCTGGTGAACGAAGGGAGGCTGTTCGAATGCAGTTATCCGAGCACCATCGGGGGAATTTTGGGCAAATGGTCGATGCTCGTTCTGGTTGGAGAAATGCATAAATGCATGCGAACCATAGCTGTAAATTTCATGAGCATTAGCAACCTGAGGAGCCGTTTATTGGGTGATATTGAGAAACACACCCTTCTCACACTCGACTCATGGGAGAAGATGGAGCAGCGCCCCTTCTCTGCACAGCTCGAAGCCAAGAAGGTTAATTCTCAGATAAAAAAAATTGTTCGCACTAGGTATTGAATTTAATTCTATCTATGATTAGATTTGATAATCATCAGAAACTGAGGGGCAGGAGGTTTTGTTGGCGCAGTTTACTTTCAATTTGATGGCAAAACAGATGATGAGCTTCAATCCTGGGGAGCCTGAGACGGATGATCTCATGAAGGAGTATTTCACGTTCATGAAGGGTGCCATCTCTGTGCCTATAAATCTTCCCGGGACTAGTTACAGGAAAGCGTTGAAGGTAATTCATCAAAATAACTAATGTATGTATTGGCGTAAGTTTGGATGTTTAGGGTGCGTGGGTGCGTTGGATGTTTAGGGTGCAGTCTAAACAGGCCACGTCTTGGTTAGGAAAATAATAAAAGTTTCTGTCTGATTTATTAAAAAAAAATATTGTGGGAATTTTTGAAAATTTAGGTTATTTTAGATGGTTTTGTTGTTTATGACAGTACTGAATCTATTTTTTTTTATAAATGACATTTAGTTCTCTCAAATCTATTTCCACTAAAAAAATAATTTAGAATAATTCTAATCAACAATCTATGCAAAATTATAACCTGTTAGACAACGCCTTTGTTAAATGTTACCTGTCTCAGGTGGGAAAGCAGAAAGTTCAAAACAGACTTATGACCTGACCTAACCATAATTTAGATTAATCACAATCGACACCAGATAAATATTATTAATAGTATTAATGCATAACAAACACTTATAAATAGCATTAATGCATAGCAAACTCCTTTAAAGATATATCACTGTGATAACATTTTACAAAGTGAAAAGTAGTTTACGGAGAAAACAGTGTTATAATTATTTTTTCCAAAAACCCTTTTTTCACTATGAATTATTTTCACACACTATGAATTACAAAGTGAAAATTTGCATTCTAGAAAAACATTTTAGAATATCATATAAGCGTTTATGTTTTATTGAATTTGACATCCATGTTAATGGTGTTATAGAAATTTCATGATCACTAGGATTTATCAAGCTTGACTGTATCAGATTTACTTTGACTTTTGTATTTTCAAACAGATTTGCGTTTAAAAAAATTCCAATCTTTTAACCTAGATGAAACTAATGTCGCTGCATTTTGAAAATGATTTGCATTTCAAAAAATTCCCTTATTTTTAACCAATTAGAATGAAATTCGGGTTGCTCAATTGGCTTTGCTTTAAAAATCAATTTGCAACAAAGCCTTGTTCTTGGATTTTCTGTCTATTGAACAATCCTAGCAAATCTTATACAAAGTAACAGACACTTCCCCATTCAAGACTCTAGGGCACCTCATGAGCTCGCCATTTCAATGTGTAGGTCGCTGAGAAAAATTCAACATTTATATCATACAAAACAACAGACATTTCTGCAATCTATATCCTAGGGCACTTCGTGAGCTAGCAATTCCAATGTATAGGTTGCTGAGAAGGATTCGACGTTTTTGTTGCTGAGCATTTTGTTGTCATTAAGCGATTCAATTTTTATGTTGCCAAGAACTGTAGAATCGCTTAGCAATT
The DNA here is from genome assembly GCA_031772625.1 of Pinus tabuliformis. Classification (NCBI taxonomy): domain Eukaryota; kingdom Viridiplantae; phylum Streptophyta; class Pinopsida; order Pinales; family Pinaceae; genus Pinus; species Pinus tabuliformis. The sequence goes on from CM062820.1 coordinate 1,314,071,854, forward strand.
TATGGTGTTGCTAAGCAATTTAGGTTTTATGTTGCTGAGAGTTCTCGTGTTGTTTGGCAGTCTAGAGTAAAGATACTGGACTTTGTGAAAAAGACCATGGACGAGAGAAAAAGACATCCAGACGTACACTACGACGACCTCCTCAGCAATGTCATGGATGATGGAAGGCTTTCGACTGAACAAATACTGGATCTCATACTCAACATCCTCTTTGCTGGCCATGAAACTTCTGCTGTGGGCTTAACTCTGGCCTTGCATTTTTTGGCCAAATCGCCATGGGCAGTGGATACTCTCAGGGTACGTACCGGTGTTAAAAAAATCACCTGGTTTTGTATACATATTGTCCAAAACATTTTCATTAGGTCATGTAATTTGGGCATTCTGTGCACTATACTACATCTAACTATATTTTGCAAAAATTCGTCAGTCAGAGCATTTGGGTATTGTCAGAACAAGGCAACAACAGAGCCCAGAGAGGAAAACTTTAAACTGGGACGATTACAAATCCATGGATTTCACTCAAAATGTAAGTATACTGGCCCTAGCTCCTTAATTTGAAGCAAAATGGCAGTCTTCACTGTGCAAGATTTTGATAGAGAACTATATTTTTGTGATGAAGTAGGTCATCAATGAAACTCTTCGGCTAGGCAACGTGGTTCGCTTTGTGCACAGAAAAGCAATAAGGGACGTGCATTTCAAAGGTCTGTGACCTAAATTGGGAATAGTATAAGGTCTCTTTATATATTTAGTCAGTCTGAGAATATAGAGTTCAAAGTTCTTGTAAAACTAATCTTCTTTATACTGACAGGATATGACATCCCTGCTGGATGGAAAGTTCTGCCAGTTTTTGCAGCGGTCCACTTGGATCCGGATCTATATGATGAACCTGTGGAATTCAATCCCCACAGATGGAAGGTATCGGACTGAATGATAAATAAATTAATCCATTTTGACTCTGAATTGGGACGACTGAATATTAAAATCGTTTGGGTTGGACTGGAAATTTCAGAAACTGGAGCCCAATACATATTTTACTCCATTTGGAGGAGGACCACGACTCTGTGCTGGTCTCGAGCTTGCGAAGTTGGAGATTGCTGTTTTCCTTCATCACCTCGTTCTGAACTTCGGGTATATTTTATATATATTTTTTTGGTTGGATTCCGATTCTAATGGAAAATAAATTGGAAAACTTTCCAAAAAAAAATAGTAATCCTAAACAAATTAGATCAGAAAACTTTTCAAAAATTCATACTTAAACACTATAGATATTCATACTTAAACACTATAGATATGATATATATGATTTTTCTGATATATATGATTTTTCTGAATGTTTACCTGATAAGATTGATAAAAGGATTAAAAATTTGTTTATTGTTGGTGCAGCTGGGAATTGGCAGAAGAAGACCGTGCGCTTGCTTTTCCTTTCGTAGAGTTTGAGAAGGGCCTTCCCATAAGAGTGAGACCAATCAGAGAATCACATTGCTGATGACCCACCTGGCTGCATTTTGCTAACAGTAGGTTATAGGATATTGTAAATAATATACACATTAAGTATATTCATTGCTTCCATGATGAGACCGTGTGAGGATGTCCAGTGACTTCAAGGCCGGTGGTTACTCTGCCGAACAGAAATAAGTGGAAACCACATGCGCGAAAATTTTGATAAAGCTGATCACATGGCACTCTCTATACCACGACCATAATAAAAAAATTATTATGTTTCTTATTCTATAATGGTTGCACTGTGCATTCTTAAATTAAGATTTTATTGCATGTTTCCTCGTTGCAAACAGTGTATGTGCATCCCATGTGAAAGCAGCTTACACAGCGGATAAGCTCAGAACCTTTGACTTTTGGGCTCAGTACACAGAATTTTCATAACAGTTTCCAACATTCTGCAAATGTCTGGATTGTGTTATTTCTGCATTTAAGATAAAATTTATTAAACCAACATATTCCTGAAGTCCATGATCACTACCAGTTTGAATACACTAATAAACAGTAATTCAAGCCATTAACCAAATTGTGAATTCTAACTTGGTGTTCGACCTGGGAATTAGTTTATACTTTATAAGCTGCTGCTGGTAAGGATATTTAATCGAGCTTGAAAATTGCAACAACAGCTTAAATATTTCAAAGAGGTTCATCCAACCCATGGCCTTTTTTTTAAACTCGTGGTTTAGTACTTGCAATTAAGCGTTGTACATATTCCAGACCTGCAGGAAAATAAAGTTATTATTACGTGTCTAGCGAAATCTTATAATTTTCTCAAATTTGTTCCCTACTATCTTTTTTTCTTTTCTTTCTTTCCTTTTTTTTCTGATACAATAGTTATATGACAAGTGGGTTTATATGACAAGTGGGTTTCTGTATTGGATAATCAGTCCTTGAGCTCTACGTTGAATCCTATTAAAAATAGCACCCTCATTCACTTAGACTCTACCAACTAGTAAATTGGCTTTGTTCAAATCCATAGTGTGATTTGCATTCCCCGCGGTAGACCTATCAAACTCAGGTGTCAAACCAACAGTGAGGACAGCCATCTCTGGCTGCTATCCGCCAATGTAGGTTTGACTCATCACTATTATCAAGGAAAACCACGCCACCTCTAATAACATGCTGGTGGTCCATAAGGGAGCAGGTTTCCACTCCTACCAGATGCCTCTGGGTCTTGGGCCGTTACCCTGTTTCCTTACGTCTGAGGAAGAGGAGCTCTTAACCAAGCAGAAGTAGTTACATACTCCAGGGGGTTACCCCCTATCTTGTTACAGGAGCAACAATTATAATTAAATTTTAATTGTAATTTATTATAAGCTATTATGTTTGGTAATGGATAATTTAATATCGTTACTTTCTCTGTGGTTAAATGAGTGGTTAGTGGTTAAATGAGTGGTTAGTGGTTAAATGAAAATTATTTATTTATTTGTTAATTTTTTTAATATAAAAATATAAAATAAAATCTAGTTGCAATTAAATAATTGAAAAATTATATAAATAACACAAATTAAATATTTATGAATGTTTACTTTATTAAAAAATATATAAAAATAATATGATAATGATATTTTATTAAGAATAATAAGAAATTAAATAGTTGTAAATATATAATTTTATTTTAAATAATATTATGAAAATTTGATAATGATGATTATATTTTTTTGACTTTCTAGATGAGGTGATATGGAGGTGCTAAGTGGGAGGAGGGCATATGGTATTCATACCACCAGGCATATATAGGTGCAGATGTGCCATTCGCTCTCCAATCTGCTCTCCCTATCCCTAAAGATGAAAGGTGGTAGTTATTCTAAATCATAGCACATTATGTTTCATTTTTCCACTTCAATGACACACTAATTTGGTGTTTATTCTAATGTGATAAAAAATGGCGTTGGAGATCTTGGTTATAGTGTTACTGGGTTTTAATTGTTTGGAGCTTCTTAAGAGCATTTTTGTTGGGAGCTTCTCAAAGCATTTTTTTATCTTATCTTTCCACTTTTAATTATGGTGATTTGTAGTGGTGATTAAGAGGTTTAGGATGGTGATGTAGATTATTGAGCCTAAAGGGTAGTGGGAGGGGAATGTACAATCTATTCATAATTAATGTGGAGTTTATACATTTTTTTTAAATTAAAATAAAATATTTTTTAAATTAAAAAATAATGTTTATTTTAATTAAAATAAAAAAACAAGTATATATATATTTGGTTAATTTTACATAAAAATAAAATATTCTTTAAATTAAAAAATAATGTTAACTATAATTAAAATAAAAAACAAATATACATATTTGGTTAGTTTTACTTAAAAGTATTATAAAATGTAGTCTTAGTCTAATTGTGTTTGGTTTATTAACTGTTCTTGTTTTATTAGTTGTTGATATTACAACCCACTACAAAGGTGATTTGGTAAGAATATTTCAGTCTTACTCCAAGTTATAAGTTACTTTAAAATTCTTGTAAAGTAATCAAAACAAATAAAACTGATATTATTTATATATTCATATTTCAATTGGATATGTAAATAAACCATTTTAAAATTCATGTTAACTAATTTATTTTAATATCAACTTTAGAAAAAAACATAAATATATATGTATATATACATATATATGAAACACAATAAAATATTTCAATGTGCAAAGAGAAGGAATTAAAACTAAAAAGGACTCAATTCCTTTCTTATAGCATTACTAAGAGATAAATGTATAATTAGTTCAATTTTTAATATAAAATTAATGTGACATTAATTTTATATTAATAATAATTAAAAAATTCAATGTACATAATATTTCATTATATAAAATTAAGTAATATTGAAATATATTTAAAAATATATTAATAGAATAAAAACTTTAATATCAACAATGTAATCCTTAAATAAAATATTTCAATGCTAAAGCTTATATTATAATAATAATAATAATAATAATAAAATGTATGTATATAAAGTAATTGAAAAAATAAATTCTTATTATTATAGCTTCAAGTATCATAATTTTACATTTTGACCCTTCTATTAAGAGTTAATTTTGAATGATGCAAATATTTATTGGAATTGCATGTTTAAGCCATTTTATTCCATGTATTCAAAGAATTTTCAAAGGGTTGAATCTATTTATGCATTCAAAAATATAATTTAAACACACACACACACACACACACACAATGTTTCATCTTAACCATCATCTACCGAATCCCTAAAGGGGTGCAATATTTGGAGGCGCAATTTTTTAAAGTTTTGCACTATAAAAAGGGTTTGCACCTCAAGAAATTTGAGCTCTCTCAGCTCTTGCTAGATCCATGGTTAAGATGGATCTATACTGGTAGATAACAACTGCTGCATCCCAGCGTGTGGCACTGATGGTTATGCACTCATTAGTTAGCATGGTACCATTCCTTCCATTGTCATTTAAGCTACATGTAGTAGTTATTTTGGAGTTTATTCTGGAAGCTTTTAGCAAAGTGCTAGCTTTTTCTTTTTCTTGTTGTTGTTGGTCAATCCCATCGAGTGTATAGGTTTTCAGGGTATCGGTGTTTAGTCTTTCTACCATGTTGCATATCCTCCTTTATCGATTGTGTGTTAAGTTGTGTATTCTTCATCTTTCCATCTCTTTAAATTTGTCGAGGGATATATCCTTTTCAACTGCGGAATCACCCTTACTTGGTCATAATAGTCCATCTCTACAATGTGTCCTTTTTCACTAAGTCAATGAGTGGTGTATCAATATTGGAGTATACCTTCACAAACCTCCCATAGCAGTTGAAAAACCTTAGGAAGACCTCCAAATCATGCACGTTGTGTGGTTACTTCGAGTTAGATCATTTTTGTTACCTTGGTAGGGTCCATATGAACACATCCCTATCCAATCTAATTGCCCAAAAATGGTGTCTTGTATGCTAAAAAACACATTTAGACTTCTTCAAATACAACTGACACTCCCTCTATTCCTCAAATGGAGTTTCCAAATGTTTTGTGTGGTTTTACATACCCTCACTATATACCACGATGTCATCCACATATAGAACATTGAACTTATATTCATGGAGTTATGTTATGCACTTGTATTTACAAGTTTTTGGACCATCCTTCAATTTATCATGATGTCCACATAACACTGTATAAAATCCTGTAGATTCACAAGCTCATGTAATCTACTAAAACAAGAGACAAGGATCTACTTCTACTCTTTACAGTAGAAGCACATAAAGATCGAGAAAAATAATAATCAACAAGTGGAAGACAAATCAATGGCACATAACACAATAAATATCTTGGGAAAGCCACAACTCAAAACCCCACTATTTGTATTGCATTAATCTGGAAAATCAAGATGAAATTATAATGCTTGTTCTCTCTAGAACAATCCCAGCACTCAGCAAATTCAATCTCCAACTCATAAGCAAGGTCAAGGCCAAATATTAGCCTCTTCACAAGCTCTCAAAGTCTCTATTCCAATGTGTAATTGCTATAGATGATAACTTGTATTTAAAGGGAAATAAAGCCTCTAAAAACTGCAACCCCTCAAGAATTAGTTCATGAATGCATACACTATCAGTGCAACTCAGAAAAATATAAAACAAATAGTGCATTGTCCCTACACTCTAGTATCGACTGGGTCTTTCTCATAATCGACATGCATGAGTTTCAGATGAGTAAATATCCAGTTAATTAGAGTAGCACTAGTGGTGTTCATTAGTGACACCACTGACTGTTAACTCGCTATTAGTTCTCTCAATCAGCATGAGAACTAATTTAACTTAATTAACTCATGAAACTGAGTCTTCTATTTTAAAACTCACAATTAACTCATATTCGACTCCTACAAAGTAGGGAGAACATACACCTGAATTCAGAAAGACTTCCAACTCGAATTTCCTAAGTTAAGTACGTTTAATAAACTTAATTTAACTATTTAAGTTGCTATGAGAATAAAATTCGAATTTAATTCCCAGTTTAATTCAAGGACAAATTAAACTGGACTCTCTTGTTGCCATTTCTCAACAATCCCTCTCAACAAGAAAGGGATTATCAACTACCCCGATCCTATCTCTGTGAAACTCAAATTTACATCTTGACAATTCCTTTCTCAAGATGTTAGCATCTTGCTCCTCCGTGGGAATGTAATATAACAACATGATCTGCCTCAATACACAATATCTAATATGATGATATCGGATATCAATATTTTTGGACCGATCATGAAAAACTGGATTTTCAGAGAGTTTGATACAACTCTGATTATCACAATAAATCACTGTAGGATCCATCTACTGACCAAACAAACCAACCAAGATCTTCCTCATCCAGATAGCCTCACATGTTGCCTGACTTGCAGCCATGTACTCTGCCTCTACCGAACTGAGTGCAACTGATCTTTGTTTCCTGATGTACCAAGAAACTATCTTTGTCCCAATACTGAAGATCCCTCTGAATGTGCTCTACCTATCGGATGGACTCCCTGCCCAATATGCATCGGTGAAGCCTTGAAACTTCACTCCCTTTGTCCATTTGTACCATAACCCAAACTGAGTAGTGCCTCTAAGGTATCTCAATACATGCTTTTCCACCTTCCAATACAGCTTGGTAGGCCTAACCATCGCTTGACTAAGTTGGTTAACTGCATAACACATATTTGGTCATGTGTTCACCAAGTACATGAGTGAACCCACAAGCTGCCTATAAACAGTAGCTTCCACTACTTCCCCTGAAGTAGCAACCTCCTTCCTCCTGTTACCGACTAGAGGAGTCTCCATGGGTTTACTGCTCTCCATTCAGAATCTCTTGAGTATCTCATTCGCATACTTTCCCTGAGATACAAACAACTCCCCATCTCCCTGCCATACCTGCATGCCAAGAAATTAATGCATGAGCCCCATGTCCTTCTTATCAAACTCTCTTACAAGGTCCTCCTTGCAAGATTTGATAAGCCTCTCATCACCTGTCAGTATGAGATCATCTACATAAAGTATAGTGATCAACAACTTACCTTCCACCACTATGTGATACAAGTTCACATCTACTTCACTCTTCATGAAGCCCAACCCAATCAAGTAGCTATCTATCTTGGTGTACCAAGAACGGGGTGTTTGCTTCAGCCCATACAATTCTTTCTTGAGTCGGCACACATGTGACTCACAGTCCAAGGTTTCAAAACCTTCGGGCTGCTCTATGTACACCTCTACTTCAATCATGTCAATGAGGAAGGCAATCTTCACATCCATCTAATGGATCTTCCAACCCATCTGTGCTAATAGTGCCAAATAGATCTGATTGACAAGTACCTTGCAACAGGAGCAAAGGTCCCATCATAGTCAATCCCCTCTACCTGTGAAAATCCACAGGCCACAAATATGGGCTTATGCTTCTCCACACTACCATCTGTAGCTTGCTTTACCTTGTAAATCCAACGAGAGCTCACAATTGACTTGTCCTCCAATCTCGAGACCACATCCCAAGCATTGTTTCGAACTATGGAGTCATAATCCTCCACCATCACATCAACCCAAACTGGTTGTTGCACTACTTCTTGAAAGGAATATGGCTCTATCACAACACATTCACCCATCTGTTTCACCTGTCCCATGATGATGTGTCTAAGGAAAACCTTTCCCTTACTAGAAACCACATCATAGCCACAGTCTTCCAATACCACGACTGAAACAAGATTCTTCTTTAGTCCTAGAACATACATCACATCTTTGATCCTAAGAGGAGAGCCAGGCTCCCTCTGAAAGGTAACTCTACCAATCCTGATAGCTCTATACCTCTCGTCATCTCCAAACTCTATGCTCTACTTGAGGTCTTTCTCCTCAAAATCACTAAAGAGATCTATATTCCCCGTCATATGGAATGAGGCACCACTATTAAGATACCACATGCCTCCCATGGAAGTGTTGGCCATGCATGTAATGAGAGAGAAATCAAGTTTGAATTGTGAAGCTAGAGCTTCACCTACTGCCACTACTGTCGGCTCCTTCTTTCTTGCTTTCTTCTGTGGGCAGTTCTTGGCATAGTGCTTGTGTTCATGATAGTGAAAACACTTTATTTTCATCAAGTCCATCTTCTTTCTTCCCTCATCACCTTGGGACTTCTTTCCCTTGGCCCACTTTTCCTTACTCAGTAAGGCACAATCCTCTTCCACTTCCTTGGAAGAGGTCCCATCTCTGATGTTCCTCCTTATCCCCTCCTACATCAAATCTGACCACAATCGTTCCCAATCTGGCAGCTTCTCTTGACCATTGATAGAGTCCTGATAACTATGCCAACTCTTTGGGAGTCCAAGAAAAGCAAGGCTCATCGTATTTTCCTCTGTCCCGCCATCACGAAATTTTCTAGAAAAAAGAGTTGATTTTAAATCAGCGATATCTCCCTCATTCGAGCTCTGATTCGGCTTATTTATTTTTTAATTTGGGTATCTTTTCCCAAGGAATCTAGATCTATTATTTGTTTCTAAAAAATTTGCACAGAAATTTTCAGATCTTCTCAGCAAACTCTCGGCCCAAAAAACAATCTTGCTCTGATACCATGTAGAAAATCTTATAGATTCACAAGTTCATGTAATCTACTAAAACAAGAAACAAGAATCTACTTCTACTCTTTACAGCAAAAGCATATAAATATCAATCAAAACAATAATTGACAAGAGGAAGACAAATCAATGGCATGTAACACAATAAACATCTAGGGAAAGCCACAACTCAAAACCCCACTATCTGTATTGTCTTAATCGGGAAAATCAAGATGAAATTATAATGCTTGTTCTCTCTAGAACAATCCCAGCACTCGAAAAATCCAATCTCCAACTCATAAGCAAGCTCAAGGCCAAAGCTTAGCCTCTTCACAAGCTCTCCAAGTATCTATTCCAATGTGTAATTCCTACGGAGGATATCTTATATTTAAAGGGAAATAAAGCCTCTAAAAATTACGCAATCCCTCAAGGATCGGTTACTGATTGCATGCACTATCGGTGCAACTCAGAAAAACCTAAAACAAATAGTACATTGTCCCTGCACTCTAGTCTCAACTAGGTCTTTCTCAGAATCGACATGCATGAGTTTCTGATGAGTAAATATTCAATTAACTAGAATAGCACTGGTGGATTTCATTAGTGACACCACTGGCTATTAACTCACTATTAGTTCTCTTAATCAGTTTGAGAACTAATTTAACTTAATTAACTCATGAAACTGAGTCTTCCATTTTACAACTCACAATTAACTCATACTGGACACCTACAAAGTAGGTATAACATACACATGACTTTAGAAAGACTTCCAACTCAAATTTCCTAAGTTAAGTATGTTTAATAAACTTAATTTAACTATTTAAGTTGTTATGAGAATAGAATTCCCAGTTTAATTCAAGGACAAATTAAACTTGACTCTCTTGTTTCCATTTCTCAACAAACACAACTTGTGCACATGATTATCTTGCCTACCTCCCAACACACCAATCCTAAAACTCAATTGGTTTTCCGCCTACATGTGTCACATCAAGTCATGAACAATAACAAAATTCACAATCCAATATACTTCTATGATCACATTTTGATAGAACATATATGCTTCGTTTTGGTGGAACATCTATGCAACACCCTTCTCTTCTACAAGCTACAATTGGGTGTACTATATGACTTAGCCCAATTTACCATCACCAAATCATATTGAATGAACCTTGTAATTCTTCAGTTGATGTATACTTCTTTCCATGAGATACTATCTACTAACATATTGCTTTAATACCATCCTTCTTGACAATAGAGGACTTGTAGAGGTTGAGGCCCTCTTGGTGTGTGACACCATGACCATTCCAGCTTGGTTTTGTTCCCACACCAAGTGTACTAATCCTCGATTATGCATCATTTATTTAATTCTTGTTAAACACTTAATAATATTTGCCTTAAACATGCAATATATACACATTTATGATATTAACAAAGTGTTTAGTAATCAAGCACACTGCATAATAAAGGAGAAAAAATTATTAGCATAAGCAACACCAATTTTCCCTAACACTTGGCTATAAAGTTCATAATATAATTGTTTTACAAACCCCTAAGTAATATCCCTCCTCAAGAAATATAATGTTGCAACTTGGGAGCAATTGTTCCATGCATAAGATTGTTTAAAATCCATTGTTACATACCCTCCCCTTCACCCACAACCTAGGTGGTGATTGTTGCAACTTGTATCATAGAAATATATTTTTTGTAGGCCATGCTTATCATGGCCCTTGTCTCCTCACAAAATAATTGTGCAACATGTGTGCTCCTCACCAATCTACGTGCATTATGACTGTGGTGTGCTCTCCACTCCCTTTGTGACACAATACATATATGTGCTCGAATTCTCCAACAAATGGTCATGTTTATCCATGTGGAACAAGATGGATCTTTAATGCATGTCTGCGCCCATTTGGGAAACCCCAAATTCCATGCAATATGTCTTTTCCAATGCCCCTCTCCTTGTGTGCACACCTAACCAATTCGAACTAACTCTTTTATGCATGGCCCATTGAACTTGGTCCAACCCAACCTATGCTTGCATGTGCTCAATTTTGTGTGACTTTGTCGAACTCCTTGTGTGAGGGGTGTGTTACGCCCTAGCGTCGTGCACGCATCCCCAAATTTGGGTAATGAGGGGACGAGGCATGTTCTGCACTTGATCCACCAGGTGCATCTCATGTTTCCACAAGTCATGTGGGAACTCACATGGGCTTAGCATCGAAGGTTGTAAGATCCATCGAATACCAACTAGGTGTGTAACTCAAGTTACCCAAAAAAGGTGTGTGTGTGTGTGTGTTTTTAATATAAAACCCATCCATGTTTCATAAAAACATTGAAAATATATCCATAATATTTTTATATGTTAAAAATATTTTACATAGACTTGTATCAAGCTTTTTTCCTTTCATAGCACATGAAAACAAAACACATTAATCATCACATAAATTATAAGTCTTCCAAAATGAAGAAGAAATCATCATATCCAAAAATATTCACAAAATTATTAAGGCTTCCAAAAATAAAGAAGAACTCATCATATCCTAAGCATTCATTCCATGTAATAGAAAGTTCAGATGTTAACATTTGATCCATTCATTTGTAGAATATTTCTTTGCAACAATGCCCTATATTTTAATCATAAAATTATGCCATTTTAGAAATATTTGATAGTATTATTAAATCATTAGCTAATCATAGCATGAGGATTCATTTCCATTTTCTCTTTGACATAAGAGATTCTTACTAGCAATGGAAAGAAATCTGCCTTTTCTTTTGGCTTATTGTGGACCCCACTAAAATAATTTCTTTTAAAGTCTCTGATATTATAACTTGAATAATCTTGATAATTTCAAATCCATTTATCTTACTTCCAAATTAGTTATCTTATTTACCCCAAACAACTAAAATTAATCTCTTTATGTACTCTGAGAATCTTTCATCAATACCATAGCTTTACGTGCAAAATATTCCAAGGGAATTTATATATATCCTAAAAGGAAAAATCCAACATAATTCTTATTTCAATTTTTTAAAACATACAATACAATTTCCAATACTTACTAAATTACATACAATTTCAATCCTTAATAATACGATAATATTTATATTACTTTAAAAGCATGAAAAAGAAGGCGATGCCATTGAATCTAAAACTTAGTAAAATAAATTCAATTTAGTATTCAAATAACATCCATGTCAAGGAAGGATACCAAAGTATGGTATCCATAAGTGAATGGCCATAATTACAAAAATCTGTACCATTTGAACTAAAGATTCTTATTGTTACCATTGCATATTGCATGAAACAAAATCAAATTATATCTTCCAACATGTAGAAAGACTCAAAATGTTATTTTCAAGGACAATCCAAACAAACAAAACAAAGTGTTAACAAACAAAACAGAGTGTTCTTTCACACTCTCCAAACAAAATTACTCCCTGTGGAAACTCACAAACAAAACAAAATAGAGCGTTCTTTCACACTCTCCAAACAAAATTACTCCATGTGGAATCTCACAAACAAAACAGAGTGTTATTTCACACTGTTCAAACAAAATTACTCATTGTGTAAGCTCACGTAGTGAGATTTGGTGTTATGTAGAGTGAAACATTAAAATAATAATAAATTATTTAAACTCATTCCAAAATCAATTATTGGAAAATGACCAAAGATACCAGTGTTTAAAACATTTAATAGTATCTTCCCTCGGAAATTATTCAAGACTAATAATTTTTACAAAAATAAAAACTTTAAACTACATAATACAAATGGATAAATCATAAAATCTCATTTTCCAAGAATACATATAAATATAAGGTTATAAAATATTACCAAGGTTAACCTCTAATCTATTCGACACCAACTTTTGGCAATAATGAAAATTTCAAACTACATATTGAAAAGGGGGAATCATAAACTCATATTTTCCAATAATGTATACACCAATACTTTTGGAAATAATGAAAATTTCAAACTACATATTGAAAAGGGTGGAATCATAAACTCATATTTTCCAATAATGTATATATAGTAAAAGTTACAGAGGATTACCCTAATTTATCTCGTAAGGTTTTATAGTAAAAGTTACAAAAGATTACCGCACTAATTTATCTCGTAAGTTTTTATAGTAAAAGTTACAAAAGATTACCACACTAATTTATCTCATGCATTAACCAAAGCAAATGTAACACACCAATATATACAACCATCAAGCTAAAAGCATTATCCACCTTTGCATTTAATGATATGACGCTTTAAATTAGCTCACTAACATGAGTAAACAAAAATTAAGCAAAGATATATGTTTTCCTTTTCTGCAAAATGCAAAATGAAGAAGCATTACATTTCAAAAAATACTTTCTTTTCTACAAAAAGAGTAAATGCTATATTTCAAGAGAAATTTTTTTCTTGCAAAAAGAATAAGAGCAGGAACAATGTGCCAAGTGCCTTCAAAACAATGACTGTTAACTCTGAAACAAGACTTTTGAGAAAGCTATTATTTGAAATATAAATATATAACCTTAAAGGATACCAAGGGAAGGAGGATGTCAGAGAATAGGAATATGAACATCATCTCTTCCAATTATAGTTTACATGACATGGTTTGTTTTTTTTGAATTACAAGCTTAAGTTGTAATCCTCTTTTTTTTTGTTTTTCTTCCTCAACAAAAATTAACTAACTCTTCTTCAATATAGGCTTTCATAAACATAAACATATTAACAGAATAGTAACTCTTCTTCAATATAGGCTTTCATAAACATAAACGTATTAACGGAATAGTAACTCTTCTTCAACATATGCTTCCATGTTATGTAATTTCAACATATGTATAACCAACTCTTCTTCAATATAGGCTTTCATAAACAGAGACGTATTCACAGAATCGTAACTTTTCTTCAATATAGGCTTTCATAAACAGAAACGTATTAACAGAATAGTAACTCTTCTTCAACATATGCTTCCATGTCATGTAATTTCAACATATATATAACCAGATAATTTATAACAACAAGAACTAATTTGAAGGTAAACTAACTACATATTCATCAAAGAAAGGTTAATTAAAGAAAAATATAGCAAACTATACATTTTACCTGATATTGAGTCGTTCTACTTTGTTCATCAACTTTTCTAGCTAACTCCAATAGACCAGTTAGATTTACCACCCAACCATATCCAAATAAAACTCTTTTTCCTTGGAACCCTCGAGCTCTATAAGCTCACAAACAGTACCAACTTCAACAATAGTGAGAAATTTCAGGAAACTAAGGAAGATATCCTATCTTCCTCTCACACCACTTAGGCTCAATCAACAAGATAAATTATTGATATTTTAACTTAGGAATTGATATAAATTACTGGGATTTTAATTTAGGAATTGGGTAGTCATTTTGGCATCATTTCCCTACTCCTTTTGGTCTACCCCTCCATGGGGAAAAATCCTTCAATATTTATAAGCATGGAGTGGAGTGACACCTCACCCCCTTCATGCAAAAATTAACTAATTTTTTATATATAAAAAATTGTATTATTCACCACCCACCTTAGGTGGCACCTCTCCAAATTTTCTCCTTTTATCTTATTTTATTTAGGTGCCTAAATTACGTAATACTCACCACCCATGGGTCTACTTAAGGGATTTTCTTATTATTATTTTTTTAAAGTGGATAATTAATATTTTGCATAAAAATAATATTTATTTTGACTAATCCTCGAAGGTGGGTAAATTGGATTTAATTCAAATTAAAGTTTAACTTAGATTAATTCACCTTGTTGATGTAAGCCCTTAAGTGGTGTTTTTCAGTCATAGAATAGGGATTCCACACCCCTATTGTGCACTTCTCCTGACTTGTTAGGACTCTGCACCCTTGCCTTGTACTTAGGACTCCACGTCCTAGTAGAATCAAGACTCCACATCCTAGTAGAATCAAGACTCAATGCCTTGATCTATTCCAAAGATCCAAGACTCCATGCCTTGATCTTTTGAAAGTTAGGACTCCACACCCTAATCTTTCCCATAGATTCTAATCTATTCTTCTTGAAGCTACATGGTTTTCCTCAAGGCATTGTTTGTGAGCTCATATGCATATGATGATCTATTGGCAAGGCCTTGTTTCCCCAGACCTGCACATCATAACCTCATAGATTAAAAGCATCAACAAAATTCATAATGAATTTAATTCAATCACATTTTACCCAAATGTATACATGACCTCCATAGTCATGTGAGCATCCTTCTCAACAATAACTAAGTTCCCTGCTAAATACAAGGTCAATCATGTATAATCACATACATCATAAATCATCAACAAGATTATGGTTTGTTAACTACTCCACATAGTAGCTTCCATTCATATGTCACAATCATATGTCATAAGCTAGATATAAAACAAAAGGAGACATAAATCAACATAGATATGATACATATAATCAATCGCATAACCACACATAAGAGGAAATATAACTATGCATGTAATATATATAACAGTGTTTCCCCTTGTAATTGTGATGTGGGGAAAGTAGGTAAGAAGGGTGGAAAATAGGAAGAATTATAGGGATATGGAGGAGGGTAGTGAGATGAAGTGATGGGAAGAATGCAAATATGACAAGGAGAGGGGTGTTTTATATTTATGGGCTCCTTTGGGAATAAGTAGCTCTACTCTTTATGAAAAAGTTGATGGAAAATCAAAGATATTATATTAGGTTTTGATTCTCCTTTATTGATAATTACTTGTGAGTGTGTTAGCTTCTTTTACTTAATTATTATATTATCTTTCATCAAGCAATTACCATATTATATGTGTATGAAGATCACAAAACAAGAGACACGAGATATAGGCACATGCCAGGGAAAAACCCCCCTCGAGGGGAAAACCAAGTCAAGATAATTCTTCCATTCAATAGTATTCTTTGAGACTCTTTACCCTAATTCAAGACCATATTTTCCCTCCACACTATGTCAGCCTCCCAGATCTTCGACCCCTTCCAGCGACTTCGACTAGGCAACAGCAAAATCTTAGGACACTTTGATATCCCAACCCAAACCACAAAACAGAAAGGGCACAAAAAGTTCGATTTTATTCTTCTTTAAAGATTTCTCCAAACTTTCACTTCTTTCTTCCTCCCAGAAACAGAACTTTCTTGGGAGTGAGCGGTTCAAATGACTTCGACCTCCTTGAATATATAAGCTTCTTGTGGGTCGAATGGGGGACCTTGGGCCAACTTGATCTCCCTTAGGCCGACATGATGTGGACTGTACATAATTCATATTTGACTTTATACAAAACATTTTTACATTATCTAAAAGACCAAGAAGGGTCTCTTCGAATGTACAATGACTCTATAACTCAATATTAATCCTAGGAGTCCACAATGGGGACTTTGAATAATATAATGATAGCCCAAGCATGAAACCCATGCTTTAATAAGTCATTGTTGCAATAATAAAAATTATTTTCTTTATTCTTTTGACAAGTGCATTATATAATGACTCAAGTACATTATTGAAGGCCAAACATAGTTACATTTTCTAACGCTCCCTCTTAACTAGGGAGGTATTCATAACGTACATATACAATGGAAGATCTCAAACTATATGAAAACATGAAGAACTTTTAGGCACCGCAATTCCATGGACTAGATTCCTAACCATGGAAATCTATCCAACCAGCTACTCAACAATTTAGGCATCACAATACCATGGACTAGATTCCTGACTAGGGCAATCTATCCAGTTGGGACTAAGGTGGACTTAAGCTTTTATCCCCTCTAGGTACCATCAGGCTTACTTTCTAATCACCAACCCAAACATACAGGTGTGTATCCAAAATAGAGCTCAATAACCAACACCACCTTTTCAATTCCGGGATCCAAACATCAACACAAAGTGTCGGCCTGATGTCTCCCCAGGCAATTCTTCACTCATAAAGCCTCAACAAATATCTTCCATTTCCTTATCATCAATACAGTCACCAACATATACCAAACCCAGCAGTTTCCTTAGATATTCAAACTTCTTATTAGGAAGAGCCTTTGTCAGTATGTTTGCTACATGTTCATCTATCGGAACATACTCTAACTTCACGATCCCATCCTGCACCAAGTTCCTAATAAAGTGGAACTTATTATTGATATGTTTCATCCTTGAATGAAACACGGGATCTCTATAAAGCTTGATACAACTTTTATTGTCACAATTAATCACAGTAGGACCCAGAGACTTCTCAAACAAATATGTCAGAAGCTTTCTTAACCAAACAACCTCTTTTCCTACTTCACATGCATCGACATATTCTGCCTTGGCACTACTCAATGCAATGGGATCTTGCTTCCTTCTCATCCATGAGATCATAGCAGCTCCTAGACTAAATCATCCTCCAGTAGTGCTCCTTCTATCAGTCTCACTACCACCCCAATCAGAGTCTGTGAAGCCAATTAGCTTGACTTCGTTACTTTCATACTTTAGGCAGTGATGTATAGTGCCAAAAAGATACCTCAATATATGTTTGACAGCTATCCATTGATCATGACAAGGCTCCAGCTAAAACTAACTAAGAATGTTTACAGCAAAATATATATCTGGCCTAGTATTTACTAGATACATCAAGGAACCCACCAATTATCGATATGAGGTAGGATCCAAGAGATTAGAGTTGGAGCTCCTCAAACTCTTAAGGTTGGTGATCAGAGGAGTAGTCAACGGTTTGGAATCCATCATCCTAAATTTATGCAATAACTTGATGATGTGCTTTCCTTGCCCCAAATATATCTCCCCAGGTCTCTGCCATACTTCTAGACCTAGGTAGTAGTGCATCAGTCCTAGATCCTTCATTTCAAATTTCAGTTGCCAACATTTTCTTTCATTCTTGAATTCTTCATTCAACACCAGTGATGAATAGATCATCCACATATCGTAGAATAATGATGGGCTCATTATTCACGACCTTGATATATAGATTCGAATCAGCAGTACTCTTCACGAACCTAATTCTAAGAATATATGCATCCATTCTATCATACCATGCCCTCGGTGTGTGCTTCAATCCATATATGGCCTTCTTAAGTCTGCAAACATGAGATTCCCTGCTATTCACTTCAAATCCTTCGGGTTGTTCAATATACACTTCCTCATCAATGGTCCCATTTTGAAATGTGGTATTAACATCCATTTGATGGATATTCCAACCCATTGTAATAGCTAATGAAACCAATGATCTAATGGTAGTGTACCTTGTAGCAGGAACAAAGGTTTCTTCATAGTAAATACCTTCCTTTTGAGAGAAACCCCTTGCAACGAACATTGTTTTGTACTTGTCTATACTTCCATCAACAACATGTTTGATCTTATAGATCCACTTCGATGTGAACCGATTTGTCACTAGGTCTAGGAACGATCTCCCAAACCCCATTCTTCATGATGGATTGATATTATTCCTGCATATCTTTCTTCCAAACCTCTTCATGCTTAGCTTCCTTGAATGTAGATGGTTCGGCTTCAATCAAATTTGTCATATATGCAGCATGGCCATAATATCTCTTCGGTTTCTTACTTTCCCTGGAGGACCTTTTCATATCTTCATGTCCTTTAACATCTTCTAATGTAGCTTTCAACCAATTTGGCCTCTTCCTTGTGTTTGGGACAACCACCAATTGAATAGGCTCACTTGGTCCTTTTTCTTCAACATTTGTAGTAGAGTTCTCATGATGAACTTATTCTTCTTCAAATATGGGAATTTCTTCATCATCAAAATCAATAGGAATATCCTTGGATTTCCTGTAAGCTTAATTTTCATCGAAGATGACATCCCCGCTTACTTCAATGTGTCTTCCTTCCTTTTTGTAGATTCTATATGCTTTTGAGGAAAGATTATAACCAACGAATATTCCCTTGATACTTGTCGAGTCCATCTTCTTTCGCTTGTCTTTCAGAACATGGATATATGTTGGACTTCCAAAGATTCGAAGATGATCCACACTCAACTTCTTTCCTGTGAATACTTCTTCGGGTGTATTATTATCAAGACTCCTATGAGGACTTCTATTTTTAATGTACACGGCAGTCATCGCTGCTTCACCCCATAAGAACTTCAGTAGATCATGATCAAGGAGCATAGTTCGAATGCCTTCTTCAATTGACCTATTCTTCCTTTCGCCCAATCCATTTTGTTCGGGATAGTATGGAACAATGAGCTCCATCTTAATACCTACATCCTTACAGTATGCAATTAACTCTTTAGAAGTGTATTCCCCACCATTTCCAGACCTCAAAGTCTTTATCTCTCTTTCGGTTGGGGTTTCCACTTCAATCCTGAACTCCTTGAACTTATCAAATAATTCATCTTTAGTTTTGAGAAGGTAGAACCATGTCTTCCTTGAATGATCATCAACTAATGTTACATAGTAAAGATGACCACCAAGTGATTTGTCATACATGGGCCTGCACACATCAGAATGGATGAGGTATAATATTTCTTTAGACCTAGTTTCACTATTATGGAATGGCATTCATGCTACCATACATAACCATTCATGCTACCATAATATCAATGGAAAGCATTCATAAACATCACAACCATGAATATCTCAATCGCTAATAATAGTGTCATGGGTCCAGATCCTCAATCTGAGGTCCTCGAAGAATAGAGTGTCTAAGATAATGTCGTATCAGGGTCAGGAAACTAGAGTGGGCACTACATACACCCCCTCTTAACAATGGACTTCGTCCCGAAGTCCTTAGAACATAAAGGAGAAACGGCGACACATAATCTTAGGAACCCTTCCTGAAACTCTTGCCAACCTTCTGGTGGGCAGGTTAAAATTTTCCCAAGGTATCTATAACACGAATTCCATTATAACTGAAGGACTATATCTGGGGAACATTGCAACCCACTTTTTGTATAAATGTACAAAACATACATTATAGATATTATTAAAATTAATAGTTAAAGGAAGCGTCATACATAAACTTTTCCAACAAAATCATCATAATCAAAATCACAACTAATTAAAGCAACAATTAATAACACCCACCTTCCTTCAATTTACAAATTGACTAATTTAGGAGAAATCTCTCTAGTTTTATTCATTCAATCATGCAATTAAGATAGCAATAATTTTGTATTAACTCAATTTCATAGGGGATGCCTATGCCTTTTTCATAGGAGGAACTACCCACCTTAAGCTTGGACTTCAATATTTGTAATGGTCAATAATAATTGTGTTAATTATTGTTTGATATTTCACCTATGACGTAATCCACCTTTGTTTACCATGTTCTAAATCTTCAATTTTTGTTGGGAACTACAATCAGTACTTTGAAAATAAACATATGCCACTGCTTGCTAGGGGGACCTAACAATGCCTACTACACCTTCTTAGAGACTTGATTTACCTTCATGATCCATGTTCTGAAAGTTCAATGTTGTACAACTACCATTTGCACTTTAAAATAAATGCATACCACTCCTTTCTAGTGGATACCTAATGGTACACACTATCTAGAGATAAAAAGATGTTAACTACATAGAACGTAATCATCACTTGAAATGAATGAGTAGTCCAAACCTTCATCCCTTCAAACCCAGCTACCCTACTTCCTTTCGCTAGGGTAAGCGAGTGAGGCTATCTGGGGCCTATCTTCATTTAATCCTACTGAATCTAATGATAAGGAGTGCAATATTGTTGCAATCTTTAAAGGTGTTGTGACTATTAAGGCTCTTAATTTCCTGGTGATGAGGAATGCATATTCTCGCAGTTTGGCCATCCAAGCTAATGGATGACAAAGCATATAGCAAGTTTCACTAGTGACCAAAGATGGCAGGCAGACATCATTTACCAGTCTTTGCTTGATTCCAAGCAGAACTAAAAACTATATGGATTGAAGCCAAAGATATGCACAGAATGTAAAACAATAGAGAGAAACCCATGTCTAAAATGATCATTGACTGTATCGAATGGCATTGGTAGAAGTATGGTGCTCCAGATAACCATAAACCAATACTATAGCTCTATTTCTGCATTAAGAACTAGCAAAGAATCCAAAAAGTCATAAAGGCAAAGTTTTCTTGTTACATTACAAAACATTGAACAAAGAAGTCAATCAAATCAAACAAAGAGAAGCTCAAACTCCCTGTGAGATTACAGGAAGAGAGCAGAGAAAGAACGACTAAGTTTGGCATCTAACATTCAAGGTGATGTAATTGAAAATCTGCTGCCTATGGTGGACAATTTTGAAAGAGCCAAAACACATATTAATATATAAATCATTACAATGCATAATATTATCATGATTGTAATATGCTCCTATGTTGCTTCTTCTTGTTCTGGTCCATTTTCAATTGTTCTAATTGGAATTAGTCTCAGTTAATCCTTTACCATTGATAAACAATAAGACCTATTTAGACATTGCATGTACATAATCACTCTTTGTTGGATAAAATAAATCTTAAATAGGGCTGAACTCTTGGAATCAACTTCATCTACCAGCAAGGGGTTTATTCCATTATAAATTTGATAAATTCTTTATAGAATTTTCAAGAATAAATATAATTCTATTACTACTGTTATGATTTAAGTTTATATATTAGATTACTTTTTATTGTATCAATTTATAGGGAACCAAAATGAGCAAGCTAAACATCAAGAGAAAAATCATAATAAGTCAAGAAAGTTGAATACTTAATAGAAACTAAACTAATTAGAATTACACGGTAAATTTTTATTGGAAATTTTATTTCAATTAAAAATAATACCTTCAATATATCTCACTTAAATTCTCCATGGCAAAACAACCTGCTCGACAACATTAAAATATCAAATAATTTACAGACCAAAATACTCGACCAACCGCACAGAATCCATATAATTGTAAATGCAATTGAAATGGAAAATCATTGCGAAGAAAATTGAAATACAAATATCGAAGAAAGATATTTTAAATATTCTAGATTTACCCAATTTTAATGAATGGAAAATGTCGAATGTATATGATTACATGTTCCATGTTTTAATGAATGGAAAAGGCTTCTGAATACTCTTCAACAACTTTATTTTTCTTTGCCAATAAAGCTGAGAAACAATATATGTAGGAATTAATTGTGACAACTGAGAGTTCTACGCCACCATATAATTGGTAAACCCAGAATACAAAGAGATATATGCTCAAAAATTCCTTAAAAAGAAAGCCAGTAAGATGGCTAATGTCAGGCAATTGGAAAATTGAATTGAAAATATAGAAACTGTTTAAGATATGCCTTAAACTTTTTTATCAAATATTTTTATAATGCTTATTATTACTTTTATGAACCCCTGTATGAAAATAGTTTAGCAATGTAGGCACGAAAACAATTTAGAAGTGAAGGAGTCGTCAATCCTATCATTCCAGTTTACTTTACAGATTGGCTTCCATTAGACGCTAATAATGCTCCTAATTTGCCTGGAGTATTTATAAACAGTTCGTAGAAATCATGAAAGGATTTAATGTTAATGTGGTCAATACTGTTGGAAAACCATTTGATCCCATGCTACACGAAGCAATTATGCGTGAGGAAGAAGACTGTCACTGACTACCATTTTTATGTACAAAAATCTCACTTTAAGTCATGACAAATACAATCACCTCCCTCGAAATTAATGACTGCCAGATCTACCAACTTCTTACCCTCATTGGGCCCTAAAGCACTGAACGTTTTTCTCCATTTGTCCAAAACAAATTGCATAGATCTTGAGCATTGAGTCAAATCAAACACTTAACAAACAAAGCTAGACAGCGCTTTGTTGTAAATAACGAATTCATA
Source organism: Pinus tabuliformis (assembly GCA_031772625.1). Taxonomy (NCBI): domain Eukaryota; kingdom Viridiplantae; phylum Streptophyta; class Pinopsida; order Pinales; family Pinaceae; genus Pinus; species Pinus tabuliformis. The sequence continues at coordinate 1,314,094,656 of CM062820.1, forward strand.
ATGTTCTCTCTTCTCAGAAAACGTGTTGAATGTCATGTGCTAGACCATGGAAGTAAAGCTATAACCTTGTCCTCCAAACCTATTGGAGTTCATCGACAAGAACATCCTTAAAAACAAAACCATGTGAGCAAAAGCGAGAAGGATTTAAAGCAGAACAAAACCGTTTTTAATATCTAAGGGTAAGATGAATGCAGCATATATTCAGATGCCCTCAAAATTCTGGAAGGCTCACCAATTCAAAAGCCACCTCAAGTTCACAAAGCACAATGTGCAAAGTTTATATGGAATTCTCGAGATCATCTAGGACAAATATACTGAAACAAATAATGAGGAATGAAAACTTTAAAAGGATATTAATGTTCAAGAGGCAAAATTAATTGTGTTTCATATGCTCTGACATCTTGATCCATGGACTGCTAGACGACAGTTGTATGTAAAGGTGTGTAAAATCTCTTCTAATTGATCTAAATCCACAAAAATCTTCTCTTTCCATAAGTAGATGTATTTTTTTAACCATAATTTGAACCCAAAACCTTGAATCAATCACCATAATATAATATTCTATAAATACACATTATCTCTTTCGATCTTGAAAAGTAATGTAAAATCTTTTTATATATATAGCTTTCTATCTCTTTAACTAATTTTAAAAATAATTTCATTTTTATTTATAATTTTAAAATTATAAAATTTTAAATTTATATATCCCCATTACAAAATATTTTATTTAAATATATCAATACAATATATAGTTTTGTTAAAAATAATTTTCAAAAGTCAAATGAGATTAAACTTCAAAGTGACCACCTATCCTAATTCCTATAGGCATATACAGGTTGTTTTTATTTCAAGGCAAAGGTTTGCATGTTAAGGCTTATGTTTTGTGCATTCACTTCAAACTGACAACCTATCCCCATGGGCACATATAGGAGGTTACCTTCTTTTAAAAACAACACAATATTTAATATCAAAATCAAATCAAAAACAATTACCACCGGAAACAGTCAAAAGTAAGTCTTGGAATCTGAATTTGGACATTTACCAAAAGCATGTACTTCCAAAAGAGTATTTAATAACACATTGCCACATGCCTCGCACACTCGTTTCGATTGCCTTTTCTGGAACCCCTAAAACATGAGATCTCACATGGTTAAACCCTAACCTGTCCACCCACCCAACAGGGAAAATGGTCACGTTGAATGGAAGCTGTAAAGATTTATTTCTGTCGAAAACAAATCAATGGCAACCACAACCTGAAAATGGTCGCGTTGAATGGAATAAAAATTATTTAAATTGAGGAAACGAAAAATGTACAGGCATTAAATAGAATTAAATAGAAGCCATGTCGGCTTACACAACAGTTCACTTGATCAAGTCGGCTAATTATAGAGACGAAACCACTATATATATCCAGTGAGGGTCTGCGCAAAAAAGAGACAGGAATATCGGATTCCTCTGTGATTTTCGTGGGTACAGTATAGAGGAGAAACTCGGACATTCTGAATTATTTCGATGGGTGCAGGAGTCTGTAATTCATATTACAGGAGGACACTATTCTGAGGTCTCTGAAATTTCGTGGATATTTGCAGTGGCACAAGTTGCAGTCTCAGCGTAATCATTCATGATGGAGGATCACAATGATCCTACTACATTCTGACACCTATTATATTACACTCTCGGCATAACTATAATCATAGTGTCTCTGTCTCGGCATACTTACAAGATGAAGTCATGGTCTCGGTATCTTCAACAATGAAGGGATACACACTGAGAATACTCTATAAGAACATTCAATCAAGGCGTAAGTATGATGATAAGGATCTTAGCAAACACACCTTGTCTCACGTTCTGGACGCAATTATAATCATGACACAGTGAGTTCATGACCGTAACGTAGATATAATTGCAAAGGCATAATCATAATAGAGTATCTCGGTGCAGTTTCAGTAGATAGACTTCATAGCAAGAGTGATGATCTTTGTAATTACACAGTGATAATCTCAGGAAATATGCAATGATGGTCTCAGTAAATGTACAGGCATTCTTAAAAACGGTGATAAATAAGCACTCAGTAATAAAATGCTGGAATGTTCACCATTGGATTAAAATGTAAACATTGATATCCCAATGTTGTAATTAAGTGAGCTCTACAATTTAAAGATACAAATAGAAATCTAGAAAAGAAAAAAAACATGTGTCTCTCGTAGTTGCGGATCATGCGGAGCTAACTAACTACAATCGGTGGGCAAGACATAATGAAAATTGTAATCGTGGCGGGATTAAAGCAATCAATGCACCAACCTAGGCCAACTACTCTCCCATAACATGAGTCATACTCCGGACGCCGAGGTCATCATCGTCGCCATCGTCGGCGTAATCATCTTCACCGCTGTCCTCTTCTTCATAGTAATCGCTTGGAATTTCCCTCCGGTCCCGTTCTCGTTCACGTTCACGCTCCAGTTCCTGCTCCCGGACCCTATCCACAGTCGCTTCCCGTTTTCCTTTCTTATCGATTTCTTCTTTCTGTCGGGCAGAAGCTCCCACGGGGGTTCCATGCGAGCAGAGGATCGGGTCAGGCGACGAGTGGGTGTCGGGGCAGGGGCAGCGGGGGCAGATGGAGGCGGTTCGATTCTAGCTCGTTTCTTGCCGTCGCTGCTGCTTTTATCAGTGGCCGCAGAAGTAACACCAGTAGGTGGCCTCTGCGATTTGCCCTCCGCGCGCTTACGGCTCCTCGTTTCCATAAAAGTAATCTGGGTTCACCGGGCCGTTCCTCGGCTCCCTCCCAGCTAAAAGCCTGTTGCTTACGGGTGTCTGCGCTTCAAGGGAGGAATTCCGGTGGCAACGCTGCGGGTTTGGGTTTTAGCCGGATGCCAATTCTTGCTTTGCATCTGCCCTGACGATCACCAAAGAAAAATGAAAAAGAGAAGGCAGTGGAAGCGGAAGATCAAAAGTGAATTCGATTTTGTTTTAGCCAGAACGGAGATCCAGTATGTAAGACTCAGCAAAACTGCAAAATACGTTGTCTAACCAAGCAGTGAATTAATGAGGAAGAATACCTTAACAGAGCAGGGTTAAGGTCTCCGCGCAGTTTGTAATTGCATCATAGAATCGCTAACCAGAGCAGGGCTACTCAGTGTGTAACATAAAATTGAGTAGTAGAATTTACAGGGTAAAATATGAGGTGGAGAACATAAGATTTCAGAAAAAGCATTGAGAAAAAGCATAACAGATTCAGCTGTAGGGTTTGTCTTTATCAACGGGAATTTGAAATGGAATCCAAGGTCGCTAAAAAAAAATTCATCCCAACCGTTACTTGTTTTGCACTGCTCGATCGATATAAAACGTCTTAGCAGTTTTACATTTTGTTCATCATTTCGTTTTTCTTTGTTTTCGTTTTTTTTTTTTTTTTTTTTTTTTTTCTATGGAGCGCTCCTCCTCTACATGTCTATGCGCAGTGCGTTTTTGTCTAAATGCCTATATGTATATTTTGTGTATGCTGTTTATGTTTTTTGTATTAAGTTAGTAGCTTCAAAGCAAATAATTAGAGGGAAATTGGTAGCTTTGAAGCAACAAATTAAGATGGAATTCAATGGCTTCAGAGATAATTCAAAAGCAAGTCAACAGCTTCGAAGCGAAAAATTCGAAGACAAGTCAATGGGGCTTCAAATCAATAGAATATTATCAGGTGTTAATCCTCTGTTCGAGTAGAATTCGAATCAATAGAATATTATCATGTGTTATGGGGTAGATAAGTCAGTGGCATTGAATCAATAAAACATAATAATGTGTTGAAAAGGGTTTGCGATTTAAAATAAATAAAAATTTTAACACCGAACAAATTTGCATAACCCCAAACCACGGTAAAATGATGTTATAAGATCTTATAAATTTAAACTTCTGAAGATCGAGTTGTAGAGATATTCTGAAACCTAAGAGTTTGATGGAAATCCTTATACAAAGTTTAGAATGTAGTAACTATCTATCAAAACCAGTCACGCATGCATGGGCCCATAGGCCTCAAGGGTTCAACATAGCTCTGATACCAAGTGTAAGGACCATATCTAGACTATATACATTTTTTTTGATACCAAGTGTAAGGACCATATCTAGACTATATACATTTTTTATTTTTTTTGTTAACAGCAAATACAACCAGAAAAGAAATGCATTGGAATTCAAATTTATTTAACACACACATTCCTGCCACTCATTTCAGGAAACTTATCATAACATTTTCATACTTTTAACTAAGATCAATAGTAATGAAACACATATGTACCGTTCACCAGAAGGCGAGACTCCACTTGCTCTGTTGTTGCTGGTATTCCCTTGTAGCTGGTCACCTCTGCGAGTGAATGATGACGCACTTGATCCGAATGCGAAGACTCACCGGTTAACCTCCCAGCCTACTCCTTGGGTACTCTTCTTCCCCGCGGACCCCCGAGCTGCAATGGGGTTGTACAATGGAGACAAGCACTAGCTAGTAGAGGAGAGCACACCTTGGCTCAAGAGTCCCCTCTCTAAATCCTCTACCTCACCAAACTCACTATAGCTTCGTAATCACTGCTCTCACAACATCTCATCCATCCAACCATAGGGTTCCCAAAAAGTCCCTTCTTCCATGGCTTGCCCCTTCTTTTATAGGAGTCCTCATAGGTGACACTTGTCATGTCATGCATAATTAATTATTATTATTTTTTTTAATTCAATAGCTTGATTATTCACCCACCCATGTGTCATTCTCACATCAAGGGTCTCCCACAATTATTTACTTAAATTTTTATTTAAAACTAATATTTTCCTCACCTCAACAAGATTCCTATTTCTTCTCCTAGTTGTCTCTTTATTCCCCCCTTTTATTCCTTAATTTGTGTTCATTACTTGAAGTCAATTAATGAGTCAAGATTTTATCCCCAATCTACTCCCTAATTTAACTCAGGTTATCTCCTAGATGGATATTCTTATGTTGGTTGTTGACACATGGAGCTTCTCTACATTTCTCTAAATTTAATTTATTATTCTCATTTTAATTCACCTTCCCCTTTTCTTAATTAGGTTTTAAATTAGTTTAGAATTAATCTTTATCCTTACCATTATGTTTGTCTTTCCCCTTTTTCCTAATTAAACCACATAATCTTCCTAGTATTTTCCAAAATGGGAAGGGTAGAGTTTTTTAGGTACTCTATTTTAATTCTACCTATGATCCTCCTTATTCCAAGTTTTATTTTTGATTTAATTACATTGGTTTCTAATCATCATTTACCCTTGATGTAAATTTACCTAGTTTTCATTCCTTGCTTATTTTATTTATTATTATTTATTTTTAATGATTCCAAGGATGCCAAGTTTGGTTGTGCCCTTCAAGAACTTCCCTAGAAGTTCCAAGGGTGCCACACCTAATAGCTTATTTGTGATGTCAAGGGTGCCAGTTTGGTTGTGCCCTTCAAGAACTTCCCTAGAAGTTCCAAGGGTGCCACACCTAATAGTTTATTTGTGATGTCAAGGGTGCCAGTTTGGTTGTGCCCTTCAAGAACTTCCCTAGAAGTTCCAAGGGTGCCACACCTAATAGTTTATTTGTGATGCCAAGGGTGCCAAGTTGGTCGTGCCCTTCAAGGAATTCCCCTGAAGTTCCAAGGGTGCCACACCACTTGCCCTTCAAGCATCCAGTGATTACGAGGGGAAAATATAGTGCAACGTCATAGACCACTATCATCTCTTATGTTGCCTGCTATAGTGAGACTAATGGTGTCGGGGATCAAGGAATCTGCCTTGATGCACGCCCCCCAGTAAAGTCCTCATGAGCGACCCAACTTTGGAACCTGCCCTCATGGCATCATGATCTTCAAGGCGAAGGTGCTTCAACCCTTCCAGCCCAAGTCACGGCGGGAGTGCTAGTGGGTGAGATCAGGGACTCTGTCCCACCCCTCCCATGTAGTTCCATCCACTTGTACAACCCCATCACCCATATGTGAGTCATTCAGTCAAGCAACTAATCTGTGCCTGCAACCATTAATATATCATCAGAATATAGTTAAACATATATGGCAGATTCCAAGATCGACTTAGACTTTCAAAGATAAAGTAATATAAATTTTCATCAAACCAGGTGTCATCGACATGTCATATGCGAGTGCCTCTGATGGTTTCCTGCCATACTCAATAATCATCAGTAACACGGTTTCTCAATGTTAGTCAATTATCATAATAGCATCATTAACAATTCCTGGTCATTCACATCATTGTCCATTGTAAGTCTGAACTAAAGGAAGTAGGTAACATAGGGGACACATCCCTCATCATAATTTCAAATAGAGACCAACTTAACTATTAATATTGCAATCATCAGAATACTGATAGATAAGATACATAACCATTCATGCTACCATAATATCAATGGAAAGCATTCATAAACATCACAACCATGAATATCTCAATCGCTAATAATAGTGTCATGGGTCCAGATCCTCAATCTGAGGTCCTCAAAGAATAGAGTGCCTAAGATAATGTCGTATCAGGGTCAGGAAACTAGAGTGGGCACTACAGATTTGACCCCTCCATGGTCCTGGCTTTCATGGCTTCTTTTGATTCCTAAGGCTTTTGTCTGAGATCTCCAAAGGAAGACCTATTGTACTCTGTCAAACTCCTCTTGTGGTAGGGAATCTATCCCTTTGTTGGTTCCCTGGTTTAAGAATTTCTCTTGATCAATATTCTCCCTCTCAAGAATCTCATGTAGTTCTTGGTCCTCTGTCCCAACTTCACTAGGGGTCATCTCTTGGTCCCTGCTTAGTTCCATGCTGTTTGGTATGGTTTCCTGTTGTTCGTTGTTTTCCTGTATTATTTACATGTTGTCCTCCTTTTCCTTCTCTATGGGATGGTTGTCCAGAGTAACGACCTTTTTAATGCTCCCCCCTCCTTCTAAAATTTAAAACTGTTGCGACTTGCTAGTTTGTTTTCACCCTATTTTTTCTGGTACTTTCTTCCTCCTCCTTTCCCTCTTCCTCCCATCTTGGTGAAACCTTCACGATATTTACCTGTGTTGGTCCTCGAATTATCCTCCCTCTTGTTTTGTGGGTAGTCTCTAAAAAGGTGTCCATGTTCATGACATTTCTGACATCTAAAAGGGACATGTTCATATTCCACCGCCTGTGCCCATTCCTCATCATAAACTTCTATGACAACTTCATCTCAAAGTGCTCCCAATAGATCCATTTCCACACATATTCGTGCGAAGGATGTATATTTTCCTCGCAGAGTTGCCTCTGAGACCTTTAGAAAATGTCCTAATTTATTTCCTATAGCTTTCAAGGATTCAGGCAACCAATAATCTAGAGGTAGGGAGTAAAGTCTTATCCATACCAGGACCGATGTGAATGTTTCTCGCTCCAGGACAAAGTTCATTACCCAGGGTCGCATATATAGTCCTGCAGCAGCATAGAAATAGGGTCCTCCTTCGAAAACTCTGTCTTTGTCCTCTAGGCTGTTGAAAACCACTATGAAGAAACCCTTGGACTCTAGATGCAGAGTTATATCTCCCTTTGGTTTCCAGTTGTTTCTTATCCATATGTACAAATTCTTCTCTATGGGCCATATACCCATAAACTTGCATATAATAGTAGAAGTCACCATGTGATCTCTGTGCTCCTGCAATGTAGGATCATTCAGAACCACCCGGGGTTTGATGGCAGTCTTGGGCTTACAGGGTCCTGCTGCAGATTTGTACACATTTTTCTGACTACTGTCCTCTGGTCTCTCCTCCCTTCTGACCGCCCCATGATATTCTTCGTGTTCATTAGCTTTGTTGCTTTCTGGTTCTTTTGAGTCTGTTTCTTTTTCCGGCCTCCAAGGGTTTCCTAAAACCGTTCAAACATGTTTCCCTGCTTCTATTCGAAACAACGTTGTTGTAGGAGGGAGTGGAACTCCCTCCTCCTGGCCCCTCCATTGTTATCAACTCGCTTCTCCTGTTGCTCCTTGCTCTAAACCCTAGCTCCCATTCACAGCTCCCTGAAAAAAGAATAAAAAAATAAAAAAAATCATGTTGAATTAACCTTTTTCATTTGATTTAAAAAATGGTATTGGCTTTAGTAAAGAGTAAAGATGTTTAAGATTTTACCTAATTTGGAATTTTAATGTGGTAAATTTTTTTGTTAAAGGTAAATTTATAATCCATTCAAATTCGCGAATATGATAAAGGAACAATTAAACACATGAGATTAAAAAGTTATATATAATCTAAAGATTCAAGTTATATATAATTTAAGGTTCAAGCTAATGTTTTGGCTGACATTCGCAAAAATTATTTTTATTATTTTTTAAGGATGTGACATTATTATTTAAATTATTTGGAATAATATAATAAGTAGAAAATATCAATCTTAGATTAGACATGAATTCATAATAAGTATCAAAAAACACTTTACATTGATAAAATTAAAAAATCATGAAACTATTTTAAACTATAAATTTATTTTTTTTATTATTATTTTATTAATAGCCCAGAGGGATAACTCAATTGGTCGATTACCCGTTGCATAAGCACTTTGCTATGCGAGGTCACAAGGTCAATTCTCCTTGACACCTTCATAGTTAGGCTCCGAAATGAGCCAATGGGAGTGATCCCTTCCGATGGATATACCCGGGACCTTTTTCGTTGACATAGTGGTCACTGATCTCTGGAGTCCATTAACCACATCCATATATATATATATATATATATATATATATATATATATATATATATATACATTTTTCGTTGACATAGTGGTCACTGATCTCTGGAGTCCATTAACCACATCTTTTTCGTTGACATAGTGGTCACTGATCTCTGGAGTCCACTAACCACATCCATATATATATATATATATATATATATATATATATATATATATATATATATACTGGCGCGCACCATCCACCTACCCAAGGGAGATTCGTTGTAGAAGGTTTCTGTCATAACCTTCTCAAAATTAAGAGCTTATCTATTAAATGGGCTAAAGATAAATGAGACCGGGATGAACAAGCTCTCAATATCATTGAATCTAAGCTGAAAGATCTCTTGGATGAGCAGGGACGAGGGTTTACATCTGCAGAGGCAAAATCAATTCTCATTGACATGGAGACTCAGAGATCCAAAATTCTCAAAGACCGGGAAGAAACTTGGCGCCTCAGGAGTCAAGCTATTTGGCTACAGGCTAGAGATGAGAACACCAATTTTTTTCACAATTATGTGAAGGGAAGAAGGGATAGCAACACCATTTGGCACATGCCTTCTGAGGACAATCACCTCGCAAAATCCTTTCATCAATTGGCACACATGGGCAATTCACATTTTCATAAACTATTCAAGGCCCCCACCAGTCCCTCACTTGCCGAAATTGTTCGAATTGCTGGACTCTTCCCTTGGTTTGTTGATCCTGATGAGGCAGAGGAGCTCACAAATCCTGTTACTATGGGAGAATTGGAAAGCACGCTAAAAATGGTTCAAAAAAGACAAAATTCTAAGACTAGACGGATGGACTATTGAATTTTACTTAGCCTTGTATGATACCATTGGATAGTATCTCCTTAAGGTGGTGGAGGGTTGCAGGTTATCTGGGCGTATGTACGAGGCTATCAACTCTACCTTCATCACTCACATTCCCAAAGTAGACTCTCCTCTCTCATTCAATGATTTCAGACCTATATCTCTCTGTAATTGCCTCTACAAGTTCATTGCCAAGATTATTGCCAACCGCCTTAAGCCTATTTTATCAAACCAAATCATAGGATGCCCTCTCTCCCTGCTCCTCTTTCTTCTCGTCATGGAAGGACTTAGCATATTAATAGCCATGGCTAAAAGATAGGGGTGATTACAAGGACTAAATATTACAAACTAGTGCATTCTCACCCACCTCCTTTTTGTTGATGACATGCTTATCTTTCTCAATGGAGGCATTCGGGACACCACTGTATTCTATGACATCTTGTTTCTCTTTTCTACAGCCACTGGTATGGAACCTATTGAAATCCACTATCACTCTCTTAGAATGCTCTCCACAGGAAGCTCAGATTGCACAAGAGAAATTCCCATTCTAGATCCTTAGTCTGGATGATGGGCTCAAATATCCTGGGTTTTGAATCAAACCCCACTGTTACAAAATTGCGGACTAGATATGCCTTGTGGCCAAGGTCGAAAAGAGACTACTCAACTGGAATCATGGGTTCTTATCCAGATCAGGTCAATTAGTGCTTCTTAGATCGGTCTTGGAGGCTACACCAGTATATTGGATGTCTCCGGAGTGGATTCCCAAAGGAATTCTTTCATGGATACAAAAACTTTGTTGTAGATTCCTTTGAAATGGTTATAAGGAAGGGAAATCATTTGCCTGGGTAGGTTGGAGACACATTGAAATTCCAAAGAAATGGGGAGGATGGAGTTTGAAAGACCTACCCTCTTTTTCTCATGCACTTGTTGCAAAGATGGGGTGGCTTATTCTTACCTCCCATAGTCTTTGGACAGAGGTGATACACTATAAATATATTTGGCCTCACCAACTTTTGGATTGGATTCGCTTACCTACTTGGCAGAGATCTGGGATATCCATGATTTGGCGTGTAGTCTTACATACTCTGCCCACCATCAGAAATGGTCTCACTTGGCGAATTAGAGATGGCTCATCTGTGCGTATTGGCATTGATCCCTAGACGGGATGTGGCAACATGTATCGTCTCCCACCTGACCTCACTCAATTTCTCAAGAACAGAGATATCCTCATGATCGCCAACATTGCTGACCCTGAGAATACCTCCCTTTTCGCTCAAGCATGGAAATCCGTTGATCATCTGGGTATACCTGTTTGGTGGCAGCAAGATTGGGATGGATATATCAATGCATTGACAGAATCTCATGTACGCATCAAGGAGGGAGCCAATGAACTCATTTGGGCCCCTGCTGGGCATGGTGCATACACTCCCAAAGATGGTTATCCCATCATACATGCTGCCCATATGCCGCCTGTGCTTATGGAATGGTGGCGCAGTCTTTGGAAGCTTAAAGCTCCTCCTCGAACCAAACTGTTCATGTGGAACATTTTAATGAATAAGACACCAACTGGGGTTAACTTGATGAAATGATCCTTCTTCGGCCCCTCTTGGTGTGTTCTTTGTCAACAGAAAGGAAACTAATGATCATCTTTTTTTTATTTTCCCTTCAGTGATCCACATATGGGAACAAGTTCTATCAACATTATCCATTTCCAACAGATGGCATGGGCATAATGTATTGGAGGCCTGGAATCGATGGAGGGAGGGGTCCTCGAACCAAAAAGTTCACTGTCTTCCTCTGATAACATGCTGGACTATCTGGCTCAATAGGAACAGGATCATATTCAGAGACAAAGTGGCTCGATGGCCAGCATCTATTGCCCAAATTGTATCTGCCTATCATGATATCCCGGAAGATGATCCCACACCTACCGACCGCGTTGTGACACCTGAAGTCATTGATCATAATCTCTCTTGGGCATACTTTGATGGTGAATCTCAAGATAAAGAATGTGGGGGGGTATACTATTGCATAGATCTAAAAAACATCTCTTCTGAATCCAGATGGGCTTGGGGATGGGCACAAACAATTATGTTGAACTGGTCTCTCTTAGACATCTCCTCCATTTTTCTCTTGCACATGCATGCAATCATATTCAGATTTTTGGAGACTATAAAATAATCATAAACTGGCTCAACAACTCATCTTCATGTCATATGCACTCTCTCAGGAACATTTTGGATGAAATCATGCTCTTAAAAGCACAATTTACTTATATCTCTTGTCAACATATTTATAGGGAAAGTAATATGGTTGTCGACCATCTTTCCAAGGCGGCCACGGTGCAACCCAAAGGACTGTGGATAATACAGGAGCAGCAATGAAATGAACACTTCTAATATTATCTCCGTCCCTACATAGATCAATTCTACCAGCAAGCCGATAAGCCCTAATTTTGCAGTATATAGCAGTGATTACTACCAGTACTTGTTTTATACATTGCATATATTTTTTCTATGAACAGTTATAGTATACCCTATGTGGTAAATATGTGCAGACTTGTATTTTTTTCATGGCTATGACCAACCTTAAAGCATGTGCCATACAAGCATCTACTACATGTAATTTTCTACATTAATGGAAAATTGTGATTTTTCCGCGAGGGAAAAAAAATTATATATATATATATATCTATATATATATATATAATTTAAACATGTATACATTTAAAAAAAAAAACAATGTGCAATATTCTTAATCATGGAGATATATCAGATTTGATTTTACAATGGATATTTTAATCTCTAAATAGTTTTGTTACAATACCACGGGCCATTACCATGGATAATCAATATTACATGCCAAAAAAAACTACAACTTCATTCATATGACATGTGTTTAAATGACATTTTGTTTAGTTAATCAATTTAATTAAAAAAGAAAAAAGGGTATAACTACTTTGGAGATAAATATTAATCTTTGATTTATGTATACTACTAAGGATATTCTATAATATTCCATGGAGATTAAACCCCTACAATCTACCTAGTAATTATTTATAATTCAATTAAAATTTGAAACTCCTATTCCAAAATAGACATGGCTATGGGTGTCATTAGTTAAAAATATGTAGAAAATTTCAAATAAAAGAGTGTATTAAAATCTAGAAGCCTACAACCAGATAAAGAAGCCAAAGTTCAAAAAAACAACTTATAGTATATAATTAGTAAATGACACGAACTATAGAATTCTTTAAAATATTAAAATTAACTTGGGTTGATTTTGGTGTTGCTTTATGCTTAATGTATGATGCTATCAAATTTAAGTCTAGAATCTGACTTACTGATTTTGCATTTTGTTATGTGCCAAACTTGCTAAGAAGGTGAAGTTTTGATGCACAAGTTAGCACTGACTAGGAAACTTTCAAATTTGGCCTATAGTATTGCACTCATAGTGGCGTGCACTCAACTTCAACCTTCTCTAGAATTTGTTGTTGTTGAACTAAAATTCCCATGACCACTTCCACTTGAGCTAATAATTTACATCATTAAAATAATTATGTTGAGATGGAGACTAAATGCTATTGGAATTGGATTTTATTATCCCTTTGTGCCTGTGTAGCATTCTTAGTAGTTCCTGAAGTTCCCAAATCTCGAACTATGAGACCTCATATCTAGAAGATGGTGGAGAAGAACACAAAGACAATCAAGAATCAAAGCGGGTAGATGAAGGTACCAATTGCATAAAAGAGGATGATGATGAAGAGAATTATGAAGTAGTAGTTGAAGTAGACCTCAAGGAAAAACGTGTGGTTTCTCTAGAAGCTATGTTGCACAAAAATTCAAGGAACCCAGCGTTTCAGGCTGTACCCGTACCCAAAATTCCCAAACTTGGCCAAAACTCAATAGAAACTCAACCATCATGTAATCATAAATTAGAGTTAATATAGACTTATTTTTCCTTCTAAATTTTCATCTATGGGTCTTATTCCCTTTTTTCTTTCAAGATAATGTGTTATTAACTTATTTATTTATATACATATTTTTTGTATATACATATATGATGTTTCGGATGATGTTTCGGCCGACGTTTCCATTTTTGGGAGGTGATGTTTCTAAATGTACCCATTTCGGAAACTCTGAAAGGTTTCAGTGTTTCGTGCAACTTTTCTAAAAGAGATAAGCAAAGTGAAAAAGGAAAATGAGGAACTCAAGAAGAAGATGCAAGATGTTGATCATGACCTTGACAAAAAAAGAAAAAAGTTATTCTTTTAAAGCATCAAGTAAAAGGAAGAGATTAGGATATCAATAATCTTTAGGTAGAATTTCATTAGAATGAGAAGAGACACAATGAAAAGTCACATTTTCAACAACTCAACTAGAAGCATAGAAAAAGGAAGGAATTTTGACAAGTCATCTTAACCAATTATCTGAGGAGTTGAATAAATTTGAAGAAATAATTGGTCAACATGAAGAAGAATTCAACTCCCTAATTGTTCAGCTAGAGGAAGCAAAGAAATCAGAACAAGTAATGAAGATCCAGCTAACAAAGAAAGAAGAAGATTGTTAAAGGCTTGAAGAAGAGAATGTTTCCATGAGAAATGAAGTTGACAAGCTATCTAAGAGCCTCAAATGTTCTCAAGTCTTGGATGACATCCTCAGACATCAAATATCACCACTTGAGAAATCTAGTCTTAGGTATGCAAGTGAGTCTTCTAGCAAAAGTGATGAAAACTTTATAGCATCAAAGGACAAGAATGTGGAGAAGCTTGATAGTTGTGTTGATACCAACAGCGCTAGCAGAAGGAAAGAAGTCAAAATAACATTGGAAGAACCTATGCTCCAAGAATATATGTTGAAGTTGTCACAAAAGCAAGTAGCAATGAACAAACCTCAAGGCATAATAACTTCAAGAATGCACCAAGACAATCCTCATTTTCCAGGTATCAAATTATATTTTTTGGTTATTGTTACTCTCGTACAAATTTTGGGCACATAGAAAAGGATTGCAGGGCATATAAAAAAGACATTTATGAGGACTCTTATCAGTTCCAGAGAAGTAAAAGTGTAGGAAGATACTCCAAGGTGTTCACCAACAGAAAATGTGCTCCCCCATTCATGTATAGAATTGGATGCTTCAAATGTCAAAATGTTGGACATATAGATCAAGATCGCAACTTGAATTGGGTTCCTAGACAATATAAAGAATCATCAACCAAGCATGGAAAAAGAGTTACAAAAGTTTGGAGAAAAAACATGGTGAACCAGAAAAATAACATGTTGAATGTACCTTGAATAGTCAAGGCATCAATTTTTGTTGTTAATCAAATATGGGGGGCATAGGTGTTGGGGCAACTATATGAATGATATATCGCCACAAATTAAATTATCAACAAAGGAATCGTAATCATTAGAGCTTATGCACTTTATGTGTCAATAACAAATAAGTTCCTATGTCTGATGAGTATAGCGTATAGATAAGAAGCACACAAAACCAATACTCCATTTTTACAAGTTTCAGTTTAACTTCCTCACACAACTTAATGATCAGAAAAAAAAAAAAAAAAAAAAAAAAAAAAAAAAAAAAAAAAAAAAAAAAAAAAAAAACCTCATAAATAAAATCTCAACAAGCATGTGATCTAAAGGTTCTTGCTCAGGTAATAAGTTTGTCCATTTACAGGCTCATGAAATAGAAAGATGGATTCAACTTTGTTTTCTTGTAGCAACTAGCTAAAATCAACTTATTGCAATCAAATATCAAGCAAATCAATCATTCCTAATTTAACTAGTTCTAAAGGAAGTTATGGATTCTTATATAGGAAATGTTAGGTATAACAAGAATCTTAACTTAACAGCACATGCAGGTGAATGGTGAGATCTCTTATCTTAACTTTTCTTGTTCTTCAAAGTAGAAATCAACAATTAAACATACAGCCTGAGAAATAAAGTTTGCATTCACAAAACTAGTGAATCCTCATTTAAAAACTAACAGCGTCAGACTTATATCACACACTCTCAAACAGATTACTCACATAGAACAAAACTGAAATCACATCAAATGCTTTGAGATCGAATCATAACACTAAGTCACTCTGTTAGGTCCCTATAATACTAGTGATTCCCCCATTACTATTTTCATTGTAGCCCTTATTGTTATTATTGTGCCCCTATTGTCCCCATATTGTTATTAGTGTACCCCATAGAAGCTCACTATTGTTATTGTTGTGTCCTTATATTGTTATGTCAGCTTTGATTATATTATGACCCCTTAGCCTCCTATATATAGAAAGGAGGTTTAGTCATTTGTATCATCCAAGAATTATTCATTTGTGTAATTTAAAAGAGGTTGCCGCCTCGAAGAGGCTAATTCTGAAGGCGTTGATCTATCTTTTCTTCTATTTTGTGAGTTGGTTTCATAACATTTGGTACCATAGGTTTGGATTCTAGGGTTTCAATGCTCTAAACAGGTCATCGTGGAATTTTCACTATAACTTTCTTTATGTGACGTTTCAGAAGCTAAACAAAAAACCCATTTGAGCTGAAATCTCGATGATCCTCGGGTCCGAACTTCCAATCTTATCTCGCTATATTCTCAGAGATATGATCTAAGGAAGTTAGGGTTTTTCCAGGCTCCTGAATTACATCCCAAATAGGTGACCCTGGAAAAATCGTCATAACTTTCTCTCTGAGTATTAAATTGAAATTTCGTAAGTTACAGAATGATAATAGACTGTAGTTTTTTGTGCATCATTTTCAGGTTCGAAATTTGAAACAGTGACACGTGGCACTTCGTACAAGTTCGCTCTACTGAAAAAGTGTATAATCAGGTCATCTTGGGAGATTGGGCATAACTCTTTCTTGGAGAATCCAATTTTGATTAGACTGGTGGAATTGGAAAGAGGACTTAGAGAGCTACCATAGTTCACAATTTCAGACCTTGGAGATCCAAAATTTCAGAGATACATCAAATTCAATATCGAGCTCCTACAAAGTGAAAAAATGTGTGTAATTTTTTTAAAATTTTGCATAAGTTTGGTTTGAAAAATTAGTTTGAAGGAATTCAAAGGGCATAATGAAGCATAATTATCATTAATTAATGACCCGAAGAAAAAAAATGGAAACATCTATTAAGAAACCTGAAATCTCTAGCGTGACTCATGAAGAAAAGGAAAAAATTAAACATGATATATCAAAATTATGAAACCAAGTGAAACAAAATTCACTCTCACAAAAAGTAGAAGAAGCTAAGATGGATGGCTTAAAGAAAAGTGTGGAAGCTAATATGAATGACATGGAAGTTAAGATGGATGGTTTAAAGAAAGGCGTGAAAGCTAAGATGGAAGGAAAAATGGAAGATTTGGAGATAGATTTGACAAATTTGCTACAAAAAATGTTTACTAATGGTGAAAGGGTAGTAAAGGAAATGCATGATGAGAACAAAAGAAATGTTAATCATGATTTCATAGACTCTAAGATTGGATTGAAAACCCACCATGTTCCAAAGATCAATATGAGGAAGTTTGATAGCAAGGATCCCATAACATGGATACTACAGATGGAGCAATATTTCAATCTCCATAATGTACAAAACACAAAAAAGGTACGCATTGAAACTTTATAGTTGGAACCAAATCAGTTTGTATGGTATCAATGGCTTTGCTCTCGTAAACAAATTGTCACTTAGGCAATTTTTACAGAAGAAATGATAGCACATTATGAGGATACAAAAAGCAACACCTTTTTTAGCTAATTGATAAATCTCAAACAAAAGGGTTCAATGATGGAGCACATTAAAGACATCCAAAAAATGAATATGAGGGTAAAAGATATTCTAGAGGAGCATAGGATTGATGTGGTCATAGGGACTTTAAAGGATAACATCCAACATGAGGTTCGCCTTTGGGAACCTGATTCATTGGAGAAGGCATTCAGGTTGGCAAGAAAAATGGAAAGAAAAATTATGGCAACCAAGAAGCCTACCACTCACTACCATAAAGATGGAAGTGTTGTTTCCCCTAGCCTTCCACAAGCTATAAGGTTGACACCATAACAATTGGAAGAAAAAAGAGCAAAAGGGCTTTGTTACATTTGTGATAAATACACTAAAGGTCAGAAGTGTGCTGAAAAGAAATTACTTTACATAGATTGTAAAGAAGAGGAAAAAAAGGAACAAGAAACGTCAAAATAATAGGATATACACAAGGAACAAACCCTAGAGAAAGAAGAAATGAATCTGACCATATCTTGTAATGCATTGACTCGAATTACCACTCCTCAAACTATCAAGATAGAAGGACATATCAAGAAGCAAAAGGTAATAGTGTTGATTGATTCGGGCAGTACCCATAATTTTATTCATTGTAAGATAGCCAATGAATTGAATTGCTTACTATATCCAACACCAGAGTTTTAAGTGATGGTTGCAAGTGAAGGAACCATAAGTTGCTCTGGAAAGTGCCATAATATCAAGCTATCCATAGGAGAATATGTATTGAATAGCCCAATGATTTCCATTCCAATGGGTAGTGTTGATGTTGTACTAGGAGTCCAATGACTACAATCCTTAGGTACAATAGCTTTTAATTTTCAAGAACTTTTCATGAAATTTTGTTCAGAAGGAAAGGAGGTTGAATTAAGGGGTATCGCAGGGAAACCGGGAAAGATAATCAGCTCTAACGGAATGACAAAGCTTTTAAAGAAAGAACAACTAGGCGTAATTGCACAATTATGTTTGCTAGAGGTTCCCACATCAAAATCATCTATTTCTCCATATCTCCAAAAAGTCTTAGACAATCATTCCAAGGTATTTGAGACTCCCAAAGGCCTCCCACCTATTCATGATCACGATCATGCTATTCATTTGATTCCAGGAAGTGTTTCTCCAAACATCAAGCCTTACAGATATCTTTATGCCCAAAAGAATAAAATTGAACATATGGTTGCAGAAATGCTAGAGGCTAGTATAATTCAACCTAGTTAAAGTTCTTTCTCTGCTCCAGTAGTATTGGTGCACGAGAAGGATGGATCATGGCACATGTGTCTGGATTATAGGGAGCTAAACAAGCTCACTATTAAAGATAAATTTCCCATTCCTGTCATTGATGAACTATTGGATAAATTGCATGGATCAATTTACTTTACCAAGTTGGATATTCATTCAAGATATCATCAGATCGAGATTGAAGACTGAAGACATTCCAAAAACAGCATTTAGAACTCATGGTGGTGATTATGAATTTTTGGTCATGCATTTTGGCCTTACCAATGCACCTTCTACATTTCAAGGTTTGATGAATTCCATTTTCAAACCCTTCCTTAGAAAATTTGTGTTAGTATTTTTTGATGATATACTAATCTACAACAAGTCTTGGAATGGTCATGTTCAACATGTTGACAGGGTGCTCAAACTATTGAAGGAGAAACAATTATATGCAAAAAGCTCCAAATGTTTCTTTGGAGTACAAGAGGTGGAATATCAGGTTCATATTGTATCTCATGAAGGTGTTAAGGTAGACCCTAGAAAAATTAAATCCATTAAGGAATGGAAAATCCCCACATCCATAAAGCATCTATGAGGATTTCTCGGGTTGATAGGGTATTATCGTAAGTTTGTTAAGAATTATGGGAGAATAGCAGCACCTCTAACAACATTATTGAAGAAAGATGCATTTTCATGGACTCTAGAAGCAACAAAGGCCTTTGAACATCTTAAAGAGGGAATGTGCCAAGCACCGGTCTTAGCTACGTCGGACTTCATAAAAACCTTTATTGTTGAATGTGATGCCTCGAGAAATGGAATTGGTGTTGTTTTAATGCAAGAAGATAGACCCATTGCTTTCGAAAGTCTTCCAATCAAAGGAAAGTATTTACACAAAGTTATTTATGAGAAGGAAATGTTGGCAATACTACATGCACTTAAGAAATGGTGACCCTACCAAATGGGAAGACACTTCAAGGTAAAAACGGATCATGATAGTCTTAAATACTTTTTAGAACAAATATTATCTTCAGAAGAGCAGCAAAAGTGGGTCACAAAGATGTTGGGTTATGACTTGAAATCATCTACAAAAAAGAGAAGCAAAATTTTGTGTCAGATGCACTCTCAAGAAAGGATGAGGATGTGGAAGCATTGTTTTGCACCATTTCTATTATCCAACCAGATTGGATAAATGAAGTAAGGGATGAATTGAAGAATGATGAAGAAGTGTGGGCACGCATTCAAAAGTTACAACAAGATCCCAATACATCTGATAGATTTAGTTGGAAAAATGATTTTTTATGGTACAAAGATCGCTTATACCTATGTAAGAATTCCCAACTCAAACAAAAGATTCTTATGGAATTTCACACTTCTCCCTTAAGAGGGCACTCAAATTTTTTAAAAACTTACCACAAGGTTAAGAAGGAATTTTTTTGCGATGGCCTTAAATCAGATATTCAAAAGTTTGTGGCAAAATTTTTGGTTTGCCAACAAAATAAAGTTGAAACAATTAAGACCCCAACTCTATTACAACCTTTATCCATTCCAAGCCAACGTTGAGAGGAGGTTTCAATGGATTTTATCATAGTTTTACCCAAGTCCGAAGGAAAGAGTATCATCATGGTGGTAGCTGACAGACTTACCAAGTATGCACACTTTTGTGCATTATCTCATCTATTTAAAGCCAGTACATTTTCTACTGCATTTATGGAAATAATTCAAAAGGTACATGGAAACCCAAAAATTATTGTAAGCGATAGAGATCCCATTTTCACTGGAAATTTTTGGACAGAATTGTTTTCTTGTCTCGATACTCAGTTAGCTCATAGCTCATCTTATCATCCTCAATCTGATGGGCAAAATGAGATAGTAAACAAATGTTTGGAAGGATATCTTCGTTGCTTTGTATTTGATAAATAGACACAATGGGTCAAATGGTTGCCTCTAACTGAATGGTGGTATAACACTTCCTGCCATACTGCAACAAAAATGACCCCATTTATGGCACTTTATGGATATCATCCACCATCCATCACTTCATATTTAAGAGAAAATTCTAAGGTTCAAGTAGTGTAAGATCACATCGAGCATCAACAACAAGTTCTCCAACTCTTACAGGATAACCTCACTTTGGCACAGAATAGAATGAAACAACAGGCAGATAAACGTCGCAACAAAAGAAGTTTTGATGTAGGTGGTTGGGTACTCCTACGGCTACAACCATATAAACAAATGTCCCTCAAGCAAGCTAAGAAGGATAATAAATTATCACCAAAGTATTATGGTCCATACAAGGTGTTGCAAAATATTGGTACTATGACATACAAATTGGAACTTCCTGCAGCTTCCCGAGTGCACCCAATTTTCCATGTTTCATGTTTAAAGAAGGTTATAGGTGACAAGCTACCAGTTCAAACAATATTGCCAAAACTTGACAAGGAAGGAAAAATCATATTGGAACCTGAAGCAGTCACAGAAACAAGAACTTGACAGCTACGAAATCGATCAATTTCGGAGTATGTCATCAAGTGGAAGAACTTAAGCGCTGAAGATTCCACATGGGAGGATGAGAATTTTATATAGAAGAATCCAAAACTACTCAAGCATTGAAGACAACATTTTTTTTGAAGGAGAGGGGCATGTTAGGTCCTCATAATACTAGTGATTCCCCCATTACTATTGTCATTGTAGCCCTTGTTTTATTATTATGCCCCTATTGTCCCCATATTGTTATTAGTGTGCCCCATAGAAGCCCACTATTGTTATTGTTGTGCCCTTATATTATCATTGTCATGTCGGCTTTGATTATATTGTGACCCCCTAGACTTATATATAGAAAGGAGGTTTAGTCATTTGTATCATCCAGGAATTGTTCATTTGTGTATTTTAAAGGAGGTTTCCCTCTCGAAGAGGCTAATTTTGAAGCCATTGATCTATCTTTTCTTCTATTTTTTGAGTTGGTTTATAACACACTCTTCACACATAAACCAAGATATATTCACAATAATTATAATAAAAAGTTTAACTTGATGGCTTCTGTGGGCCCTTGCCGAGCTAACAAGGAAAGCTAAGATAAAACTACAGAACTAAAGACTTTATTAACACAACAGATTTATCAACTGTTGCTCATACCATTGATTTCAGAAAAGGTTTATAAAGTTATTTTCTTAGTTAAATATCCATCATAATAGTATTGTCTAAATATTTGTATCTCTGTCTCTCTCACACATATCATCTACAAGCCTTCTCTTATAGAGGAATGGAAGTTACATACAAAGTTTAAAAGATATGATCAAATCATCATGAAAATATTACACATTGTTTTCCTTCACATATTGGGCTTCATCCTCATGACATGAAGTGCATGAGGATGAAGCGTACCTCAATTTTCCATAGAAAGGGTGAGGCTTTGACCATCAATTCACTTGAACCATCGAAGCTAAAAAGTCGGGTCTCGTACTGGATGAATAGGGTCAGTAAAGGATGACCACACGTACCAGACGAAAATAGGTATCGGATGAATGCAGGTACCAGACGAACAGGATCATAGGTATCGGAGGAGTAGCATTGGTACCAGATGGATAATACTGGTGTCGAATGAGCAGGAACAAGGTCTTAAAATATATTTGAGTCAATACAAATAATTAGAGAATATAAAGAATCAATTATTATATTTCTACTAACAAGAAATTATAAAAATCATGCTTTGAATATAAATTACCTCATAGATACATAAGGATGCTAAAAGTTATGTTTTTGAAGAAGATAGGCAAGTGGTGAATAGGTTTGAGGTAAAGCTAATCAAAAATAGAGGACAATATAGGGTATTATAGACATCAAAAAGGAGACCCAACATACACCCATGCCTAAGTCATTGCATGTCCTCATGCAAAAAGTGTTGTACCATTCCTCAAAATTTGAAAAATGGAGTCTTCTTACAGCTTACCTAAACATCATCAGCTTGGATCTAATATATTCACGCCTTAATCCTCTTCTTTGAGTTCCCTTTTAAAAACCCTAGTATAGCGTATGAGTCGAAGAACCTTCTTAAGCTTGGTGGAGACCTCATCATACTCATATTGCAACCTATGGTTATTCTCCTTTAATTACTCATTCTCTTTCTTGATGTATCTGTCCAACAGCTTATACTTTTTCACTTCTTCCTTTAGTTTTTTATTTTTCTTCTGAAGTCTCTCAATTTTGATTGCCATCAGATCCCTAGTTAAAGAACTAGCAGGTTCAATTGTTTCATGCTTGGTGATTTCTTCATTAGCTTCAACCTCTTTTCTTAATTCTTTCAAGGTTTCTGTAACTAATTCCTCTGTTTCATTAAGCATTTCATCTTGTGCATGTTCCTTTTCAGGTGAAGTAGAGACATCTACTGGATTTTCTGGAAGAGAAGGAGTATGAGTGGTCATTACCTATTTTTCCATGCTTCTGGTAGTTCAGCATGTAGGTGTTGATGACTCACCAGATTTGTTATCAGGAGTGAGGATATTATCTTGAAACAATCTCCTCTTCTTCCTTTTGGTCTGTGACATGGACTCTGCGACTTCTCCTTTCTGTGTATGTTTCTCCCCTTTTTTAGAAGTTTGTGCTTTATCACCCTTTTCACTTGTTCTAGGCTTTTTCATATTTTTAACCCTTGGCTCAGGAGTGTCCTCCTAAGGTAACTCAACAACTACCTTTGAAATAGTACCTGTGAGTTCTCCTCCATCACTATCAGCTTGCTTCCTCTTCTTCTTCTCACTAGTTGAGATTTTACTTTGAGTGGATGAATCAAGAGAAGGTATTTTACCCTTTAATGATCACCTTACTGTTGGTGCAGGAGATTCCTCCTCCTCTACCGTTTTACCCTTGTCTGACTGATTAACGGATTTTGATGAAGTAGGGTTAACAATGCCTTCTTTAGATTTTGACTTCCTCTATTTCTTCTTACTACTCTCTTGTCTGTTGTCTAGATCCTTATTACTATCCCTTGGCATGTTTTCTTCTATGGATTTGGAACCTTCTTCTAGAGAAAAATGTTGTGTGAGTAATGTTTTCCAACTACTACCCTGCTTCTTTATCTCATGAATAACTAATAGTTTTATCAACCCATGATGGTAAATACTAGTTTCAACCTTTTTGGAAACTGATTTAACCCCTCTTACCATCTTGTTTAAACTCATCCAAAGGAAGTACAAGAAGTTTATCTGGGGTCCCCCTTCAAAATGTAACAAAAGTCTTAAATGATAAAGAAAAGTTATTGCATACCTTCCTTCCTTCACATATTAAGAATATCTACAAGCTATTAATCATCAACCTACATTCTTCTTTGATCCAATTCCTAGGACCTTTGACGTATTTCTCTCCTGCAGCCGGTAATCCTGTGGCCTCCGCTATGGTAGATTATGTGATCTTTAATTGTAAATGTTATGAAACCAGCTCAAGAAAAAGATAGAAAAGATAGATCAACGCCTTAGAATTCAGCCTCTTTGAGGGGGCAGCCTCATTTACATTACATAAATGAACAATTCTTCGATGATTCAAATGACAAAACATCATTTCTATATATAGGAGTCTAAGGAGTCACAATATAACCCAGCCGACCTAACAATAATAATATAAAGCCACAAAAATAACAATAGAGGGATTCTATGGGGCACAGTAATAACAATATGGGGACAATAGGGGCACAACAATATTAATAAGTGATACAACTACAATATTAATGGGGTAATCACTAGTATTACAGGGACCCAACATGTCGTTCTCCCTCAAAAAAGTTTTGTCCTCAACGCTTGAGTAGTTCTGGATGCTTCTGTATAAAATTCTCATCCTCCCATGTGGAATCTTCAGTGGATAAGTTCTTCCACTTGATAAGATACTCCAAAATTGATCAATTTCGTAGTTGTCGAGTTCTTGTTTCTATGACTGCTTCCGCTTCCAATATAACTTTTCCTTCCTCGCCAAGTTCTGGCAATATTGTTTGAACTGGGAGCTTGTCGCCTGTAACCTTCTTTAAACATGAAACATGGAAAACTTGGTCCAATCAAGAAGCTGCAGAAAGCTCCAATTTTTATGCAATAGTAGCAATCTTTTGCAACACCTTGTACGGACCATAATACTTTGGTGATAATTTATTATCCTTCTTAGCTTGCTTGAGGGACATTTTCTTATATGGTTGTAGTCGTAGGAATACCCAATCACATACATCAAAACTTATTTCGCTGCGATGTTGATCTGCCTGTTGTTTCATTCTATTATGTGCCAACACGAGGTTGTCCTTTAAGAGTTGGAGGACTTGTTGTTGATGTTCGATGTGATGTTCCACTGCTTGAACCTTAGAATTTTCTCTTAAATATGATGTGATGGATGGTGGCTGATATCCATAAAGTGCCATAAATGGGGTCATTTTTGTTGTTGTATGGAAGGAAGTGTTATACCACCATTTAGCCAGAGGCAACCATTTGACCCATTGTGTTTGTTTATCATATACAAAGCAACGAAGATATCCTTCCAAACATTTATTTACTATGTCAGTTTGCCCATCAGATTGAGGATGATAAGATGAGCTATGAGTTAACTGAGTACCAAGACAAGAAAATAATTCTATCCAAAAATTTCCAGTGAAAATGGGATCTCTGTCACTTACAATAATCCTTGGGTTTCCATGTAGCTTTTGAATTGTTTCCATAAATGCAGTAGAAACTGTACTGGCTTTAAATGGATGTGATAATGCACAAAAGTGTGCATACTTGGTAAGTTTGTCAACTACCACCATGATGACACTCTTTCCCTCAAACTTGGGTAAACCTGTGATAAAATCCATTGAAACCTCCTCCCAACGTTGGCTTGGAATGGATAAAAGTTGTAATAGACCCGGTGTCTTAATTGTTTCAACTTTATTTTGTTGGCAAACCAAACATTCCGCCACAAACTTTTGAATATCTGATTTAAGGCCATCCCAATAAAATTCCTTCTTAACCCTGTGGTAAGTTTTTAAAAATCTTGAATGCCCTCCTAAGGGAGAAGTGTGCAATTCCATAAGAATCTTTTGTTTTAGCTAGGAATTCCTACAAAGGTATAAGCGATCTTTGTACCATAATGAATCATTTTTCCAGCTAAATTTATCAGACGTACTGGAATCTTGTTGTAACTTTCGAATAAGTGCCCACACTTCTTTGTCATTCTTCCATTCCTCCCTTGCTTCGTTTATCCAATCTGGTTGGATAATAGAAATGGCGCACAACAATGCTTCCACATCCTCATCCTTTCTTGAGAGTGCATCTGCCACCACATTTTGCTTCCCTTTTTTTTCGATGATTTCAAAGTCATAACCCAACATCTTTGTGACCCACTTTTGTTGCTCTTCAGAGGATAATCTTTGTTCCAAAAATTATTTAAGGCTATCATGATCTGTTTTTACCTTGAAGTGTCTTCCTATTAGGTAGGGTCGCCATTTCTTAAGTGCATGGAGTATTGCCAACATTTCCTTCTCATAAATAGCTTTGTGTAAAAACTTTCCCTTGATTGGACGACTTTCAAAAGAAATGGTTCTTTCATCTTGCATTAAAACAGCACCAATTCCATTTCCTGAAGCATCACATTCCACAATAAAAGTTTTTGTGAAGTCCGGTGTAGTTAAGACCGGTGCTTGGCACATTGCCTCTTTAAGATGTTTGAAGGCCTTTGTTGCTTCTGGAGTCCATGAAAATGCATCTTCCTTCAATAATGTTGTTAGAGGTGCTTCTATTCTCCCATAATTCTTAATAAACTTGCGATAATATCCTGTCAACCCGAGAAATCCTCGTATATGCTTTATGGATGTGGGAATTTTCCATTCTTTAATGGCTTTAATTTTGCTAGGGTCTACCTTAACTCCTTCATGAAATACAATATGACCCAGATATTCCACCTCTTGTACTCCAAAGAAACATTTAGATCTTTTTGCAATTAATTGTTTCTCCTCCAATAGTTGTAGCACCCTGTCAACATGTTCAACATGATCCTTCCAAGACTTGTTGTAGATTAGTATATCATCAAAAAATATTGACACAAATTTTCTAAGGAATGGTTTGAAAATGGAATTCATCAAGCCTTGAAATGTTGAAGGTGCATTGGTAAGGCCAAAAGGCATATGTAACCCAGGAGTCGAAAGAAAAAATTTTGGCTTTAGAAAAGAGTAGAGCAAAGATTTTGTTGGACAGAGAAGAAGAGTGGAGGCTGAAAAGTAGGGCCATTTGGTTGAAAGCTAGGGATGAAAATACAAAATTCTTCCATAACTATGCAAAGGGCCGGAAAAATGCAAATACTATATGGAAGATGAAAGATCCTGAAGGAAGGGAGGTGTCTTCCTTTGAGGCTGTTTCTTCCCTGGGTAAGAGCCACTTTCAATCCCTCTTTTCTGATCCTGGGGGGATCTCTTTAGCCGAAATTATCAGAACAGCCCAAGCTTTCCCTAGGTTCGTGGAAGGGGAGGAAGCTGAAAATCTCTATAGGGAAGTGGCTAAGGAGGAAGTAGAGCGTATTATAAAAGCAATGCCAAAAGATAAAAGCCCGGGCCCGGATGGCTGGACTATAGAGCTGTTTTCTCACTTTTTTGATCTTATTGGTGATGAGCTTACTGAAGTTGTGGAGGAATCAAGAAAGAAAGGAGAAATCTATGGCCCTTTTAACTCAACTTTCATTGCCCTCATCCCAAAAAAAGAGAATCCGGATTCTTTTGAAGATTTCAGACCTATCTCCCTTTGCAATACCATATACAAGATTATAGCAAAAATCATTGCGGTTCGTCTGAAACCTATTTTATCTGTTTGTATATCAAATGAGCAATTTGGCTTCCTGGACGGCCGGCAAATTCATGAAGCGATAGGGGTGGCCCAGGAAACCATCCACAGCATCAGACAAGCAAAGAAAAAAGGGGCAGTGTTAAAAATTGATCTTTCCAAAGCCTATGACAGGATCAGCTGGTCGTATCTCAGGTTATTATTGACACATCTTGGATTCAAGGTGGAGTTTATAAATTGGATTATGGGGTGCATTACAAATGTAAGTTTCGCTGTATTGATAAATGGGGCTGCCTCTCAATTTTTCAAAAGCCAGCGAGGTCTGAGACAAGGATGCCCTCTTTCTCCTTTGCTTTTCCTCCTGGCTGCTGAAGGCCTCAGTAGACTGATATTAAAAGCCAAGCGATCAGGTTTGCTCACAGGTTTGGAAGTTGTTGTTAACCTTTTCATAACTCATCTCCTATTTGTTGATGATATATTGTTATTCACAAATGGGAATATAAATGAAATAAAAGTTCTTAAAGATATCATTGACCTGTTTCTGAAAGCTACAGGCCTTCAAATCAATCCCAGGAAGTCTCATTTTATCATGGAAGGCTTCAACAGGCAAGAGGAGATTGCAATTACATCCTACTTGCCTTTTGAAACCTGCCATATGGATCGGCCTTTCAAGTACCTTGGGTTTTGGTTAAAGCCGTCGTCTTACCGAAAACAGGATTGGCATTGGTTAGTGGCAAAAATTGAACAAAGGATATCCCACTGGAGCTTCAAGTGGTTGTCAAGAGCTGGTAGATTGACTCTGGTAAATTCTGTTCTCCAAGCCATTCCGGTTTTCTGGGCAGCACTGACATGGATTCCCAAAGGGATTATTCATAAAATCAAGCAGATTTGTAGCAGATTTCTGTGGTCTGGTTCTAAGGAAGACTCAGTGCTTCCCTGGGTAGCTTGGGATAAGATTGCTAGACCAAAGGAGTGGGGTGGGTGGGGAGTAAAGCAGCTCGTGGATTTCAGTCAATCTTTGGCGGCAAAATCAGGCTGGCGAATTGTTAAGGCGGAGAACCTTTGGACTAGAGTAGTCAAAAGGAAATACATTGATCCAGTACCGCTTGAAGACTGGATCAGGAGTCCAAACAAGAAAGGCAGAAATTGCTCGGTCATTTGGAAGGCAACCACTGAGGCGTTTAAAATTATAGAACAAGGCTTAGCATGGCAAGTGGGGAACGGAGAAAATCTGCGGATTGGAAAGGATCCATGGGTAGGGTGCAATGACCTGTTTGCTTTATCTCCTGGTCTGATTGCACACCTTGACGCAAAAGGAATCAAAAGTTTAAATCAGATAGCAAGCATGGAGTTATCGTCCATCTGGGGACAGGCTTGGAAATCAGAAGAGGACTTGGACATCGATCCCATTTGGAGAGCTGAGTGGCGGGGTTTCATCCAGGAACTAAATCGATCAAATGTCAGACTAAAGGACAAACCAGATTCACTGGTTTGGGCACATGCTGAGACTGGTTTTTACTCCCCAAAGGCCGGCTATAACTTCCTGATGAAGAGAAAGGGATGGGACCCCCCGGTTTGGTGGGCGAAGCCTCTGTTTAAACTGAAATGCCCCAAAAAAGCCAGAATCTTTCTCTGGTGCGCCTTAAAAAACAAGATTCCTACTTGGGAAATTCTACAAGCTCGCTTCAAGCAGGGGCCGAGTAGATGCCCATTATGTCTGGTTGCATCTGAATCCATTCCTCACCTATTTTTGGACTGTTCTTTCACTAGACAAGTCTGGGAGGAAACAAAAAAACTTTTGAACATAACCGCGAGATGGGAAGGGGAAGAACTATCTGCTGCTTGGGAATACTGGTGGTCCCACTATCCTGAGAAAAACCTGAGGAACCTTCCTCCTATTCTCTGTTGGGGTATTTGGATTGCCCGGAATGGATGCATTTTTAAAGAAAAAGCCACCCCAGCGGATGTCATTGCAATTCAAGCCTCAGCTATTTTTGCCAGCATTCCTGAACCAGAAAGTCCTTCTTCATCGAACCAGCGAAAGGAATTCATCATCAGAGAAGGCATCCCCTGGGCCTTTTTTGACGGGGCAGCTCAAAACAACTCCACTGGAGCCGGAATTATTATCCATCTAAGTCCCTCACATACATTAAAAGCCTCAGTGGGTCTTGGGATGGGCACAAATAATTTCGCTGAATTATCAGCCCTAAAACTTCTCCTTTGCTGGCTCATTCATAGAAATGTTCTCACAGTTCAGATTTTTGGAGACTCTGCAAATGTTGTAAACTGGGTCAATGGAAAATTTAGATGCAGAAATTATATGTTGATGCCACTGTTAGAAGAAATTCAAAATCTTAAACTTCATTTTAATGTTTTCTCCATTGATCATATTTACAGGGATAAAAATGAAGAGGCAGACAGGTATTCTAAAGCAGGTTTACAGCAGATTCTGGGTTCGTGGAGGATAACAGAGCAGTTTCAGGATCAGATCCGTGTGTCGGATCTTCCCCCATACACATAATATATCTCTTTTTTGTCTGAATATGCTTGCAAATGCTCCTGAAGCAGGAGAGACAGTTAATTGTTTTTTGATATTATGCATTGGGTTGTTTTCCTTACAAAAAGGAGACCCAGATACTTTGAGACAGTTTGGACCATTATTTTTTGATATGGTTGTACAGGCCGCATTTCAGGAAAACTTTTAGTCTCTTGTTAAAAGATATGGTTTGAAGGCACCACAGAGGAGATTTGAATATCTCTATGGCTCAAGCAAAATTTTGCTGAATGTTCACTCATTCGATTGTAACTTTTTTATTTTTACTAATAGAAAAGTTCGGGTTTTTTCTTCGGAAAAAAAAAAAAAAGGCCAAAAGGCATGACCAAAAATTCATAATGACCCTCATGAGTTCTAAATGTTGTTTTCGGAATGTCTTCAGTCTTCATTCTGATTTGATGATATCCTGAACGAAGATCCAACTTGGTGAAGTAAATTGATCCATGCAATTCATCAATAACAGGAATGGGAAACTTATCTTTAATAGTGAGCTTATTGAGCTCCCTATAATCTGGACACATGTCCCACGATCCATCCTTCTTGTGCACCAATACTACTGGAGCAGAGAAATAACTTTGACTCGGTTGAATTATACCAGCCTCTAGCATTTCTGCAACCATACGTTCAATTTCACTCTTTTGGGCATAGGGATATCTGTAGAGCCTGATGTTTGGAGGAACACTTCCTGGAATCAGATGAATAGCATGATCATGATCACAAATAGGTGGGAGACCTTTTGGAGTCTCAAATACCTTGGAATGATTGTCCAAGACTTTTTGGAGATTTGGAGAAATAGATGATTCCAATGTGGAAACATCTAACGAAAATAATTGTGCAATTACACCTCTTTGTTCCTTTTTTAGAAGCTTTGTCATACCGTTAGAGCTGATTATCTTTCTTGGTTTCCCTGCAATACCCCTTAATTCAACTTCCTTTCCTTCCACAGAAAATTTCATGAAAAGTTCTTGAAAATTAAAAGCTATTGTACCCAAAGATTATAGCCATTGGACTCCTAGTACAACATCAGCACTTCCCATTGGAATGGAAAGCATTGGGCTAGTCAATACATATTCTCCCATGGATAGCTTGATATTATGGCACTTTCCGGAGCAATTTATTGTTCCTCCATTTGCAACCATCACTTGACACTCTGGTGCTGGATATAAGAAGCAATTCAATTCTTTTGCTACCTTACAATGAATAAAATTGTGGGTACTTCTTGAATCAATCAACACTATTACCTTTTTCTTCTCGATTTGTCCTTCTATCTTGATGTTTTGAGAAGTGGTACTTCCCGCCAATGCATTACAAGATATGGTCGGATTCATTTCTTCTTTATCTAAGTTTTGTTCATGGAGTATATCCTCTTCTTTTGACCTTTCTTGCTCTTTTTCTTCTTCCTCTTCACAATCTATGTAGAATAATTTCTTCTCAACACACTTATGACCTTTAGTGTATTTGTTATCACAATTGTAACAAAGCCCTTTTGCTCTTTTTTCTTCCAATTGTTGTGGTGTCAACCTTATAGGTTGTGGAAGACTAGGGGCAACAACACTTCCATCTTTATAGGTATGAGTGGTATGCTTCCTGGTTGCCATAATTTTGCTTTCCATTTTTCTTGCTAAACTGAATGCCTTCTCTAATGAATCAGGTTCCCAAAGGTAAACATCATGTTGGATATTATCCTTTAAAGTCCCTATGAACACATCAATCCTATGCTCCTCTGGAATATTTTTTACCCTTATGTTCAATTTTTGGAGCTCCTCAATGTGTTCCATTATTAAACCATTTTGTTGGAGACTTATCAATTGGCTAAAAAAAGTGTTGCTTTTTATATCCTCATAATGCGCTGTCAATTCTTCCGTAAAAATTGCCCAAGTGATAATTTGTTTACAAGAGCAAAGCCATTGATACCATACAAACTGATTTGGTTCCAAATATAAAGTTGCAATATGTGCCTTTTGTGTGTTTTGCACATTATTGAGATCGAAAAATTGCTCAATCTGTAATATCCATGTTGCGGGATCCTTGCCATCAAACTTCCTCATATCGATTTTTGGAATATGGTGGGTCTTCGATCCCACATTAGAGTCTATGAAATCATGATTGACATTTCTTTTGTTCGCATCATGAGTTTAATTTACTACCTTTTCACCATTAGTAATTATTTCTTGTAGAAAATTTGTCAAATCTGTCTTTAAATCTACCGTGTCTCTCTTCAAATCTGTCTTCAAATCGTCCATCTTAGCTTCCATGCCCTTTATCTTATCTTCTATTAGCTTTTGTGAGAGTGACATTTGTTGCACTTGGTCTTGTAATTTTGATATATCATGTAGCATTTCTTCCTCTTCTTCATGAGTCATGCTAGAGCTTTCAGGTTGCTTACTAGGTGTTTGCATTTTCTTTCCTCGGGGCATCAGTTACTGATAATAATGCTCTACTATGCCCTTTGAATTCCTTCAAAATAAATTTTCAAACCAAGCTTAAGCAAAAATTTAAAAAAATCTACACACCTTTTTTCACTTTGTAGGAGCTCGATATTGCCTCTGATGTATCTCTGTACTTTCGGATCATCCAGTTCTGAAATTGTGACTTACAGTAGCCCTCTGTGTCCTCTTTCCAATTCCACTAGTGTGATCCAAATTGGATTCTCCAAGGAAGAGTTATGCGAAATCTCCCACAATGACCTAATTATAAACTAGTTCAGTAGAGCGAACTTGTACGACGTGCCACGAGTCACTGTTTCGACCTTTGGATCTGAAAAATATATACAAGAAACTACAGTCCATCCTCTTTCTATACCTTCTTACGAAATTTCAATCCGATGCTCAGAGAGAAAGTTATGACGATTTTTCTCAGGTCACCTATTTGGAATGTAATTCAGGAGTCTGCAAAAAGACCAACTTCCTCAAATCATATCTCCGCAAATATAGCGCGAAAAGCTCTGAAATTCGAACCCGAGATTCAGCGCGATTTCTTCTCAAATGGGTTTTTTTTAGCTTCTGAAACGTCGCAGAAAAAAAGTTATAGCGAAAATGCCACGATGACCTATTTGGAGCAGCGAAACCCTAGAATCCAAAGCTCTGATACCAAATGTTATGAAACCAGCTCAAGAAAAAGATAGAAAATATAGATCAACGCCTTAGAATTCAGCCTCTTCGAGGGGGAAACCTCCTTTACATTACATAAATGAACAATTCTTCGATGATTCAAATGATAGAACCTCCTTTCTATATATAGGAGTCTAAGGAGTCACAATATAACCCAGCCGACCTAACAATAATAATATAAAGCCACAAAAATAACAATAGAGGGATTCTATGGGGCACAGTAATAACAATATGGAGACAATAGGGGCACAACAATATTAATAAGGGATACAACTACAATATTAATGGGGTAATCACTAGTATTATAGGGACCCAACAGTAAAACTCCTAGCCGAACATTTTCACCATCATAACTTTGAGTGAAGGCGTGAGCAACACCATCATGGTACCCTTTAAACTTATCCAAAAACAGAATCCAGCTAGTTCGCTTGAGCTTTTCCTTGCACGACTGATATTCCTCTATTTCTCAATAAAACTGGAACACTGGTGCATGTCGATCTACCCCCATGCTAGCGTTAATAATAGGTCTCGAACAGTTTCTAGGGATAAAACTCAGGGGAGGGTTTAGTACCGGAAATTACAAAGTAACAAAAGTTGGGTTATGACAACAGTGCGACAGATATAGCGCTGGATGAATCAGTGAGGATAAGTGAAATGAAGGTCAAATGGTATGCAAGAGAGAAATAATGCTCATTTGGATGTTGAAGCCATCTAAAATAGCATTTATAATTTGAAAGGAGATGGTAACGGTCAAATTGTTTCCATAATTAAAAGGTGAGCTCATACAGAATGATGGTGATAAGTCGTATGCAGAGCTTATTTAGAATATAATCTCCGTTGATGATGTCAAATTTCATTCAAATGCATGCTAGACGCGGTGGAGAAAACGTGGTTGATTGGACCAGTACATCAGTATGGGATAGTCAATGTCATGGTTCTAGTAATCATTCATCATAATCATTTAGTTTATGGTTATGGAATGGTGGTAAAATCATTGTTTAAACAACCCATAGAGGTAGAAGCTCTATCATGAGATATTCAACATATAATTCATTTTCTCAAATTATGATTGGCATCTGTCCAATCACACCCATGATTATCCCATTCAATCATATCATAAAAATGATTTTTTTCTTAGAAAAATAGGGGAATAAAGGTGAGTACTTTAGGATTTAGGATAGGGATTTAACAACTTATGGTAATAAAAATTTTATGAGGGTAATTATATATTCATCACATGATCAATATGAATCAATATTTTTTTTAGTACTAGACGAAAACTATTTTCTAGTACTAGACGAACACAGGAGACTACTTTCCAATACCAAATGAATATAGGGAGTTTTCCTTCAATGCCTAATGAAATTTTAATAAGGTACCAAAATGTATAGTCTTCAAATTGGGATCTTTTAGGATTCTCTTTGTAGCTTAGCATGTTTTGAGGGTCAAGTTGAAGTAGGTGCTAGCAGTTACTGATGTTGCATGTGAATTTTTTTTATGAAAAAACTACAAATAAAACGCTTGTATAGGAACTTTGAAATTGCAGTGGAAGTGTCATAAAATGAGGCAAAGTAAGTTTGAGGGTCCTAAATTATATAAAAGGGTTGGAGTTCATGAGTGAAAATCTGATATGCTGAAGGAAGCTAAAGAGAATGAAATGAAGATGTTGAAAAAGATCCCAACAACCACATTGTTATAGTGTTTTCTTCTCAAAGGTGTACGGAAAGAAATCACCTAAGACTGTGGATGACAAATAGTCTCAACAATATAAATGGCTGCTAAACATTGTAGATCTGCAGCAAATGATAGAAACAAAACCTGCCAAAGTCCTAATCTATGCCACAATCATAGTTAAACAACAAAATCAAATAGTAATAAATGCGGGTAACTCCGCTAATCCAATGGAAACCAGATATACAAAGAATATATTTTATTAAATAACGTTTATGAAAGTAACAAATAAATGTTACCAGTCCCCCTCTATTGGATGGATTCTTGGCTATCCTCAAATATCTTCATCTTTTGTAGAGTCTCTCTCCTCTATAATGTGTAAACCCAGAAAATAAAATGTTCGGGTTCAATGGGAACTCAAATGGAAAAGAAAAATGGTGTGCGACAATGATAATAATCAAAGTTACAACAGTCAGTGCAGCAATGAAAATGATCAAAAGTGAATAATGAATGGAAAACCATTCTATTTATAACAAAATATTGAGTTATCATCGAATAATGAGCAATAATAAAATACTATTAACCCCATTCTAGGAATAACCACTTCGAATATTTTATTATATTTGATTAGGAGGGAAAAAATATTTAAACTTTTATTTAGAAATAATAAATAAATAAATGATTTATTTATCATCTCAAGAAATATGGTTAAGGAAAAATAAACAAATAATGATTTATTTAACTATTCCAGAGGTTTTTAGTCAAACTTGACAAAGAATAATAATTCCTTAGTGATTAATTAATTATTCCTATAGAAAATGAGATAATCAATAATTTATCTATTTATTTTTCATAACTGGATCAAATATGACAAGGAATATTAATTAATCAATGGTTTAATTAATTATTCCTAGAAGAAAATTAAATAAATAGTGATTTATTTAATTATTCTTCATGGGTTTAATTATAAATTACTTAACAAATGTAGTTTATTAAGTAATTTCTCATAGTGAAAGTAGTTTTACTATTGTAAAATTGGCCTTACATGGTGTACTTCGATCCATCTAGTAAATTAGCCTAAATGATCAATTTTTTGGTGATAACATATTCCCCCCAACGTACGAGTGTTAGAAGCAAAACGTATGACCGAAGTACATTTTAAAGACACAATCACTAGACAACAAAGTGGGGAGAGAGAGAGAGAGAGAGAGAGAGCCCAATAGAGCTTAAGCAAAATAGGATAGGGACAGAGGGGGCATGACCAATGCAAGTCTCCTTTTATGTTGTGGTACCGAATCTCAGTGAGGCGGGGGAAGCATACCTATACAGGGAAAATTTTAAGAACCACCCTAAATTTATATGTATAATAAATGGACTAATCCCCATGATACATAGGAAAAATGGGAGGCGATTTTATCAATAATATAATATGTATATATAATTCTTTTGGCGAATCTCTCACCAGATTATATTATCTTGTACAGTGATGGAGAATATTTCACTGAATTATAAAATCTTGTAAGATCTTGGCAAATCATTTACTGAATAATAATACATTGTGAAGTCTTGGCAAATGTTTTGTTAAAGTATAAAACCATATATGATAATAAGAAAACATATTCATTAAACGGTAATATATTAACATACATAATTTTCTCTTCCTACAGACAATGTTCCAAGTTTCAGTGGTCGTGTTTGTCAAGATTCTTACAATACACTCTTTCATATCCTTCTATTAGTTTTGATAATATTCCACAACAAAGTTCTTGTAGGTGTTGATATTGACAACGAGTTCGGTCAAGGTAGGAGAGATTAATCTTTTCTCTACACCTTTTGTCAAGCTACCACTTTTTTCAAGTTATCAAATTTCTTTCTCATTCCATAGACTCTAACTGCGAGATAAAAAAAAATAAAAAAATAAAAAAATAAAAACACTTCAAGTTTGTTTACCCCAACACGCCAACAAGTAGCAAGCCCCAACTATATTATATAAGAAAGTATTAGGTATCCCAAGGGCTTGAAGGGGATCTAATTGAAAGAAGTGACCATTGTGAGAATCCTTCCAATCAATATATGAATATATAAATGTAGATTTATTATTATTTTAATTGGAAATATTCAATTAAATAATAAAATTTAATTACGTCTCTCCCAATCTAAATTGCTTATTAGCATAATTCACTACCCTCATAAGTCTAGCAATTTTTAATAGCGTTGTAACAAGTAGATTAATTTCCTTTTTGGTGAACAATCTCCACCTTTTAGGAAAATATGGTGAAGTGGCTCCAACCCCTATAGATCATTAGGACAAACTAAGAATAGCACAGAAGATGAAAGGTTGTACAAACCAACTTATTTTTCAAACAATTAATCCAACACCAGTACCTAAACTTTTTCATAAAGATATCATATTGAAAATGTTTGAAAAATGGTCAGAAATCTTTTGCAAGGGTGATGCTGAAAGAGTGATAAGATTTCATCATTTTGAATTTTTTTTGTTAAATCAGAAAAAAAAAAGTTAAAAACCAATATTAATGAAGATATTGGTAATTTTTACTAAATTTTGTGAAGTGACTAAATGTAGTTTTAACCATTCATCTTAAGATGTTTTTACAATATAATTTCCTAAGTCTATTTAATATCTTCATTATCATAAAAACCAACCTATATCCATCTTAATTCCACATCTACCAATCTTAGGGGGATGAAATCTATTTATCCCTCTGAGACTTGGTAGACCTAGAATTAAGATGGATCTAATATGATAGGATTTCCCCTTTAAATAGTCTATGCTCACATGAATACCATGGTATTACCATGGGTTATCATAAACCTGGAGCTTAAAAATTACTATTAGTAATTTATAAAAATTAATAAAATTAGTAATTGATTTTTATTTTATTTTTTATTTTAACCAAGTTAAAATGTTTAACATACATTAAATTAAAACATCCATTTTTACTCTTGATCCACCAAGCCCTGAGAGGGATCAAATATTTTTTCACTCTATGCTAGTTTGCATATCAAGATATTTGATACCTCTCGGGGCTTAGTGGATCCAGAGTAAAAATGAATCTATGCTGGTTTAATTCCCCCATTTAAATAGGCTACATTCCACGTGAATACCATGGTCAATACCATGTGCCATTTTTATTTTTATTAATACTAATATTAGGGTTAATAATGTTTTTTTGCATGGCATTAATAATAATCTAGCCCATGGTATTTGGCCCATAGTATTTTTCCCATAGGTTTCACCTAAATATAACACATTTTTTGAGTTTTCGTAAATATAAGGTGACTTATGGAATAAATAAAAAAAAATGTTTTATTTGTTTACCATACCTCTCATTTATTTATATTTTTATTAATTTACCAAACCCCTTTTACAAATATGGCATTTGGCCCATAGGATTCACTGAAATAAACCTCTTTTTTGAGCCTTCCTAAATAAAAAGAGGGTTATGGACTAAATATAAAAAGAGGTTTTATCTATTTATCATACGTCTAGTTTATTTATATTTTTATTTATTTACCATACCTTTTGAGTAAGTATAAAAAAGAGGTTTTATTTATTTACCATACCTCCACTTTATTTTTATTTTTATTTGTTTACATCCTTGCATGTATATAAGGTGACTTATGGAGTAAATACAAAAAATGTTTTATTTATTTACCATAGCTCTCATTTATTTATATTTTTATTAGTTTACCATACCTCTTTTATAAATATGGTATTTGGCCCATAGGATTCACTTAAATAAAACCTCTTCTTTAAAATTAAGGCGAATGGAAGGTTGTAACTTCTAATTTCAAGGGCTAAATTTACCCTTTTTACCCTCTCCCTTAAAATAAGGTGAGCTATTTGAGGCGATTTGTAAAAATGTACTATGATACAAAATATTCGCCCACTAAAAATTTAAAACCCCTTAATTTCGCCAAAGGGTGAACATTCGCCCCTAAAATTTTCCATGTACCTATACCCCCCGAGATAACTTAGTACAAAAATAATGATGCGCCCATAAACATAAAATTGAGCAATAGAGTACATGTTGAATGGTACATGACATGTTGGCATAACTGAGACAGAAAATAATACAATGTGTCCCATATACATAATGCAGCTGGAAAAAATATGAGCAAGGACTGAACACAATAATATCTGCGTACATGAGATATAATGGCCCTTCCTTCAAAAAATGTGTGGGAGGGAGGGTAGAACAACCGAAGAATCCCTGCTAAACAGAGAAGGGCTCTGCAAAACTGAATGGATCATCTGAAGGAGACGTGCATGCTATGAACACTGCAATTGGTAGAAACCGAGCCCATCAAATCTGCAGAACTGCATCTGAGGTTGTAGCATAATATGAAGGCATTCGGGCATGTGGAGGCCTACCTAAAGGGCCACCCCCTCATGAGGTTTGAAACATCTCACACACACCCGGGAATCACTGGTAGAACCTGTTGCATCACTGGACCATCAAGTGTATGAATCAGGAGCATGAAACAACCAAGTCAAAGGGAAATAATGAGTCCCTTTGCTTGATCTGAGGCACCGAACACGAATGGAAGATGGAACCATGATACACCACCCTCTAGTTCGTTATTCTAGAATAAATGAGCTGATGTCGACAGAATAGGGCTCGCGATAGGTGAGTTA
This sequence comes from Pinus tabuliformis, assembly GCA_031772625.1. Taxonomy (NCBI): domain Eukaryota; kingdom Viridiplantae; phylum Streptophyta; class Pinopsida; order Pinales; family Pinaceae; genus Pinus; species Pinus tabuliformis. The sequence goes on from CM062820.1 coordinate 1,314,133,921, forward strand.
ATGAGGATCCTCAACTAAGGCATGAGGGAAAATAGTAATGTGACTTATGGACTAACACCGGGGACAATGGAAAATGATGGGACTGAGGGACAAACAGACGGCTTCCCTTGTCATAGCATAAATTGTATGGTTGACCTGGCAGCCATTGACTCAACTCCGGAGGGGATGGCGGACAATATGATTGGAGGCCAAAATGGGCAACACAGGATGAACGGTATGCAAATATGGATGGAATAATATGACATGATATAATGGAATGTGACACAGACTCCATGAATGTAAAAGTGATTCATCACGGATGCTCTGAACAAGGGTGACTCGATGATGTTGCCACACAGAATAGGCCCAGTGGGGACCATGAAAGCATGAGTAAATGATGGTTACTCATGACAAAAATCGACACGTCAGACAACAAGCGCCAAGAGAAGGTGGTCCCCAAAGTACAAGCGTCGCATATGAAGAAATTCGATTTTGAGAGGCGACGAAGTGACCCTTCTTGGAAAAATGGCTTCCGGGTAAAGTGTCAAATCATCAAAAACTGAAAAGGACCCATTATAGTACTCGATGACAGCTTTCCAACGGTGGTGACGGTTTGTCAAAATGAGCTACAGTTTGGTCACAATGGGCAACAAAAAAACTGTGGGTTTTTCTGTGAAATGACGTTTTCCCTCCAATTTGAATCCATTTGCTAAGTGAGTTGTGGTGACTTTGGAGAGGAGGAAGAGGCCCTAAATCTTGTGGATATCGTAGCGAACAAACCGATCGTCAGAATCAAGATCTACTGAATAATAATACATTGTGAAGTCTTGGCAAATGTTTTGTTAAGTATGAAACCATATATGATAATAAGAAAACATATTCATTAAACGGTAATATATTGACATACATAATTTTCTCTTCCTACAGACAATGTTCCAAGTTTCAGTGGTCGTGTTTGTCAAGGTTCTTACAATACACTCTTTCATATTCTTCTATTAGTTTTGATAATATTCCACAACAAAGTTCTTGTAGGTGTTGATATTGACAACGAGTTCGGTCAAGGTAGGAGAGATTAATCTTTTCTCTACACCTTTTGTCAAGCTACCACTTTTTTCAAGTTATCAAATTTCTTTCTCATTCCATAGACTCTAACTGCGAGATAAAATAAAAATAAAAATAAAAAAACACTTCAAGTTTGTTTACCCCAACACGCCAACAAGTAGCAAGCCCCAACTATATTATATAAGAAAGTATTAGGTATCCCAAGGGCTTGAAGGGGATCTAATTGAAAGAAGTGACCATTGTGAGAATCCTTCCAATCAATATATGAATATATAAATGTAGATTTATTATTATTTTAATTGGAAATATTCAATTAAATAATAAAATTTAATTACGTCTCTCCCAATCTAAATTGCTTATTAGCATAATTCACTACCCTCATAAGTCTAGCATTTTTTAATAGCGTTGTAACAAGTAGATTAATTTCCTTTTTGGTGAACAATCTCCACCTTTTAGGAAAATATGGTGAAGTGGCTCCAACCCCTATAGATCATTAGGACAAACTAAGAATAGCACAGAAGATAAAAGGTTGTACAAACCAACTTATTTTTCAAACAATTAATCCAACACCAGTACCTAAACTTTTTCATAAAGATATCATATTGAAAATGTTTGAAAAATGGTCAGAAATCTTTTGCGAGGGTGATGCTGAAAGAGTGATAAGATTTCATCATTTTTGAATTTTTTTTGTTAAATCAGAAAAAAGTTAAAAACCAATATTAATGAAGATATTGGTATTTTTTACTAAATTTTGTGAAGTGACTAAATGTAGTTTTAACCATTCATCTTAAGATGTTTTTACAATATAATTTCCTAAGTCTATTTAATATCTTCATTATCATAAAAACCAACCTATATCCATCTTAATTCCACATCTACCAATCTTAGGGGGATGAAATCTATTTATCCCTCTGAGACTTGGTAGACCTAGAATTAAGATGGATCTAATATGATAGAATTTCCCCTTTAAATAGTCTATGCTCACATGAATACCATGGTATTACCATGGGTTATCATAAACCTGGAGCTTAAAAATTACTATTAGTAATTTATAAAAATTAATAAAATTAGTAATTGATTTTTATTTTATTTTTTATTTTAACCAAGTTAAAATGTTTAACATACATTAAATTAAAACATTCATTTTTACTCTTGATCCACCAAGCCCTGAGAGGGATCAAATATTTTTTCACTCTATGCTAGTTTGCATATCAAGATATTTGATACCTCTCGGGGCTTAGTGGATCCAGAGTAAAAATGAATCTATGCTGGTTTAATTCCCCATTTAAATAGGCTACATTCCACATGAATACCATGGTCAATACCATGTGCCATTTTTATTTTTATTAATACTAATATTAGGGTTAATAATGTTTTTTTGCATGGCATTAATAATAATCTAGCCCATGGTATTTGGCCCATAGTATTTTTCCCATAGGTTTCACCTAAATATAACACATTTTTTGAGTTTTCGTAAATATAAGGTGACTTATGGAATAAATATAAAAAAAATGTTTTATTTGTTTACCATACCTCTCATTTATTTATATTTTTATTAATTTACCAGACCCCTTTTACAAATATGGCATTTGGCCCATAGGATTCACTGAAATAAGCCTCTTTTTTGAGCCTTCATAAATAAAAAGAAGGTTATGGACTAAATATAAAAAGAGGTTTTATCTATTTATCATACGTCTAGTTTATTTATATTTTTATTTATTTACCATACCTTTTGAGTAAGTATAAAAAAGAGGTTTTATTTATTTACCATACCTCCACTTTATTTTTATTTTTATTTGTTTACATCCTTGCATGTATATAAGGTGACTTATGGAGTAAATACAAAAAATGTTTTATTTATTTACCATAGCTCTCATTTATTTATATTTTTATTAGTTTACCATACCTCTTTTATAAATATGGTATTTGGCCCATAAGATTCACTTAAATAAAACCTCTTCTTTAAAATTAGGGCGAATGGAAGGTTGTAACTCCTAATTTCAAGGGCTAAATTTACCCTTTTTACCCTCTCCCTTAAAATAAGGTGAGCTATTTGAGGCGATTTGTAAAAATGTACTATGATACAAAATATTCGCCCACTAAAAATTTAAAACCCCTTAATTTCGCCAAAGGGTGAACATTCGCCCCTAAAATTTTCCATGTACCTATACCCCCCGAGATAACTTAGTACAAAAATAATGATGCGCCCATAAACATAAAATTGAGCAATGAAGTACATGTTGAATGGTACATGACATGTTGGCATAACTGAGACAGAAAATAATACAATGTGTCCCATATACATAATGCAGCTGGAAAAAATATGAGCAAGGACTGAACACAATAATATCTGCGTACATGAGATATAATGGCCCTTCCCTCAAAAAATGTGTGGGAGGGAGGGTAGAACAACCGAAGAAGCCCTGCTAAACAGGGAAGGGCTCTGCAAAACTGAATGGATCATCTGAAGGAGACGTGCATGCTATGAACACTGCAATTGGTAGGAACCGAACCCATCAAATCTGCAGAACTGCATCTGAGGTTGTAGCATAATATGAAGGCATTCGGGCATGTGGGGGGCTACCTAAAGGGCCACCCCCTCATGAGGTTTGAAACATCTCACACACACCCGGGAATCACTGGTACAATCTGTTGCATCACTGGACCATCAAGTGTATGAATCAGGAGCATGAAACAACCAAGTCAAAGGGAAATAATGAGTCCCTTTGCTTGATCCGAGTCACCGAACACGAATGGAAGATGGAACCATGATACACCACCCTCTAGTTCGTTATTATAGAATAAATGAGCTGATGTCGATAGAATAGGGCTCGTGATAGGTGAGTTAATGAGGATCCTCAACTAAGGCATGAGGGAAAATAGTAATGTGACTTATGGACTGACACCGGAGACAATGGAAAATGATGGGACTGAGGGACAAACAGACGGCTTCCCTTGTCATAGCATAAAGTGTATGGTTGACCTGGCAGCCATTGACTCAACTCCGGAGGGGATGGCGGACAATATGATTGGAGGCCAAAATGGGCAACACAGGATGAATGGTATGCAAATATGGATGGAATAATATGACATGATATAATGGAATGTGAAACAGACTCCATGAATGTAAAAGTGATTCATCACGGATGCTCTGAACAAGGGTGACTCGATGATGTTGCCACACAGAATAGGCCCAGTGGGGACCATGAAAGCATGAGTAAATGATGGTTACTCATGACAAAAATCGACACGTCAGACAACAAGCGCCAGGGGAAGGTGGTCCCCAAAGTACAAGCGTCGCATATGAAGAAATTCGATTTTGAGAGGCGACGAAGTGACCCTTCTTGGAAAAATGGCTTCCGGGTAAAGTGTCAAATCATCAAAAACTAAAAAGGACCCATTATAGTACTCGATGACAGCTTTCCAACGGTGGTGACGGTTTGTCAAAATGAGCTACAGTTTGGTCACAATGGGCAACAAAAAAAACTGTGGGTTTTTCTGTGAAATGACGTTTTCCCTCCAATTTGAATTCATTTTCTAAGTGAGTTGTGGTGACTTTGGAGAGGAGGAAGAGGCCCTAAATCTTGTGGATATCGTAGCGAACAAACCGATCGTCAGAATCAAGATCTACAACTTTCAGGTGGGTGGCTTTACTCATCTCTTCAATTTCAGTGGTTTATTTCTTGATTTTTGGCACCCTGCAGCTCCCTGGGAGACCCCTGCTCCTCTTCACGGCTGCATCGCACTTTTTGGGCCTAAAAATGTGATCTAGCTTGTAGGACACAGGTGAAAACCTGTGAGCCTGCACTTTCTTGGCAGAAAACTGCAATTTGGGGCTGGAAAGAGGGGTGGTCTGTTGACTTGGTGCGGTTGTAGGTTGATCAGTGTAAGGCAATGTTTTCTTCTCTGAAGTGACAAGACATGTGGTGTTTTGCAGGCATGGTAGAGTAAAAATCAACTGGCGTGAGCAACACTTGGATACCCTTCGATCTGAGATTCAGAGGGATAAGGGGGTTCGAGGGGCGTTAGCTCTCTACGGGGTTCTCGAGTTGGTAGAGAAACCATTGATGAGGGCAGGTGAGCCCTTGTTATCGAGGATTGTAAGCTATTAGGATCAAGACCAGGAGGTCTTTGTAGTGTAGGGGCACAATATTGAGCTCATATTACAGGATATTTATTTCTTGACCAGACTTCCTCCCCTATGGGTGTTGGGGGATATACATCTGGTGTTTTCTCGTGGGAGGAACATTACAGAGTTTGTGGAGCACCATTGTCCATAGGATGTGTGTGTGAAGGGCACGACCATCCCGATTAGAGATCTAGACAGGCTAGAGGCACGGTTGTTTCCGCAGCAGTGCTACAGGTCTTGGGCAGCTAGGCATTCCACCACATCACTAGTGGGCAGATGATGCTGGTTGAAAGTGTTTTGGCAGGGCCTACTATGGGTGGACCTAGATGATGTTGTCATCGATGAAACGATAGTTAAGTCTATGCATGAGGCAGGTGAACCGTGACTGTGCTTTTGGTACAGTGTTGTGTGTGTTCTTTGAGAAGATACCCACCATCCGTCCTCATGTACAGATCCGAGATGGGGGCACACAGGAGACCAGGATGCGTCATTGGGGGCAACTACTGCGGAGAGGAGGAGTGGGAGTCAGATGGGTGTTCCAACCTGAATTTTTCGCACATTGGGATTAGATGCCCCTCTACATTGACGATTATCCTTATAGTGGGATGAACTATCAGGGTGATCCTGACTTACCACTTCCACCCGGGCGAGCATGGGGACCAGATGGTAAGTGTTAAGTTGCTATTTTTATGGTGCATTTCATATTTTTATCACATGTATATGGTACTTAGTGTAAAATATGTGGTATGCAGACATAGCACCAGTAAAACTAGCAGGATATGCAAAACAAGCTGCAGCGCCAGGGGCTACAGATCAAGGAACAACGTTGTCACGTCAGGGTCGAGAGGACAGTGCACTACTCACTAATCTACACTGTAGGTGTGATGTTCTCTTGACCGGAGTTTCTGAGTGCAGATGGCATGAGTTAGATGATCAATACATAGATGAGTGTATCGGCCTTCCCTCAGAGTGGCGAGGTATCATGCGGCGGATGGCGATGGTTGGTCAGGCAGTAAATGATCTACGTCAAGGAGGAGCAGAGCCTTTGGCGTGGGATCTGTCGGACAATGACTAGATATGGGGACATGTGGGTCCCTTTGGTTTTGATTTTTGTAACATGCTATGGGCATGTCAGATGTATTTAGAGCTATGGGCTCCAAACACTTATATGTTTTATGTGATACATAATATGATTATGTATTTTTATATTGCGATGATGGTTTGCCATGTGTTGTGTTTTATGGTTGTCTTCTATGATATTCATGTGATAAACATCAATCTACAATGTTATTTGCAATGGTGTCTACATAGTTATTTTGGGCTCTGGGAACATAACTAGAAGTAATGGTTTCAAATTCACTTACCGACAGCTTAACTCATAAGTATTTTCTAAATAGGACTTGGTTATGCACATGATACACACCATTCAATTGCTTGACAAGTAGCAAGGAATCTAAACGAACATGAAGATGAAGGATGCGATGAGCGAGGGCATCGACTAACAAACCTATCACTACATCATATTCGGCCTTATTATCGGTGGCAGATCCAATGCACACGTTGTTTGGACAAGAAGAGATTACTTAAGTGAGATAAAACATATTGGAATGTTGACTTGGTGGAGGAGGAAGGTTTGTTGGTACGGGGTCTTGGTCTATCTCCTTTGAATTACTGAAGGAAGAGTTATTGACTGGGTCTTCCCCTATATAGGGATTGTTCCTTAGTTTTGCGCCTAAATCTAGTATTATTCATCTTTATGCTTTGGTTTTGGTAATTTCTTGATGAACTAAGATAAAAATAACATAAGAAATATTATAATAATAATCACAAGTAATTATCAACAAGATAAAATATTTCTGTGTTTCTGATTTTTTAACATGGTATCGAAGCTAAGGTGAATAAGTAATAAAAAGGTAGGTCGAAGATATATTAAGGAAAAAGAAATCAAAGAAAGGTCATTAAGGAAAAGTCATATAAAGATACAAGCCTACTATCTACAAGAAATATGAAAAAAAAAACAAATTAGAAGGAGCCTCCAACTACAGGGCTTGGAAAAAGAGGATGGACCTTATTCTCGAAAAAAAAAAGTTTTGGATCTCGTTCAAGTAAAAATCAAGAAGCCTACTAATGAATCAAGTGATGCAGAGAAAGTAAAGTTTAGAGAACTTGAATTTGAGGCTATGAACCTAATAGTGGATGAAGTTAAGGAAAACCTAATTCCATACATATCCAACATAAATTCCTCTCAAGAAATGTATGAGGCTCTCTCCAAGTTAATGTATGAGGCTCTCTCCAAGTTATTCACAATGAAGAAAATTGGTCAAATAGAAAGCCTCAAGAATGAGCTAAGAACTATTAAGATGAAAAATGATGATACTGTTTCATTATAATTTATAAGGATATCTAGAATTAGAGATGAACTCCAAGAAATAAATGAAGTTGTCCCAGAAAAGGAGCTTGCAATTACTACCCTTCTAGGACTACCAAAATCTTGGAGAGCCTTTACATCAGGACTTAACAGTTGGAAGGATACTCCAACATTTGAACAAATGTGGAATGCATGTAGTCAAGAAGAGGCAATAATATCATTAGTAAACAATAAGGAGGAAGAAGAAAACACCTCAAATGCTATTATTCTCATCACAAGAAGAAGGGAACCTTTAAGAAGTTCAAAGGACCCAAGAAGAAAGTGGACCTATCCAAGATTTAATGTTACAACTGTCACAAGATGGGTCACTACAAAATCCATTGTCTAGAAAATCCAAGAAATAAGAAGAGAGAGGGATCATACAAATGTTGTAGATGAAGATCCACCTAAGAAGAACAAGACCGAAGAATTATAAGTCAAGGACTTATACTACTAAGTCCTCTCTCTCACACATAACCCTCTCATTCCTTTATCATTGTTTTGAATTGTTTTCCTTTATGTTTTGATTTCTAGAGATTATAGGTCTAACATATATTGTTAGAACATTTTTCATTTCTATAAAGTTGTAGGTATCCCTCAAGATTGGATTAAGAGGTAGCCCCCACCATTTTACCGAAAATAAGTATCTTACTCCTTGTTTTTTGTTTCCCTCTATTATGAAGATGTGTTTGTATTGTATGCTAATAACCTTTTCTTTATATTTCCTAGGTTAGGAAAGCCTGCAGAATACACAAAAGTTATGAGGAGACTTCAGAAGATATATTTGAAGCATGGAAACTATGTTGCAAAGAAAGCCCTTCAAGAATTGGTTTCATACAAGGTTTGTTAAGGAACAACTTGAGGTATGTCTTAAACTATAAGCTTCGTTACAAAGTTCTCTTTATGCAAAAGGTACAGTCATACTTCTTTTTTTAATTTTCTTTACATTACTGACATCATTACGTCTAGGGTTTTGAATCATAAAGATTCTTGTTAGGGTGATTAATCATTAGATTGAATCTACCCTCATTATATTATTATTCTTATGGAACCCTGAGAAGGTTCACTATAAATCCCTAACCTAAGGGTGTGTCAATATTGATTATGAAACCCTAGTCTACTTAGGGTTGTTGATGAAATCTAGAATTCCTATTCTTTTGATGTTTTGAAATTGTTATAGAAACCCTAGCCCTCTAGGGTTTTCTATTAATATCTAAGTCATGGATTGAAACCCTAGATCTTTAGGGTTTGATAATTTAGAGTTTCTGAACTAAAAGTGCATAATATTGATAGCAAGGTCCTATGGATGAATCCCTAAGTATTTGCTCGTTTATTTGGTCAAAACCCTGGCCTAATCAAAATTGTTATATGTCTAACTTTGATGTATTGATATTTGTGTAGATATTGTTGTGTATTGCTAGTGCATGAAATCCTATATATGTATTTGCAAGTATGATGACCTAATTATTGATGCTCATAAATTGTGAATTCTAGGGTTTGTAACAAATCCCTAGTAATTGATATTCTAGCATATGATAATATTGTTTTCTGATATGATTTAGTTTTGATGATAAAATATAGGGTTTGCAAACAAACCCTAGTAGTGTCAGACATTGTTGAAACCATAAATGCATGACAGGATTGTTATTAATTGTTAATATATAAGGCTTTGTGTCTCAAAGTTGGAATCTAGGGTTTACAGTAAATCATAGTAGAGTCTGACATATCTCTGAAAGTAATATTGAGGTCATAAAAGAATGAGATGAATTTGTTGATTGATTTTCTTTATATTGTATTCAAATGGTTTATGACAATAACACTAGCAATAAATATGTGTTTTTTTGTTGACCATGAATGTTATAGACATTTTTGTGCCTTACAGCATTGAGCATGAAATGTCCATAATCTAAGGGATCCAAAGTCCCTAAACATGTTGTTCCTACCCCTAGAGGAACAAGGCTAACTAACCACAGCAATTCACAGAAGTTCTCCACCTGAAACCACTCAAAAACAAGTCAATTCAGGATCATGTCAACTGCTCCACTGAGCATCTGCGTTGAATGTCAACTGCTCCACTGTCTACCTGCGTTGAATGTCAACTCCAACAAAGGCTACCTGCGCTGAGCGAGTTTGGACAAGTGGCAGGCTCATTCCTCAATGTGTCAATGCTCAGGAAGCTTCCAAAATGACACTTGCCTCAGGGAATTCGACTGGTGATGAGTAAGAGGTTCCAAATCTCCAAGTGGAAGCAAGAACCTCCAAGTGGACTCAAGAACTGAGAGAGGGAGAAGACACTATTCAGATCTCAAGCTGACTCATCCTCTCTCCAAAATAACTATATATAGATCTCTCCTCCATGAGATCTAGAGGCTGGAATTTTGTTATTGCAAAGAATTGTTGTTGGTTTGAGACTCGAAACATTGGGTGCTTAATGCTTTGAAGGGAGCTGAAGAAGGAATTCCATTCTGCTGGGAAGGAGATGTTGGATTGGAGCCCTCTGAGTTGTATCTCTTCCTGAACCCTGTTATCAATCAATAAAGCTATCTTGGTTTTCTCCTATATACTGGTGTATTTGTATGATTGCATTAGTGTATTTGATTTACTTCTAATCCTGAATCATTTGTGAATATGAATATCTGCCTTTGTGTTGTGTTCTTCTCTTGTCGCAAGTAGCTGTTCTCTTGTCACGGGTAGCTGTTCTCTTGTGATCTCGTGGGAATCAAGTAGATGTTCTCTTGAGCAAGCGAGGAGGCAAGTAGCTGTGAACACCCAAAGAGAAGAGGATCTAGATCGGGGGACAAACGGAAGACAACGGTAAGTCTATCGATCTCCCCTCTTTCACATTTCATAAAGGAAGAAACCAGAATAGATGTATCTGTTTGTTGCTAAGGCGCTGTCACACCTTAGGTGGATAGGATCGTCCTGCATAGGCATTTTTCCCCACAACAAATTGGCGACTCCACTGGGGAGATTGCTTTAGTCATTTTATTTGTGTTTACATCATTGTTTGTTTCATAGACTCAACAGCAACAATCGAACTGCTTCTACAAAGTAGACTGTTGCTGCCTTGATCCTTCACTGGATTTTGTCTATGATCTGAACAATGGACTCACAAATGACTTGATGATCCTTTGTGATAGTCTTTAGTACCCTCTCAAAGCATCCCTCTGATTATACCTTGCTTGTGTTTCTGATTTGGCCTGAAACAGTTGATTTTTGAGCATTTTGTGACCCAGAACCCAGGGGAAACGAGAGTTTCTCCTTCAGCGCAGACACTGTGAAGGCAGTTTGCATTTCAACGCAGGTCCCGTGAAAGCTACCTGCGCTGAATTTCAAACCCACAGTGTTGGACTTGCGCTGAACCAGTTTAGCCTTGTGCAGCTGGGGTTCTCTGCTGTCTGTTGCCCTGTTTTGATCTCTGTTTCTTGCAGCCTTTAACCAGCATAGGTACCAGTGTGATAACTCCTTTTCTTTGCTTAGATTCCGCCTCCTTTTGTACAAAAAGACTGTGAGTGTTTTTATGTGTTTTTACGTCATTTACAGTTTTCCTTTGCATGAGTGAAATAATCATCCTGTAGCCCTTGATTCAGATCTGATTGACTGTGATCTTAGGAGAGAGTTCATTGGTTGTTTACAGTTGATTATCATTTGCTTTTGCTTATTGGTTTGAGTTTGTCTCTTTTAAGTGTCGAAACAAGTATTCATTTCGAAAGTCGCAAAGTGATTGTAATCTCTTCTACCCTTGTTGTTTTCGAAAAAGTAAACTTGTTTGTATCTGTCATTTAAAAGCAAATTCAAAGTTGTACAAAAAGCTTTCTTTGTAGGCATCAATACTAAGAAAGCGGAAAACAAACCCCTGCATTGTGCATTTGCATTTTGATAAGTTTGCATGATTGATTTAGGAAAGAGTGCATTAGAGTGTGCTGATTGCTCTTTGAGAAAAGATAGTGTCTTTTTTTTCCCTTAGTAGCTAGGATTTTCAAAGTTGAAAAGATAATAAAGCTTGCTTATCATCTTAGACTGCATTTAGGAATTGTACCATACATCTCGTGGTGATCCTGAAAGGCAAACTTCTAAAAAAGATCAACTTAAAATAAACTGAATGAACCTAACAACGCTTTGCAACATAACGCACAACATAGAGGTCTAGGCTAGAGACGTGTTCCGGCGTCGTTAAGCCTAGTGATTGTCGATCTCGTGGAAGGTGGGTGATTCCTCCTGAGGGACGATAGCGCTAGTACGGATTGTGCTCCCACGTACCGTCGCGTATATATTGGGAGACCCCTATAGGCATATATCCTTTATCCTTAGGAAGTCGTGTCGGCCGCCCTACTGATCGCAATGCAGTGAACACAGCATTCACGAAGATCGACCACCCGTACCTTAAAAAGTATTCTGCGGTTTTGCGAAAAGTTTGGCACACCCTCTGCCTAGATCTCCAGAGCAGTTTCTTTTGGCCTTTTTCAGACTCTATAACAGAAAAAGTCCATCCGAGCATTTGTCACTTCGGGCTCGTTAAAACATCGAAGGAGACTAGAGTCATCTTTAGCTTTTTCTCGACTCTTTAAAAGTGAAAAAGCAAGTTGTGTCTAAAGCGTCGTTAACAATTTATTTTAAACGGAACAATCACCCTTTATTCCCGCGTTGATCTTTAGGTTGAAAAGATGGAGCACACCAACCAAGGAATTCCTCTTGGTGGAAATCCTAGTCCCTTCTCCTCTTGGGGAGATGTTGGTGCGCCCCACATGGCCACATTGTCGCTTCCAGGACTGACAATTGGCCTACCAGTCTGGCTCTTTTCAACCAATGTCGTTCAGAATACCACCATTCCTGAACAGTCGAGTCAACAGTTAGATCAGACAAGAGTTGCCTCCCAGCCTTCCACTTCATCCTCCTCCCCTCCTTCCTCTTCGCTTGACGGAACTGGTCGAACAAAAAACCAGGTTCCTAAGGAGAAGAAGGAGAAGAAGAAGAAAGAAAAGAAGAAGAAGGAGCCTAAGGCGACTGGGGGCAAACAAGTGTCATCTGACAAAAATCCACACACAGCACTCGTAAGGCCTAAATCGCCATGCGTCATATGCAAGGGAGACCACTTCCATAGAGATTGTCCCTATATCCCCTGGATACTAAGAGACTGGTCCCCCCGTTTGCACAATTCGGTAGCATCGACCTCTGATAGCCATGTCGACTGCTCACCATCAACTAGTGGGAGTGAAGCCCCAGGACAGAGCGGGAAAGCTAAATTTCCCTGCAGACTGTGTGAAGGCGATCACGCCATCCACCGTTGTCCCTTCTTAGACGAGGCAAAAAGAGTTCTGGAAGATCGCCCGATTTTACGAGCGCATCTCCCTCCTGGATATCAAAGACTCCTGCCAAGTCCCTCACTAGTTGAGAACCCGACTGACCCGCCCAGGTGGTCAGCCGAAGCACCTGTCATTGAAGATGAACCGTCTGAATCCATACCTGACGAAAGTCTAAAGGTTGAAACGGCAGTTGACCCGGTTTTGCCTTCAGAGGCTCTATCTTCAAATGACACCATCACAGAGGAGAATAAAGACGACACCGTCCAAATTCTCTTCATCAGCACTGACTCTGATGATCAAGGGGGCAATGCCACCATTCCTTTATCGCAGGAAGGAAGTTCATCAGAGCGCTATCTGGCCGTATACTCGGTCCCACCACCAAGCAACCTGGTTGTGTCCTTCGACTGGAACCAACTAGGCAGACCCCGCTTGCCAGCTAGCATACCATTCAGAATCATTGTCCAAATATACAGAATGGTAATGGCTGGTACAGTTATTGATGAAGGGGCATCTGTGAGTATCCTTTCCTCTATTGCTTGGAAAGCGCTTGGTTCGCCTGCGCTTTTACCTGAAATGAGAAATCTATCAGGCTTTGATAAAGGAACCAGTCGACCTTTAGGGATCCTCCCCAATGTGCCCATAACATTAAAAGGGAAGACCGTTCAAATGAACGTGATGGTCATTCAAGGACCCTTGGATTATAACCTACTCCTTGGACGAGACTACATATATTGCATGGGAGCCATCGTCTCATCACTCTTTAGAGTAATGTGTTTTCCGCATGAAGGAAGAATGGTCAAGCTCGAGGACCAACTTTCATTCCTCGGATCACGCATCGCAAATAGTCATATACCATCCCTAAATGGTCTATTCACACAAGAAGTGTCTCAACCCACAGTCCGTCCTCCTGATGAGCGCGAGTAATCCGGGAGGATATGACTGGAACCCAGGGGGCATGCGTCCTGGCCTGCTTCGGCAGGGAAACTTTGGGTATAGGGTAGGTTTCCGCGGGAGAATATGACTAGTCCATACCCCGTCCGTAGAGGAAGAGGGGTTGTTCTAGAATAAGATTCTTTTGTCAAAGTTATGTGAGTCGGCGGGCGTCGTCGCTCACCGATGGTAGACATCGCCGAAGAAGTGTTTTATTCGTAGCCGCGAACGAAACAATCTTTGGGTAACCTGAAAGAGGTAAGCCTCTCTCGTTAAAACAAATGTTTTGGCGGAAGAGAAGTAGAGGTAACCTTGAAATTCTGTTTTATACCTGGGGGCATGCAAACCTTTTGGAGTGCAAGCGAGGGGCAACTATTTATTTTTTAAATTTTTAGGACCTCTAACCCTTTAAACTCGTAGGATTAGTCGTTTCCGAACTTGCATAAAGAAAGGATCCGGGGCAAAGCTTACGTGAGATGAAGCTCCATAAAAAATAGCATCTCCAATGAGACACTCTTATCATATGACTGGTATAACGAGCAGTTTTAGCATAAAGTTCATGCTCGTTAAAAAATAAACGCAAGATCCGAGCAGTTTTAACGCGGAATTCATGCTCGTTAAAAAATAAACATAAGCTTGAGCAGTGTTTTGGCGCATTCAAGCTCTTTAAAAAATGAACCCATTACCGGTAAAATAACCATTGTGTACGTAACCTTATCAGCCATAAAAGCCTTGGTCGTGTTTGCACCGTCACCTCCACCTTTCATTTGGCCAATCGTTTACCTCCATTTGATTGTTTACCCATTTTGAGGAACAGCTGCGAAGAGTGATTTCACCTAGCCATCCTTGTGACACTGTCGTGATTGGAAAATTCCAACCTGTACCTGGAATCAGCTGCTAACCCTGTTCATCACTCGTTCCTCAGAAGACGAGTCTTCTTTAAGCTCTTTTCAACTGACTCGTAAAATATGAAAAGATTGCCGAGTTTTGGCCTTCCAGCTCGTTAAAGCGACCAGAAGTGCTTTCCCTCCTCTAGATTTTAATCTTTTTGGACCTGAGGGATTATTGCACAAAAAGATCGAGCGCTTGTTTTGTTCGGCTCGTTAAAACTATCGAAAACTCATCCCTTCTGTATTGTTTTATACTTTTTCGGACTTAAGGGATTAGATGACGAAAAAGGACTTTTGGAGTTAACTTTACGTACCTTTTCAGACTCTCTAAAAATGAAAAGGACCGAGTTATCCTTGTCGTTAGACTCGTTAAACCACTAAATAGCGACAAACTTGTCTTTAGACGAGAACGAGTTTCACTATCGCTAGACTCGTTAAAACATAGCGATGGGCTTGCCCGAAGGGCAGGTTATAGAACAAGCAAATGTTATCCTCCTCAAGCTTGACAAAAATAAAGAGGTACTGGTCAGCAATGACTGGGGAAAAATTGGGAGAAAATCGAGAAAACTTTGATGGTAGCAGGTCGCTCTTGAACATGACGCTTTTCCTCCGTACCACAATCGGGTTGGGTTGTCTCATTCACCGGTCACATCACCATGGTCTCGCCATACCATCCATATTTGGGGTAATGCTACTGATCCATCGCATCAGTGTCGCCATATGTTCAAGAGAAGTCGTTCAGAAAGAGTCAACCGGGTCCCATCCACTGCCATACATTATCCTTCATCCATTCATGACCGCCACCCTGAATCATATGTCACAAATCGTTTTCACCTCCATTAAAATCATTAGCTCCGTTCCGTGTCACTGATGTGGGATTCATCAAGGCCCTCCTTTGATGGATCGCTTCTTGTCGACATCAGCTCATTATCCAAGAAGTTGATCTAGGAACAACCCCTTCAGTACTTTGAAGCTTGCATGCCTCAATGGCAAGTTTCTCACTTCTGGCGACAAGTATACATCAATGACCTTCGACCAGAAGATTTTGCGTGGTGTTCGACGCCAAGTCCTTTATTCACACCACGTGAATTGTACTGCAGTACCTTGAGGGTCATTATCATTATCGGTGATTCCTCTCGCGCTTGTTAACGGTTTACATCATTGACCGGTAATCAAGCGATGTCTTTCCATGTTCGACTTCAGCGCAATTCTCACATGGATCGACTTGTACTTAGAGTGAAGATCGAACGAGTTTGAAGACCCCGGATCTAGTTTCATCCATCCGGGCTGCGATATATATTCAGGAAAAATAAAGACATTTGACATGTACATCATTGCAGCAGATGATCATCCTACTCAAAGGATGATAATTTCGCCAAAATTATCAGTCTACCATCAGACGATCGTCTGTTCTATGTACAAAAATGAATTTATAAAGCTGAGCATGGGAATGCCCGCCTCAGCTAGATCATGAAAGCAGTATGAATCATAATGTATTGTATTGTATCTTATTACAGGTCTCCTCCCAGCAAATGGATGAACTTCGGACCCTCCTGGATAAAGCATTTCACCTGATAAATGGCCTCATACTTTAGGGGGCAACTGTTATAGACATTTTTGTGCCTTACAGCATTGAGCATGAAATGTCCATAATCTAAGGGATCCAAAGTCCCTAAACATGTTGTTCCTACCCCTAGAGGAACAAGGCTAACTAACCACAGCAATTCACAGAAGTTCTCCACCTGAAACCACTCAAAAACAAGTCAATTCAGGATCATGTCAACTGCTCCACTGAGCATCTGCGCTGAATGTCAACTGCTCCACTGTCTACCTGCGTTGAATGTCAACTCCAACAAAGGCTACCTGCGCTGAGCGAGTTTGGACAAGTGGCAGGCTCATTCCTCAATGTGTCAATGCTCAGGAAGCTTCCAAAATGACACTTGCCTCAGGGAATTCGACTAGTGATGAGTAAGAGGTTCCAAATCTCCAAGTGGAAGCAAGAACCTCCAAGTGGACTCAAGAACTGAGAGAGGGAGAGGACACTAGTCAGATCTCAAGCTGACTCATCCTCTCTCCAAAATAACTATATATAGATCTCTCCTCCATGAGATCTAGAGGCTGGAATTTTGTTATTGCAAAGAATTGCTGTTGGTTTGAGACTCGAAACATTGGGTGCTTAATGCTTTGAAGGGAGCTGAAGAAGGAATTCCATTCTGCTGGGAAGGAGATGTTGGATTGGAGCCCTTTGGGTTGTATCTCTTCCTGAACCCTGTTATCAATCAATAAAGCTATCTTGGTTTTCTCCTATATACTGGTGTATTTGTATGATTGCATTAGTGTATTTGATTTGCTTCTAATCCTGAATCATTTGTGAATATGAATATCTACCTTTGTGTTGTGTTCTTCTCTTGTCGCAAGTAGTTGTTCTCTTGTCACAGGTAGTTGTTCTCTTGTGATCTCGTGAGAATCAAGTAGCTGTTCTCTTGAGCAAGCGAGGAGGCAAGTAGCTGTGAACACCCAAAGAGAAGAGGATCTAGATCGGGGGACAAACGGAAGACAACGGTAAGTCTATCGATCTCCCCTCTTTCACATTTCATAAAGGAAGAAACCAAAATAGTTGTATCTGTTTGTTGCTAAGGCGTTGTCACACCTTAGGTGGATAGGATCGTCCTGCATAGGCATTTTTCCCCACAACAATGAACCTAACTAGGTGTTTGATGTCTAAAGTCGAATTGCTTACATTATATTGACATGATTCTGATATAGTTAACTTCATGCTTTTGTATTTGGTTGTACATGTTGTTTAAGTTATGCAGGTACATAATATTCAAGATGTTGGAGATGTTCATAAATAAAATTGACTTGATAATATTGGTGAGAAAGATAAAGGAAGTTATGATGATAACCATAATATTCTAAGAAGGAATGAAGCCATCATAGGTTCTCCGATGTTATAGAATAAGTGGTTTATCTTTCCAAATTAAGAGGGAGGACATATTATGATAATCATGATGGATACCTAGAAAAAGAATCAAAAAATAAATGAAAGTACTACAATGTGTTCGGGATGTCTTGATGCAGCTGAAGAAATGAAAGAATAAAATCTTATGACTGGTTGCATCAGGATGATTGAGGACCCTGAAGGTTTATGTATGAATATTTGTAAGTTTATTGTTGATTAGGGTTTGTGTTTGAACAAGTAAAATATCTCCATAAAGAAGGATGAACACTTGGGAATCATTCTTAGAAAAATGGAAAATCTATTTTATTAGGGAGAGATGAAGCATATATGGCAAATACTTTGGAGTGTTGGAAAATCAAAAAGGGAGAAATATTTTCTTATGATGATAATTACTTGTGATATTCTTGTGTTCTTATTAAATTTCTTATGTTATTCTTTTATCTTTGTTTCATTAATCAATTATCAAATACAAAACATGAAGATCAAGGACACCAGATATAGGTAGACAGCCAAGGCAAAACCCCTATACAGGGGAAAACCCAATGAACAACTCTTCCTTTAGTAGTTTCACAAGACAAGATGAGATAATCCAAGACTCTTTGACCTAGACACAGACTTCCTCCAATCACCAAGTCAACCCTTCCTCTCCAAATGATAACCTTGAAGCAATAACTTCGACCTTGCAACAAGAAAACTTCAACCTAGTAGCAGTAGTACTTCAACTTAGTAGCAACAACAGAACTTCAACCTCTCCAGCAATAGAACTTCAACCTCTCCAGCAACAGAACTTCAACCTCTAGAAGCAACAGAACTTTGACCTCTCCAATAGTAGAACTTCGACCCCAACAATAGCCTAGTAACTTTGCAAAAGAGAGAGATAGCCCAAAAACTTCGATATTGTCCTTCTCCTACAATTCTTCTTCTTCTCTAAGAACTTAACACTTTTTTCCCCTCCTTCTTGTGTATCGAACTTCTTGAGTAAGTGAGTAAATTGATCGAACTGCACTTCTATATATAGCCTCTTTGTGAGTCGAATTACCCTAATGTAGGTTGACTTCATCAGGGAAGGGTCGGCTTGGTATGGAGGTGACAAATGAATTATTTGACTCAATAATAATCCTTTTTACACAATTCAAAAGCCCACGAAGGGTCTCATAAAATTGACAATGACTCTAATGACGCCTAATAAAATCTAGAAGTAATCAATGGGGACTTTGACCTAAAACGTGATGACCCAAGCATGAAACTCATGCTTTAATAATTCATAATAACAATAAAATAATAATAATTTATTTTTCTTTCTTTTGACAAATACATTTTGTTATAACTCAAATACAATTATGACGACCGAACTTGGTTACATTCTTCAACACTCCCTCTTAACTAGGGAGGTATTCATAATTACACATATATATACGAGTACATGGAAGATCTCAAAACACATGAACCATGAAGAGTTTAAGCACAGAGGGTGCCACGGACTAGATTCCTGACCAAGGAAATCTATCCGAGTGGGACTAAGATGGACTAAATCTTTCAGCCTCTCTAGGTACCATCAACCTTACTTTCTAACCATCAACCCAGGGAACTAGGTGTGTAATGTGAGGTCATATCTTTATGACCAACGCCACCCTCCCTACTTCAGGAACTAGACATCAACACACAGGTCATCCAAATGTCCTCTCGGGCATACATAATGCCTCAACACTCCCGATTATTCAAATCGGTAACAAATATCTCCTAATCAAATAGATCAATAACATCAATCATGCAAAACATGTTTCCAAAACTCTAAGAGATTTACATGTAAAAACACAACCCCAATCAATATTAACCTTTCAAATATACATAAGTAAACGCAAACCTTTGGGGTCTTCAGACATCTTGATGTTGCCTCAATTGACTCAATTAATCATAGTATGACTTAGAGGCTTTCCAAGCAAATGTTGACAGAATATTTCTTAACCATATAGCTTCCTTTCATAATTCACATGCAGCAACACATTCTACAACCTAATCTTGTTTCTCCTTCTTTTAGCAGCACCTCAATATGCATTATCCAATTTCTTCTTCATGATATCCATCATGACTATAATATGCCCTCCCTTTCAACTTGGGAGATATACTCTTTCCTTTATCCAAACTCCCTATTAACTTAGGGAGATCAACTACTTTCTATGACATTGGAGAATTTTTTATGGCTTCTTATTAGAGTCATCTTGATCATCATCATTCATATAACTTCCTTCATCATGCTTATCAATAAAATCAACAAATATCTTCGACATCTTGAAGATTATGTACTTGCACAAATTAAACATCGAGTACAACCATATACATATATAGAAGCATGAATTTAGCTATATCAAAATCATGGAAGCATTAGACTTTAGATATCAAATACCTAAACTTAGTTAGGTTCATAATCAGCAAGAGACACATACTTTTAAACTTCAACTTCTTGCTTGGGTTTGGTTATAACCCCTAGATCACATCAGTAACTCAATCAAGATATCAGTCTCATTATATCTAGGGCCTCAATATTACTTTCAAAGATATGACAGACTCTACTATGATATATTGCAAACCCTAGAAGCAATTCAAACAAGTACAATTCTACAATGCATCTAACAATTTTCAGAATTTATATGTTAGACTTCTACTAGGATTTAATGCAAATCTTAGATTCCATCTTTGAGACACTAAGCCTTAGATATCAACAATCAAAACCAATCATAACACAATCTAAGGTTTCAACAATATGACCAACTTTTTGTAAACACTTGACTTTATCATTACATTTTGCAACAATAGCACCATATCCTAGAATTTCAAACTTCTACTATGACTTTGTTCCAAAGAATTTACACACTATGAGCATCAATAATCAAGTTAGCACATATACATATCTAGGATTTCATAATCATGCACAAGCATATCAATATCCATTAGGTAAGCCCAAGACACAAATATTAATACAATTAAAGTCATACATATAACAATCTTGATTGGGTTATGGTTTTGATCAGACAGACAAACATACACCTAGGGTTTCATTCCTAGGAGCTTACTCTAAATACTATAATGGTTTTGCTCATAAACCCTAATTTACCAAAGCCTCAAGGTCTAGGAATTCAATATAGATTCATTACCATCCAACCCTAAAGGACTAGGGTTTCCATAATAATACTAAAACTCCAAACATGACATTACCATCAAAACCCCAAACATCAAAAGAATAGTATTTTCTAGATTTCATCAGTGACCCTAAGTAGACTAGGGTTTTTCACATTGACATACCCTTAGGTTAGGGTTTCACAGAGAGCCTTTTAGGGTTCCACAAACATGATGTTTTTAATGAGGGTAAATTCAATCTAATGATTAATCACCCAAATAAGAATCTTTATGATTTAAAGGTCCTAGACATAACACTTGTTAGTAATTTAAAGCAGAATTTAAAAGAAATGAATATATCTTTGTTATGAAAAGAACAAAGCTTATGGTCTAAGACATACCTTTGAGTTGTTACTTAACAAATCTTGTAGGATATTAGCCCTTGAAGAACTTTCTTTGCAACAAATTTTTGTTGTGCTTTCTCTTGTGAGGTATTCTCTATAACCCTTGAGCATATCAGCAAGCTTTTCCTAAACCAGGAAAATATGAAAAGAAATGTTATTAGCATCCAATAAAAACACATATATATAAGAGAAAGAAACCAAATATAAAAAGGATCATGCAAGGAGTAAGATACTTATCTTTGGTAAAATGGTGATGGATCCCTCTTAATCCAATCTTGAGGGATACCTATAACAACTCAAAAATGTTCTTCAGAAGCATGTTAGACCTACAAGTAATATAAATCAAAACATAGAGGAAAGCAATTCAAAACTTAGAGTAGAAGGATATGTAATGGATAGAGTCCCTAGCAAATAGGTCTTTGACTTCGGATCCTTCCATCTTGTTCTTCTTTGGTGAACCTTCGTTGGCAAATTTTGTTTGATCCCTATTGCTTCTTTTATTCCTTAGATTCTCAGGATAATTACTTTTATAGTGACCCATCTTGTGACAATTGTGGCATTCAATTTTGGATAGGTCTGTCTTCTTCGTTGGCCCTTTGGACTACTTGAAGGTTCCTTTATTCTTATGATGATTGGAATAGGCATTCGAGAAATCAATGCTAGATTTTCTCTTCTTCACTCTCCTTGTTGCTTACTAAAGATATTTTGACTTCTACTTGATTGCATGCATTCCATAATTTCTCGAATGTAGGAGTATCCTTCCAAATGTCTTGAGCGAAATCTATGTTGGATATATATGGGATGAGGTTGTCTTTTATTCCATCCAATATTAGGCTCATGGCTAATATCTTTGTTTCTCTAAACTATGTTTTCTTTGCTTCACTTGATTCATCTGTAGGTTTCTTTACTTTTCCTTTGAATAGATTCAAGACTTTATTCTTGAGGATGAGATCTATCCACTTTTTCCATGCCCTGTAATTGGAGGTTCCTTTTGATTTGTTTTCTCCCTTCAATGAGTATGGTTCTTGAATATAGTAGGCTTGTATCCTTATATGATCTTCATGACCCTTATTCAACTTCTTAAAACTTCTTATTCTCCTTTCAATAGACATTTAGCCTACGTTTTTCCTTCTTCTTCACCTTAGCTCTGATACCATGTTGGAAAATCATAAAGGCAAAAAGATTTTCTTATGATGATAATTACTTGCGATATTTTTTTGTTCTTATTAAATTTCTAATGTTCTTTTATCTTTGTTTCATCAAGAAATTATCAAATACAAAACATGAATATCGAAGACACCAGATGTAGGCGGACAGAGAGGGAAAAACCCCTATATAAGAGAAAACCCATCCAACAACTCTTCCTTTAGTGGTTTCACAAGACAAGACGAGATAATCCAAGACTCTTTGACCTAGACACATACTTCCTCCAATCACCAAGTTAGCCCTTCCTTCCTCTTCAAATGATAACATTCCAGCAGTAACTTCAACCTTGCAGCAGCAGAACTTTGACGTAGTAGTAGTAGTACTTCAACTTGGTAGCAGCAACAAAACGTCGACCTCTCCAGCAGCAGAACTTCGACTTCTTCAGTAGCAAAACTTTTCCCTCTAGCAGCAGAAGAACTTTGACCTCTCCAGCAACAAAACTTCGACCTCTCCAACAGCAGATTTTCGACCCCAGTAGTAGCCCATTAACTTTGCACTAAAGAGAGAGAGCACAAAAACTATTGATTTTGTCCTTCTCCTACAATTATCCTTCTTCTCTAAGAACTTCACACTTTTTATCTCCTCCTTCTTATGTATCGAACTTCTTGAGTAAGTGAGTAAATGGATCGAAATACACTTCTATATATAGCCTCTTTTGTGGGTCGAATTACCCTAATGTAGGTCAATTTCATCATGCAAGGGTCGACTTGGTTTGGAGGTGACAAATGACTTATTTGACTCAATAATAATCTGTTTTACATGATTCAAAAGCCCAAGAAGGGTCTCATAAAATGGAAAATGACTCTAATGACTTTAGGTAAAACATAGAAGTCCTCAATGGGGACTTTGACCTAAAACATGATGACCCAAGCATGAAACCCTTGTTTAATAATAATAATAATAATAATATTTTCTTTATTTCTTTTGATAAATACATCTTATTATGACTCAAATATAATTATGAAGACTGAACCTAGTTACATTCTTCAACAGGGAGGACATCGAGCCAGTCTATGTGTTGATGTCTAGATCACAAAGTGGGAGGGTGGTGTTGGTCTTAAAGCTCTGACATTGGATACGAACCTAGATCTCTGGGTTGATGGTTAGTTAGTAATCCTGATGGTACCTAAACTGGCTAAAAGCTTTAGTCCATCACAGTCCCACCCAGATAAATAACCCTAGTCAAGTATCTAGTCTGAGGCACTAAGGGTACCAAAACTCCTCGTAGTTAATTTCGGAGATCTTCCATGCACCTCTATAAATATAGGTAATTATGAATATCTACCTAGTTAATAGGGAATGATGAATAATGTAACTAGTGTCGATCTTCATAATTGTATTTGAGTCATGATGTAATATATTTATCAAAAAAAAGAAAAATAAATTTAATTATCAAATAAATTGACTTATTAAACCATGGGTTTCATGCTTGGGTCAATTGTTTTAGGTCAAAGCCTTCATTGAAGGCTACTAAGGTTTATGTCAAGTGTTCTTATCCATGTCGTATTGTAAAGAACCCTTCTTGGGATTTATTTGTCAAAAAAGAAATGTATTTTATTGTAAAAGATGTCAATTAGGCCTCCTCCACCTAGTTGGCCTCAAATTGGACAAGTCAACCTCAGCTAGGCAGCAAAATCATTATATAAAGGCAACAACTCGACCTCATTTGTCACTCACTCACAAGAAGTTTGATCTACAACTTCTGGGGCCATAAAAAGTGCAAATTTCAAGGAAGAAGAAGAAAAGGAATAGTGAAGGAGAAGGAGGTCTCTCGCAAGCATAAGAAGTCGAATTTTTCCCACATGACTAAAGTTGTGAAGCTGTTGGAAGGGCCAAAATTCTGCAATTACTGGGAAGGCCAAAATTCTAAAGTTGTTGGTGAAGTTGGGGCCGAAATTTATGGGTTGATGTTGGGTTGAAGTGTTGGACAAGAAGAGACTATTGAAATGACCTAAAACATATTAGAAGGCTGACTTGGTGGAGGAGGAAGGTTTGTTGGTATAGGGTCTTGGTCCATCTCATTTGAATTACTAAAGGAAGAGTTATTGACGAGGTTTTCTCCTATATAGGGGCTTTTCCCTAGCTGTGAACCTACATCTGGTGTTCTTGATCTTCATGTTTTGGTTTTGGTAATTTCTTGATGAACTAAAATAAAAGAATAACATAAGAAATATTATAATAATAATCACAAGTAATTATCAACAAGAGAAAATATTTCCACCTTTCTAATTTTATAACAATTCTTAATACATCTCGTGATCGAATGGGGGGGGTTTCAATGTTGGAGAAGTATTTTTTCTAATTTTATAAAAAAAAAAAATGAATAAGAATGCTAATGCAATAAAATTTTATATTTTGCAATGAAATATGCTTAATGCATTTTTTATTTTTTTTTGTTTTTGTTGAGAGTAAAAGAAATGAATCAACTAGGAAAAAACAATACATACTTTGAGACTGCCCCAACAACAACGCCAAAAAGTGATGAGCCCTAGTATTGCAACAAAAAAATTGCAACTCCCAAGGCTACCAACTTAAATTATCAACCTGGATTTCGTACAAACTTAAGAGGTGATAGCACTATATTTGCAGCATGTAATGCATCATTTTTTCGTTGATCTAATGCAATGAAGTGAATATCATGAAATCAAGTTTAAAATGATTACACAAATGGAAATTCTTGAATTGCAAACCTTAACCTATTGTAGAAAACAAAAGAAAAGGAAAAAATGTTAGGATATTCTGACACAAAGGAAACAGTTAAGTATAACTTGGTCTAGTGTAGAGTTAGGTAAAATGTGTTTCTTTACTATGTACTTCTGTAACTTACAATCCGACGATCACGATATGTTCTAGACATGAAGTGATCTGATGGTTCATTCTCTCCTCGGTATTACCAATACTTGGTTTGTGGCTTAACACCCGATTGGTCCATGATCTCTATTTAAAGAGCATGGAGTGTCATTTGTAGGGTGACCGTTCATGAGAGAATCTTATGTAAATTTTCTTTCTTTTATTAATAAATTGCCTAAAGTGGTCACGTTGGCTCAGGTCGTGGACTGTTTCCCTCTTTGAGGATTTTAACCACGTCAAAAATATTGGTGTATTGATCGATGATCTGTTTGTGAGCGGTGTCCTTTGGTGTTCTATCTGAGGAACTTAACCTGTAAATTCCTACATGTTATCAAAGCTATTTGAAGGTCACATTGGTTGGTGATCCAAATCAGAAGCAGATACAACTACATATGATTGTCATTTCCTAGATCTATTATTTCTTACCGCTTTCGGGCCGAGAGGATTGCTCTATTGTGTTAGGAGCATCTGTTCCAGTGAGGAACCCCTTTCGTTTCACGCGAAAAGGTTTCTAATAGCCCTAGCTATGTCATTTTTAATATCTGGAGGTACACAATCTTTATTTGCAGTTTTAGTGATTTATCTCTATCTTTATTTCGGTTTATTTATTTGTCTATTTTTTTATTACCAGATCTATACCTTTCATTTCTGCATATGCTCTTTGCCCCGCGAATTTGTGTGATCTGAGCAAATTAGAAACAGAAAGGAAGGATTTTTCTCATGTGTATGCTCTTTTCCGTCGCGCCTTAATGTGATCTCGGAAAATCAGAAACATAAAGGAAAATATTTAGTTTTTGGCGAAAGCTAAATTCAAGCCATAAGGTGATGGTTTTTTTTGTATGTCTGTGTTGGGTTGTGTGGTTTTTTTGTTTTGTAGGCAAAAAAGGTTTTTTCAAGTAAGCACGCACCCCAAAGCTTCAGTGACAAAAAAAAAACATTTCTTCTTTTCCAAAAATTACTAACATTTTAAACTAGCTCACTTGGTCCAAAGTTACTTTATGAGAATAGAGGTCTTGAGCTCAAGTCTTATTTTTTGTTGAGTTATTTTTTCAAAAAGCACATGTAACTTATGTTTTAAAGTTATTTTATGTTAAAGTGTTCTCACCCATTATAAAAATTGAGTCACTTATAATTCTAAAATCTCTTTATCCTTTATTTAAATTACAATTTAGTGGGTAGCTCATAAAGTACCATTGTAAAAGTGACTTTCACTTACTTATAAAAGTGGGTCACATAAAATATTTTTTTTAACTGAGCTAATTAGATTAGTTTAGAAAGGGGGGGGGTTTAAATACAACATTATCATTCACTTTCGCACATTCATGCACTTCGTTGGCATCCTCAACAAATTTTCTTCAAAAAGCCATAACTTCTTCATCCAATAGCCGTTTTCAAAGCCTTTTTTTTTAATCGGCGTAATTTTTCGAGATCTTTCCATTGGAACACTTAGTATCAACATCTATAGCTTCAATTTCTATTAAAATGGAAAGTTCGTGCCAATTTATTCTTGACAGCACCAACTAATTCTAATGGTGGTCCTACATTGTGGATTTACTAAGAAGTAAAGATCTTTCCATAATAGCCTCAGGCCAAGAAACTAAACCTAAAGATGAAGATAAGGTAGTCAAATGGGAAAATAGGCAAGATCAAGCACGTGGGTTGATAGGGATGTTTATTTCTCCAGACCTTAGATTCCATAATGCAGAACTTGATACCCTTAATGAAGCAATGAAACAGCTCACTAAGATTTTTGGAATTAAAAATGAAATTAAAGCCCATCAACTCGAAAATGAGTTGCTTACGTTGGACCCCAATAATTTTTCTTCCATTGAAGATTTTTTGTCCAAGTTCAAGACCCTTAGACTTCTCTTGGAAGGTGTTAAGATTAAGAAAGAAGATGGTAGCCATTCTTACTAAGTTGGGACTAGCCTACTCTGTGTTTGTTTCCATCTTCCATTCTACTAGAGAATCCTTTATTTCTCAAGGACAAGACTACAAGTCCCCCTCTTTGGATGTCTTTTGTGATTCTTTAATAAGAGAACAAGAAAAACTCTTACATCTTGATCTTCTTAATCTTGGAAACTCTTCTAAGAAAACCTTAGCCGCCCAGCAACAACCGAATTCAAAGAATCCTAGAAGCAGTATCCTAAAAAGAATGGTCCTAAGCAATTTCAGTCTCAAAATGAAAAATCAATTCAAGAAAATTGTAAGGCAAATAAAAACAAAGGGAAGAAAACTGATAGAGATTGCAACTTTTATAATCGAGATGGCCACTTAGAATCCAAATGCTTTAAGAACATGGAAGTCTTTGAAGTAGCAATGAAGAAACATAACATCCATTTGGAGCACTCTTCAACTTCAACTTCATCTTCAGGAATAACACTTTCTGCATGTGGTTGTCAAGTATCTCGGTTTGGTTATACACTAAATGTATCTTCTTCCTCTCATTCTCATGAGTGGCTCATTGATTCTAGAGATTCTTATCACAGGGCCAAAAACAAAGCCATGTTTTCTTCTTTAAATGATTGTAACACCAAAAATATATATGTTGGTGATGATAGATCTCTTATTATTGTAGGGACTGGAACTGTTCATCTAGACAATGGTCAATTTAATGATGTATTATGTGTTCCAACCTTATCCTGCAACCTTCTATCTGTATATCAGATAACTCATTCAGGTGAAGGTAAAACCGTTGAATTTTCACCTCACAATGTTGTAATTAAGGACCTAAGAGATCCTCGACAACTTTTAGCTACTGGCATTGCGGATGATTCTACAAGGTTGTATAATTTTAACAACTTTGGGTCATCAACTCTTCTCTCGGTATTTGTTGCTCATAATGATGAAGTGAGCAAACTTTGGCATGAGCGATTTGGTCACTTAAACTATCGCTCCCTTCAAAATCTATGTAAAGAAAATACGGTGACAGGTCTTCCTATGATATCTTGCAGAGATGGTGTTTGTTCCGGAAGTGTACTCGGAAAACATCATCAGAATAGTTTTGAAAAACATGCCTCTTGTCACGCCTCAACCCCTTTATAAATTGTGCATAGTGATTTATATGGTCCACTTCCAGTTGTTTCATTCTCTGGCTACAAGTATTTCTTAACTTTCATTGATGATTTCTCCAGACGCACTTGGGTATACTTCTTAAAACTCAAGAGTGAAGTATTTAACATGTTCTTGGCCTATAACGCCTTTGTTGAGAAACAATTTGGACATCAAATTCTTAAGCTAAGATCTGATAATGGTGGAGGATATGTTAACAACAAATTCATCAACTTTTGCACTGAGCATAGAATTTTTTAATGCAACATACCATTCCATATACTCCACAACAAAATGGTGTAGCTGAAAAAAAGAATCGCACCTTAAAGGAAATGGCTAATTGTATGCTTCAATCTAAAGGACTTAGTCTTAATTTTTGGGCAGAAGCAATTAACTATGCAAATTAGATAGTAAATCGCACTCCTACTAAGGTTTTAAAGAATATCACTCCAGAAGAAGCATGCAGCTCAATTAAACCAGATGTAAGTCACTTTCGTGTTTTTGGAAGTGAAGCATGGGGCCATATTCCAAATGAGAAACATAAAGCTTTAGAACTTGAGAGTGAAAAATGTATTTTTGTTGGATATTCCGAAGATGTCAAAGTATATAGACTTATTCCACTTAAGTCCAAAAATGTTATTATTAGAAGAGATGTAAAGTTTGCTGAAAATATATCGGCCTACGAGCCTAGTTCATCGGATGTGCCACCTCTCTCTGTCCCTTCTACTTCTGAAAATAATTCTTCTTCATATGATGATAGCAAGGATGACAATCCTCCCCCACCTTCTCAGGATCCTCCTTCAGCTCCTCAGCGTCCAAAATGGGTCTGTGCTACTCGAGATGCAGTAGTTGCTCTTGCAGGTGATCCTACAGATCAACGACATACATGTTCTCAGTTCAATAGAGCCTCTTCTTTACTGGCTCAAGCTTCAGCGAATTATGATCTTGGCACCTTTGCAGAAGCTTCAGGCCATCCAGATTGGGACGCAGCTATGAATGAAGAATATCATTCATTATTGGCAAATGATACATGGGATCTTGTTCCTCTTCCAAAGGGACGAAAACTTTTTA
Organism: Pinus tabuliformis; assembly: GCA_031772625.1. Taxonomy (NCBI): domain Eukaryota; kingdom Viridiplantae; phylum Streptophyta; class Pinopsida; order Pinales; family Pinaceae; genus Pinus; species Pinus tabuliformis. The sequence continues at coordinate 1,314,163,279 of CM062820.1, forward strand.
GATGAAAATGGGTTTACAAAGCCAAGTTTGGACCAGATGGAAAAGTTGATAAACATAAAGCTCGTTTTGTTGCTAAGGGTTTTTCACAAGTTGAAGGCATTGACTATACTGAAACCTTCTCGGAGGAACTTACCCTATAAATTCCTACAAAGAAAACCTATTCTTATTGCGTAAAGTAAAGAGCATGAACCAACTCTACATCACTACATTCAAAGAGACCATATGTTGGTAACAATGTTTATCAAGCATTTCAAAAAGTAATCATGTAAATCATCAATATGTTATTCAATTCATCAACCTATCTACTAACCCTAATCGGTAAAGTGAGAATGAGTGGTAGAAAGGCAAGTCCTAAGTGGACTTTGGTATTCATCAATCATGGTTTCAGAGCCTAAGAGACATTATTCAAAGCCAGGAGGCAAAAATCAATCTTTAAGGACAATTCTGGTCAAGTTTGGAGGGCTTCTACATGGTGCTATAAGATTGCCTTGTTTTGCTACAAGATTGAATCCGTGAGCATTATGAGGGCTAAAAAGGTGATCTAAAGGTGGGAAAGGGTAATGGAAGGTAGGAGAAGGTTGTATGTTTCCCTTTCCAATCTTAGTACCCTTCAGGGGCCCATCTTGCACAAGGAACAATGCACACGGTGGCCTTCAACAAACCAGAAATGTACTCTCAATGAACAATGTTTTGAAGGAGTTGTTGAGGTAGAAAGAAGGGAGTTGGTGGTAGGATGAGGAGTGTGAATGAAAATTCTCAACCCTGCAAACCCATAGTCTCACCTACACACAAGAAAGATTATGATTTTTATACTTAAAAAGGCTAAAATACTCAGTCTGCTAGTTAGTTTTTCCTCTGAGTTATCTAACTGAATTTCTAAGAAAATTGAATGAAAATGAGATGTGGTAAAAAAAAAAAAAAAATAGGATGTCCTAGGACTCCAACAAAAGTGGAATCAATCAAAACTACCCTTGTTAACATGTGCTAAAAATTAGCAAAACATTACTACTCTAAAAACCAAAAATTCAAGAATGAGTGAGTTAGTTAACCAACCAAATGTCTAACTTGATCAAATGTAAATACTATGGGGTAATTTTTTTTATTAATTTGGATGTTTTTAGGCTTCAATCCAAGTGGAATCAACTTGAAATAAGTTCATTAACACATGTTAAAATTTAGCAAAAACTTATTTATATTTTGCTACATGATACTTCCAAAAATTCCAAAATTGTGAACTAATAAACCAATCCAAATAGCTCAATGATGAATATGACTTTTCAAAGTTGTTCTAAGGATGCATCATGCTTGTACCTATAGAAATGACCTGAAAATTAAAAAAGCAAACAAACAAACAAACATATTTACTTCAATCATTTAACCAATCTAACCTACAGTGAATGGCACATGAATACTTAATGCAGAAATGGGAAAAATAAGAATAAGAAATGCAAGTGAACAAAGAATATAAAGAAATTGTATAACAGAGCTCTGAGGCTCCTGAGATTTCCAAGCTCAAGGATGCTCAGAGTCCTATGAAGGAAACCAAGACAATGAAGCCAATAGAAAATCAATGTCAACATTAATCACTAAAAGTCACTATGCCCACATAGCATTGTCATCAAGGAAAATCATCAGTCATCAAATACAAAATCAGATCAAAACTCAACTTGCTATCACTGTGAATTCAAATAATCCATAAGCCAAAACATATCTATGAACCATCAAGCAACATGTCAAAGTTCTAAAGCATCTCAATGAATTATCAAGCATCATGTCAAAACTCCAAACATTTCTTATCTATACTAATCAGCCAAATATATTCAAACACTTGCATACACTAGCCTCAATGGTTAAATAAAAAATGACATAACATATTCATATGCATATTCTGGTCACCTGCAAACACAAGGTTAGTCAACATAGTCACATTCTCTCTAGCAAATCAAATATGCAAACTTCCCTTCTCATAGAACCTTTTGATATCTGCTCCATATCTGTAGGATCGTCATATTGTCGGTGCATTCTCGATTCTATTCATAAAGCTTCATATTTGTGACCTCTGAAAATTCCTACACTCAAGGATCCCCTATACTGCAGCAAAATTGAATTTACTTCTCCTAATTGATTTTAATATACATTATCAAGTTATTTTTTGAATAATACTGAAGTAAATTACTTCTGCAGCCTACACCAACTTAATTTGATTACATGAAACAAGAAATTGAGCAAAGAACAAGATACATAGGACACAATTATTTTTAGACAAAATAATCCCCGGAAAAACCCAATGCGGGAAAATCGGTGTAGCAGCTCTGAGGGTTTTATATTATTAAGTAGTAGTTCTGAATACAATGTTGGATGCCCTCCCGTCAATCCAGTTATAGAGAAAAGGAAAAACTTGAGTGAGATTACCTCATTTCAGCCGGTAAATTCCGGTTGATCTGGCAGCAAAACTGGCTAACCCTAGTTATCTTTGCGTTGGCCCTGCGTAGACCCTACATCAACCTTACAGGTTTTGTGTCAGCGCTGCATTGTCTCTTTTTCCTCCTAGAGCTTCTGCGTCAGCCTCTCCCAGTTATTCCGGCAGTTTTGGATTTCTGCGTGAGGGTAACTTCTCCTCTATACTGACTCTTATGGCTCTGCGTCAAGCCAGCGTGGGCCCACACTGGCCCAACATCAGTCCCTCTAGGTGTTGCGTTGCCTCCATTAGTGGCTCTCTGCTCAGTATTCTCGAACTATCCCTGCCCCTCTACTACAGAATGATCACGCAATTCAAATTTCTCAACTTCCTAGACCAAAAAATCGAACTCTAGATCAATTTGTTCTCTCTGTGTGTATTTCTAAATGAACCCCAAGCCTCCTTCTTATACTTTTCTCGTTGAGACTTCAACAACCGAGAACAAGTCTTTAATCAATGACTAAAATTAAAAACTTGACTTGATCCACTTTCTAGAACATTCTCACCCATATTTTGATTAATACCCATTAATACTTTAATTTTCCTAAGTTTAGACTTAGAGAAAACCCCATTAAAAATATTAATTATTTTAATAAAATACAATCCAGGTGGAATTTCACCAAACGGTTTCTGGGTTCTTTAGAACTCATGTGCCTCAACCTCTCCACCAATTTTCATGGCTAGAGCACATCTGATGCTACCAAAAAATAATACTCCCTCTTAGCGAGGAATGTGCTCTAGCAACAATGTCCAACTACATGATGCTTTGTCTTTGAATCATCTCCTTTTTGCACTGTTGCTACCACCAACATTGTGTTGATGTTGCTATTGTATTTTTGCCCATGAAACTGCCACTACCACTACTACATCTGTGCTACAGCTCCCTCTGCATCTGCGGCAAACATTGCCACTGCTAGCTCTACACTGCGTCATTTTCCAGGTGTTTCTGCTCAGCAACGGAAAAGCATCCAAAATTTCTGAACTAACTATGTTCAACATAATACCATGTGAATGTTGGAATTTGAGATCTACTAGTCTCTAACCCTCTGAATCTTTTGCGTTGCTACTGACTTCTGCATTGTGCCATCTGCACTTCTACCAACCTTGCTTTGCTTTGATCAATCTCTAGTCTCAAGCTACTGCATTTGTCTCTCCAATCAACCCATTGTATCATTTGACACTAAGTCCATCTCGCTACTGCTGAATCTTGGGCTCTCATAGCAAGGAATTGATCCAAGAGGTGGGTTCTTCAAGGATCCTGCCCACATGTAGTTCTCCCGACGACAGTTCTATATCAACCCATTTCCCTCCTGGAGATGCATGGGCACTCATGGCAAACTCATCTTCGTCAATTTTTGTTGGAGCATCCTTAGGATCATGTTTCTCATCCTTATCCTTTTGTTTCAAAGGACACTAGGATGCAAAGTGGCCCAACTTGCCACATCTGAAACATTTCACCTTCAAAATGTCCTTTCGCTTTTTCTTTTGTTGTCCCTTTGATGCTAGAGCTGCATTCTCCTCCTCCTCCTTGGTCTTCGTGCTACTCCCACTGCTGCCATTGAGGTTGACCTTAACTAGATCCCTCCTTAATTCTTCTTGTTCAAGGGTTGCCCACATCTCCTCCTATGAAGGTAGTCTTTCCCTGCCCAATACACTTTGGACGAAGGCTTGCCATCCATCTCAGACTCCATTCAAGGTCGTCCTTACCATCGCAGTAGACTAAGGAGTAGACCCCACTACAGTAAGTAGGTCTATGGTGTCCTGAAGATGTTGAAGATAGGAGTTAACCCCTTCTCCCTTCTGCATCAATGTTCACTGCAACTTTTGTTCTAAGTACATCTTCCGCTATTCGAAAGAACCTTCATACAGTGAAGACAAAGCTTCCCACATTTCTCCGGCAGTATTTTTTCCCTACAATCGTGAGACCATGCGATCTTGAACTCCATCGAGCATGAACCTCTTTGCCTTCCCTTGCTCAGACTTGTACTTCTTCCTCTGATCATTGTTTGCAAGAACAGCGACAACACTCTTGACGTAGGCTTCGAGATCGTACTCCTCCAATACAGCTAAGATTTTGATCTTCGATATGACGTAGTTGGAAGCTCCTTCCAACCTGTCCTAATCTCTGAGCCCATGTGATGCCATCTCACCCAAACTGCCGAATTGACTCCTCTAGTCACTGTGCATCACTGGTCTTCTACCCAACAAGTGAAAAATTCAAACTTTTTCCGAGAAAAGTCCTCTGAGGATAAAATTCCACTTCTATGTGTCTTCGCTCTTTTCCGACGGATTTCTACCCTGACAGAAACTGCGACCTTCAAGCACTACACTGAGGCTTTGCATCACTCCCTCTACAAACTCACGAATCAGAAATCGTACATCTCTACCGACTCTCTCAGAGAGTGATTTCCTCAGAATCTTTTCTTTCCCGGCAAGGACTACGCAATCCCTTCAAGGGGATTCGAATTGCTACAAATGCAGCTATTGGCCTCTCTTCTTAGCGCTAGATCTTTTCTTCCTGTTTCAAAATCAATCATTTGATACCATGTGAAAATTCCTACACTCAAGGAACCCCTACTGCAGAAAAACTGAATTTACTTCTACTTGATTTTAATATACATTATCAAGTTATTTTCTTAATAATATTTTAGTAAATTACTTATGCAGCTTACACCAACTTAATTTTATTACATGAAACAAGAAATTAAGCAAAGAACAAGATACATAGGACATAGTTACTTTTGGACAAAATAGTCACCGGAAAAACCCAATGCGGGAAAACTGGTGCAGTAGTTCTAAATACAATGTTGGATGCCCTCTCAGCAATCCAGTTACAGAGAAAAAAGACTGGCCAACCCCGGCTATCTCTGTGTTGGCCCTGAGTAGGCCCTGCGTCAGCTTTGCGTTGTCTCTTCTACCTCCTGGAGCTTCTTCATCAACATCTCCCAACTGTTCCAAGCAACTCCCCGACATTTTGCATTTCGGCGTGAGGGCAGCTTCTCCTCTGCGCTGGCCCTTCTGGCTCTGCGTGGGCCCAGACTAGCCCAGCATCAGTCCCTCTAGGTGATGCGTTACCTCCACTAGTGGCTCTCCCCCTCTCTGCCAAGTATTCCCGAATTATCCATACCCCTCTACTGTAGAATGATCACTCAGTTCGAATTTCTCAACTTCCTAGCCCCAGAAATCGAACTCTAGATCAATTCGTTCTCTCCATGTGTATTTCTAAATGAACCCCAAGCCTCCTTCTTATACTTTTCTCGTTGAGACTTCAACAGCCGAGATTAATTCTCTAATCAATGGCTAAGATTAAAAACTTGACTTGATCGACTTTCTATAACATTCTCACCCATATTTTGATTAATACCCATTAATACTTTAATTTTCCTAAGTTTAGACTTAGGAACCCCATTAAAAATATTCATTATTTTAACAAAATACCATCCGGCTGGAATTTCACCAAACGATTTTTGGGTTCTTTAGAACTCATGTGGCTTAGCCTCTCCACAAACATGTCTAGATCACATTCGATGCTATCAAAAACTAACATTACCTACAGGCATAACTGCACCCATAGGGTTTTTTCTGTGTTGTTGGGCCTTAGATTATGGAAAAACTCTCTCTTCTCATACCAGAACTTGTTGCAGACCAACAATATCATATATTTGTTTATTTATGTCCAAAAAACACACTTCAACAGTAAATAATCTCCTATACATCTAATGCAAATGAAAATAGGAGAAGGGATCTTATAAAGAGATTCTCCCTCTGAAAGGGAAGTCACTTCAATCATCATCAATCAAGATATCACCCTGTCTATCAAAATATTTGTCAAGAATCAGTAGAACTGTTAGATCATAAAATCTAGCTATATCGGGTTCTAAAACATACATCCATCATATTCATAACATGTCAGCATTAGCGACTTCATTATCATATATGAACTTGACATCAAACTTTTATCAAGAGTTAGAGTCTTATGATTAGGGCAGCAGATAGGTGATTCATCATACTTCAAAGATCATGAACACAATATCACTTACATAGCTTAGTCCATCAAGTCAGGTCATCCAGATTTTACCATATGACATAATTACTAAGTTTATCAAAACCTAAACAAGGATAACAAGAATATTGTATATCAATATTATGGTCATACTTTCATCATTAAGGTTATCATGCTTATCACAAACATTATCAATAGTATCAAGTTACCATCTATTAGAATCAAAGTTCTAGCCTTCTTTATGGGATCAAGATATGCAAAATGATGAATGTTAGCCAAACATCAAGTATACCAATATATCAAATATCAATATTTAGAATCAAGAAGTTCATCATGTCTAAAAAGTAAGATACTTGTTCACTACCAAGTACACCATCCCACCATGAGTACCATGAATCAAACTTCCATATGCATGAATCATTTGTGAAGGTAGCATTCCCATCATACCTTAGGGCTTACATTGTCATCCTCTATTGCAGCTATAAACATTAAAACAAAGCACCACACATACCTTGGGTGTTCAAATACTTGTGCACCTTCTTATTTTACATAGGCAGTTGTAGCATTTTGCCAACTATTCATCAAGTGCCTCTTTACCTTTTCCAACATCAGTTCTTCTCTTCCTACACTAGCCATGATCCTTAAGAAGGATCCACTTATCACAACTCATTAGGAGGTTAGAAGCATCCAAATACTCAAATATACATGTAGGAATAATAAGTAATAATCAAATCAATAAGTATAGAAAAAAATAAAAACATAAAGGAGCACCATAAATAAAAAAGTATTTATCTTCAATGAGAGGTGATCATCTCCCTCTTGAACCAACCTTCAAGAGCCAACATTGTCCATTGTCCATATGACAATTTGGCCTTCAATATTCAACCAACTTTATCAGCAACTAGGATTAATAGAAACTATCCCATCTAGGGCTTCATCAAATCTGTCACAAGTGTTTGTACATATTCACATCAATCATGTTAGGGTTTCTAAATTATATATCTCAAATAATTTCCATAAACCAAGGTTTCTCCCAAACCCTAACCTCATAATATCCATCAACCCTTATTAATTAAATTACCTAGAGTTTCCTTCAAACCCTATTATTCTTTTAGGTCTCCTTCATCTTCTCTTGCATCCATCAAGGGTGTCTTCATAGGGGTGATATTCGATGATTTTTCTTCAGTCTAACTCTAATTCCATGTTATTTTTTATTAGGGCTATATTGTTGTTTTCTTTGATAATTTCATTTCATTATTTCCATATTAAATTCACCCATAACATCATAACATTATTCATATTTACATCATTATTCAGCAGCATGTGCAACTATATAAAAAGAACAATATCATCATAAATGCAACGGAACATGAAGGAACAATAGAAGAAAAGCATTCACACATAGATACACCAGGATTGGTCGGAGACCAGGACAAAACCCACTATGGGGAAAACCCTTTCAAATTCTTCTTCTTATTAGATTGCATTGAATGATTCAGCAAAGAGAGAGTACAATGATCCACATCTTTAACCATAAACCTATCCAACAAAAATAGTTAAACAGCATTCATGAGATGAACCCAACCATGCTAATAATCCAAAAACCCTAATTCAGGAACATGTAATCAATTGTTACTGTCTATAGTCAACTATCAGACTTTGTGGTCAACAAGAAAAAACTTTGATCAGCTGAAAATTCAACCTTTAGGTCCCAGTCGCAAGAAAGATGTGTCATGCACGTGGCTGAAAGGCTTCGGTCAAAATTTTTCCATGATGTATCTGTGACTGCAGTTAAAATTTCTCCATGACATCCCTATGGCTGAGATCCAAAACCCAAAAAAATAGAAATGTGAGCTTTGGACCCTGCAATTTTCGTCATGGGCCAACCAATCTCCCTGAACTTGCCTCAAAGTTGTGTGAGCCAAACCAAAGAAGACAATAGAAGAACGCTTCATTGTGATGTCCAAATGAGGTTGAGGTCACTTGTATTTATAGCCTTCCAAGGGTGTCCAATTTGCTTTAGGGCCGACCTAATCAAATATGCACATGTGAGCTTTAATTCAAAAGTACACTTTCCCTTGTCCAAATTGGGCACTTCAAAAGTCAAAATTGGTCCTCTCGAAAAGAGGAATCTTGTCTCATGGTTGGAGTTTGTCACTGAGTTTCCAAATTAACAGCTCAGGGGTGACCCATTGTTGAGAGAAAATTAACAGTGTGGTTTATGGCTAGGAGGAATGTCAAAGGTTTGCAACCAATTGGTCCCTTATCAGATAAGTGCTCTGTTAACTTATACTTAGTTATGTTTTAATTAATTATGTATTTTTCCTATGTTGAATATATGAATTTTAATAGTTACACATGAATTATAATTTGTTGGGTGAAAAAATTAAATAGCTAAGCATTTGCATTAGAGTGCATTTAGACATGCATATCACCATGTTCGAAACGAAATATAAAGGGAAAATTCCTAGTGACGGTGTACAGTAGTAATAGGCACAGAAATGTGCATCAACCTGTTGGATGGAGGTATAAATGGAGTTAATAAACAAAGGGAAAACCATCTATAACCTAGTTTATAAAGGGTCATTGGGCATAGATATACCCAACAAATGGCTAAAATGGCCCAACATGGATTATAGTGCTACAAGTAAAGCAACCAGTGGGCCAAGGACATTACACTATGCTACCCCACAAAGATCTTGACTTTAGTTTAATTAGTATCATATACTTGTTTGATGAAGTCCTCCATTTTCATAGGATCAATATGGTGTTCCCATCCACTAATCACATATCTCAAATATGCCAAGGAATGCTTGGAAAAATCACATTTCTTAAGGTTTCCCAGTAGTTGATGCTTTTTCTAAGTCTCTAATACTTGCATGAGATGTGCAATATGCTCCTCCCAAGTAGAGTTATAAACCAATACATTATGTACGTTATAATTTATAAATGAATCTTGAGAGAGATGCATTGTGCATCATTCACTAAATGCATAAATGTATCCAAACTTGGATTACATTAACCAAAAGGAATTACTAAATATTCATACAAACATTTCCTTGTCAAGTGGCCTTCCAAGTATCTTCTTATTTTACTCATACCTAGTGGTATCTTGATTTGAGATCCAAATTGGTTAATTACTTCGCAGGCTGAAAATGATCTAGAAGTCATCTATGTTGCAACTAATATGGCAAGTCACCAATCCTAGGTAGAGTGTATGGGTTCTTAAGGGTGATCTTATTAAGAGTTATTCTAGTTGATACAAATTATCAAATTCTTGTCCTTATTGGGTATTATGATAATAGGTTACACATAAGTTGACGTGCATGGCCAAATTACTCCCTATTCCAACAGTTTTTACAACTATTTCTTCACTTCATCTTCTTCTATATGCATTCGAATGTTGGAAATGGAGAGTTAGGAAATAATTATATCTTATAATCCACTTTCCTCTTAGGTCATATCCCTTTTGTCTCCTGGAAGACTTCTTTACATCTCTACAAAATCTCCTCCAACTAATGTTTATTTTCTTTAACACATTTATCCATAGATTATTTAACCTTTACAAATTCATCTCCTTATTGATTTCAAAATTCCCACTGAAACTAATAAATTTCTTATCTTTGTTAGAACTTACAAAAGATACCTTGGATTTACCTTTATGTGCATTGTTGATGAAGGGTTTCCATTGTTATTTAGGTGGCATTGGTCTACTCTCCTCAATGAAGATCAATCCATTATGTGCATGTAAGGGATTCTAAACACTACATCAAAAACATCATGTGGTACTACATCTACCTTTGCTTCTTCAATATAGTTTTTTGTTTTTTCATATTTGATCTTACACCACTGAGGGACCCAAGCTCTACATCCTTTCTTACCCATTCCAATGGGTAAGGGTGAGAATGGTCATGAAATTCCAATCCAAGTTTACTTACTAGGTCTACTATGAGGTTATCTTACAAAGAAAAATCAAACAAAGCATCCACCTTTGTCTTCTTAATATGGAAGAGTCTAATCATCTCCTTCTCTTGCACGGGACAGAGGCTAGTAGTTTCACCTCTTTCATTTGGAGTGTAGACAATCTTTTCATATACATGTAAGCTACTCTCAACTTGGTTTTCTAACACATGTCATTTATCTTCTTCTTATTAACACCCTTTGTGTGGTTCTTTGGATTCATGTGGCTTCCAACACTTATCCTTGGTATGACTATCAATATTACAATGGTGTTACTTTTTCTTGAAATGACTTAGTTTCCATTTCTTCTTATCAATATTCTCAAGTCATTATTCTTAACACATGCATGATTACCAGTCATAGGCTTAAAAAGAATCACTTTCCTCCTCATATGATTGTGGATACCATCCAAATACTTGAGGCATACATTCAAAAACTTGGGAGATATATTAAACATAATCTTGTGTTTTCTAAACTCAATTGTGTACTCTTGTACACTCTACCACTACTACATAAAGTAATACTAGTGGATACACTAGTTGTGTGTGTACCCAATAGGGTGGAATTAGGACTTAATGAGGGATTTAAACACTTATTTCTTAGTTACTTGGGGATAACGCTCTAGCCTAAGCATAAAAATCTAGATTTCCCACTAGTTTTGAGCATGGCCCTCTAACTTTGGTTTGGGAAATGGTACATTTTTCTCCTCCTATGCTATAAAAATTGAAATAGATTTCTAATTATTGCAACTATTGATTCAACTTAACATCATCAATATCACCTTGATAGGTTTTGATGTTCACTTTCCCTTCAACTTTAAATAGAGAGCGGGAAGAAGTGATGTTGGAGCTTGGTCTCTCTTTATTGGCTCCTTTTTCAACTCCTTTTATGGATCTTCATTGTCTTAATATTTCTCATCTAAGCTAACTTCTAAATTAAATCTACCAAACTCCACAAAAGGTCCAAACTTTCTCTCTAAAGCTACCATGAGGATCATCATGTTGCAAGAGATTCCGACAACTTGTACTTCCAAATTTGAAAACATCTCCTCTGAATCATCGTTGGAATTGTTATTGTACTCACCCTTCATGGCTAGGGTTTTGAGATTTGTTTCTTATGCCAATTCCCTGATATTATATTTCCCCACATAAAGCCCAAAGAAAATTGCTATGATACCAATACAACTTGTACATTAACATGGATATTCTAACAAAAAGTTCATCAAAATGGATCTTACAAGTTTTTACAAACTCTTTGTTATGTAGCATCAAGATTAAGATGTAGTAATACTAGCTTAGTGTACAAAACATTGAAATAAGATGAGACTAAAAATGATAGAAAGATTTAAAAAATACTATGCTTCATCCACACAATGAATAGAATATGTACCCTAGGAAACCAAATATGGGAAAACACATCCAAAAAGTGAGGACTATGCCTTGCCCTTTTCTTTTTAGATATGAAACATAAAATGCAAAGGAATATGAATATTGTGGAGTTCACATTGACATTGTAGCATATGTGGTTGCTAAAAGGTCTTCTACTTCATATGTTCTACTCCAAATTCCCATTCTCTTCCTCTTCTAAATTATAGAACAATAACTAATACAATAATAATGTATCCCGTTCCTTTACAAGTCACCTAGTATTTACCAATGGCCTTATAGTCATCTCAAGTTAGAGTTAAGGGTTTTTATATGCCTCAATATCTAATTAGAGTTAGGGTTTTCGACCCTCTACAATATTCTTAAAATTAAACATGTGTGAATAATGGGAGATATCTTAGCATCCACTCAATACGATGGTGGTCAACAAGATAGGTCATGTTGCAACAGACATAACTTCATCATATGAAGCTTGATTGAGTTGATCTTGTGTCATTAGTAATATCTTGATATGTAGAAAAACATCAAGAGTTTGGGAACTTTGTTCACAAATTTTTGATCCAATAAATTCCTGAAACAACCTTTGAAATTTTCTAGACCTCAAATCACTAGAACATGGCATGCCCCTAAGATGGGCATTACAAGCCAATGGCTCCAATATTCCAACTAGAAAGTACCAAAATAGATGGAAATTTACATATAAACCCATTTCAAATCACTATTTATAATAGCTTGCATGTCCAAGTGTCAATCACAACGTCAAAACATTCTTTAGTGGGATGAAATCCATAATAAAAATATTTTTCATACAGAGTCTCCTAATAAACCTTCCTTGCTAACAATATGCCCAAGAAACAATATGGAGTGTACAAAATAAATTTCTTGATATTCAAGGAGAGTTGCATGTGCTTGTGCCACTACAACATTACCCTTAACAAAGTAAAATGATTCTTAAATAAACTATATATATTCTAATCATCAAGACAAACTTCTAAGAACTTGTGGATATAATCATGAACATAACAACAATGATGTGAGAGAACACTATAAGGCCATATTTTAGGCAAAATGCCATAACTTTGTATGTGAAATATCCACATTATGTCGCAAAGGTTCTCTTCTTATTATCCTCCTTTGAGATATAAATTTGATGATATCTAAACTTTAAAGAATCCCTAGGTTATAGAGGAAGCTTCATTTCCTAGAAACTTACATGATATCTCATTATTGAATTCTATCAGGAAACTATTATGAATATAGCCTTCATTCAATCCACAAAAATCCACCTGGGCACATGGGACGCAATAGTGGTAGAAATTGCAGGTTTCTGAATTCATTGTTCCCTCTGGAGGAAAACCACATCAAACTAGAGGCTTACTTGTGAGGATGTTTTGGGTTATGGTCTGTTGAGGGATTCGCTAGGATAAAAATGCATTTAATATAGGTTAGCGATTATACAAGGCTGCCCATTTTTGGGACTGCGTAAAACTGGAGGAAGAAGGCCGAGAGCTAGGGTTTATGCGATCCAGCGCTTGAGACAGGGCTGGAATTCCACAGAGTCAGACTAGCAGCATTGTTTCGAAAGGGGCAACTGCTGTCGGACTGGATGGGAGCAGAGGGGTCCAGTGGGACCCCAACGTTTAAGCAAATTGTCATGCAGAAACAGCAACAGAAAATGAAAGAAGGAGTCAGAATAGAGGGAATGAACAGCAAGATGCAGAATAGCAGAAAAAACAAGGAAAAGACACCAATGATACCTGACAAGACAGAAAACACCTCAGAAGTCAGGAATAAAGAGAAGCAGAACAGAGAAGACACAAAAGACAAAACAGATGCAAAGTCTCAACCCTCAGAAAACGAGGAGGAGCGACCTAGAGAAGACAAAGAGCCAAAAAACAAAAGCGAGGTCCCACCGGAGAAGGAGGGGGAGTCCAGCGCGAACCCCAACAGGGCCCCTTTGACCAGCAATGCCTGTAAGCCCAAGAAAAAAGATAACCTACGGGTGACAATCACTGACCCTGAAATCCAGGCCTATAGGGAGCACATGGCTGAACATGCCATCATTTGTAAATTTATGGGAGTCTGGCCATCTGAAAGGACTCTGTGCCAATGGATAAGACAGCAGTGGAAACCGAAAGGAGATGTGCAGCTGCATCTGGGAGCTAAAGGATTTTTCACAGTAGTCTTTACAAGTCTAGAAGATAAGGACAGAGTCTTCGAAGGTGGCCCTTATTTTCTAGCAGCAGCAGGCTTGTATATGAGACCTTGGAAGCCAAACTTCGTCCCGGAAAAGGAATCTTTCACTCAAGTACCGGTCTGGATCAGACTGTTTTCTCTCCCAATAGATTATTGGGGATTGAATGCCTTGAAGCAGATAGGGGATAAGCTAGGCACCTTTGTTAAAGCCTCGGAGGCAACCATGCAGAAAAGGTATACCTCCTACGCTAGAATCTGTGTGGAACTGGATGTGTCCGGTGCACTACATGAAGGTTTATGGCTCGAGTACAGGGATGAGGAATATTTTCAGGCTTTAGACTATGAGCAAATACCTTTCAGGTGTCGGAAATGCCACGAGCATGGGCATCTGATAAGGGACTGTCCACTGAATAGAAAGGAGGTAGAAGACGAGAAAATACAAAGCAACAAAGACAAGAACAACTTCACCAAGCCAAAAAACAGGCAGCGCGCAAATAGAAGAAGGTCCAATAAAGGTAGCACAGAAAGAAACTACTTCAGTAACCCCTTTGAGATCCTTGATCTTGAGACTGACTCGGAGGAAAAGCAAAATATACCTAATGTGGAGGCAGGGCAAGAAGGACAGGAAGAACCTACAGGGAAAAAAACTGCGGAAGGAGATTTCAATGATGAAATCCACATGCAGGATAGAATAGCAGAAACGGACGAAGAAACAGAGATGTTAACAAGTGAAGCGGGAAGTGAGGATCTGGAGCTGGAAGAGACCCTAGCTATGGAAGGAATGGACCTCACGGCGATAGTAGAAAGTTGGAAAGCCAAAGGGATTGAAGCAGTACCGGAGGAAGAAATTAGGAAGGTCAATGACCTCTTCATTGCACGACAGAATGCAGTAATAGAAAAACAAAAAAGAAAGTTAGGCATCATCAAAGGTAACAGCCCACACTACAAAGCAATACTGGGAAAAACCTCTGGTTCAAGGCGCAAACGCCGTAGAGGCCGCAAGTCGAGCGGAGAAAATCTGCAGGAACTTGGAGAGATGTTGCTCAATGCAGGTAAAATAAGGCAGCTAAGTGATTATCCGTCCTTCCAAAGATGTGTTTAAAAATGAAGATAATATCATGGAACGCAAGGGGGATCAACAGCCAGGCCAAACAGAGGATCATGAAGCGGCAAATGCAAAAATACAACCCAGATATGGTGTTTCTTCAAGAAACCAAATGTAACAGAGTCATTACAGATCGGCTGCGAGTTAAGTTGGGAAGAAATTTTGAAGTCCTAGAGATCGAAAGCCAAGGACGAGAAGGAGGCTTAGCTACTTTCTGGGACACAAGAAGATACCAGATTCTTTCAGCGGAAGCAAGCAAAAACTACTTAGCACTGGAAGTGCAACCTACTGGTAATTCTATATCTTTCCTATGCATCAATGTCTATAGTCCTCAGAAATTAGAAGACAAGATTAATTTCCTAGAGTCTTTATCCAAATTTATAGAAAGGCACCCTGGTGCTAAATACATAGTGGGGGGAGATTTCAACATGATCACCTCCCTCCTGGAGAAAAAAGGAGGCCTCAGAAAACTAAACAGGGATGCGGAGACCTTCATAAGTTTCATTGATAATACAAGAATGGTAGATGTATACCCTAAAAGTGGCAAATTCACATGGAACAACAGAAGGGGAGGTGAAAGGCTAATTTCTTCAAGACTGGATCGTTTCTTAGTCTCGGAAAACTTAATTTTAGATGGAACGGTAGTTGAGTCGAACATCCTCCCAAGTGGAGGGTCGGACCACTGGCCGATCTCACTAGCGGTTGAGCTTCAGGGTACCCCCAAGAATAAACCCTTCAGGTTTGAAAAGTTCTGGATAGAACACCCCAACTTCCTCACAGTGGTGGAAAAATGGTGGTCAGAACCTTTAGTTGAAGAAGGATCCAAAATGTTCAATCTTCAAAAGAAACTAAAAAACATCAAAATGAGATTAAAGGACTGGAATAAAACAGTTTTCGGAAATATCTTTCAGGAGAAAGCTATCATCGAAAACAAGCTGGAACAAATTCACAAGGATGGTGCGGCAGGCTATAGAAATGAAGAAACCTGTGAACAAGAAAAAGAGCTTACTCAACAATGGCACAATAGATGCAAGCAGGAAGAATCATTATGGAAGCAGAAATCAAGAATCCTTTGGTTAAAGGAAGGGGAGCAAAACACTAAGTTCTTCCACAGATCAGCCATGGACTATAGAAGTGCCAACAAAATCCTTGAACTAAAAAACAGTGAGGGAGAAATTCTTAGAAATCATAACGAGATATCAGCCTCCCTATCGGATCACTTCAGTTTCATAGCGCAAGAACCAGGGATCAACAGAGAGGAAGCCATCAAAGAAATTACCAATGTCATACCTAAAACCATCACAGAGGATCAGAACTGGGCCCTAAGAAGAACCATTACCATGGAAGAAGTAGAGGAGGCAGTCAGAAGTATGCCAAGCGACAAAGCTCCTGGACCGGATGGATTTACCATCAACTTCTATAAAGCCTGCTGGAACATTGTAAAGCAAGACATATGGGAGATCGTGGAAGACTCAAGACGCTCCAAAACGATCCTAAAATCTCTAAACTCAACTTTCATTGCTCTTATACCCAAAGTGGAGGAAGCTAATACACCAGAAAAATTCAGACCCATAGCCCTTTGCAATGTCATCTACAAGATCATTTCAAAAGTCATAGCCAATAGGCTGAAAGCAATTCTCCCTGGCATCATCTCACAAGAGCAGTCTGGCTATGTGGAGGGTAGGCAAATTCTAGACAATATTTTGCTTGCACAGGAGATGATTCACTCACTTCACTCGCGGAAAGAAGCCGGAATGCTCATGCAGTTAGACCTTTCCAAAGCTTATGACAAGGTAAGTTGGTCTTACCTGGAAGCAGTTTTAGAAGCTTTTGGTTTCAGTAGACAATGGATCAAATGGGTTTTAGCCCTCATAAAATCTCCTAGATATTCCATCCTTGTGAATGGCGCCCCTTCAGCTCCCTTCAGCCCTTCCAGGGGCATCAGACAGGGGGATCCCTTATCCCCATTTCTGTTTGTCATCCTTATGGAAGGCCTGAGCAGAATAATTGCCAAGAAAAAAGCAGAGGGTCAAATTAGAGGTTTGCAACCTATCAGATCCATTCCAGCTACAACTCATCAACAGTTTGTGGATGATACCATGTTACATGGTACTCCAACAGTAAAAGAAGCTTTAGCTTTCAGAGACATCCTCAATCTTTTTAGCAAAGCTTCGGGAATGGAGATTAATTTCTCCAAATCCACCATCTTCTTCTTCAACACGCATCAGGCTATCCAATCTCATCTGTCTAGGCTTCTGGGGTTCAAAATTGGCTCATTACCTTCAAGATATCTTGGTGCCCCTCTAACTCTCAGACCTTGGCAAAAGGCTCACTGGGAGAAAGTCCTAGCAAGCATGGAAAGGAAGTGCAAACATTGGACTAACAGGGCTCTGAATTTCGCAGGTAGGTTAATACTAACAAAAGTGGTCTTGCAGGCTATCCCTCAGTACATGCTTTCAATTCTTCCTGCTCCAAAAGGAATCTTAAATCAAATGAGAATCATTCAGCGCTCCTTTTTATGGAGTGGAAACAGCGAAAAGAAAAAATGGGCTTTGGTGGCTTGGCAGAAACTGTGTAAACCTAAGGACAGGGGGGGCTTAACTTGGTTGATCCCTCAGTAGTAAACAAAATCTGCGGGGCCAAAATATGGTGGAAATGGATCTCTGACACAAGCCTACCATGGGCCACTCACTGGAAGGAAAAGTATATGCCGAATAGCACCAATCTAGAACTTATAAGAATGCAGGACGCTCCCAACGGTTCACCAATATGGAACCATGCCAAGAACAATAGAAGTATTGTTCAGGACTATAGCTTCTGGGAGATACGTAATGGAACTCAAGCACTCTTCTGGGAGGACGCCTGGCAGCAGTCCCCGAAACTGGAAACCCCTCAACTTCGACCCGTGAAGCAAAACTATCAAAATGAGGGCAAATACAGAGTCAATCAATACTGGAACTCAACCAGTGAAGACCCAGACTGGCGGGAATGGACAGTTTTCAACACTACCTACAACGAAGACATTCAGGAAACCATTCAAGCTTTAAATCAACAAATCCGAATTGCAGCTGAAAATGACAAGCTCAGATGGGGACCGACAGGCAACGGTGAGTTCTCCCTAAAAGAAGCCAGGAGTATCATAGAGAGGGAAGAGCAGCCTGTTACAGTGCCCTGGAACGATAAAGTTTGGGACAGTCTACAATGGCCGAAGGTTAGAACTTTTCTATGGCTTCTTATGCAGAAGAAAACCCTAACCTGGGAAAACTTATTAAAAAAAGGGTTCAGGGGACCTTCTAGATGTCCCATGTGCATGGAGGAGGCGGAGACAATGAATCATCTCTTTAATTCCTGTGAGTGGGCTTCCCAGCTCTGGCACTGGATGGAAGAAATTCTTGGAGCTTCTGATCGGGACAGAGACTCCATTCAGGAAACCATAATCAATTGGAGGAGAAACTTTTCTAGAATTCGAAGAGTTGAAAGTATATGGAAGTGCGCCCCAGGCTTCATCTTATGGACAGTATGGAAAGAGCGGAATCGAAGGATATTTCAGGAGGAAGTAAGAAACATAGAATGTGCAAAAGAATCAATAACAATTAACATCAAACAGCTCATACAGACAAAGTGCAAAGAAGAACCGAATGAAAAACCTTCGGACCAGGACTTACGCATATTGAAGAGTTTTCAATTGGAGGCCTCCAGCAATCAACCGACTGGGGGAAACAGGTCACCACCCTCACCGCAAATCCTCAGATGGCAATGCCCGCCAGAGGGAGGCCTAAAATTGAATTTCGACGGGGCATCGAGGGGCAACCCAGGAACAGCAGGTATCGGAGGTGCAATCCGCAATCAGGCGGGCGACATTGTTCATATCTACTGCAGAGCGCTTGGAGAAAGCACCAATAATGAAGCAGAGTTTGCGGCACTTGAGCAAGGATTGAAAATTCTAAGAACAATCCGACAAGGAAATATCATAGTGGAGGGGGATTCTTCCTTGGCCATCACGGCGGCCAAACGCTTACAAGCAGGCACAAGAGCCAGTAAAGCCACCAAACATTGGAGACTGGCTAAAGCTACGGAGAGCATAGCGGAGCTGATAGCAGAAAGGAGAGGTTTGGTTTTCCAAACAGTAAGAAGAAAGGCGAATGGGTTGGCAGATTTCTTGGCAAACCATGGAGCTGACAACCCGAACAAAATTTTGGACAGCTGTTGGCAGGAGGTAAACTGCCCAATCCTCAAGGTGACATGTGCACAGCTGGCAGAGAAGGATTTAATCCAAGCCGATCCAGCCTAGCAGGTGAAGGGGTCGGGTTACGGGACCGGATGTTTGAGGACACCGGAAAAAGCAGCAATAATAACCAAGGCAACGGAATGACAGGACATCTCTGGCGGTGGTGTACCTGGCGGCGGCAGGCCAGACAGACGAGTGATCATTATAGATCGAACCACAGAGCTTATAGCATCAGCAGATTTAGAATTAAGACACATGGAAGGGATCCGTATGGGGAGGCATCAATAACATTTATGGTGATATCTAAAGAGGCGGGCTGGCTCGAGGCAATGCACAGGAAAACCAAGCATGCAGGCAAACAAGGATTTTCAGACACCACTATTAACCATAGCAACAAATCTAACGTACAGGACACTTGGCATATTCTCAATTGGATGATGCGCAGCCACTTCCATTCCAATTCGACCTGCAGCGGCCTAGCTTGTGCGAACCTCATTCCAATTTATTGCAACAGTACTCACACTTCTAGCGGAATCATGACAAACCTCAGGAGGGCTCACAAACGAAAACACTATAAATCTGAGGGCAGACACCCTGTTTTCTCCATAGTTTCTCTTCACAAGGTCGAGCACGCATCCGTGAACGGCAATTGTATTAGTTGGGAGGAGCACAGAGAGCTAGATATGGAAGCGGGAGATTGCCGTTGTGCTGCTGCAAATCGGGACTTCCAAGAGGCGAAGAGGGCCTATGAAACCCGCACGGCAACTAAGAACAAACGTAAAGTTGCTGATCTGGAAGCCAAGGCTAAGCAGGAGGAAGAGGGGCGCACGGAGGAGGAGATTGCAGAGGAGGTCGATTGGATGAAGGATCCGGGCACCCCCTCGAAGAGGGCAACTCAGTTTGTTAGAACAAAAGCAGAGAGCTGGCGAACCAAGACTCTCATCGCCAAAGCACTGGAATCGATCGAGAAGGAAAAGGAGAAAATTGTAACTGAGGTGAACCTCACGGAGGCTCAAATGGCAAAGATAATCGACTACAACAACTCGCTGGACGGCCGAATCACCACTGTGCATGAGGCTGTTCAGACAGTCAATAGAAAGCTGACTCTGCTCATCAGGCTCCTGAGGGATTCTGTTAACCCAGCGCCCGTTGCTCCGCAGCAGGCCACAACGGTGGTACAGGACAACGAATCAATTGAAGCCATGCAAGCAAGAATGGACAAACATATGCGGGAGATGGGTCTGGAAACCATCAGCCAGATGGGCAAGTATATCTAAGGAAGTCACTTCTGATGTTTCCTTCGTCTATTTCTATGTATCGGCCTAAGTCTATCTATGTTAATTTCATGAACTGTAATGTCTCGGCAGTATCGTTTTTAGGCACAAGTATAGCTCGGGCCACCCTGCGTGGTGTGCATTTTGCAGTCTCTATTTCTGATATCTCTGAGCAGGTGATAAACTATGAACTATTGCACATCCCTGCTCTCGATCTGCTTCTGCGGATTTTTTGTACTCTATTTTGTATTCTAATATAAACATCTGACTTACACAAAAAAAAAAAAAAAAATCCCACAAAAATCCACACATACAAAAATACCACTAGTTTTCTTATTTTGGAAAACAATGACACTTATACATTCAAATTCACATGGCAAAAAAAATAGCCCTACAACTAACATCTTATCAATCCCTTGGTTCACTTTCTTTATTATGTGAATTCATTCAATATGATCTCTTGGTTGACTTTGTTATCACACCACTTTTGTCCACTTGTGGCATTAGAGGAAAGACCAATTAATTATGCACTCCAAATCACTCAAAAGATAACATATAACCTCAAAATACAAGAATAAAAGTCAATTTCCGAATGCACTTATTTCTTTAATAAGTGCATAGTTGCATCCTTACTCATTTGAAAGCATGCGATAATTATTTAACATGATTTTCCCTCATTTTGTGGTGCATTCAATGAGATGAACACTTCAAGAAGTTTGTTGATCAATTTCCAGTGACACAAGTTGAACCAACTCATTCAATTGAAGGTCCTTAGTCATGCTCAGAGTTATTACATTCACATTGAAATGGTTCTTCATTCAAGCTCAATTTTGGCTCCAAGAAAATCTATAAACATCCTCCATTTAAAAAAACTCAAGGTTGCTATTATAGTTTCAAGTTACTCTAAGTATTTACATTATGTTTATATATTCTTCATGACATTTAGGGTTCTATGATGTATGCTCAGCCATTGGATGGTTTGAGATGGATTTCAACATGAGAGATTATTTATGATGGATATACATAGTTGTGATGGCTTACTCAGTGGATGGTTGACGTCAATTGTTTGCTTATTTCGTGTCCTCCTTTGGACATTGGATATCTCTTGGTAGTTTGGTAGATACCCTTCATTGAGGTCTCATGGAGGAGCCATTTGTTTCAAGAGCACCGTATAGGGAATGTGGATCATTTTGCATCATGGAGGGTTTCAAGCCCTAATTGAGATGTGGCAACTTGGTTTTCAGATTCAAAGGAAAAGAGATGGCTCAGGTGATGGGCCCTTGAATCTTCATCTAGTCACCATCTATTTTCTATATTTTTCCATGTTATAGTTACTACATTCTCCTATAAACATAAAACCTTTTTAAAAAATTCTATTTTCTAATGACCAATTGAATGTTTCTAGCATATGTTTAATTATTGAATGAAATTTGGCTTAATTTCAAAAGAATGTCCTATAAACATAAGGCCTTTTTAAAAAATTCTATTTTCTAAAGACCAATTGAATGTCTCTAGCATATGTTTAATTATTGAATGAAATTTGGCTTAATTTCAAAAGGATGTGAATACTTGGTGACTAAAAGTGTTTTTGAATAAATAATTTGGTTTGAATTCATATGCATTAATAATTTGACAAAGTAGAAGGTTCAAGGATTTGAACTATGCATCATAAGGAGGGAGCACCTTTTTGGCTCAAACACGAGAACTAAAATCAAGAGAATCAAGAGGGGGAAATGTAAGGGAGCTTGTTTGCCAAGTTTATGGAAGAAGCTAGATCGTGGGTAACAAGGAATCACTTAGGGATAGTTCAAGTGCTTTGAGATCCATTAGTATTTCAAATTAGAACCAACAACTAAAGGATTAATTGGTCCAAAATGGATAGCAACACTTGGGTAAGAGGATAGGGTAGAAAACCACCCCCAACGATAAGAAATTTGATTAATTGGGTTACCTAGGGCCCTTTCTAGAGATAATGAGTACACACATATATATAAACCATAACTATTGAATTTTATTAATCGCAAGATAAAATTAATATTTAAAAAGAAAAGGACACTATAATAAACCCTTATTTTTTTTTTTTTTTGAATTTCCATTTTGGGCATTTGATTAATTTATAAGTTTGATGACCAAGAGCTATAGAAAGTTGTTGGTGATGTGATTTTATTTAGGCAATTGAATAAAGATATTGTAGTTTAGTTTTTTTTCACGAGAAAAAAACAACCATCTTTCATTAAGAAAACAAAAGTAGTTACATTTTCAACTTTTTGATGTCTTCAATTTCTAGAATACAAAGATATTGTATTTTAGTTGTAAGAGAGTTTTCCCAAAGGCTCGAAACCTTCAAGCTCATTGTTTGTTGCAATTTTAAGGCCAAAACAAGAAAGGAAAAGGAAATAAAAGAATGGATGAATGTCATTATATTAATTAGAGTTTAGAGTTGATCATTTTAATCTAGAGTTGTAGGTTGATTAAGGTACATTAATTAGGTCTCAACAATAATCAAGTGATAATAATGAAGTAGCAAATTAAAGTAAATAGCATATGGTTTATTCACTACAATTCATTTTGATGAGCTAATTAATTGTAGTGTTGAAAGAAAAATGAAAGAACTCACTCCGTGGTTGCCAAATAACAAACCATGTCATGCCAAGCGACAGTTGTCGATCTGCTCATACCTAGTCCCAAACTAATCGCAACTCTTATGGTCGACATGAACCAACCATAGAAATATATGTAGATATTAGAAAATTACATTGGGTGTATAAAGGTGCAAGCCCCCCTACAGAAACGTCACCCAGTTGTAATGAACCTCAATGAGTCTTCACACTGATCCCCGCCAAACTTCCAGGGATAACCTCCAGGGCTCATGTGGCATTGCAATTTCGCCTCACATCGCAACTCCCCTTTAACTAGCAAGGGAACTCCACGCCACGTTGCACTTTTCCTCACCAATGGGTCCCTCACAACAAGTCACCCGGGGACTTAAATCTCAGACATTCTACCATGCCCTGCATCCTAAATCTCCATGGTCATGGGTCCAAGGTGACATCACCGCCCCAACCATAAGGAAATGCCATCCCTCGTCACATCCTCCATGTTGTACTCCATGTAAGCATGGATCCCACTGAGGGGTTTCACGATTATTTGGCCAAGGTTGCCTTCATCATTTTGGGCATTCAACAGGCCCCACTATCACATCATCCCAGAACTTTGACCCCGGGAATTTGCCTTGGCACTCCACTTAAAACCGCTGAGGTACCAAACCTTCAAGGCCATCCAACAGCCATGGGTACTCATCCATCAACAGCCCAGATCTCCCATGCTTACGCGCTTGGTTATGGCGCCCAAACACTTGGCCTAATAGGTTTGGGTTCCCCATCCCTTCTGATACCTAAACGGCTAGCCTCGCAGCTTAAGTGAAAGAGGAAGTATCGAGGCCTTTCCACCCTCATAACTCGATCATGGTGGTTCTATTGCATATATGTCGTTGTGGTTTAACGCCTGAGCCCTGTGACTACTAAGGCTCGAGTCTCGCTCATTTTTATTGTGTGCAAATCATAGTTTTAAAAACCAAAACCGGGTTTCGAACAAGCCACCTATCTAACCGTGATTCAATCTGGATTCAATAAAAAATAATTGGAAAAAATACATAAAATAATTAATTTTAATGAATATATATATTAAGATTACAAACCATTAGAGATAAAATATGGAAGGTATTCTCATCTATATACCATGTAAGGTTGCATAAATCAAAATGGCATTGAGTGCAATACATATCAATGATATCATTGACAAAATACATAACTAGTGAGGCTCTAAATGGCCTATAGAGTCCCAAAACAATGCTACAATGAGGCTCTAAATGCCCTCCCGAGTCCAAAAACAACGCTACAACTCAAGCTACTAGGCCACTAGCCTACTACAAATCATTGATCGATATGATCACTCATCAAACTCATTACCACTACTACACATGGGATCATCACCAGGAGCTACATAAACATCATCTAGCTCAGATTTTGAGGACTCCTCAAACTCCTCTCCAGCCTCAATAGCAGTGCTAGTAGTAGCATGAGCAACATCACTAGGCCTAGCAGAACTAGAAGCATGAGTTTGTCGAGTTGCACGACTATTGCTTCCCTCATGAGTCACCATGTGCCATGCTTGGTCTTGTTGGTTCAGTTTATCTCTTGGTTCAACTACCAAATATGCATTCGAATCAACACCCCCCACTCCACTAGACAGCTCCAAACTAGCTCCAAGATGGCAAAGAACCTTTAAACTTGTTGTTGCTGCTCCAAAACTCAATGTTGTTGTAGAACTATCCACGCTTTCATTTGCACACAAACACTAAAAATCAAATGTGTGAGGCAAATAGGAGCTTACACATCATTTTATAAGCTTGGGGGGCAGATTTAGAAGGGAACCTACCATGGTTTGCTTAAAACCGACTAGAAGTCCCATCAACATGCCCAACCATGTGGCTTCCTAACTGGCCGGTTTTTTACAAAAATCGGCCAAACCAGCCGGTTTGGTACCCAATTGGTCCTGACCATCCAACAAATCAGATTTGTTGGGTCAGTTTGATCTCTCAAGGAGCTAACTGGCCAGATTGACCGATTTCTGGTTCAACCAGACCAGTTTTTAAAACGATGGTGCAAATCTGAGCATAATAGGCAATGTATTTTTAAAAATATGTGGCGGGATTATGTTTTGTACATTGATTGAAAGATAATTTTTATTGTTGCTGTCATTAGTTTTACAATGTGCTCATTTGATCAATTTCACTACAAGTATGTTCCATAAGCAGGTCAGAACATAACTGTATTATGTATTCGTGTTGCAATTGGCTATGATACATATTTCTTGAATGATTAATGCCATTGTGCATGTTGCACTAATACGCGCTGTTAATTTCCTTTTTTCGCACGTGAAAAATGTGTTATAAAAGGTTTGCCCTACAAAAACCATATAGATTCCGTCGGCAGATCAGTTTATTATGTGGACAGATTGGACACTTCCATGATAACCTGTGAGCCTTCTGCAAAGTAGCAAGAAAAAGAGCGTATATCCCCAAAGCTAGTGTGTATTTTGCTGCGACCTCGAGTTTGCTTTTTATGCTTATATTTGAAGCTTTTAGGCAAAGGAAAACGTTGGTCTAGATATATGAGCCATGTAATTGACATAAGTTGATGCAGTGTTATTTTCCCCTACATCTTATAATTGTAACCATGAAATCGCTACATCTCCGATTTTATCTCTCTCAAAGTATGCATAAGATTTGTTCATTGAATTCCACTGTAAAATAGTTAAACCACCTTGTGAAACTGGACTTCACAAACCAGCACTAAATGGATTGACCGAATTTTACATAGAAAATTGGTTGGCAGCTGAAATCGCATGACGAAAGCAATGCCATATATTTCATATGTATTTAGTTTGGTTTCAAACCTATGGCTTTGTCATAGGTTCTTCATTGTAATACAGTCGAAAGAATCCTCAATTATATGTGGGAGGGGAAGAAACTTTATCTTATATATCAGACGAAACTGTGTTTGATAGGATTACAATTCCTTTTGCCGTATTTTCAAGCATGTGAAATCCATTGGTTGAAGAGGATACATGGAAGAATAAAACTTTGGAGCAATCTAATGAGGAGAATTTTTGGCATTTCTTGCTAGAATCTGGTGACTCGATTCATAGTGAGATGACATTATTTCATTGTGTTAATTGCATTTTTGAAAGCAGAAATGGATTTAGTCCTGGAAAACCTATGGGACACTCAGATTGTGCAGACTCAACAACTCAAAATTTTGATTTTTTCAATTCTAACCAGATTTCACGGAATATTGGCCAGAAAATTTGTCAAAAATAGGCCCATTAGACTACTGCTAGACTTTTTATAGAAGTCCACATTGTAATATATAAAGAAAAGTCATAATCAACTTTGGAAGTCCAAAAAAGGGGTATCTCGTAAAGAAGCCTTACTTCGGGAAGTCCAGAAAAGGGGTATCTCGTAAAGAAGCTTTACTTTGGGAAGTCCAGAAAAGGGGTATCTCGTGAAGAAGCCTACAATTAGAGAGCGAATTGGCCTCGTAGTAGATTCATAGCAATTTTTTGCAGAAACGAAGACCAAGCAGCAAGTTGTATGTAAAGCCAAAACTTGTACAATTTATGTTTAGCCTCAAAGGTATTCTTATAATCTAATAACAAATAAGCAGTAAGTTGTATGTAAAGCCAAAATTTGTACAATTTCTGTTTAGCCTCAAAGGTATTCTTATAATCTAATGACAAATAGGCAGTAAGTTGTATGTAAAGCCAAAACTTGTACAATTTCTGTTTAGCCTCAAAGGTATTCTTATAATCTACTGTCTATTTCTCATGCAGTTAACCCAATAAACATTAATGAGGTATATTAGGGTTAGTGGGATCAGCTCCATGGAATATTGGGTGTACGTAGGACTATAGATCCTTGTAGAGGCAAAGGTCAGAACGACACTCATATTAAGTTCTTGCCTAATTTAATATATGTACATGCATCGTGCAGCTATCCACTTGTCATACTGTCCAACTAGGGTTGAACTCAACTATAGCAATGGTATTAAACTACCCACATCCAAATGTTTTATTATGTGATATTTTTGTGCATTGTTCTAATTGTCCTTATAACACCTTAACAATTCATCACGAATAAGCGTTATTCCTCAACAAACAAGCAAGTAGGGAGTGATGGAAAAGTAATCCTTTCTCCTACATTTGATTAGTAATCCTTTCTCCTGTTGGTCAAGCTCCGATTGCTCCTTTTGGGTGACCATATACTCCTTTTGGTTAAAAGGTCAATCCCCTTTAGTTATCGGAAAGGGCTGCGGATGCAACTTCTGCATAATTGAAGATGGTGTGCTATTAAGGCAGCTCTGGATCAGCCTCTTCGCAGAATCTTTCAGTGACTGCCTTTTACCCTCTTCTGTCTCCAGATTTCTGGCTACGGAGATGGAATTTCCATTAGTCAAACAAATTCCTTCTTATGCAAACAGATCATGTAACGAGATATCACCTAGAAGGGTGATAAGAAATATGCTAGCAGTATCTGAGACTCTGATAGGGTCGAGTTTAACTTTTTTTGTATGTGGATGGGTTTTATGCACATGCATAGTACGAAAAGTATATCTTTGGCCTTTCTCAAGTAATAAAAAGGATATAAAGCTTCTTTTCGGAAAATTAAAGGTTAGCCCCCTTATATAAAAGGGGCAATTGGTTACGATTCTAAAACCTCTTACACAATATTGGAAAAGAACCATCAATTGTCTCTACAAAGTGAATAAGAAACACAAACAAGAGCAGATCCATTAAACTGGAACTTTTCATCCTATTACTTAGCATCCAAATATTTGGATAAGAATGTCTGTGGCTCTAAATTTGAGTTAAAATTAATACAACATGGATTGTTTCTTTTCTTGTTTTTATTGATAGTTAGCAAGGACAACTCATTTTATCCACAAAGGCCCGCACTAAATAGTTGCTAGAAGAAGATAATTATTTTCAATGGCATTTGTTTACAACACAACATAGTACCATTTTCAATTATATGCTTCGAGGTAGCAAGCATATATTTGTTTATTGACAAGATAGAAATTGAATGAGATCAATATTTCAGGAATGGTACCTTAACGAGAGGTCACTTGCAGTTAAACATAGCATACTTCAAAGTCTGAACAAAATTCAGAATCCACACTGGAGAGGGAAGAGATACCTTGAAATGTCTGTGGGCACCCTAGACTGTCTGAACTGAAATTTGGAATCATGTGATTTGAACATGATTAGACGAATCTAATGTGATCCCTGATGAAGAGGTCAGCCATCTTCCTCTAGCTTGAATAACATTAATGGTTTTCAGGATTCACAGATACACGCTTTCACTGGTTAATATTCTAAGGCCTTGACTCCAAATATCCTCACAATTCACAACCTGAAGCAAAGAATACCCTGCATCCTTATCTTGAATGATTCCTTATAGTTCATGGCTAGGACTGTTAAACTGGCTAAACATAACGGCCATATCCATGCCCTGAGTCATGGTCGGGACTGCTACGTCATAGGAGCACTGCTCAGAAAATCCAGGTTTTCCAGACTTCTGGACCTTTTTGATACACTTCTTGAACTTTTCATGGCATTTCACATTCATCACCCCTGCATTACTTAAGTGCACATAATTGTCATTATATTTCACTTCCACAATAAAAACTAAGAAAATTTATATAACTGCATATACCAAAACAAAGTGCAATGCGATCTTCAAGCATATACGAAAAATCAGCAGCGAACATTTAACTGACAACAGTAATCTGTGGTATTTTATGGTTCAGGTCCAAGCAGCTTTTCGATTTAAAAAATAATCATTGAAGCAAAAATCTAAAAAATTAACCCAAAAGCAATGAAACTTCGTTGAGATTGATCTCTGGTTCGACATGCAAAAGCGTTGACAAACTACTGTGGTCAATTTGGAAGGTTGTCACATGCTCAAGAGTTCCGCAAGGGCCATTTCACAAGTAGAACAAGTTATATAATCTCCTTTTCAACTGTTTCCCTTTTATGTAGCATTCTGTTAATCACTTAAAACAACTAAGAACCATTTCACACTGGGTGATTAAAAAAATGCATATTACATTAATAGACCTGATTTCTACTCAAAAAAAAAAAAAAAAAATATTATGTACCCAAACTAAGCAGTGAAAAACGGACCAAAGTTTGACTAAATCATGCAAAGCTTAATGGTCCATTCCGACAGCTCCTGAGCCATTTTACGAAACTTGGGATTGCTCTGATTTGATAAGAAATATCAGCTTGGATGAAAGGGCTCTAAGTTGATAAGGTGTTCTTGCAGTTCTAGTATGTTTATGTTCTTTAATATTTAAGCATTGTGAGGCCTCATTACAAAGCTTTGTTAAAGAATCCTGTCAAAATCGAATTAAACTTTAATTGGGATCATTTTCTATGTTTATGAATTTAAAATAAAACTCATTAGAGAAATATCTATTAGGATAGGTCCAACTAAATTTGACTAAAATTTGTGCTCACTGTTATTTCTTATTATACTTCATAATTATTTTATTAACATAGATACATATTAACTCAAATTTATTAAACACCTGACGACAAAAAAAAACCCTAAATGCGAAATTTAATTATTTTGCACCCTATTGGACTATTTAATTATCATTGAAATTTGCCCCAAATGAAATAAATAATAGATCCAAACCTCAATGTTTTTGCAACCCCGGTAAATAAAATAGCTAAGACAAATCTAAACTAGATTATTTATAGTTTTTTTGTGGAGTGAATACACATAGAGATTTGAACCAGTAACTTTTTCGCATAGAGTTCCTTAACAAAAGACCCATTCACCATCAATCCTTAAGCCCCATTCACCGTCAATCCAAAACCCATGAACCTAGATTATTACAGATATTTAAATACATTAAAGAAAAATAAATACTACATTAGCTTCTTTATTGGACGTTATGGTAATCTAAAAAAATAATAGGTACACATATGCCCACAGAGATCTTTCCCCCACCCAGACCTCTACCCCAAGCCGGGCTGTCAACCACCTTGTTCCTCTAACCCCACCCAGACCTCTACCCCAAGCCGGGCTGTCAACCACCTTGTTCATCTCCCCCCACCCAGACCTCTACCCCAATCCGGGCTGTCAAGCACCTTGTTCCTCTGATTGCAACCAATCTTACATATGGTTATTTTCTTTTCATCTATTGGACCTAACCAGAGTAACTAGACTATTCTGAGGCCAAGTCAGCTCCCCAGTTTGATTCTGCTTTTTGAGAAAATTTGTTGAGTCAGGTCCTCTGAGTCGTGCTCAGATCACTCTCACAAGTCAAATATGAATCAGATTGAATCTGCATCTTCGTTTTCGTATATAGAGGACATTTAACTCAAGAAAAAGAATTCATTTTGCTTTGATTCTTAAAATTAGTGTTACTTTATTATTCTAATTTATATCTAAAGTCATCTCTTGAGTTTTTCTCAAGTCTGAGTTAAAACATACTATACTCTTTGGCCTTGCATGGTCATTTTCCAAGTTGACTATAAACTCTGAACTCATTCTAAGATGTATCCTTACAGATAAAAATGTCTGCAATGTCTGCAGAATAACCCTAAACAATGTATTTAATTGCTGGTTTTTAAACTACCCCTCGATCTGCTTTTAGTATTTTATATGCACTAAATCTCCTTTAATCTATCCTGCATCATTAGAGATAATATTTTGGATATACGGCTCTGTAAATCACGGCCCCAAGTCAAGTGCAAAAGCTCTTAGTAAAAGATACTCAAATTTAGCTGTCTTTAACAGGGCTGTTTTTACTGAATTCCTGAGGAATTATACAAATTCAAATACAAATTTTGCAATAATTAGCTGCAAGAATCTAGCAGGATCAGACAGAGAAGGGTAATGTTATAGTTCCATCTAGATTTGATTCTTAAAAAAAGAGGCTGGTTTCCTCGAAAAACTTGGCAGATTTGCCCCTCCGGAGCTGAGAGGACGCAGTGCATCTACATGTCAAACAGTGTAAGTGGTGATGCTCAATAATTACTCTGGCAGCATCTTGTCCAGAATTAAAGATGAGGTTAATTCTGCAGTCTTGCCAGGTAGCCTTATTAGAGTATTTATTTTACAATTGAAGAAAAATATCGATATAATGCCATCTCAACAGCTTAGAGATAGGCTAGACGCGTTTAGGAAGGAAACACTGCAACATCTAAAGGGACACCGTCAAAGCATAGGCCTAAACCTAAACTCAAGATTCATCTTTTGTCAAAAGCTGTCCTCGACCTCTCCTGGAGCAAATAAATTTCAGAGTCCTTTAAGCACATTCGACGGCAAGTAAATTACGGTTAAAAAAGACACCGACCAAGCAGATATTGCAGATACAGAGCGGCCTAACCTTGTTTCTCAACGCATTCGTCATGGAGTTTGCAGCATGCATCGAGATCGTCGCAGGGCTCCTCGCCGGGGCAGCCGGTCCATCCAACGCCACAGTATTTACCATATCGAATTCCGAGAGCTGTGAATTTAAGACAAAAAGAAAAGGACATGCATTCAGATCAGGTTAGGGCTAGAAAATTCAGATCGGACTTTTAAAAGAGCAAAAGGCGGGCAGCTTACAATTACAGTCCTGTACGACGCACACCCTGCTACAATTTGGCTGTAACAACAACACCATAAACGCATCTGCCGTCAGCATTTGCAAACAACAACAAAGAAATGACAATCTGGTGAGGTATTTATTCGGGTTTGTTATGTAACCTGCGAGGTTCTGTTGGCCTTGGAAGCCCCGACAATTCCAAAGCAATGGAATACGTGAGAGGATAAAATTGTGACAATAATTATAATGAATGTGTACGGTGGTTTGGAATAACTTGTGCCATTCCTCGCACCGCGGCCCAATTCCATCCTCCGCCTTATGCCTTGCACTGTCTACCTTTTCCTTGATTGATTGAACAAGAGCCTTGTCATGAAACAGCACCAAGGCCCACCGAATTCCCCTACGAATCTCTCCAAAAAGGCACTCCGAACTCCAACGGAAGCCTAGACCTGTTTGTTGCGAAGCCCGAACACGCAGCTACAGAGTTGTAAGGGCCTAGATAGGTAATCGAGTGTCCCTAATACAGAAAGGACATTAAATTTGAGAGTTGTAATATGAAGCACACAGACAGAGAGAACTCCATCAGTGAATCTCTAAAAATAGAGGTTCATCCAGGGAGCTCTCCCCTGTTTGCGTTGAGAAATTCACACATGCGCAACAAGATAGCTGTGAGCCCAGGGAAAGACCAAGTCTTCCAGAATCGAAACGCGGATTGGTTTTCGCTTATTGTTAATTATTTAACATCAAATTTAATGTGATCAAATTATTTAACATCAATTATGGCTCTTGGTAAACAAAAGCTATTTACTTCTCAAGCATTTTAGGTCTATTTTTTAACTATGTGAAATGATAATTTATTGGAGTAATCCACGTCAAGCTCGAGATTAGATTGATGAACGGTCACAGTAATTCAATAGTATTTTCAATAGCATACCAAACTCTATCAATAATTTGCAACATGGTAAAGTTTTTAATTATATTTTAGGGTTATCAATAATTTGTAATATGGTAAAGTTTTTAATTATATTTTAGGGTTATGTTAGTTCACTGCGGGGATAATTTTTAGACTTGAGGTTTTTAGACTTGAGGGTTAGCTTAATTAGTCGAGTTTTAGTTGCTAAGGTATCTCGCTGATGGAAGGTCACATGGTCAATTCTCCATGACGCTCTTGGGGTTAGGCTTTGCTAGTTTAGCTAGTAGGCATGATCCGTTGATCCACCTAGATTTTCTCAAAAGAAAAAATGGAGAACAATCTTATTAAAAAGATAAGTAGCTAAATAAATGCATTTTTTCATGTTTTGCTAAAATTGGGTGAGTTAAATCCAACACAAAATATTTGATAATAATAAAGGAGGTTTAACATTTTACATTTTCAACTTTTTTAACTTTGTTATCATTAAAATCCTCTCAAATAACGTTTTTAAATTACAATTTTGGATCAATGAAATTGATTTTATTAATGCTTAAATGAACTCAACACCCTTGAATACCTTATTGCAATAAGATTACACAATATTAATATCTAATATATGCAATTCTATCTATCCAAAAAATTCTTTCAATTAGATTTCAAGGCAAAGATGTCGGTTTCCCCTCCCATTACTTTAAGCTATTAGAAAATGGTCAATTCATCACATGATTAATTTACACATTCTTAAATGGGTTGAAATGAATAATTCCAATGTTATAGACCAATTCATAAGTATCAAAAACATTAGGAAAACCAAAATACTCAGTATCAACAAGTGAATTTCACCATTCCAATAATGCAAAACCAAATTATATTAGCATAGCCACCTAACTCACAGTTGGTGAACGTTGATATGTATCAGTTGATTTTTCTTATCCCTCATAATGCAAAACCAAAATATACTAGCACAGCCACCTAACTTACAGTTAGTGAAAACTGATATGTATCAATTGATTTTGTTTTGCTTAGCCCTCATCTACACCCTCACTAAGTATTCACAGAATGAGATGCTTTTTTGTGGCCTTTGGGCATGTCCTAAAATCTTGAGCATGGAGAGAAGTTTAGAAAGTCATCAAAAACCAACTAGAGAGGCAGCATAGAACAAAGGGAAAATCATGATGGAATCAAACGATGGATGTTAAATGATTAAACATGAGCCGTGAATTTAATGGAGATAAGGGAGGTGATTAGAGGATTAAATCAAAGCCATCAATTTAATAGAGGCAACGAAGATATTCCCTAGATAATGTTAGTCATCAATCAAAAATTCTAGCATCTCATTTCCAATAGGGAACGTCTATCGATCTAACTAGACTCTAGCATAAAAAAAATTAGAAAAGAGGCCAAGAAGGTGCATTTTGTGTTAAGAATAAGACCATGGAGCAACAAAATCAAAAGGAATATAGAAATAAAGCATGTAATTATATGAATACAAAGGAGACATCAATATATGCGGCTCACTTAGTTTGGGCTATGTCCACAAAAAAAACAGTCAATTGTTCCTTTTATTATGTCCATCGAAATGAAGGGATACAACTTGCAACACATCCAATACAACATATTCTTCACTCTTTCATAGTCTCCTCTCTCTCAATTGTAATGTTCTCTCAATAATACATAGTCACAATAAATTGCCCTCATAAAAAAAGGGTTTCCCTTTAGGGAAAAAACCCCTAATATAACTTCTATGTTTAGATATGTGACTTAATGTTGAATAGTCCAGACTGACTACAAAATTATAATATTTTAAATGGAAATTTTCCCAAAAAATTCTCTTTGGGGGGCACTACTCTGAAACCCCTAGTGGGGGGCCTCTAGAAAATTATCGTTTCCCCCTTGGACCCTCATAGCAATAATAGGGAGAAGCACCCCCACACCCCTCCCCCGCTCCCAAACATGGCTAAAAAATAATACCTATGAAGTGGGGAGATAATCAAGCCCTACAACCAACATTTCATTGCCTTTTATACCACTTTACTTGTGTTTTAGTTATTACATCGAGAGAAATGATATGCTCTTACAATTCATTATTGGAGAGAATAGGAAGGACAAACAATTTCTAATAATTGGATGAAGAGAAGAGATTAGGAGGGAAAAAAAGAGTTCGAATTACTAGATGGAGAGAATAGATTGGGAGGAAGAAAATATTTGCAGTTATTACATCCAGAAGTGATACATTTATTATGAGAGAGACTAAAGTCATAGAAACTATTATGAGATGTGTAACAAGCATATTCAGTTGCTTATTATCTTATTTAATATTCCATTGTTTCTTATTCACACTCACACTCACACAACATACCTCATATCCATCGACCATTACATTAATAAAAGGACCACTATCTTTATGGACTTTCTCATTGGCATAAGTATCATGACATGTTGGGGCTTATATGTTTCATTGTGTCCCATAATAAATTAATCATTACATCAACGGAAGGATAACTCACTACCTCTTTGTACACTTCCATTGTGATACACAATGATACATCACATCCCACAACTTGTGGGAGTAGGGGGTGAGTGAGGAGTGTGAGCAAGCAAGTATAGGCATCACCAATTAGCCATTATGTTAGTAGGCAGTCCATAACTTTGTGGAACCCATATTGGCATAAGAATCATGGTATATTGGGCTTATATGTTGTTGTGGATCAAACCTCATACTCAATGTAAGATAGCATTAAATAGGAGAGGATGTTTTCAAGTTGTATAGATTATTCCAAGATGTCAAAGATGGCTTATCCAATTCTTTATTATCCTAAATATTATTATATTGCTCAAATTCACACACAAGCACCCATATCTCATGTCCCTGAAAGAAAGGGGGGTTGAGAAAGCATACATATTCTCACAACCAATCAAACATTATGTTATTAGGAGGACCACTACCTATGTGGCCAACTCAACAAGCATAAAGATCATGGTATTTTTGGATTTATATGTTGACATTATTCAAACCTTACAACAATATATATGTCAAGTTTGAAACGATGATAAACTAAATCATAACAACGTGTTAATTATCAAAAAAATGAAAATAAAATATCATAAATCCATCTTAACCCTAAATTTTTAAAGATAGAATTTTTATAAACATTTCATTTTCCATTACCAAGAAGAGAATTTACATGCACAATTGTATATTTTAAAGTGTAATTTTTTTACCCCAACAAGCTCAAATTTGGGGTCTATTTCCTTTTTAAATGCTTTTGTTAACTTTAAAAATCTAATTACAATTATGATTAGTGATATCCATGGTACAACTTAAATATCTTTGTTATGAAACCAGCTCACAAAAAGATAGAAAAGAGAGATCCACACCTTAGAATTCAGCCTCTTCGAGGGGGCAACCTCCTTTACATTACATAAATGAACAATTCTTGGATGATTCAAATGACAAAACCTCCTTTCTATATATAGGAGTCTAAGGAGTCACAATATAATCCAGTCGACCTAACAATAATAATATAAAGCCACAAAAATAACAATAGAGGGATTCTATGGGCACATTAACAACAATATGGGGGCAATGAGGGCACAACAATATAAATAAGGGGTATAACTACAATAGTAATGGGGTAATCACTAGTATTATAGGGACCCAACATGCCCCTCTCCTTAAAAAAAGTGTTGTCCTCAACGCTTGAGTAGTTCTGGATATTTCTGCATAAAATTCTCATCCTCCCATGTGGAATCTTCAGCGGATAAGTTCTTCCACTTGATAAGGTACTCTGAAATTGATCGATTTCATAGCTGTCGAGTTCTTGTTTCTATAACTGCTTCCGGTTCCAATATAATTTTTCCTTCCTCGTCAAGTTCTGGCAATATTGTTTGAACTGGGAGCTTGTCGCCTATAACCTTCTTTAAGCATGAAACATGGAAAACTGGGTGCAATCGAGAAGCTGCAGGAAGCTCCAATTTGTATGCCATAGTACCAATCTTTTGCAACACCTTGTACGGACCATAATACTTTGGTGATAATTTATTATCCTTCTTAGCTTGCTTGAGGGACATTTGTTTATATGGTTGTAGCCATAGGAATACCCAATCACCTACATCAAAACTTCTTTCACTGCGATGTTGATCTACCTGTTGTTTCATTCTATTCTGTGCCAACACGAGGTTATCCTTTAAGAGTTGGAGGACTTGTTGTTGATGTTCGATGTGATGTTCCACTGCCTGAACCTTAGAATTTTCTCTTAAATATGATGTGATGGATGGTGGTTGATACCCATAAAGTGCCATAAATGGGGTCATTTTTGTTGTTGTATGAAAGGAAGTGTTATACCACCATTCAGCCAGAGGCAACCATTTGACCCATTGTGTCTGTTTATCAGATACAAAGCAACGAAGATATCCTTCCAAACATTTGTTTACTATCTCAGTTTGCCCATCAGATTGAGGATGATAAGATGAGCTATGAGCTAACTGAGTACCAAGACAAGAAAATAATTATGTCCAAAAATTTCCAGTGAAAATGGGATCTCTATCACTTACAATAATCTTTGGGTTTCCATGTAGCTTTTGAATTGTTTCCATAAATGCAGTAGAAACTGTACTGGCTTTAAATGGATGTGATAATGCACAAAAGTGTGCATACTTGGTAAGTCTGTCAACTACCACCATGATGACACTCTTTCCCTCAGACTTGGGTAAACCTGTGATAAAATCCATTGATACCTCCTCCCAACGTTGGCTTGGAATGGATAAAGGTTGTAATAGACCTGGTGTCTTAATTGTTTCAACTTTATTTTGTTGGCAAACCAAACATTCTGCCACAACTTTTGAATATCTGATTTAAGGCCATCCCAAAAAAATTCCTTCTTAACCCTGTGGTAAGTTTTTAAAAATCCTGAGTGCCCTCCTAAGGGAGAAGTGTGCAATTCCATAAGAATCTTTTGTTTTAGCTGGGAATTCTTACAGAGGTATAAGCGATCTTTGTACCATAACGAATCATTTTTCCAGCTAAATGTATCAGACGTACTGGAATCTTGTTGT
This sequence comes from Pinus tabuliformis, assembly GCA_031772625.1. Taxonomy (NCBI): domain Eukaryota; kingdom Viridiplantae; phylum Streptophyta; class Pinopsida; order Pinales; family Pinaceae; genus Pinus; species Pinus tabuliformis. Next base: position 1,314,201,021 of record CM062820.1, read on the forward strand.
AGCTTTCGAATAAGTGCCCACACTTCTTCGTCATTCTTCCATTCCTCCCTTGCTTCATTTATCCAATCTGGTTGGATGATAGAAATAGCGCACAACAATGCTTCCACATCCTCATCCTTTCTTGAGAGTGCATCTGCCACCACATTTTGCTTCCCTTTTTTGTAGATGATTTCAAAGTCATAACCCAACATCTTTTTGACCCACTTTTGTTGCTCTTCAGAGGATAATCTTTGTTCTAAAAAGTATTTAAGGCTATCATGATCCGTTTTTACCTTGAAGTGTCTTCCCATTAGGTAGGGTCGCCATTTCTTAAGTGCATGGAGTATTGCCAACATTTCCTTCTCATAAATAGCTTTTCTTAGAAACTTTCCCTTGATTGGACGACTTTCAAAAGCAATGGGTCTTTCATCTTGCATTAGAACAGCACCAATTCCATTTCCTGAAGCATCACATTCCACAATAAAGGTTTTTGTGAAGTCCGGTGTAGCTAAGACTGGTGCTTGGCACATTGCCTCTTTAAGATGTTCAATTCCGGAGTCCATGAAAATGCATCTTTCTTCAATAATGTCGTTAGAGGTGCTGCTATTCTCCCATAATTCTTAACAAACTTGCGATAATACCCTGTCAACCCAAGAAATCCGCGCAAATGCTTTATGGATGTGGGGATTTTCCATTCCTTAATGGCTTTAATTTTGCTAGGGTCTACCTTAACTCCTTCATGAGATACAATATGACCCAAATATTCCACCTCCTGTACTCCAAAAAAACATTTGGATCTTTTGGCATATAATTGTTTCTCCTCCAATAGTTGTAGCACCCTGTCAACATGTTCAACATGATCCTTCCAAGACTTGCTGTAGATAAGTATATCATCAAAAAATACTAACACAAATTTTCTAAGGAATGGTTTGAAAATTGAATTCATCAAACCTTGAAATGTTGAAGGTGCATTGGTAAGGCCAAAAGGCATGACCAAAAATTCATAATGACCCTCATGAGTTCTAAATGCCGTTTTTGGAATGTCTTCAATCTTCATTCTGATTTGATGATATCCTGAACGAAGATCCAACTTGGTGAAGTAAATTGATCCATGCAATTCATCTAGTAATTCATCAATGACAGGAATGGGGAACTTATCTTTAATAGTGAGCTTGTTGAGCTCCCTATAATCCGGACACATGCACCATGATCCATCCTTCTTGTGCACCAATACTACTGGAGCAGAGAAAGAACTTTGACTCGGTTGAATTATACCAGCCTCTAGCATTTCTGCAACCATACGTTCAATTTCACTTTTTTGGACATAGGGATATCTGTACGGCCTGATGTTTGGAGGAACACTTCCTGGAATCAGATGAATAGCATGATCATGATCACGCATAGGTGGGAGACCTTTGGGAGTCTCAAATACCTTGGAATGATTGTCCAGGACTTTTTGGAGATCTGGAGAAATAGATGATTCTAATGTGGAAACATCTAGCGAACATAATTGTGCAATTACACCCTTTGCTCCTTTTTTAGAAGCTTTGTCATACCATTAGAGCTGATTATCTTTCCTGGTTTCCCTGCAATACCCCTTAATTCAACTTCCTTTCCTTCCATAGAAAATTTGATGAAAAGTTCTTGAAAATTAAAAGCTATTGTACCCAAGGATTGTAGCCATTGGACTCCTAGTACAACATCAACACCTCCCATTGGAATGGAAAGCATTGGGCTAGTCAATACATATTCTCCCATGGATAGCTTGATATTATGGCACTTTCCAGAGCAATTTATTGTTCCTCCATTTGCAATCATCACTTGACACTCTGGTGCTGGATATAGGAAGCAATTCAATTCTTTTGCTACCCTACAATGAATAAAATTGTGGGTGCTTCCTGAATCAATCAACACTATTACCTTTTTCTTCTTGATTTGTCCTTCTATCTTGATGGTTTGAGGAGTGGTAATTCCCGCCAATGCATTACAAGATATGGTCGGATTTATTTGTTCTTCATCTAGGCTTTTTTCCTGGAGCATATCCTCTTCTTTTGACCTTTCTTGCTCCTTTTCTTCTTCCTCTTCACAATCTATGTAGAATAATTTCTTCTCAGCACACTTATGACCTTTAGTGTATTTGCTATCACAACTATAACAAAGCCCTTTTGCTCTTTTTTCTTCCAATTGTTGTGGTGTCAACCTTATAGGTTGTGGAAGACTAGGGGCAACTGCACTTCCGTCTTTATAGTTGTGAGTGGTATGCTTCCTGGTTGCCATAATTTTGCTTTCCATTTTTCTTGCTAACCTGAATGCCTTCTCTAATGAATCAGGTTCCCAAAGTCGAACATCATGTTGGATATTATCCTTTAAAGACCCTATGAACACATCAATCCTATGCTCCTCTGGAATATCTTTTACCCTTATGTTCAATTTTTGGAACTCCTCAATGTGCTCCATTATTGAACCCTTTTGTTTGAGACTTATCAATTGGCTAAAAAAAGTGTTGCTTTTTGTATCCTCATAATGTGCTATCAATTCTTCCGTAAAAATTTCCCAAGTGATAAATTGTTTACGAGAGCAAAGCCATTGATACCATACAAACTGATTTGGTTCCAAATATAAAGTTTCCATACGTACCTTTTGTGTGTTTTGCACATTATTGAGATCGAAGAACTGCTCCATCTGTAATATCCATGTGGCGGGATCCTTGCCATCAAACTTCCTCATATCGATTTTTGGAATATGGTGGGTCTTCGATCCAACATTAGAGTCTATGGAATCATGATTAACATTTCTTTTGTTCACATCATGAGTTTCCTTTACAACCTTTTCACCATTAGTAAGTATTTCTTGTAGAAAATTTGTCAAATCTGTCTTCAAATCTGCCATGTCTGTCTTCAAATTTGTCCTCAAATCTGCCTTCAGATCATCCATCTTAGCTTCCATGCCCTTTATCTTAGATTCCACGCCATTTATCTTAGCATCTGTTAGCTTTTGTGAGCGTGACATTTGTTGCACTTGTTCTTGTGATTTTGATATATCATGTAGCATTTCTTCCTCTTCTTCATGATTCATGCTAGAGCTTTCAGGTTCCTTACTAGGTGTTTGAATTTTCTTTCCTCGGGGCATCAGTTACCGATAATAATGCTTTACTATGCCCTTTGAATTCCTTCAAACCAAGCTTATGCAAAAATTTAAAAAAAAACTACACACCTTTTTTTTTCTTTGTAGAAGCCTGATATTGAATCTGATGTATCTCTGTAATTTCGAATCATCCAGTTCTAAAATTGTGACCTGTAGTATCCTTCTATGTCCTCTTTCCAATGCCACTAGTCTGATCCAAATTGGATTCTCCAAGAAAGAGTTATGCACAATCTCCCGCAGTGACCTGATTATAGACTAGTTCAGTAGAGCGAACTTGTATGAAGTGCCACGTGTCACTGTTTCAACCTTTGACTCTGAAAAATATATAAAAGAAAACTACAGTTCGTCCTCTTTCTGTACCTTCTTACGAAATTTCAATCCGATGCTCAGAAAGAAAGTTATGACGATTTTCCCCAGGTCACATGTTTTGAGTGTAATTCAAAAGTCTGCAAAAAGACCAACTTCCTCAGATCATATCTCCGAAAATATCGCGCGAAAAGCTCTGAAATTCGTACCCAAGGTTCAGTGCGATTTCTTCTCAAATGGGTTTTTTTTGCGACTTCTGAAACGTCACAGAAAAAAAGTTATAGCGAAAATTCCACGATGACCTGTTTGGAGCAGCGAAACCCTAGAATCCAAAGCTCTGATACCAAATGTTATGAAACCAGCTCACAAAAAGATAGAAAAGAGAGATCCACACCTTATAATTCAGCCTCTTCGAGGGGGAAACCTCCTTTACATTACATAAATGAACAATTCTTGGATGATTCAAATGACAAAACCTCCTTTCTATATATAGGAGTCTAAGGAGTCACAATATAATCCAGCCGACCTAACAATAATAATATAAAGCCACAAAAATAACAATAGAGGGATTCTATGGGCACATTAATAACAATATGGGGGCAATGGGGGCACAACAATATAAATAAGGGGTATAACTACAATAGTAATGGGGTAATCACTAGTATTATAGGGACCCAACAATCTTATATTGTTTAGAGATGTGCTTATCAATGTATCTTCTCTTAGTTAAGATCCTAAACATTCACAAAATTATTTTTTCCCTTTTTTTCCCCTAATGTCTTTCAACTCAATCAAATATTCTATTGCTAATGGAGGCTTTAGTAAAACTAATTGTCAACATGTTGATGGTGTTGGACCCGCCAACATGTCAGGGGATCTCCCCGGTAAGAAGTCCTAATTAGACCTCAAACCGTTTGGTGTAGGAGTCCCAGCAGTGGGTCATATGGTATCACCTTGACCGCGGTTTCGCACAGAGGCAAGTAAGATGTCCCTGTTGGTAGCAAGGGTGTGACATATGCAACAAGTCAAGGAAGGTGCATGAGCAATTCTAACACACAGAGGGTGAGGTGAGTGTGCCCCTTGGAAACCTGTGAAAGCACATAGTTAAGAAGGGAACACACGAGCAAAGATGCATCACAACATGGAAGGCAAGTGAGCTAGCAATCTAAAGTGATGGTTAAACCAACAACACATTTCAATAAGATTCATACATACATATACAAAAAATAGCTACACATGCATGTGTAAGCAAACATATACATATATCATTTAGAGTAAACAAGATAGCTGAAATACAATACGACATATGCATGAAACATGTTGGCTCTGTTATATTAAGAAGTGTAAGTTCCAGTCATACAATACAACCATGACCAACCACTAGTTCCGACAGCGAAACGTTACAGTCACTGCCGCCTGCTCCTCCAAAGAGATATACTAGCTCTGCATAGTGGAGAAGCCAAGGCTCATTACAATATTGTCCAAGCTCTCTCTAAAATACTCCTATTAGAAGCTTGGCTGACCAAAATCCTTTACAATGAGTTATGAGGTTCTGTTTATAGCAAAGGGTGGGGTGACCTTTGGCATTCCCATTTATGACCGTTCATCTATCCTCATAACTCTTCAACTACTCTATGATTGTTACATTCAACTATCGACACTTGAACTTCCACTTGACAAGGCGTTACATACAATCTGCACATGTACCCATGTGAGACAAAATGGCTTGAGCATGCCATGCAATACATCACTAACACTCAGATCGTTGTGGTGTGACCAACTCTTTGACATCCTTGTGATGGTTGATGATGGCAAACTAATTCCAAGCTTGGTCATCTGTGATGGTGTCCGTGCACTCAATGATGACATCCTGTTGAAAGCAAACTCTTGCCTCCATTGCATCCAGGTACATTGATATGGCTCCTCTGTCCAACTCGTTTGATAGCATGCACATCATCTTGAGTGTGGTTGTACCAGCAACATATTGTTACATAGTGACTGTGCTAATCTCCAAGTGTGTGTTGGTGACCATGCACATCAACTTGTCGAAGTACATGTTCAGCTCCAGTCAGACTTGCTTCTTTTCTTCGCCTCGTTGAGTGTGCCAAATAGGTAGGAGTGCATGCGTGTACACAATGACATGCATGTTGCTGAATTCCCCTGCATGCGATCAACAACATTGCTCACCTTGTCTTCCCAGTGCCAGCTGCTGGGATGGATCTATAACTCGCATGGGCACAGTTTCATCTGTCTGTGCATGTTGCCCCCTACTGTACCTGTTCCTGTTGCAACTCATTCTATCATCTATGCAGCTCATGTTCTTCCTTAAGTTGTCGCTTCAGCACATGCAACTCCTTCTCTGTTTCTCTCTCTTCCTTCACGCAATCTTCGTGTCGTGTCGTCACCTCATAGCCTCAATCTCCAAAGTTGCTTTCATCACAAGTGGATTTGCTTAAGCTTGCAATTTTGTTCTGCCTCGGTGTTGTCAACAACCTTCCTCTTGCATTTGTTGCGTGCAGGTGTGCTGCCTTCTGATGCTGCTGAAGGTGCTTCTTACTATAATGTTGTTGCCATATTATCTTGATATCCTTGTCCATGAACAACTTGATGTCTTCATAGATAGGCAAGTTCGTAAACACTTGATTGATTGCATCCCCAAGTGTGCTCTGAATGGTGTCTTTGACTCTGCTCTCCTGGAAGCCATTGTACCTGTGCTGCTGAGAGGCAGACAAACACCCGTGATACCTGTAGACATAGCAACACTCATGAATATCAATCTGCCAGTCGAAAACCAAAACAAATTAGAGGACTGACATCCAAAATACCTGTGTGATTGTCTATGAAGATTGTGTAATTTTCACCGGGAGGCTGGGAGACTGACTGCGAAAACTGCGCAAGGCACAGTCCGGGCTTTCGAGAGGCTGACTGACTACTGGAACTGCGCAATGCACAATCCAGCCTGGCTTGCTGAGGACTAAAACTACACAATGCATAATTTCAGTTAGTAGTGACATGCAACCAACAAACTGCATTCCGCAGTTTCTGGGGCTAGCAAGACACTGCCTCCAAGAATTGCGCAATTCAAGCCTGGAGGTCAGTGCTGGGCTAGACTTGTGCAATTTCTGGAGGGAAGGCAGAGCCTTTGCTTCTAGAAAATGCGCAATGCTAGCTGGGTAAGGCACAGCCCGGGCTAAGGCAGACCAAACCGGTCGATGGGCGACTGAAAACATGAGAAGTTTGAATGCATGATGAGATGAGTGCAAATAAGAGTGAATGATCATACATGCAAACAACAAGTGCAGGATTCAGAAAATGGGAAAGCATGCATGTGTGTGAAGCGAGTCGCCGCAACAACAACCATTCGTGCAAAACAGTGTCATCCATGCGACAACAGTGACATGCGAACGAAAACGAAAATGGTGCTTCTACAAGCTAACATACTCAAAACTATAGAAAGCGTTCACTGAAATCAAGAAGATAGCACTCACAGGAAGCGAAACACAAAAAGAGACAGAAACATAGCGCAAGACATGAAAAGAAGGCTTACCCTGAAACAACTGAGTTGAATGTGTCAACGACTCCTAGACACAATGTGGGATGTCAGAGCTACAATGTCGATGTGAGGAATGAGATCTGAAGCGTTCGGTTGATGAGTTTTCATAAAATCGAGGTTGTGACGCGCATGCCACAAATCTAGGAAAAATGACACTTGGCGGGAGGTTTTTGAAATGATCTTTGCATGTAACCTCCAGCTGCTAAAAATAGATCCCTGAATCAAGGGATGCCTTTGCATTTTATTTTAGCAGATTCAAAATGTATATATATATATATATATATATATATATATATATATATATTAATATTATTTTATTTTCGGGGAGTCAAAATGTATATTTTATTTTTTTTATTTTTTATTTTATTTATATTTGGGCGAGTCAAAATGTTTACATTACATAACATAACATTACAACATCTAGTTGGTATTTATATTTTATTTTTATTATTTATTTTATTTTTATTTGATGAGTCAAAATGTTTACATAATAGGACGTTACAACATATCTTATATATTGGAATGGAGAGTGCTTATCACTGCAATAATATATTTTTTTATATTTTTTAAATTTTTATTTGTTCACTTTTTATTTTCAAGGTCTATGAACTAAGTTGATTTAAAAGACATTAAAACACACCATCAACATCATATATGTAATTAACCTTGTTGTGAATGTTGTTGGACTTTTGGCCAACTTTGTATTCATCCATGGTTGAACCCCTTAGGTGAGATACAACCAGTATAGATTCATCTTAACTCAAGATCTACCAAGCGCCAAAAGGAATCAAATCTCTCGATGTGCAAACATTTCCTTAAATTTTGCACTCAGATAGAGGTTTGTCTTTAGAGATTTGATCTCTTTGGACTCTTGGTAGATCCGGAGTTAAGATGGATCTATGTTGGTTTATATACCAGAAGTTCTTATTATTTTTCACTTGAGAAAATTTAACTCACACAAAACATTTTTAACTATGATATCAATTTACTTAATTTATATATGTGAAATATTAATTATTTTTTATTTGATAACATTTACTTCACACCCACACAAAAGTAATTTTTAGGCAACATTTTAATTTTGTAATTATTCCAATTTCATGCAACAACATAATAAGAGTTGACCTGTATTTAATTAGTTTCACTATAATGTCCCAAATATATTTTTTGCTGAAAATTACTTCTGAAAATTATGTCGTCAATTTAAATAACAATTTGCACAAATTCAACCGTCAATTTAACGACAAAACTGGAAAATAAAATTTGCAACTCAACTCTGATACCACTATAATGTTCCAAATTGAAATTTACCACATATAACAGGGAAATGTACAAGGAAGCAACAATAACAAACAAATTTCAAACATGCACAACAAAATACACAAGAAATTAAGCCAAATAACTGAGCCATTTTATTAATGCAGAAATCTGAGTATATAAATGGTAAGGAATAATAGAACTTGGGTCTACTATGCAAACTAGGTAAACCCTAAGTCAGGTCTCACTAATCCAACTGCTAGAAATGGCTCCCACAAAATCTGCGCACTGCCCAGAAATTTTGTTAACTAATGTTGGAAGGAAACCAAAATTTTGACCTCAATAATGCCTGGACCGATCTGAAACTGCAACCGTGGACTCCTCTCCTATAACCCAGAAAAACCCTGAAAATATTTGGCCTAACTCCAAGCCAAAATTGAACCCACAATGTGATGCAAACTACCCATCTAACGAGCAATAAGCCCTACTACAAGAATCTATGATTATGAACTGAATATTCCTTGGAAAAAATTATAAAATTAGCTATAGACTCCTCACACCCAGACCAACAAAACCCACAAATCTTTTGGTCAAATTTCAACCTCTGGTAATTACCCAAAAATCAAGTGCAATCACCCACTGCTCAACTCTACGTCCCACCGGAAAATCTACAGATGCATCAACCCAAATCCTCCACCAAAATAGCTAGAAACCACTGAGAAATATCCTTGAAATGATAGAGTGAGAATTCCAGCTATTTCCCGATACAAAGCTACAACAACTGCTTCAGCAAAACTTTCCCAATAAAACCCATGTGTAGGCCCTAAGGAAGAATAATTCAACCCACACAAATGCAATAATCTCGGGCTCTAAAACTCTACAAGGAAATTTGTCCTCCTCCAAGCGAAATTCCTGCAAATTCTTGAGGCAAATCTCCATGACAATTTCCTCCTCCAAGCAAATCTATTTTTGCTATTGTGTCCTAAAAAAATCGCCCCACCTGATGCAGAGATGAAATGACTCACAAAATTCTAGAAAAGAAGTGTCCAATCAGCTCCAAATTTCTTTCCTAGAGTGACACTCTAGGTTCACTAAAATAGAGTTGGGATTTTCCGCTTGGACATCCATGTGCTAAATAGCATTGGTTGACTTGGCTCAACAACTCAAGTAAACCTTCCAACTCTGAAATGAAATGTCAAAACTAGAATGATCAAAATGAGGCTCTAGCCTTCCTTTGATTGTTGTTTTCTCTTCCTCATACCATGGTTCGATTTCTTTCACACTGTTATCTTGGATAACTTTTAGATAGCTTGGATTAAGTTTGTTAAATTAGTTAAGTTTTTTTTAATTTATTCTCTGAAAATAAAATAGATGTATAAAGTGTCAATTTGGTCACCTATGTTAATGTATAGAGTCAAAATGAGTCCAAGTGGGGTCCATAATAGCAGCTAAAATCCAAATTTTCATTTGTGTTAGGCTGATTTGATCATGATTAGGATTTAGCTACTTTTGTTAGATTTCGTAGCAAATCTGTCACTTCTACCACTTATCCCGCTACGAAAGTCTGTTGATGTTAGCAACGGTTAATGTTTTCTTAAACACGGGTTAGAGTCTTTATGGATCCTGAGTATGTGTCAGGATTTACCTTTTGTTCAATATCCCTAAATGATACACACCGCCAAGCCTCATTCACCATCAGTTTCATTTCCATTTCGAGTTGGTCTTGCTATCATAGGTAGGTCTAGCTGTCATAGGAGAAATTGCAAGTGGTAAGAAGGAGCTTTCCACGTGCTGCAGTCATAACACAGAAGAAACAGTACAAAGGAGGCTTTGTGGTACGCTATGAACCCACGGACATGAAGTTGTTGGAGGAAGACTTTGTTTTTGTTCAATCCTTTGCGGTGTGGGATGCGTGCATTTTTTGCCAGAAGTTGTAGGGTTTCCATGGATAGATTGCTAACGATTTTGCCATAAATTTCACAGGAAAATAAATGAAGGTTGGTTTGCTGAATTTTGCAGTATCCCCTGATACAATTGCCCATGCTACAGAGATTCCTAGGTCTGGTGAGATGTGATTCAAGGTTCATAAGTTCAAGCAACTCAATTGTGATGATTTTCTCAAGGATGAATACAAAGGAATTGACATGACCGCTGACATTTCTAGGGTTTGCCTCAAAGAGCATTTTTCCAAGTTTTTAATGGTCATCTAGAAATATTTTACATGTGAAGGTAGGTTCAATATGGTTTACCAATATCACTTCAGATTGCTCTTACATTTCACAGGTAAACAACCTTTGGACATTCCTTTTTATCTTTATAGGAGTTTGGGAAAGATGGATGACAAAGTCCAGGCTAAACCTAATGCTAGTAATACTTCTCTTTTCCATCATGGCCTCATCAAATTGCTTGTTGTAGAAGAACTAAATAAACTAAACAAAGATTGGCTCACCTTCTTGTTCTTAAGTGGTTATGAGCTAGATGTTGCCACCCCTTCTAGAAAAACTTCAAAATCTTAGTCAACAACTCCTAGGGAAGAGAAGCAACTAGAAATAGAACCTGTAGCAGAAACTTCCACAAGCACTAGGAAAAGGCTAACCAGAAAACAGAGTAAAGGGAAAGGTAAGTTAGTTGATATTCTAGAAGCCATTGAAATTGAAGAAGGTCCAGTTTTGCAGCCTTTGCAAGTAACATAAACAGAAACTCAGAAAAAAGAGCAAGAGGGCCAAGAAACTTGATTTTACACAAGAGGAACAAGGTTTTATCTTTAGACCAAGAAAGCCTGTAACAAGATCAACACAACAAACAAAAAAGATGCCAGAAGAGCCCTTTGAAAAAGTGGAACCAACAAAGAGAAGACAAAGGAAAGAGCCTGTGCAAGAAAAAAGCCAGATAGAAGTTCTATAGGAACAATTGAGAGAGGCTAGACAAGAAGTGATAAATTCTAAACTTTAGTTTGAGAAGTTGCAAAGGGAGATGTCAAAACAGATAGACTTTTATGATAAAGTTGCAGAAGAATCTGAAGAGGCAGTGGATGAAACCAGAAAGATGCTAAAGAGGAATCTACCTTTGCAAAAAATGTTGAAGCATATGTACAAAAGGAACAGTTGGTTGCAAGCAAACAAGAAAAGATTACAGGGACAAGTCAAAGCCTTAGAAACTCAAATTGAAATGATCAAATCTGAGTTTTTAAAGAAAGGTCTCAAGATTTTTGCTAAAATAGATGCCACCCCTTGAAAATGGTAACATCCTTAATTTTTTCCTATGCTATGTTTAACCAATAATTTTAGTAGTATACAGGCTTGTATAGGCGATTAGAAATGACAGGGAGGTGGAAGAAATCATGAAAAGGCAAAATCTCATAAAGTTTCCAGTTCTGTAGCAACTCCCCCTATTGAAGGTGAATATTTGCTACGAAATTATTGTAGCTTTTCATGGAGGAAAAAGCAATTTTAGACCTCAACTAATGGAGTGCAAATGGCATGTGTTTAGCTAATAAACATCAATGCAAACTTCAACACTGTCAAAAAGGTCAAATAGCTAGCAGAAAGGTGTTTTTTGAAATTTTCTACCAAAGTTTGCTACGGAACTGTCCAACTCTGTTTTTTCTGAATTATAAATTTTTGGTTAGTTTTGATTGGGCATCAAACAACAAGGCATTAGATAGACTATAGGTCATAGGAGTGTCCACATCATCAACCAATGGATTCCTATTTTTTAGGAAGACAGGTCAGTAGGTCAAACAGATTAGCATCCACATGGCAAAATCTCAGCACATTAGTAGTTGTTTGCATTCGATGAGGGTCACTAAAAGAATTTGTTGAGCTCATAAATGATAGGAGACTCCTATTTGTATTCAAATTCTGTTAAAACAGAAATATCCCTATAAAGGCTCCATGTTTTGTAATTCAATTAAAATTAGGTCTCTTAGTTGTGCATCGAAGTCTAGCCCAGGTGGCAGATTATTGTAATGGAGACCTCACTCTATATATGTGTAACTTTTTCACTTTGAAGGGGTGGAGGGATGATGTGAGAGGACCATCTTTGTAAACCTTTTTCTTCAGTTAATATACATTTGTAACAGAATGTCTTTTTCACTTGAGATTATGTTTTGGCTCATATATTTTTATCCATGTTTTGTATGGTGTTATTAGTTTCATAGCAATTTGATTACTTGGAATTCATGTTACATGCTCCAACTTCCTTCATTTGTTGTGTTTTACTGTAAAAGTTTTATTTCACACCATTTTAAAGCCAAAATTTCCTCAGCTTCCATGAAAACAGTGTTGTTTGTAACTGATTTTCTTTAATTGACTCCACACCCAATGGTGGTTTTCATCACACTCTTTCACCTGCAAAATTACATGAAAAGTACAGAGTTAGCCTTCTAAAATTTTGATTTTTAGACTGAAAATATTATTGGTATTTTGAGAGATCCCTCTCAGACTCGAAGGGCTAGCTTTCAGTTAAAACTTGGTTTGAAATAGTTATGCTTGTTTGGAGGTTGTCACAACCCAGCTTGTCTAGCCTAGCGATAACACACACTATGATTTGATACCATGGTTTGATTCTTCCTATGGTTCGATTTCCATTCTTGGTAATCTCCACAACTAACCTTCACTTCAATTTTTCTTCTTTTCCTAAGTCCCATCCATTACCTTTTCTCCAAAATTTATTTAATATATCCACTACTTATTTCTCCTAATTTTATTTATCTAAATATATATATTAATCGCCAAATTTGCAAAATTGGGAATTTCCTTGTCAAAAAATTTAATTGGGGACATGACATTCACATTATGGCAAATAATCTTATTAGATTTTTTACATTGCATACAAAACCTAATCAAATATTTTTTTGCAATGTCTGGTGAGGGATCAAAGCAAAGTGGAATGAGGAATATGGTGTTGCTAAGTTTTATAGTGGGGTGAGTTTGTTGTCCCATTGTGAAAGGAGGCAAAACGAATAATCTTACTTGATTATTATAGGTTCCAATTTATATAGTTTAAGAATTTTTGAAGAACAAAAAATACTTTATTAAATTTTTGGATATTGATACTCCTTCCTCAAACCAAACTTATACTCTTTTTGTTTTATTGAATTAAGTATTCCAATTTCATGCAACATTTTACATGTAATAAGAATTGGAATTTTAGTGTTGTAAGTATTCCAAATTCATGGAACATTTTACACATAATAAGAGTTGACTCATGTTTTATTAGTTTCATGTTTTGGCAAATAATCTTAAATGATTGTTTGCATTACATACAAAACCTAATCAAATATTTTATATGTAATGTTTGGTGATCGATCAAAGCAAAGTAGAATGAGGAATGGGGTGTTGGTAAGTTTTATAGTTGTGTGAATTTGTTGTCCCAATGTGAAGGGAGGTAGAATTTACAGACAAATAATTTTATTTTATTATTATAGTCATATTTCATTATTATAGGTTATAAATTATATAGTTTAAGAATTTATGAAGAACAAACATACCTTAATTGAATTGTGATTGAATTTTTTCACACTGATACTCCTTTGTTAAACCAACCCGTTGACGTTGCGATCAACACCCTCCAAAATTTTACCTACACTTGAGTTTTGGAGCCTACTGAGGATCTTACGATCTGTCATTCCATGGTCACTTCATTGTTGATTGATATTATGCTAAGAGTTTAAGTCTTATTCTAGGGTTCTAATTGTCAAAGTCACTTGCTCACACATGCTCAGTCCTTGATGAATTCATAAGCTCACTTATTTTATGAAAGTTTGAATAGGCATATTGCAGTCCATCAAGACAATGCATGTGTAATGTTCAACCTAGGTCGACAGTTAGTGCACACCTTCCATTGACAATCTCCCTCACTTTGGTTTCAATTGTACTTCTATTTCGGTGAGTTTTCCCAACTGTCGCTTTTGCACACCTTTTTTTCAAAAGTGTCGCTTTAATATTCGCGATTGTCACTTTTCCTTGTTTTAACTTTAAAAAGTGGTGTTTTAATGTTATATTCGCTATAGCATGTGGTGCTTTCAATTTATTTAGCTTTTGCAGGTGTCATTTTCACGTTTTCTTACAGTTGTAGGTGTCACTTCTAATCATTTTCACTCATGTATGTGTCGCACCTTTGCACATCATTAGACGTAGTCCTAGGTCCCTCTTCTGCATTAGATGGTCTTATATATCATTAGAATATGTGCTAGACACATTCCTACATCTTAGTGCACTTCTTGGTCGCAGTTGACACTTTTGTTGCAACTTGTATTCTAAGTGTCGTAATGTGTCATTTTAATTATCACACTTAGAAATGAGTCTCGTTTTGTTGTTGTTTCAAGGTGTGATTATTGTTCATGAGTCTTGTGCATTCCCTTCAATTGTATTGAGGGCTTTCATGTGCATGATCCATGTTTGATTCTCGTTCAATTGCATTTCCCTCCTTTATTATATTAATCCCACACTTAGCCATCTTGGATCTCTTCTTGGTCCTACTGCCCATTGCTAGTTATGAAAGCTTCAATCCTTCAGCAAGAGATGAGAACAAATTATTCATGAGCCTCATTTATGAGATCTCTTCCTCCTACACTTGTGCACTGATACTTTCTTAAGACCACCTTCTATAACTGCACATTGATAGTCTTTAAAGTATTGTCACCTAACCCTTCTTGCTTGCACTAACTCACCACACAGAGTTTTTAGAAATTCTACCTTGTATAACGCATGAAGCATTTCTAGTGGCCCTCTGTAAAAGTCAATTGTGCCATACAAGGTCTCTTCCCTTTCCCAAGGTAAAGTGACTTCCTTTTTGTTACTTGCCTTAGCCAGCTACGCAGTCTCCTCTTCCAGTGAGCCCTCTTGGGCGCAGGGCGCATCTTTAGTCAACAGTCAGCCATTGTTGAAGAAAATTGCACCCAACAAAAGGATATCCCTTTCAAAGTGCACTTCTGGAAAACAAGGACCCTCTGAGCGCACTTCGGGAAAACAAGGACCATCTGAGCGCACTTCGGGAAAACAAGGACCAGCTGAGTGCACTTCGGTAAAACAAGGCCCCTCTGAGTGCTCTTCTGGAAAACAAGGACCCTTCATCCCTTCTAGAGTGCACAATGCAATGTCAATCAACAAGCCTTAAACCCTTGTTCACTAACTTCCCCTCTACGTTGAACACCTGTTCAAGTCTTTGTCTCTTAGTGCATGGAACAATATTAGTGGACAGTGGAGCTTCCTGTTGATCACTATTGAAGAAAATTGTGCCTTCCTTTATGCCTACCTCTTAGTATAGCACATGGTGTATTTTTAGTCAATAAGATATCACCCTTTTCCACTAAGCTCCCTCACTGGACCCAAGACTAAGTCTCGTCCTACCTTTTGAGTGCATGGCACACTTTTAGTCCACAGTCAGGGCCTCCCTCAATTAATGTGAAGCTCAACTACACTCTCATTTTCTCCTTCTCATTTGAGCCTATTGCATGGTGTATTTTTAGCCAGCTAGCTCATCACATTGCCTCTTGCACTTGCCCACTACGTTGCACCTTGAATAGCCCCTCCTCATAGCACATGGCACAGTTTTAGTGAACAGTGGTGCTTTCCTAAGCCATTGTTGGGCTCAATTGTGCCCTCCTCATCAAGCCCTTCCTTCTCAGTCCTTTCACAGACCTATCATAAGTAACTTCTTCCATGAGCAAAGTAGGGATAGAATGGATACATTTTCATATTGATCTTACCTTGTCATGAGTAATCTTCATTGGCAAGTGTCCCATATCAACATGACAAGATGATATGCTCAAGGGAAATGTAAAGGAGAAGACACAAAGAAGCACTTGCAGAGAAGAGGCACATAGAAGAACTATCATGAATACATGAAGCAAGTCTTGGACCATGACACAATGGAGACATTGCATGATAACTCAAAAGGTCTTGATATAGATCTCTGACCCTTTGGAGGGTGAAGATGAAGAACAAAGTGGATATTTCATCAAGAATGCAAGAGATGGAAACAAAGAAAGCATCTTGGCATTGCCACATCATCATGAAGTTCCATGTCATCAATTCCAAGCCATGGCTTGTACGAGGGTGATCTTAGTTTCATGTTTGTTCATGTGTCTTGCCACCTCATTTTTTGATGTAATGATGTATTATCAAAAGGAAAAGTAAAAAAAATGTAATGTGTGGAAGTCCAAGGGTCACATGTGGAATGTGAAAAGTCACATGTGGATAAAAGAGTCATATAGAAGTCCAAAGGTCACATTAGAAGTTCAAGAGTCATGAGGGTAGTTCAAAATTCATGGGGATATGAAGGGTTATTCCTCTTGTTATAAAAGAAACCTCATAACTCAAGCAAAAGGATTTTGGAGGCTTAGGCTTTGGGGAGTTAGCTTTGGATTCTTTAGCTTGACATAGGGGAGAAGATCATTCCTTGGAGCTAGTGGCTCACCATTGTAAATGTGTACCTGGATCTTTCACCTAATAATTGAAGCTCATCAAGCCAAGACATTTTCATGTGTATATCATGAATGTTTTAGGACTATTCTTGGGGTGTTTGCGGTATATGTTAACATTCATATGTACTAAAGAAATTGAACTATTTCAGTGGCTTTGGTGCTCATCTTGTTGAATGTGTGTTGTATTTACTTGAATTATCGTTGTGTCTATGTGAACTATTTCGCTAGATAACTAACAAATCTTTATTGCTCTCATGTGTCTTTTCTAGGTTAGTACTATTACTTCCTTCCAGAGACTCACTCTTCTGTCCCCTCTCATGAAGGTCTCCTTTTTCACATTACAATTGGTGTTTCATAGTGTCAACTCACTTGCAGATTCCATAGGATATGTGTGTAATTTCTTATGTTATTCATTGTAGCCAAAGCAAACCTTGAGTTATGGTGGTCGGGTCGATACTCTATATGGGGCTCCTCCAAACAGTGTGAGGTCTAATTGGGACTTCACATCAGGAAGACCCCTATATGTTGGTGGTATCCAACACCCTCAACACAACCTTATACTCTTTTTGTTTTATTGAATTTTGTACAAATTTAATTTTCTTTTGTTATTAATATTATTATTGTATATATGTTATTTTTGTTGAAAATCTTAATTGAGTTGACATAATCAATATTATTCTTTATGTTTCATTAGTTATGTTGAAATTGTAGCAAGGAATGGCTTATTTGACTTGTGCCTTATTCAAATATGCTAATTCAAATTCAGTCTCATAGATACTTGAGTTAGTTGTCAGTTAACATGTGTGGTGTGGTTTGTCACTAGTTTATTGTCAGTTAACATGTGTGGTGTGGTTTGTCACTAGTTTATTGTCAGTTAATTCGAGTTAGATGGCTTTAGTTGAGTTGTGTACTAGTTGATAACTAAAATTTAGCTATCTAGTGGAGTTAAACTCTAGTGTTTGTCACATAACTGATCTCTAGTTCTAGAATAGAGATAGGTTTGAGTTCTTGAGTTTAGTTGAGTAGTTTGAATTTTGGGAGAACTTTTCAAATGAAGCTATGTAGAGGATTTTATATCCTGTCCTCGTAAGAAAAGTTTCGGGTTGACTCTCCACCCATCATCAGGGACTAAGAATTTGAGTGATCACAAACGAGCATTGTGTATTCATTATAGAAGAAAGATTTAAAACTAGTCGTTAAATAATAATATTATAATAATAAACTAGGAAAATTGAATAACTGTGAAAACGTACACTCTCTCAATTTGACTTTTATTAACTCAATTGACTCTCAGTTAACTAGTTGCAGCTACTAAATTTAGCCCTAGTAGGCCATGCAATTCAAATTTCCTATTCAGATTGAATGAAGGCACAAATATATTTATTCATTGTACATAAGTTTTTGTGTAGAGAGCTTGAGAAGCAAGCATAGCAATTCTTTTGGGAATTGCACAAGGAAATAGGAGAAATTCTTATCTTTAGGGGCAAATTTGAGCTAGGAAATAGGAGCTCCTAGCAGGCCTTATTTACCTAAGTGTTGGGCAAGTCTTGAAGAGAGTTGATTAGTATTGCAGGGAGCTTCAGGCTTGAAGCAAATTATATGTAATAGGTCAGAATGCTCAGTTGATTTAATACAAGCAAGAGTGGTTTTTCCTAGTTGGGTTATCCAGATAAATTTTGTGTTCTATGTGTGCTTGTGTTTCTATTCATTGTTTTCTTTCCGCAAATTTTTGGTAGAGAAACCTTATGTCTTTTGTTATCAATTTTATCTCATTAGCAGTTGCAAGGTTTCAAGGATTTTCTACAAATTAACCGACATATGTTTTTTAATGTTATGATATATGACAACATCTCCCTCATCATCTATTGGGTTGTACAACACCTCTCGGTGCAATGAGTTAGTTCCTTTTACAAGAGATGCCATCCAAAAATGTAGGTAAGCGTCACTTGGGTTTTTCACAAGGTTTTCCTACAAAAGAAAATATGTGTGTATCAAGGAGAGATCCCTCGTTAAGGTATCATAGGTCCATCTTAGCCCAAATTTATTAAATGCCTAAAAGGATAAAAAAATAAATGAAGCACATATCTCTAAAAAATTCTAAATTTTATAGGACTTTGATCATTTCTAATTTGCCATAGCATATGTATGAATGTTTGTTGTTAAACTCCTTTTTTTCATGTATATGTGTGTGTCCTCTTTAATATTAATCATGAAATTTTATTGCTTTTAAGTGTAAAAAATCTCGTATGGTTACCCTTGTGTAATATACTCATGTTTTTTGGGAGTGGAGGGATCATTATAGATCCCAGTGGACATAAGAAATTAGTCTTAATGGGGAATAGGGAAAATGAAAAATAATCAAGTTGAATCACTTGCTTTAGTTTAAGGATTGAAGCTCCTTGATTCAAGGTGGATCATGAAGTTGATTGTTATTGGAAACTTTAATCATTGTAAGGCACATGTGCAACTTCTTCCATCACTAGATTGCAAGTTAGAAATGATCATCTCTAAAATCCAATTAGAGGTAAAGATATTTTATAAGGTTGATTTCTCTCACATTTTAAGAGCCCAAAACCATTAAGCTAACAAGTTAGCTAATGAACCTTTTACTTAGAGGTTGGGAAAAGAAGGATAAATAGGGGAAGAATTATATCCTCTATCCATTTATTTTATTCATGAGTTATAATCTAAAGTTTATCATGCATCCAAGATTGACAAGTGGCAACGTGAATTCATTATGATAGGTCAAGACTTAAAGTAGGGTGGTTCACATCTACATTCCCACACTTCGCATTTGATTTGGGAGAAGGCTCATATGTTATCTAGATCATCAATGATGGATGCAAGAGGGATATTTTCAAATACCGACCGAGTGATTCCTCCTTTTGGTTCATGCTTAATTCTGGTGTATATATTGTATTTTTCTTATTGTGGTTTTGTGGGATGAGTTCAACATTTGTGGGAATGATATGTGGGACAAGCTCAACATCCATGAGGAATAATTTCTTTGGTCCTGTTTCAGAGGTAAGTGGGTGGATTTTGATTAGGAATTTGGATTCTACAATTATTCTTGTTTATGCTTGCATTTCTATTGAAATGTTAACCTATGTTTGTGGATTCTTAGTATGGGCTTGGAAGAATATAGAGGTAAACTCAATGAGGAAGATAGAGGTATTCAGGGTAGAGTGGAGTTTCCTCTAATTTCTATTCATATAATTGGAATGTGGGATGATGGAAAATTACTCTCGCCCAAGATAATACCCTATTTGTGAAACCATGGGTATCCGTCAAGTTTTAACTAGATATGAGAGTCTGTTGTTGGATAGTTAAACACCTAATTTTAACAAAACTAAGTGAATGTATTCACAAGAGGAAGCCCATAACAATGAGTATGCAAAAATTATAGTGTCGGTAACTCAAAAAATTTGAAATTGATAAGTTCAAGATAGAGTGCATTGTTCTTTAGCATATGATAACAAGTTTGGTGAAAATTTCACAGTTAATAACTACATTCCAAAGGCTATCAATTGGATCAATTATAGGTGAAGGTTAAGGGGAATAATCAATGCACAAATATATTAGGAGAATGGACATGGAAGATATGGAGCAAGAATCCAATCTAGGCTCTAAGAATTAGAATTGAGCACATATCAATCATTTCTCTCCTTAACGTTAGGTTTTCTATATGATTTGCAATACTCTTTGGGTACTCAATTTATTGAATTTCCTGTCCATTCTTGTCTACAAGATCATACCTGCTTATGAGCTTGTATCCCATATTCACTAGCTTAGACAATATCTATGAATCCTTACACTCTCATATTTTCCTGGCCACTAACATGTATCTTCATCCCATCATCTGGCGAGCCCTGTGGTTCTTGCGTAAGCACCGCCATCTGAAACTCTAGGGTTTATGAACACGCATATGACTAATATTCATCTGCAACTCTAGGGTTTATGAACACGCATATCTAAGGTTTTGACATTTACTAGCTAGTGTTGATTTTGATTTGTTGAGGGACGCAACTAAGGACACAATGAAGCATGTCAATTCCAAGTTATGGGTCGTCAGGAATCCCCAATTCCATTGGGGGTTTCACCTCATCAATGTAGCTTGATGACCTAGATGTAAATTATCTAACAATCTCCTTTGTTACAATCGGGAGTAGACTTCTCTTTTATAATTAAGATGGTAGACCCCTCAAATGCAGACATCGTCATGACAATTGATACATAGGATTCCATATAATTGCCCAATAGTAACATTTTTCATGCCCTAATCATGATATTATAACACTTGGAGTCATCAAACCTACCATTACAAATGGAGGTATGTGAACTTACCAATATAGTAGAAAAATTGGAGGTGAAGAACATTTATCTGCAAACAAAACTGAAGGAAAGCAAGACCCTCAACCACCTCTCTAGTGAAGTCTTGTAAGTGGAATTTCTTAACCTTAAAACAAGTAGGAGGGTATTAGAACTTAGAAAGCTACATTTCTACATGAAATAGAAACACATGTTAACTCATGGGCATAGGTACTTAGAGGACAGGTTGAAACCCCCCTCCTTTGAAAATAGTTGAGGAAGTAATACAAGCTAAGCTAGTGGAGAAGCATGCTAGGTTAGCATAGGCTCCCTCTACCTCTTTCGTCCTAAAACCCCATGGTGGTTGGGGCCTTGATTCTCATGGATAGCATGGATCTCCATAGCATTTCCTAAGATAAAGGTTGGCTTGGGTACAACTCCACTCTCTTTCTTTGATCTAGGCCCACAAAAATCGACTTCAAGCCCTGAAAGTTGAATGTAAACTATTCTCTCTCCCAAATAAGTTATTCCTTGATTAAGATATCATTATATCATAGGTTAAGGAGCTCTCCAAAGAGATAGTTACAATAACATGCAAAGCAGGGAAAATGGGGAAGTCATCCAAAACCTTGGAGTAGTTATTTGGAACTCTTTTCCACCTAGGTGGGAATCCCGTCCTAGGGTTTCCAAATGTTGGGCCCAACAACAGAGGGGAAATATTGCAGGAATCTCCATTAGTTGTTGGATTGGAAATGGGTCTTTCTAGTCATCACTGGGTCTCATGTATGATGCCTTGAGGTTGTCAAATGTTCTATTCATCACTAAGACTCATGAGAGATCTATTTGACCTCTCCCAAGCATCATATGGTACCATTAATTCTCAACATGCATACAAGAGAGGAGGAGCTCTAATGATATTAGGGGCTCAAGCAGAGTTGCTTATTTTGTTAGAGACTCCCTCTATAGTGTTAGAAAATCAAAGGGAAAGTAGATTTTCTTACTTAGTAATTACTTGTGAGATTTAATGTTATTTATTATATTAGTTATTATTTCTTCTTCATCAAGCAATTACACAAACTATTCTTACAAGATCACAAAGAAGTAAGAGACACACATATTTAGGCTTTCAAGCTAGGGAAAAACCCCTCAAAAGGGGAAAATCCGACAATCTTCTTCTTATTGAATCAATTCAAAATGAGATATCCAACCCAAGACCAAAAACTTACTTAAAGTTTCCATGTCAACCCTCCTCTCAAGTCAAAGTCCAATACAATCAACTTCCTTCATTCTACTCAAAATATAATCAACCATTGTCAAGCTTTACTTCAGTCTTGACCTTGTCACAAACTTCAAGAAACTCAGATTTTCAAGCTTGACAAAAGATGAAGGATACTTCATATCTTCTCGACCCTATCACAAAACTTCAGGATACTCGCATGTGTACTATAGTGAATCATAATTAGGGTTTGGTCTTCTTGTTCTTTTACTCTCCTTGTTTCTTCTGAACTTTGGCTTATTCTTCCTTCTTATTATCACAAAATTCAGCTTGTTTGTTCAAAATTTCATGGATCCAATTGGTTGAAGTTTCACTTATATATATAGTTGTCCACGAGGTATCAAACAACCTCATAGGCTGAATTTGACTAAGAGAGGGTTGACTTTAACTTTTTGACTCTTTTAGACAAAAATGAAATTCCTTTCTTTTTCTTAGAAAACGTAAAAAGTGACATGACTCAATAACAAAGGATTTTGACTCTTTTTTACTTTTAAAGCATGAAGAACATGCTCAGATAGAAATAGAATAGAAAATAGATTTATTAATAGATTTTCTTTCATTATGAATACTAACACTAGTTACATTTTTCCAACACTCCCTCTTAACTAGGGAGGTATTCATAATGACTCAACAGGTCTATCTCAAGTTAAAATATTCACATAAGAAGAGATATATATTGATAAGCATCAACAATGATATTATCATCATAGCTAACATTGTCACATTACTAAGGCCTTGACAGGTACACTTTATCTTTCCACAAGACCAGAGCTCAATGTTAAGAGGCATTCCATGGGACACCACACCGCCTCACCGAGATACATACTCCACCTAGGATACCCAGAGTATATCCTCGACTGGACCATTTCCCTCAAGGAAATGTTTGTCCATCAAACCATTCTTTATCCAAGTCCATGTACTTGAATTAGGATCTCCAACCTAATCCATCGCAATACATGATTCAAGAATGTTTGTCCAAGATGCTTATCCAATCCACCATTCTCCTTATCCATGTTCATGTACTTGACTTAGGATATCAATCCTAATTCATTATAATACCTATCACAAGGAGAACCATGCTTATTCAATCCATTCTTCCTATCCATGATGCATGCACTAAACTTAAAACGGTTAGTTCTGACCTAGTACATGACATAGGGAGAACTAGTGTCCAACCTTGCTCCCTCTCAATTTGAGAGGAGAAATCCATGCTCATTCCCTCTCAAATAGGGAGAATACACCAACAAGCTTCATCTTGTGCTGAAAGTACTCATACTTCTCTTACATCAGCTACCTGTTATTGTTGTAGCTTCCTCAACCAACCTTCCTATAACTGTGTTTGCTCATCTTGCAACTTCTTGAACTAAGACTCCAAATCTGCCACTTAATAGTCTATAATATTGTACATGAGGTCTTCACTTACTGCATTTTGAATAATGTCCAACACTACTTCCTGCACTTCTTCCTGCCTTGAAGATAGTTCATTACACAATTCCTTCCATTGACTCATTATCACAATACAAGGTTAGTCAATGTATTTCTCAATCAACTTTGAAGACAACTTGGATGACCTATCCAATCAGTCTCTATTAGTCAATGAAAATCCATAGACACAAATAATTTCACCCTCTAGTTTCTTTTCTTGTTCCTTCAAGATAGCTAACTCTTGGGGACTTCACCAAATAGCTCTCTAGCATATATAAGGCAACTCCAATATCTATGTTCATGAGCTAGACAGTGTGCCTTCTTGCAGTGGCTTGTCACATCAAAGTCATTGTATATAAGGTCTTCATAATACAACCCTCTTAAAAATGATTAGTCATGTTAACTATTATACTTAGGGCACACATCAATCAACTACCCTCACACCAATGAATCCCTTCCTGAATTCACTAAACTTAGAGCATCACCAACAACCCACACTTCTATAAATTGTCTCCTCAATTTACATAGAATTCAGTAGCAAGTCTTCCTCTTGTTCACTATATAAGGGCACAAACACTGTTGTCCAAAATATTTAGGATAGACCTACCGTAACCATGCATTATCAAAATGAAAGAAAAGACACATACCTTGAACTGAAGTCTTACTCTACTCCCACAAAGTCTCAATTATATGACAAAAGACTGAGGTTTTTCAGCCCTCTTGAGGACACTTGAAACAACTAGATGTCAACCCTAATAAACAACTCTAAAAAAAATTCTCTAGTTGTGGTCTAGATCCTCCTTAAAGCATCCTTCTTGCGCTGCCTCTTGAGGACTGATATTGCATTGTTTCAAGCCTTTCGACCCCTCCAAATGAGGACTACAAAACCATCGGTCCTCTTGCAAGAATGCATAGAGACTCGACCTTATTTCTGAGGTCTTTTCCACCACTAAACTTGCACCAAGGCTACCCAGAACTCTTCTTTAAGGTTTGATCTGCCTGTTTCCAAATTCGGCCTCAAGTATAATCATAGAAAGATACTCAAACAAACTTCTTCCTTCTTCATTGGTTGATTTAGATATGTGGCTCCTCTAGATGCTCTCCTACTACTAGGGTTGATTTTATAAACTAGGTTGTCTACTCCTCCCTCTTTCCATTAATTCTGATGAGGGAGTTAACTCTCCTTTTAAACATGTCTTCAAGTTTCATTTACAAATGCTAGACTATCTTCTAAGCTTTATGTTACGAATCTGGTGCATGGTACACCAATCATCAATTCCATGATTTCTCAATAGTAAAGATCTCTAGGATCTTCCTTTTGTTTCTTTGAAGGCTCTTCATCCTCAGATGTTAATGCATCATAACTTTCCTTCCTTTGATTGTTCTTAGGTTTCTTAGGACAATCTATTTTGTAGTGTCCATATTCATGAAAACCAAAGGATTGGACTTTGGGCATGTCTCTATTTTTTTTTTCCTTCTTATCAAAATTCTTCTTTGATTTAGCCACAAAAGGCTTGAGAGGTTTCATTGACAAGTTGAGAATTGACTCTAGCCTTTATTCTGGATTGTTCTATTGAACATTGAGCCCATAATTTTTCAAATGATGGAGCATCTTTTCTTGCATAGATAATGCTTGCAAAACCAAACCACTTGTAGAGTCTCTACTTTACACCTTATCATCCATCATTACCTACTGTTTTCATCACTTTCCTCTCTCTTTTGCCTCATTTTCCACCCAGATCATTACATTAGTTGTCATTAAACATGATCAAGTGAGCTTTGCTAATGGGTGATTGTTTTGTTTAGTTTTTGACATACTTACAGGCATTCCGCAGCCATCTGCTGATTCCGCAGCCATCTGATGATCCCGCAGCTATTTTGTTGATCTCAAGGTTCCACGTGCTATTTTGCAGAACGAGCCACGTGGGCATGTTGGAATATATGTGCTCGAGGTTCCTGTGCCATCAGTTCAGCCAGCCACGTCATCTGTACCTCCGGTCAAAGGGGGTCAAGTTACGGTCAAATAAAGGCAGCTTAACGTTGATGCGTAAGCTGTTTGGTCACGTCGGTGGAAAGGATGACTTGTCCGTGTTTTGAAAGCCGTGGGGAACATGATCTAATGCTGGATTCATTGCCCATATCGACCAGGACCTCCAGCTCGACCATGAAGCATATGACGTGTTCACTGCACCTTTAATACGCATGAATTTCAGTTTATTTTCTGTTTTATGCTTTGCGCATTAGGCCATCTTGCAGATGCCTATAACTACTTGCGTCTGCGTACGCTTATGTTAACTTTTTAGCTGCTGTAGTTTATGAACTTGTGAGAATTTTAGCGCTTTTCTAAACTCTGTTTTTATAGAGCTGTTCCAGCACTTTTAACTATGTATTTCTGCATATGAAGTAATGGAAACAGTGCTGATTTGAAGTTTTAAGAGCATCTGAGTTTTCTGTGGATAATATGAATGGAGGGCCCCTGTTCGTATTAGCCTTGTAAAGTATTTTTATGTTTATACTTCTGCAATTTCTTTATTCTACATGTAGCATTTCCTTTCTTGAGTTATGTACAGCTTGACTTCTTTTCATTGCTGCAGCCTTTATTTTCACTGATCAGATTTGCTTCTTTGCAGGTTTTTACCCGAGATTGAGTGTGTTGTATTTGCTTTAATATCTAATGGTAGTTGCAGTTGTCTTGTTCATAATGCTGCCCTTTTTACTCTGTATTCTAGACTAGTTTTTAGCTTAGTTTTACAAGTTGGATGCTAACTAATTTATGTTCTCTTTATCATGAATGGTTTATCTTTCAGAGAACAGAACACTAATTAATTGCAGCTTGTTTTTTAGTAGTCTTGGCTTGTGGCACTAATACTTTTTCCACTTGTTACACATAATCACACATGTAGGAAGCAGTATGATGGAAAAGGCTTAGTAGTGCTATAATTTGTCACTTAGAGTTTTTATCAATTCTTGGATTTGTCTTCAGCTACTTCCTAATCGTGTTTTACGCAGTACTATGTGGTAGAAGCAGGGAGTTAGGAAGAGATAACCATTATCATCAATCCTTGAAGTGATTTTCTTGTTTCTTTTATTTGCAGCAATATGGGTAGAGACTAATGCCATTAGAACGTGGTCATTTACTTTCAAGTCATTTCAATTTATTCATTTCTTTCAAGTTCTTTTCCTTTACAAATTCAGCAAGTAATTAGAAATCACCAATCACACACTTTCACTCATCTAGAACTCACTTTTCACACACTTGCACTCATCTGTCTATAATCATCACTCCATCTTAGGAAGATAAGTTAACCATAAACAACAACCCAAACGACAAAAGCTCTTAGAAAGTTGCTTAAGTACATATAGTACACCTTCACTTCATC
Organism: Pinus tabuliformis; assembly: GCA_031772625.1. NCBI lineage: Eukaryota > Viridiplantae > Streptophyta > Pinopsida > Pinales > Pinaceae > Pinus > Pinus tabuliformis. The sequence continues at coordinate 1,314,228,077 of CM062820.1, forward strand.
AGCTTACGAGCCCCGGGTTGACAATTAATGACATCAATTTAGAAACACTAAATTGACTAAACACCACTCCTTTGGTAAGGCATTGTCTGCCACTATAATTAGTTGTGAATCAGATATTTTCTCACCAGTTTCTTGAAGTTGACCTTTAATTTTTTATATCTTCTTGAAATAAGAAGATATAATGTCTTCTTTTGTCATCTTTGATTGATATAGTTGAGTTCTGAGGGCTATCATGTGACTTGTTGTAGTGATGGAGTATAATTTCACCAAGGTATCATGGACTTCTTTAGGTGTAGATAATTCTGATACATAAGTGATAAGGTGATCTTTGATGGACCAAGAGATTTATTTGAGCCTTAATCTCCCTTTTTTCATATTTTTCCATTTCTTGAGCGTTCTCTTTATTTGGTATTGGAACCTTCCCTTAAAAAAATTTCATGACATCATTCTCTCTAAGGAATAAGTCATTTCTCTTTTTCCATGCCTTGAAATTGGATTCTCCTTCTAACTTATTGCTTTCCTTGCACATAAATGCCATTGGATTAAACATAATGACTTGGAGGTGAGTTGTTTCCAAAATATATCTTCAGTTATGACTGTTAAAATGATGATCTTCTTGGGCTACTACAATGATGATCTTCTTGTCTCTTCCTTGTAAGAGTGTCTCCTCTTCACCTTAGCTTTAATATCATGTTAGAAAATCAAAGGGAAAGTAGATTTTCTTACTTGGTAATTAGTTGTGAGAGTTAATATTCTTTCTTATATTAGTTATCGTTTCTTCTTCATCAAGCAATTACATAAGCTATTCTTCCAAGATCACAAATAAGTAAGAGACACAGATATTTAGGCTTTCAAGCCAAGGAAAAAGCCCTCAAAAAGGGAAAACCCAACAATCTTCTTTTTATTGAATCAATTCAAAATGAGATATCCAACCCAAGACCAAAGACTTACTTAATTTTTTTGTGTCAGTCCTCCTCTCAAGTCAAAGTCCAATATAGTCAACTTCGTTTGTTCTACTCGAAATATAATCAACCTTCGTCAAGCTTTACTTCAGCTACGAAGGTCTTGGCCTTCTCACAAACTTCAAGAAACTCAGATTTTCGGCCTTGATAAAAACTACAGGATACTTCAGATCTTCTTAACCCTGTCACAAAAATTCAGGATACTTGCATGTGTGACTGTAGTGAATTAGAGTTAGGGTTCAGTCTTCTTTTTCTTTTACTCTCCTTGTTTCTTCTGAACTTTGGCTTATTTTGCCTTCTTATGATCACATAATTCAACTTGTCTTGTTTAGAACTTCATGGATCCAATAGGTCGAAGTTACACTTATATATATCCATGAGGTATCAAACAACCTCACATGCAGACTTTGATTGAGAGAGGGTCGACTTGAACTTTTTGACTCTTTTAGACAAAAATGAGATTGATTTTTTTTCTTACAAAATGTCAAAAGTGACATGACTCAATAAAAAATGATTTTGACTCTTTTTTTCTTTTAAACCATGAAGAACATGCATGGATATGAATAGAATAGAAAATAAATTTATTAATCGCTTTTCTTTCATTATGAAGACTGACACTAGTTACATTTTTCCAATACATAGTAGGGTATCTCTGGTGGAAAAAAATGAGTTTGAGTTAGAGGTGTCTCCCCACTCCCTATGGACATTTACATTGTAATTCTGTACTTCCCTCTATCTTTTTTATCATTTGCTATTCATGACTCTAACGAAGATACCTTTGTATATTTGTATGCTAGTATCACCCAATATTATGTGACTAGGGAAGTTAAAGTGACTTTAATGCCCACACAAAAGCCCTCCAAATTCTTCTCCAAGATTGGTCAAAGGATGTATTATGTACCCAAGAGATAGAAACAATGTTAGTGGGCATAGTCAAATGTTAGATGATGAATTGGGACCTCTCACAACCTTGGACAACACCTCCTACAACTAGGAGAGTCTTGTGAGTTTTCAATTCTTGATGGGCTCCCCTATCTCCTAGATTCTTGCTTTTTCACATGTCACCCTCACGAGGGAGGGGTGAGTGTTGTTGATTATGTCCTATCTAGAAAGAATTTACTACCCTTTATTCACCACTTGACTGTCTCCCCTATCCACCTTGTGGACTAAGATTTTCCTTCCTTCTACCTTCAACAAACAACCTCCATTATCATACCACACCCCTAATCCCCATGGTGTACCCCTCATTACTTTCCATTTTGAGGAGGAGGATCAATACACCTTTACTGGCCACCTCCACTAGATGCTCCCCTCTGTGAGCCAATTCTCCTCACTAGACTTTCCTTCTACCAAGTACACCTTTCTCTCATCCATAATTTGGGACACAACCCTCGAGTCCTACTCTCACTCCACCTAATCCACTTCCACCACCCTAAGAAACAAACTCTTATCCTATGAGCTATTAGTATGATGAATATTGCAAGGTTCTCCACCACTAGCTTCATTAGGCACTCACCCATGCTCAAACATCTTACCCCAACATTAAAACCTCTTATCATCATCTTATTCATTGCAAGAATTACCTCTTTGTATCTAAGTGGATATGGGACTTGTGTACCTTCGTTATTCAATCCCATAAAGATCTATGGTGCACAATATTCCCCCACAATTGCACCCTCCCATCCAACCTTAACTTTGTCTCACTATTCTTGCACATCCCACCCTCTATGATATACTTTGGTAACCCTAGACTCAAGTTACATATCCACCTTCTTCATCCTTCTTGTTCAAAAGTAAGGACATCAAAGAGGTTGTGTGATGAACAACAACAAAGCAACAGATGAGGATGGCTATCAAGAAGAGTTTTTTAAACACGACCTTTTCCAATGGTTCCTTACTTAGTTGATATCTTTGACCATGTGATCCATATAGTTTTTCCATTAGTATGTCCACATCACATCATTTACCCAATGCACAAATTAGGACTCAACTCCAATACCAATAACTAAAGGATGATCATGGTGGACCAAGAATTCTCAAATCTCTATGCTACAATTATCCACTTAAAGTGCTCCAATGGGCTTGAGCAGTGACATCTCAGAGCTAGTGGACAGACCAGATTTTTTAGGTTTTAACCCCATATAGAAATTACCTGCATACGAATTCTAAAACACAGAAAATAAACAATGCGAGAGCATAACACATAAAACACATATTCACAGAGATTTTCCCCTGGATCCAAAAACCGGGACTACTAGATTGATTTTTCATTATGTCCCTTTCAATGTTACAATACATATTTATACATGTCGAAGCATCCAATACCATGGACCAAAAACCATCGCGTCCAAAGCCATGTGTGAAAACCATGCACAAAACCATAGGTGGGTCTGCCCAACCTAATATAGGGTCCAAAAAAAAATTTCCCAGGGCGCTGCCCCGGACGCCATTGAGGGGGGCTACCCATCCCCCTCAAAACCCCCCCTGACCCCCCACTGCGCAACGAAGGGGGGTCTCCGGCCCCCCTCTAACCCCCCGGTTCACTACGTAGGCTAGTCATGGAAAGAATATAACACAACCCAACATTCTCCCACTTGTTGTTTTCTTTCCATAGGAGAGCTGAGTCATTTATCCAGACCTGCAACGCCCATTGTTTCTCTACACCAAGAGAACTTCTCAGAGCTCACAGATTTTGTCAATGCATCTGCAGTATTCTTCAAAGTGTCCACCTTTACCAACAACACCTTTCTGTCTTCTATCATATCCCTCACAAAGTGATACTGAACATCAATGTGCTTTGTCTTTAAATGATAAGCAGGGTTCTTTGCCAAGAAAATTGCACTTTGGCTATCACAGTCTATCCTTATAGCTCCCTATACTAACCCCATACTTGAACACAATCTCTGCAACCAAACTGCTTCCTTGCTTGCATGAGTGGTTGCCATGTATTCTGCCTCTATAGTTGATAGTGCCACTACAGATTGTTTCTTACTCATCCAACTGTATGCACCTCCAAATAGGTTAAACACATACCCACTTGTAGATCTTCTCTGATCCAGATCTCCAACCCAGTCTGCATCAACAAAGCCACGAATATCCAACACTCTGTCCAATCCTGGTCTTCTTTGGTAGCACAAACCATAATCACTAGTGCCACGCAATTACCTGAAAACCCGCTTCACTGCTGTCCAGTGCTCCTTCCCTGGTTTTGACATAAACCTGCTCAATACTCCCACTGCATGTGCAATGTCTGGTCTAGTACAGACCATTGCATACATCAGGCTACTGACTGCACTTGCATATGGAACATGGCACATGTCCTCTTCCTCTTCTTGTGTCTTGGGACACTGTTCAACAGATAACTTCACGCCTACAAGAATAGGAACCTTCACCGGTTTACTATCCTACATATTAAACCTCTGTAGTATCGTGTCGATATACTTCCTTCGGTTTAACCAAAGCTTCCTCTTTGCCTGATCTCTTTTAATTTCCATGCCCAAAATATAGTTTGTAGGACCAAGATCTTTCACGTCGAATTTGGAGGACAATTGGGTATTCAAATCCTGGATAATTTCTTTGTCATTCCAACCAGCAACATATCATCCACATACAAGACTAGACAAATAACACGGTCACCAATTAATTTAAAATACACACAGTGATCTGCTTTGCTTCTGGTGAAGCCAACTCCCCATATAAATGTATCAAATTTTTGATACCGCATCCTTGGTAACTGTTTTAACCCATACAGAGACTTCTTTAACTTGCATACCAGTTCTTTCTTACCTTTCACTGCAAAACCTTTAGGTTTCTTCATGTAGATCTCCTCTTCCAGATCCCCATGAAGAAATGTTGTCTTCACATCCATCTGTTCTACCTCAAAATCAAAAGCAACAGCAATAGATAAAAGTAATCTAATAGAAGCTACCTTGGCAACAGGAGAAAAAATATCACCAAAATCAATTCCCGGCACCTGGGAATAACCTTTTGCTACCAACCGAGCTTTGTATTTATCCACCTTTCCTTCTGCATTTGTCTTCTTCTTGAACACCCATTTGCTGCCAATGGGTTTCCTTCCAGCCGGCAACTCCACCAGATCCCATGCCTCATTTTTGTGCAAAGATGCCATTTCATCAACCATGGCCTCTTTCCATAATTTTCCATCCTCTGAATCTACTGCTTCCTTCACAGTTCTAGGATCATCATCAGTAATAGATAAAGCAAAATTTGAACAGAAAGCATATGGACTATACCTTTCTGGCTACCTTCTTTCTCGAACTGATCTTCTCACACCTGGAGTTTGTGGCTCTTCATCTTTTGATTCCTCTTCTGCTGTAGAGTTTGATTCTTCCTCCTTTAGCTCAAACTCTATCTTCTCAGGTTCCTTTGGTTGGACTTCATGTTTAATAGCATTCTTCACCTCTCTGAACACCACATCTCAGTTGTACACAACCTTCCTTGTTACTAGGTTCGAAAGCTTATAACCCTTTAAACCATCCTTATACCCAATAAAGATGCACTTTTCAGATTTACTATCTAACTTTGTTCTTTTCTCCTTTGGAACATGTACATGTGCATCACATCCAAATACCCTCAGATGTGAAAGAGAGGGTTTCTTACCAGTCCATACCTCTTGTGGAGTCTTATCCTCCAACGCTAATGAAGGTGACTTGTTGACTAGGTAACATGCAGTCTCCACCGCCTCTACCCATAATTCCTGTCCTAACCCGACACCACTGAGCATGCTTCTTTCCCTTTCCATCAACGTCTTGTTCATTCTTTTTGCAACTCCATTTTGCTCAGGTGTGTATGGAGTAGTCTTCTGCCATGCTATACCACACTTCTTACAAAATTCTTCAAATTCCTTACTGCAAAACTCTCCATTGTTATCTGACCTCAACACCTTTATCTTCTTCTCTATCTGGTTTTCCACTAGAACCTTAAATTCTTTAAACCTGTCAAAGACTTCAGATTTCTTCTTAAGGAAATATATCCATGTATTCCTTGAGAAGTCATTTATAAATGATACATAGTACACAGACTTACCCAGTGATGGAACCTTCACAGGTCCAAACACATCACTGTGCACAAGCTCTAATATCTGTTTCGCCCTCTTACCACCAAAGGGGAAACTCACCCGATTCTGCTCCCCATATACACAATTTTCACAGAAATCAAAATTCATAGAGCTATTACTCATACCTTCTACCATACCTTTACCATGAAGTATTTGAAGGCCCTTCTCTCCAATATGTCCAAGCCTTTGATGCCACAGCATGGTCTTCTCTCTAGAGACCACTAGATTTTCTGCTCCACTTTCAGGAACCATAGAATTGTTGCACCCATCAACAACAGTGCTACCTTACAGCTTGTATAGAGTTCCAATCCGAACTCCCCGCATCAATACCAGTGCTCCTCGAACCATCTTGCAGGTATCCTTCTCAAACACTATTTTTACAGCGGCATCATCCAGCTTGCTTACAGAAATCAAAGTTCTAGCCAATGCAGGAATATCTAGAACACCCGGAAGTGTTCTAACCCTTCCACCTTGCAACTTTAACTTTAATTTTCCGCGACCAACAATTCTAGCCTTCCTATCATCCCCTAAGAAGACATCACCACCATTGTATTTCTCATACTCGAAGAACCACTCTCTATGGGGAGTGAAGTGAAAGGATGCACCTGAGTCAATCAACCATGCCTCATGATCTACATGTGTACTTGAAGAAGCCAAGTACACATCCCCACCTTCATCTGAGGTGTTCGCCTATGCAGAAGGAGCATCATCAGATCCCTTTCCTTTATCGGGAGCTTTAGATTTACAATCCCTTTTGCAGTGCCCTTCCTTTCCGCATTTCCAGCACACCACCTTTACAGGCTTTCCTGGAGATTTAGATCTCCCTCTAGATTTAGACCTCCCACTCAATGACTTATTTTTGTTTTTGTTCTGGGACCATCCTCGTACAGACAAGGCATCACCATTCTGGCTCTCCATATTTTTCCGTCTCATTTCCTCCGTCAGCAAGGATGAGACTATTTCATCAAACTGCAAGGCAACTTCATTGCTACCTATTGCAATAACCAGACTATCCCACGAATCTGGTAGAGAACACAACAAACTGTTGCACTTCTCTTCATCTGAAATTTTAATATCAACAGATAATAATTGACTTACCATAGTATTAAATGCATTCAGATGCTCTATCACCAAGTTTCCATCTTTCATCCTCAGGTTATACAACTTTTTCCGTAGGAAAAATTTATTCACCAAAGACTTAGATTGGTACAAAGTCCCTAACTTGTCCCACAAAGCCTTCGTTGTAGCTTCCCCTGATACATTCAACAATACTGAATTTGAGACACACAATCGTATTGTGCTCTTTGCCTTCCGATCCAACTTCTTCCATTCTTCATCAGACACTCCCGTTGGTTTAGTACCCAGATCTACCGCGATCCACTGATCTTTATCCACCATTAGATCCTCCATCTTGAGTTTCCACAACTCAAAACTCTGACCATTAAATTTCTCGATCTCTATCTTTCCACTGCTCGCCATCTTCTTTCACCACCAGAATCGATCTCGCAAATCTCCCACTGAAGAGGGTCTACCACAGGCCCGAGCGAAACCCCTCAGCAACAAAGGTGTCCCCTTGAAGCCAAAATAGCTCTAGTACCAAATGTAGGTTTTAACCCGTACAGAAATTACCTGCATACGAATTCTAAAACACAAAAAATAAACAATACGAGAGCATAACACATAAAACACATATACATAGATATTTTCCCCTAGATCCCAAAACTGGGACTACCAGCTTGATTTTTCATTATGTTCCTTTCAATGTTACAATAGATATTTATACATGTCAAACTATCCAATACCATGGATTGAAAACCATTGTGTCCAAAACCATGTGCGAAAACCATGCACAAAACCATAGGTGGGTTTGCCCAACCTAATACAGGGTCCAATTTTTTTTTCCCTGGGGCGCTGCCCTGGACCCCCTGCTGCACAATCGACGCAACGAAGGGGGGGCTCCGCCCCCCCTCTAACACCCTGGTTCACTACGTAGGCTAGTCGTGGAAAGAATATAACACAACCGAACAGATATTGACCTAATCATCAAATTATTGATCAAATCCTTACACTCAGGGCCATCATTGACGAAGCTAGTCATCACTCTTCAATATTTTACTACTATTTTGTGGACTTTCATAAAGTTATTGATTCTATCCCTAGGGAGGCTTTATTCTAGATACTTAGAGACATTGGCATCTTAGAGACACTATTGTTAACCATAATGTGACTATAGAGTCAATCCTTGTATTTTTCCACCCATTAGATGGCCTATTAGATTTCATCTAGAGTAATATTGGGGTTAAACAGGGTGACTCCTTGTCCCCCACGTTATTTGGGATCTACATTAACGAGTTGAAGTCCTTCTTAACTGAACACATGTAGGATGGTGATGGTTTCCTTCTACATCATGTCCTAATTTCTATACTTTTGTTTGAAGATCATGCGGGATTGCAATAATAACTAGATGCCCTTGTATTTTTCTATGATCTTCATTAGTTTATAGTCAAAATAGGTAAAACCAAGGTCATGTCTTTGATGCATCAAAGAATATTCTCTTTGATGACCAATTATTTTCCAAAGGTGAGGATATCAAGATCACCACTACATATAATTACCTAGGGGTATTATTCATAGTTCCTCACTTCAATTTGTGGCATGCACTTCAACCCTGAATCAATAAGGGATATGGGTCCTTGGCTCTTCTAGAGAGACATTATTTTCAACATCACTTTGAGGACATATCATCCAAGATATCACTCGTGGACACTCTTGTTTTCCCCATAGTTCTATATGGATCTAAGGTTTGGTTACCTAGTTTACTAGAGTCTAATTAGTCCTCAATAGAGAGTATATATCATCCTCATCTATTCTTGATTTGATGCAAATATACAATTCCTCAACCCATCATCCTTGCATAGTTTGGCACTCACCTGTTTCACCTTGATCTAGTGTTCAATATTGTCTCACTTCTACATCATGTCTCATGTTTCATTGATATAATGCAAAGGGATGATAGATATCCATACTTGGCGCAACATTCTTCAGAGTCCATTAGAGAATTTATTCCTTCAACTTGGTCTTGATGTTGGTGCATTGGATTATCAGATCTTCTTTCGTTAGTTGGTCTTACATTGGATTGGCTTCCTCCATTTAGATATTCCTTATCTGCACTTGACCAACTATTACCAACTAGATAGAAGATGAATATAATAGGATATACAAAAGCAATATGTACAAGTCACTTAGATAAATCCTCAAGGTGGGTAATGTGTAAAGGTGGCCTTCTGTGAAGAGCACTTCATGATGAAGAGGGACACACTCATTATTTGTTCCCACTACATGCTTCATCATTGGATGCACACCCTTTGAATTCCCTTAGGAAATTATAGAGTTGGATCTCCTTGACTATCGATTGAGATGGACCACCGCATAGACCATTCAAGCAAGATCTACCAAGTATGTCATCTCCAAGAAATTGAGTTGGAGGAGCACTACATATTACATTGCTCCATTTATTGGGAAATATATGGGAGGTTCCATTTCTTGTTGAGGGAGATCCAAATCCTTTTTAGTTTCATCCAATACTCAAACCAGAGATGTATATCCCTTTACATGTAGGAGGCCCTTAGACTTCATAGCCACACTCTTTATCTTTCTTCTAGGCCAAATCATTTTTAGCAATTTACCTTCTTCTTTATGATGCTCCTATCAGCTAAGGGCACTGAGAGACAGGTCGATGACAATATTTCTTAAAGATACAGATCAATGTGGACTAAAGGAACCATTACCCCTCCCTAGAGACCTCATAAATATTGCTAGACCAGATCCCTTATCAATAGGCAGTTGAAATCACCTAGACATTAGAAATGAGTTATAACAACCAAGCAATAGTGTAATAGAGGGTCCAAATCTTCTCATAGCTCTTCTTTAGGGCATCATTCTATCTTGATTTTTCTCATTCTTACCGGATGTTAGGAGAGGTAGATCTAGTGGATCATGGCCTATTTCCTAGATCCTTTCCCTCTACACATCTCCCTACCTGTATAGCTACCCATGTTTGGATCTAAGAGATTTTATTTTTTCACATATAGACTTCATGTTTCTACATTACTACTTGTTTTTTAGATAGATACTTCTTAGTATGATTTCTTTGTATTGAAATCATTATACTCATTAGTGACACTAACCTATTTTTATGGTAATTTGTTTGACATTAATATAATTGTCTTAACTTGAAGCCATAGGGGAGGGTGGTCATAGACCTTGGTGGACAAAAGTAGACTTATCCTTTTCATGGAGCCTTTGACATGCTAGAAAAACTAAAGTAGAGGCTTATTCCCTTTTCCATGGGTTGCTCCAAGTTGCCTCACTAGGATTAAGTAGAATAACTATAGTGGGAAACTCGAAACATAATTCATTATCTCCAATTGGGTTCCTATATTATTGATTTGAAGTTAAGTATTGCCTTAAAAAAGATTCATTCTCTGTTAAAACAATTTATGAATCACTCCATGGTCCATGTTAAAAAAAAAACAATAAGGAATCTAACCTCCTTGTGGATAAGGGCACTAAGTTGGAACTAGGCACCCTTCTCGTTAATGAGAGGATACGCTATTATCCTATCCATTAACTCTAATGTATATTAGCAATGGACAAGGGTGGTTGGTGGAACACTTATCCAAGGTATTTGGATGCATATGGAGGAAGGTTTGTGATGTTGACTAGTTGAAATTTTGGGGAATGCAATATTTGCAGGCCTCATATGGTGGTAGGGAAACTACAGGACAACCTGGAACAATTGTGTTTATTATGCAATGTAGTCGATATGATGGTTCAACTTGTTAAAAATTACCAACAGAATGTAATTGAGAAAGATAAATTTAAAAGCAACAACAAAAAAACACAAAAACAAAATGTTTATCCTAGAAAAACTGTGATGCAGGGAAAAACCAGTTAAAAAAATATTCTATTAGTCCCTTGGCTAAAACCTGGCCAACTGAACCTTCACCACTCACATCCCTAGCACATTACAATGAAGTATTCCCAAGTTTTTTAAAGGCATCATTACCTGCAATGCATGGGAACAAAACCATGGGAAACCAAAACTATGTGCCCAAAACCACCATTGTTGACCAAGTAACTTTGACTCTTTCATTCAATCAAGTTTATCAAACAATCCCCCCTTAAAACTCTACTTGGATTTCCCTTGACCAAATTTGGCCAAACAGGCCAAGTGAACCAGCATCGCTCACCTTTAGGCTCTATCCCCCTCAAAGTTTAAATATAAGGTATCATGTAATTCAACATGCCCCCTATCATCAATGTCTAACTCTATACTTTGCTGGTAATTTCCTAGGGGTATGCATGCCTTACCAGGTCTTACAACAATATGCCCATTTACATGTAAATTTTTTCAATTTTGTCATAATAATTTATTTATTGTTGTGGTTGTTTATAATACACCACAAACATCTCTTTCTTCCATAGGTCACCCATTTCACCACTAAAAATCTACAATCTGAAGCAAACAAACCATGATAATATTCTCATTGAAGCATTTCATCAAACACTTTGCATGCATCCTTGACATAAATATAATCTCAGTAGGAGGCTTGGCATGGGTTTTCTTGTATGCCTCCTTGCACATATCCATGGCTCTTGTCATTCTCACACTTATTGATCAAAACCCACCAAGCTTCTCTCTCGGCTTTGACCTCACCCCATGGCTCTCATACCATGTTGAAGTTTTCCATTAGACCAAAAACCTGCAAGCATTAGTAAAATTCCAAACCCTTACTAATACATTGAGTGGGTGGTTAGTCTCATGTTCCCATGGTGGTAGTTAGTCCACATGACCGATTCCCAGAGATGCAACATTTAGTCCAACACCCCCCACTTGATGTAACTCGAGGAAATCGAATTGGGGAATTGATTCCCCTGAGTTACACCACTTCACCTCAAAAAAATGATCATGCGGACTAAATTCCACCATGGGAACATGGGACTAACCTCCCACTCAAGGAATAGTAAGGGTTTGGAATTTTACTAATGCTTGTGAGTTTTGTTGTAATGGAAAACCTCAACATGGTATATGAGTCATGAGGTGAGGTCAAAGCTGAGAGAGAATCTTGATGGGTTTTAATTAGCATTTGGGGGAATGAAAAGAGCCATGGATATATGCAGGGAGGTGTATAATAAAACCCATTCCAAGCCTCCTGTTGAGACTATATTTATGTCAAGTATGTTTGCAAATTGTTTGATGAAATGCTTCAATTATATGATTTATCATGGTTTTTTTCTTCAGATTGAATAATTGCGATGATGAATTGGGTGACCTATGGAAGAGAGAGATGTTGGCTGTTTATTGTAGACAACAACAATAATAAATAGATTATTATGATGGACTTGACAATTTTTACATGTAAATGGGCATATTGTTGTAAGACCTGGTAAGGCATGCATATCCCTAGGAAATTACTAGTAAAGTTTAAAGCTAGACCCATGTGATAACGAGGCATGCCAAATTACAAGATGCCATGGATATAAACTTTGAGGGGGCTAGGACATAGAGGTGAGAAATGATGGTTCACTTGGATAGTTTGGCTAGATTTGGTCAAAGGAAACCCAAGTCAAGTTTTAAGGGGGGGTTGTTAGGTAAACTTGCCTCGGTGAAAGAGTCAAAGTTTCTTGGTCAACATTGGTGGTTTTGGGCATATGGTTTTTGTTTCTCATGGTTTTGTGCCCATGGATTGCATACAATGAATCCTTTAAAAGGCTTTGGAAGAATTCATTGTAATGTGCCAAGGATGTGAGCGACAAAGGCTCACTTGGCTCAATCGTGGTAAATGAATGTACACGATTCACATGCCCCCAATTCCTTTGGGTGACGGCATGGGAGTCAAGCCAACCAAATCTCACCTTTAGTGGGGGATATATGGTGATTTGAAATGCCCTCATATGGTGCATTCTATCTTAGATAAGTCTAGAGATGTGTGAGAGGATGATAGGCCAAGTGATAGGAAAACAAATTTGGAAATTGAGGTTGTTAATTTTGTAAGGACATTGGGGACATAGGTTGAAAATGCATGGAAATTTTGGTCAAGGGAGTGGGTGAGGTACTTTAATATTTTTTCATCTACAAGCACTCATGTCACCATGATAAGGGATTCCTCTTTGTGAGTCAATTTTGGAATTTTGGCAAGAAAGTCCTCCCTTTTGGACACTGATAGTTAGTTGTTTCTCATTGGTAATAATTTTGTAATTCATCATTCTAATTGGAGTATTTTTAATTTTCTCAATGGTATCCTTTTTCGAGCAGTGAAAATATTTCTAATATTTTTTATTAGAGGACAAATTTGGGCCCTAAATGAGAATTGGCGGATGTATCAAAGTAATTAACAAAATAGAGTGGAGTAGGAGAATCAATGTTTGTAGGAGGGGATTGTAACACCCTCCTCCCACATCCACCCAAGTAACTATTCCAACCAAGTGAACATGAGACGAGAGGCTACTATGATCATATTCGACCTCCTATGTGACTTTAAGGAAGTGGAATCGACGTAAACATCACACACAGTCATCCAACATCATCAACAAAACCCTAAGGAGACAAGTCAGCCACTCAGATAGCCTGTCCCTGGGTCCCACTGCTATTCTAGATCTATTAGGACATAATCGCTCTCATGATATGGTCAAGGGAGCAACCAACAACCTAAATTCTCTCTTAAAGGCTTTCCTGCAAGTGACCAGGGACCAAAATTGCTAGTTCTTTGCCAATGACCCACAGGATTTAAGCCACTTTTCAGGCTCAAAGTCCAAGCCACTGCCCATAATGAGTGATAGCTTGAAATAATTAAAAATACAAGGAAACAATGATGCAAAAGCAATAAGTTGAACAAGACCATAACGAGACCCCTACTAGCCATGTTAGGAATTTCGTCAAACATATCATCAACATGTAACCTACAAGTGTAAACAACAAAATTAAGTGTAGGGATCTCATACTTATCTGAGAATCGATATGAACCATTTTTGCCTCGTGTCATTTGATGCATTATCATCTATTAGGCCATAGATACACTATCCATTCATTTACAAGTAAAAACATGCTGAGAGACATACACAAATGATGTCATAAAATATACATATAACCAACATAATAGGAACAAAAATACCATAAACATATCAACCATCAAAATCCACATATACATCAATACATTTGCACATGAAAATCAAGGGAATGAATTTCTCATTAATGAATGCAATGAACCAACCAGAGATGGGACTACCACGTTCCACCCGACCATAGAATGACTGAGCCAAATCTCTCTTCAGCCATTCACCCTCGTGCCATATTCCAAGCATGAATGTGGGACTCAAACCAAAAGAACCAACCAGGGTATACCGAGGCTAAACCACCTCACCCTCATCAATAGAAACCAAGCTTTATCGTAATCCATCCTGGATCACTAGGCCAACACAATGAACACATCATAACATGATTTACCGTGATCTCCACCCAATCGCAAGGACAACCAAGCATGGATTCCACCGATTTTTCTACCTACACCATGAGGAATTTTCCTGCCTCCTAGTCTCTCTGACTTTACTGCAATCTAAACCCAAATCACTAGGCGCTAAACTGAGACCCATTCTCTAAGCTTTATTGCATATCCTAACCCGGGATTAATAGGCCCAACGAAGAGTAAACCACCTCCAGGCTTTACCGTATATCCTGCCATTCACCGACAAGGATTCCTAAGGCATCTGAGGCAACACAAATTCTGGCTTTACCACAACCCACAGTCTGACTCAGGGGTTACTAGGCCATGTGTTCTATTATTTCAGAGATCCACCGCACTAGCTTCAAATCCATCCAGCTCAAATAAAACATGAGAACCCCATCACACCATGGATATACGGAAATGGAAAGGCTAAGCTGAAAACAATGTCTCACCTGGAAAAGCCCATGCCATGCTAGAAAATAACCACATGCAATACCATGCATGCCAAATCTAGCAAGGAAAATACACACACAAGTCGATACCTGCAATGAAGCCTGTTGTAGCTGCTTGATCTCGCCTTTCCATGCTTGATATTTGCTTCTTCTTGCATTCTTTTCCTTTCTTGCTCTAATGCCAAAATTCTCAAAGAAAACTCTAAGTGTCCAAGAGTATGAGAGAGAGAGAGAATAATGAGAGAGTTCCAAAAATCAACTGACAAAAGGTTACCAACTGATCCTCAGAAGCCTTTTGATGAATGCGGCCTCTATTTTCTTCATTTTCCATTATTTTCCTTCGTTTTCCTCCTCACATGCAACTTGTGACCTTTCACCTCCCTTTTCTCCTAATTTCCATTATTTTCATAAATAAATGTGCCAAAAATTCCATTTTGCCTTTCCAAAGCCTTAGCCATTGCCTTTTCCAATTTCCTTAGCTATAAATAACCAAATGAACACCCCCTAGGATTTCCTGTCCAACATTAAGCTTCGAATAAGTGTCCCATCAACCGTGGTTATTGTTTTTAACTTTATTACATGGAATTTTCACCAAGGTTGTTACAGAACCCTCCCCCTTGGGGGGCACTGTCTTCAGTGTTCAGTCACATGTATACCTCAACAACCTACTGGAAGAAGACATATTGCTCATGGAGCTTTATAACACAGCTCATTGCAGTATTTACAATGAAAGATCTTCTCAAAAGCAAAACATCATGATAACATACCACATAGTGGAGCTTTATAACACAACTCATTACGGTATTTACAATGATCATCCTATTGAGTGCCAACCCACATGACATCATAATATCATGATAGCATAATCCCATGATAGCATAGTATTATGACAACATAATCATAATGACATAACACCCATACTGCATAGTGGAGCTTTATAACATATCTCATGGTGGTATTTACATCCATACACATATGTACATATAGAAACATCATCAAAAGATATACCAAAAACATATACCAAATCATATACTAAATCATATATTAAAGCATATACTAAACACCATATCTAAGCATATATCAAAAAATCATATAGCATATATCAAAACATCATATAACATATACCAAACCATCATAAAGCATATATCAACCACCATAAAGCATATACCAAACCACGATAAATCATATACCAAACCACCATATCAAAGCTGCTTTGCCTCAACCAGCAAACAAGGAAGGATACATATCCCGCATGTAATTCGCCATCTCCCATGTAGCTTCATCAGGCCCAAAGTGATTCCATTTCAATTTAGCTTGCTCGAATGCTCGGTTCTGGAGCATGAGCACCTTTTTCTGCAATATACACTGAGGCTCCGACTGGAATTCTCCATATGGTTCCACCTGCAATATAGACCAGTCAATCACATGATCATCATCCTTAACATACTTCTTAAGCAATGATACATGGAAAACATCATGGACTTTCACTGTCGGAGGTAGTGCAAGTCGATAGGCTACTGGCCCAATCCTCTCAGTGATACTGAAGGGTCCACAAAACAGTGGTGCCAGATTGACACAAGATCCAATTCGCAAGGAGATCTTCTTTGGTTTGATGCACAAATACACCTGTTCCCCAACCTGGAACTCCTTGAACAACCTATTCTGATCTGCATAGATTTTCTTCCTATCCTATGCTGCCTTTAGATTTTTCTTGATCACCTGCATTTCTTGTTCCATCTCTGCCAACATTTATGGTCCAATCAATAACCTGCTAACCAAATCACTTCAACTGATAGGAGTGTTACAACTTTGCCCATACAATGCCTCAAAAGGACTCATCCTCAATGACTCTTGATAATCATTGTTGTATGCAAACTCTACCAAATGGAGATACTTTTCCCACTTCCTCTGTTGATGCATCACATACCTCCTCAACATGTCCTCCAATATCCTATTGACCCTATCTATCTGTCTGTCTGTCTACAGATGATAACTATGCTAAAGGCCAACTTTGTGCTCAAACCTGCAAATAACTCCTTCCAAAACTTGGAAGTGAACTTCGCATCCTTGTCTGACAAAATCTTCTTTGGAACACTGTGCAGTCTAACTGCATCTCTAATGAATACCTGTGCCACATCGCTAGATGAGAATGTTGGAATGAAGTATGCAACCTTTGCTAACTTGTCCACAATGACCATGATGGAATCATGCTGCTTCCATATCTTAGGCAACCCTATGATGAAATCCATGGAAATGACCTCCCATTTCCACTTTGGAGTCACGATTGGCTGTAGCAATCCACTTCGATGTTTAGACTTTGCTTTCACTCACTAACAGTCGAAACACCTCGCCACAAACTCTGCTACATCCCTCTTCAAATTCGGCCAATTGTAGAATATCTTCACTGCTGTTAGTGTCTTTTGATAACCTAGGTGACCTAAATAAGGTTTCGCATGAAACTCCCTCAAGATCACCTTCTTGAGCTCACTATTGTCCGGTACATATATCTTGTCTTGGAACTTAACCAATCCATCAACTGTAAGACAATAACCCATACCTTGTGCACCTGCACCTGCACCTTGTTGCAACCTGTGCACAATCTCTATATACCGAACATCCGGTTGACCTACCTGTAAGATCCTATCATGTAAGTCTATCCCATAGGAGCTCATAGCTGCCAAGTGATGTACCTATACCCATCTACTGAGAGCATCTGCCACCCTGCTCTCTTTACCTTTGATATACTTAATCTCGAAGTCAAATCAATAATTGTGGCCAACCCTCTAGCCTGCATGGCGTTTAGATTTGGCTGGTCAAACAAATACCTCAAACCAATATGATCACTCATTAGTACAAACCTCCTACCAAGAAGATAGTGCCTCCACATATTTAATGCATGCATGATCGCAGCTAACTCAAGATCATGTGTCGGGTAGTTTTGTTCGTGCTCATTTAGTTTTTGAGACTCATAATATACCACCTGTCCATCCCGCATAATGACTCCACCAAGCCCTCTCTTACAAGCATCTGTGCATACCACAAACTCTTTGTCTAGATCCGCAATTTGTAGCACTGGTTCATGTGTCAACAACTTCTTACGTTGCTTAAAGCTAGCCTCGTGCTCCTATGTCCATTTGAACTTCTTACCTTTCCTTTGCAATGATGTGATGAGATAAGCAATCTATTAGAAGTTCCTGATGAACCTCCTATAATATCCTGCTAGACCCATGAAAGATCTTACCTCATCCACACTCTTAGGAGATACCCACTCCATGATGGCCCTTATCTTCTTTAGATCTACTACAGTGCCTTCCTTAGAGACAACATGTCCCAAGTAGTGTACCTCAGTTTGAAAGAAACTACACTTACTGAGCTTAGCATACAACTGATGCTCTCTCAACAACCTCAAAACTGCTGCTAAATGTTCGACATGCTCTTCCTCATTTTTAGAATATACCAATATATCATCAATGAACACAATAACAAACTTATCTAAATATGGACACAACACACTATTCATTAAGCACATGAATGTAGCTGGAGCATTAGTTAAGCCAAATGGAACAACAACAAATTCATAATGCCCATACCTGGTCCTGAAAACAGTCTTGTAAATGTCCTCTTCTTTGATGTGTACCTGATGATATCCAGATCTCAGATCAATCTTCAAGAACACTGCTGCTCCCTTCAGCTGATTGAACAAGTCATCAATCCTTGGCAAAGGGTACCTGTTCTTGATAGTCACTTTGTTCAACTGCCTGTAGTCAATGCACAATCTGAGAGTACCATCTTTCTTCTTCACAAACAAGACCGGTGCACCCCAAGGTGATACACTTGGCCTAATGTATCCCTTGTCCAACATTTCCTTCAATTGTAGCTTTAACTCAACTAACTCAGATGTACTCATCCTGTAAGGTTCTTTTGATGCTGGAGCTTCCCCTGGCACTAACTCAATAGAAAAGTCTACCTCCCTGTGAGGTGGCAACTCTGTAATGTCCTCAGGAAATACATGTTTCAACTACTGTAAAATTGGGTACGTGCTCAACACATCAGCTTCCTCAACCTCCTTACCTTTATCACTAGAAATGTGCACTGTAAATAACTTGCACCCTTTCCTGCAACTACGCTTTGCTTGCATAGCTGTCACCATCCTAACTGATGTGGATTTCTTCTTACCCTGCAAGACTCTTGGTTCCCCATTATCATCAACACACTCAATGGATTTGTCATAATAGTCTACCTTGGTCCTATGCAGATACAACCAGTCCATGCCCAACAACATATTGTATGAACCCAACAGTAATACATTCAAATGTGCTACAGTAGGCATGCACTAGATCTTACCCAATGATGAACTCTTTTCTTCGTACCTACATTGAACTGTACTAACCAATAATTTGCATACAATTCCTTACTCAAACCACACTTATCCACCAAGTAAAAACTAACATATCTATAATTAGATCTAGGGTCAATCAAAATAGAAATAACTTGATCACAAACCTTACCGTCCATTTCAATGATAGATGCCTAGTGTTCTGCCTGCTTGTTGTCCACTGCTGCATAGATACGTGGAATACTTTGACCAACATCCCCAATAGTCTGCGCCTCTTGTGCACTGTATATCTAAGACCTACCACCCTGATTATGTGGACAATCTCTCTTAAGGTGCTCCTTATCGCATTTCCAACACTCCAACCGACCAATGCCCTTACCTCTATGATGTTGTGGCTGATGTGACCCATGTCCCTGTCTAGCTACATTAAATATCTTTTGCGGTGCCACATTCTCTTTCTCATCTGCATGCTAAGGCCTTATCCTCTTAGGCTGCCATTTACCTTTACCTTTGTCCTTTCCTTTCCATCAATGCTGAGACTCATTCTTGTGTTTTGATTGTTCATAGCAATGCTTCAGTTTCCCGATAACTTCCTCAAGTGACTGAGGCTCATCATACTCAATCCGATCTCTAAATTCTAATGGAAAACCACTGACAAATCTCTGAAATTTAGCCTTCTCATCAGTAAGATATGATGCATACCTTAATAGCTCCAGAAACTTGGTCGTGTACTATTCATCTCTCGTTGATCGCATTTTTAGCTCACAGAACTCTTTAGCCTTACTGTCGTAGTATCTTTCTGACAAGTACTTCTTCCTGAAAAGCCTCTTGAACTCTTGCCAACTCAAGTCATCTGTCCTAATGTCTCTAACTCGCTTAACATCTTCCCACCAAATGTTTGCTTTACCTTTCAAGCTGAAGATTGCTACTCTGGCCTTCATGTTATCTGTGTAATCATGCAACTCAAAGAATTTTTTCATCCCAAGTATCCAAGCCTCTGCATCTTTTGGCTTCTTCATATCTCCATCAAAAGTAGGTGGTTTTGCTTTCTTGAACTCATCCGGCAAGTATCCCCTATCATTCCTCCTGTAAGGATGATAGTGATGACGATCATGATGTCTATCAGAACCAGAACTAGAATAGTACCTGTACTCATCGCCCCTCCTATCCGGAGTGTTCAACAACCTACCATCTCTCACTGTGTTAGATTTATCTGACCTATGTCTACCAGGAGACCTACTTCCATATGAACCATTAGTTCTATCCTCATGTCCATGGCTGATTCGAAGCGACCCTTCTTGCTGCAATTCTGACAAACTTTGAAGAAGTATAGCATTAACCTCTGCTTGCTTCTCTTGTGCCTGTATGATCCGGTCATTATCCGCCTTACAACTCCTTATCTCTTCCTTCAAACTTCTCAATGTAACTACCAAATTGAAAGAGTTCCCAACACCATACTGCTCTTCGAATTCATAGGAGAGTCTTGTGTAGTCAACCATATTGCTAGCCATTTGATCTCTTTTTTGCAATGCATAATATGTTAGATAAACCAATTCATAATAAATCAACGTACCTCAACATAATTCAGGGAGGATACCTTGTATGTAAGATCACTAAGTCAGCGTGATACATGTATAACATAAACATAACAACATATATACATTCGCAAATAAATGTATCAACATATAAACATCATTCTAGTTAGAGTCTAGTCATCAACGCAAGGCCATATCAACAATGCATGCTATGACCTCATGCATGAAAACAATCATTACTCCATTGTACACATTGT
Source organism: Pinus tabuliformis (assembly GCA_031772625.1). Lineage (NCBI taxonomy): Eukaryota > Viridiplantae > Streptophyta > Pinopsida > Pinales > Pinaceae > Pinus > Pinus tabuliformis. Next base: position 1,314,249,200 of record CM062820.1, read on the forward strand.
CACATGCAACCATCAACATGCATAAGCAATGCCAAATCGACTACACATACGCATAGACACATGTAGTCGAGCATAAGCGATCAGTTATTGTAATCAACCTACAAGACTGACACATGTAATCAAACCTTCAAGAATGTAGCCTAACATACAAGGATGTAAGTAGGTGACATAAAATAAACATGTAAGTGACATATAACCATATACAACCAGTCACATACTCATGACAAACACATTCACAAAATCAACATCAAATTCTCAATGAAAACCTTACTTAAACCATAATCAATCAGTTAGCAAATTCTACAAGAGCATGAAATTCAAGTGTAAGAGACACACATGCAACTGACATGCATGCATAACCAAAACACACCGCCCATCCAGTTTGAGGGGTGAACCATGCTATGATACCACTTTGCAACACCCTCCTCCCACATCCACCCAACTAACCATGCCAACCAGGTAAACATGAGATGACAGGCTACTATGATCAAATTAGACCTCCTATATGACTTTAAGGAAGTGGAATCGATGGAAACATCACACGCAGTCATCCAAAATCATTAACAGAACCCTCAGGAGACAAGTTAGCCACTCAAACAGCCTGTCCCTGGGTCCCATTGTTGTTATGGATCTCTTAGGTCATAGTTTCTCTCATGCTATGGGCAAGGGAGCGACTAACAACCTAAAGTCGCTCTCACAGGTTTGCCTGTCAGCGACTAGGGACAAAAATTTCCAATTTTGTGCCAACGACCCTGGGATTTAAGCCACTTTTCAGGCCTAGAGCCCAGGTCACTACCCAAAATGGAGTGATAGCTTGAAATCATTAAAAATACAGTGAAACAATGATGCAAAAGAAATAAGCTGAACAAGACCATAACCAGACCCCTACTAGCCATGCTAGGTATTTTGTCAAACATATCATCAACATGTAACCTATAGGTGTAAACAACAAAATTAAGTGTAGGGATCTCATATTTATCTGAGAATCGTTATGAACCATTGTTCCCTTGTGTCATTTGCTGCATTATCATCTATTAGGCCATAGATAGACTATCCATTCATTTACAAGTAAAAAAATGTTGAGAGACATACATAACCGCTATCATAAAATATACATATAACCAACATAATAGGAACAAAAATACCATAAACACGTCAGCCATCAAAATCCACATATACATCAATACATTTGCACATGAAAATCAAGGGAATGATTTTCTCATTAATGAATCCAATGAACCAACTGGAGATGGGACTACCACATTCCACCCGACCATAGAATGGCTAAACCAATCTCTCTTCAGCGATTCACCCCTGTGCTATATTCCAAGCATGAATGTGGGACTCAAACCAAAAGAACCAACCAGGGCATACCGAGGCTAAACCACCTCACCCTCATCAATAGAAACCAAGATTTACCATAATCCATCCTGGATCACTAGGCCAACACAATGAACACATCATAATAGGATTTACCGTGATCTCCACCCGATCACTAGGCCAAACAAGCATGGATGCCACTAGATTTCTCCACCTACACCATGAGGAATTTTCTTGCCTCCTAGTCTCTCAAACTTTATCGTAATCCAAACCCGGATTAATAGGCCCTAAACCTAGACCCACTCTCCAGGATTTACCTCATATCCCAACCCGGGATTACTAGGCCCAACGGAGAGACAACCACCTCTATGCTTTACCATATATCTTGCCTTTCATTAACAAGGATTCCTAGGCCATCTGAGGCAACACAAAATCCAGATTTACCGCAACCCACAGTCTGGTTCAGGGGTTACTAGGCCATGTGTTCTATTATTTCAGAGATCCACCTCACTTAGCTTCGAATCCATCTGGAAATCCAACTCAACCAAAACATGAGAACCCCATCACACCATGGTTATTCATAAATGGCAAGCCTAGGCTAAAAACACTGTCACACTTGGCAAAACCCATGCCATGATAGAAAAGAACCACATGCAATACCATGCATGCCAAATCTAGCAAGGAAAATACACATGCAAGTCGATACCTGCAATGAAGCCTACTGTAGCTGCTTGATCCTACCTTTCCTTGCTTGATCTTTGCTTCTTCTTGCCTACTTTGCCTTTCTTGCTCTAATGCCAAATGCTCCAAGAAAAATTTAGTGTCCAAGAGTATGAGATAGAGAGAGAATAATGAGAGAGATCCAAACTGCAACTGACAAAAGGTTACCAATTGATCCTTAGAAGCCTTTTTATGAATGAGGCCTCTATTTTCTTCATCTTCCATTATTTTCCCTCATTTCCCTCCTCACATGCAACCTCTGACCTTTCACCTCCCTTTTCTCATAATTTCCATTATTTTCATAAATAAATGTGCCAAAAATGCCATTTTTCCTTTCCAAATCCTTAGCCATTGCCTTTGCCAATTTCCTTATCCATAAACAACCAAATGAACACCCCCTAGGATGTCCTACACAACATTCAACTTGGAATAAGTGTCCCATCAATCGTGGTTATTGTTTTTTAACTTTTATACATGGAATTTTCACCAGGGATGTTACAGGGATTCTTCAGTGCCAAGTAAGGTATAATCAGTTGGTAACAAGCCTGGCTTAACCATGGATATTTTGGTGGAATATTAGGCAGAGGATGAAATTTACACTATCCAAACCAAGTTGAAGAGATTTGGAAAGGTGTGGACCAAGACAAGCCAATCTCCACTTCTACTAATAAATTTGTTAGTAATGACATTGTGATAGCTCCTCATTTGAAAGTTTTTGCTCCCTCTATGGGGATAGAGAATGTGCATAAGGTAGATGAAATTCAGCTACATAATTAGCTTTTATGGAAGTTAATTTTTATTAGATTTTAGGCTCGTATTAGAGGCTTTATATGTACAAAAGTTATCACATAATGACTTCTTCCACAGTCTTTGGTTAGACATATGGCTGGAAGGAAGGATTGTACTACTTAGCCTAGACTATAAAAATTTTGTACTTGTATTGTGTTGCTACAACTCCACACACAAATTTCTTGTTATGGTTAAAAAAATATAATTATATTATCTACAAAGGAAAAAAAACATTTTATATTGTAGCAAGCTCAACCAATTTTGGTAACCTTTGTTGACATTTGAGTGTATTTTTTTTTCACATAAAAGAGCGTAATTTTATTTATCGAGAGAAAACAAATTTACAGTATGTTGATACATGTCATGCATGTATTCATGTGATGGTGAAAACTGCTATTTCTGCTGATATATGCAATTCTATTCCATAAAATTTGTAGAGTTCAACTATGAAGGGTGCTAAAGTATAGTCCTTAAAGAAAATTCATATGACTGAAATACAAAAAATATAGATTGGGTTGTGTGGACAACCCATTTTTAGTGTGTTGTAGATGTAGAGAAATCAGTAAAAGTAAGAAACCAAAAACTAAAAGTGTTGAGCCTTCTAATATGAGATGTATTCCTCAATAAAAGGACAGTCATATAACTCATGTGCCTCGCGCTCGTCATACTCTATGATTAGCCATGTCCTATGAGCCATTGGAATACCCTCTTTAGAGAGGGTGTCCATTGTGGTGTTTTGCTCATTGTATATGTGAGAAATATAGAAAATGAGAAAACATATTTTCGATGTATTATATCATTCACTAGTGGAAGAAGTCCGACATTGTGACATCTGTTTGTGCCTCTTGTCCAATTTATGATTAGTTGTGAGTCCCTAAAAATATGAATAGAGAGTACATTATATTCATGAGAGTATAGCAGTAAGAACTTGAGGGCCATGAGATCAACATAGTTTTTGTGCCCTCGACCAGTCCTATTTTGATGTGGAAATAATGACTATCATCAATGTGGAGAACAACACCACCCTGACAATTTTTTTGATCACCTTGTGCTACCCTGTTGAAAAATCCCTAGGATTGGAATTTGTTTATTTGAGGAGGAGGAGTGATTCTGGTGCATTGTACAAGTTGAGGCTTTGGTAAGAGATCTAGGATGGCCAAGGATTGAGCAACAATGGATTCGAGGAGGGTTAGACAATTGTTGAAAATTTCCTTGTTCCTGGCTAGTAATACACCCTAGCATGAGAGGAGAGGGAGAACAATGAAATCTTTGGTTTCTATATTATTTCACCATGTTTTCCAAGCTACCATAAGATTTGGTCTAGTCCAGATACAAGCTCGACCTAGTTTGAAAGTGTGGATATGCCAGAGGATCAGGAAAAAGAGAAGTCAATTAATAGGTGGAAGATATTTTCCTCCATATATTTACAAACATTGCACCAACCAAGCCCCTCTCTTTTTTGTCTCCTATGAAGAAAGTCCCAAGTGGGGATTTTTTTTTCCAAAGCACACCACATAAACAATCTTGATTTAGTTGGGCACTTGAGTTTCCAAATATGTTGCCACCAGTCCTCCTAAGGATCATGTAGTCGATTTGAAATTAGGGTGATATAACCTTTTTGGGGGGAGTAGGATCCCAAAGAGGAGAGAATCCAAACCAATTCATCTAGTTCATATGTGATACATATATGAGCTTCTCTTAAAGCATGAATGTAGGTAGACCAGTGCCTTTTGAAATCCCGAGGTAAGTTCAAATGGCCTAATGATAACAATTGTTCATCTTTGAGCGTATTCTGGTGGGGAACTACGACCTGATTGAGAGTGAAGAGCCCCTTTTCATGAAGAAAGGTTAATAGATCCTCAGGGAGGAAATGGACATTGTTAATTTCAACCCATGGGTCTATTCCTAGTCATAGATGAGAAACCCTCCCCCCCCCACGACTTTCCAAACTAGTCCATTTTCAATGAATGGGGGAATATTTATGACAACCCTCCAAATAATGGAGGCATTTTGCTTGTTTTTGTTGGTGCTTCAGATGTAATTTCAAGGGACAAAGGGAAGATATATTTTTTGTAAACCACTATAGTCCACAAACTCTAGGTAAAGAGAAGAAACTAGCCTACTTTTGTTTCCATAGCTTTGGAAAAATAGGGTAGATTTTTGAAACCCCATCCCCCCATGATTTGGGTATGGCAATTCTTGCCCATTTAACTTAGGGAAAAGCAAACTGCTCTGAGGTGCTAGCCCATAGAAAATTGTAATAGAATTTCTGGATTTTGTTGAGGGTGCCTTTTGGGAGCCACAAAAGGGACATCCAATAGACTGGAATGGATTCCAAGATAGATTTGATAAGCACTAAGCGACCAACTCTAGATAGCCAACGTAAAATCTAGGATTTGAGCCTTTTTTCGATTTTGGCTAGGAGCCATTTCCGATCAACACTAGTGTAGGAGTTCAGTTTGAAGAGGAAAACCAAGTATTTGAAACCATTTTCTAGGTTGGCCAAATTGGAAGGAAAATAATGCAGGTGGAGTCTCACCTCACCCTCGTTGAGGCCACAAGGGGTCAGGGAGAATTTGAGGAGATTTGTAACCATACCCATGGTAACTTCAAAAAGTGCAACAACTTTTTTGATTGCTCTTGCAACCCTTAACGAGCTGTTGTTGAAGATAAGGAAGTTGTCAACAAAAGAAGGTGAGCAATATGAAGGGTATCCATGATGCCCTGAAGACCATTACTTCTTCGTGCTTCCTCCAAAGATCTGTTGAGAACTTCCACAACCAAAAGAAAGAGGTGGGGAAAGAGAGGGAATCCTTTCCTTATTCCTCATTCAAATTTAAATAAAGTGGAGGCAAATCTATTAATGAGAACAACAAAGGAGGCTAAATAAATACAAGTCATGATCCAGTTGAAAAATTCAAGTTTGAAACCCACGTGGGTGAGGAGGAGCTAGATGTAGAGCTAGCTAACACAGTCAAATGCCTTGGATAGTTTGATTTATAGGATGGCTTCCTTCAGGTTTCGCTACTTTATACTGTGGAGGTGATCTGGGAGGATCCAAAAAGACCCAAAAGTCGAAGTCCTCAAATCTAAACAAAACCAACACCAAGTTGTAGAGCTCACCAGGATGTTTCCAATGATGGAAATGACACCTCAATCCAAGTCTGTATGACAAAGTTATGGTTAGTCAAACTTTTGGTCAAACTATGAAAAAGTCAAAGTTAAATGATGATGTGTTAGTCCGTACTTCTGACATGAACAAGCTGATGTGACCATGCGAGGACGTACCATGTGTCATGCACATATGGCATTTTTGTGCATGAGTTGGGCCAATAAAAATGCACCACGTGACACCCCCAGAGTGCACCATGTGGCACCTCCAAAGTGCGCCACATGGCATCATCAAAGCATGCCACTTGTCATAGTCTACCTAGTCACATGATGGTCCAGTCAACACATTGGTGGACCAATACAGGGTTTCCACGTGGTGGCACTCGGTTGGACAATGTAATTGGGAGTATGACAAATTTTGTTGTGCTTGATTTTAGAATTTTGTGATCCATATTGATTTTGATAATGTCTTTTGGATTAATCACATCATAAGTTGTTGGTTGACATTTCGAACCATCTAATGTGGTTTGAAATTTCGACCAATAACTTATGATGTGATTAATCTGAAAGACATTATCAAAATTTGGTTATATTCTTTGGGGTAGTTCTACAATTTTATAACAAATGAATACATCATAATGTTTTTTAACTAAGAAAAGGAGGCTCATGGGGTTTGACCGCAAGTTCTCTTTAACAAATAATGTCTTAACATATACATGACAACCATTATGGCCAACTATGGGCTTTGTAAGCTCCATCTATCCATTTATATTTTAAATCTTTATGTCATGTGTTAAGGAGGGCGTCACGAGCACATGAGAAAGGCAACACACATTTGAAAGGGTGGCAGGATGAGAATGGGTTTTATGTAGGCATGAAACTTGAGGTAGATTCTAAATAATATTATATAGCATATTCAGAGAATATTCCAAAAGAATATCCAAGAATATTCCAAGGGAATATCCAAGAATATTCTCATTGTTGTGGCATCTTGAAGATTCCCTAAGGGGTCCAGAGGTGAAGGTGACAAAACCATATGAACTTTATACTCATTCTTCTTAGAATTTCACAAGGAATACATTGGTGTGGTAAAAATTGTGATATGAGCAGCAGATCCGAGGGCTATCGCTGAAGCCCATGTGTGTCATTAATACTTGACACGTTTTATGAGATGGAGTTGCACTTGTGAGAAGGCAGTCAAGTTTATACTCATTCTTCTCAAAATTTTGCAAGGAATCCACTAGTGTAGTCATAATTTGGGCTCGAGAAGAAGTTCTGAGGGCTCATGGCAGAAACCAACATGTGTCATTAAATGATTGGCACAAACTTCGAGGCATCCTTTCACATGCCAGACGCTGGTCGTGTTTATACTCTAAAGTTGCAGAATTTTGAGGCGGAGTTGCTGGTATGGAGTATGCTGCAGTTTGAGTAATGGATTTTTGGGTCAACCTCAAATGTGAGTTATTTCCATGTATTTTTCCACATACTTGCATTTTATTTTTCTGAGATAATATAGAGCCCTCTCTACTTTGAAGTTTGGCTCAGAGACGTAGCTCACATGTTGTGCGTGAACTCCATTAACAAATATTGGTGCATTATCTATGATGTCTTCATTTTGTGTTGCTTCTTCATGAATGTTGCATTTATGGTATTCTCATGCTTTTTAAGCAATTTTGTTTAACATGACCGAAGAAAAGATCCCAGGTCAGCAGGCCCTCCTGAGCAACCCCTATGGCTTCGTGGATTTGTCTACCCTCCAAAGAGGAAAACTATTCCTTTGATATAGAGTTGGATATGATGGGTTTGAGCCTTTGGGAAATGTTTTTGGCTATGAATTTGTAGATACAATTGCAAATCGAGATAGGGTGATAATCATCAATTGAGGAGGGGTTGTCAGACATGGGGATTAAAGCAGGAAATGTAGAGTTGAAGAAGGCATGAATGTCGCCATTAGATCTGGATTCTTATATGAATCTATGTAGGACTTCTTCTACGATATCAAAAATCTGTAGAAATAACTTGATCTACCACCCATTTGGGCCAAAGATTTTGTCCTCTTGGAAACTTCCTAGCACCTTATTGAGCTCATCCATTGAATTGCTTCCATCAAGTGCTCATTATCTTCAAGATCGACGAAACTTGGAAAGAAGAGGGCTAGGCACACCACCTCTGTTATTGAGGCCTGAGGGGGTTCTTTAAAGATGGTGATTAAGTGGTTTGTCCCTAGCTCTGTGAGGTCCTAGAAGGATGAGGCACAATTCCCCTCCAAATCCCTCAACTTCCAAATTGTGTTGCTCATTTTTCTCTATTTTATGTAGTTCTTGAAGAACTTGGTTTTCTTGTCACTTGCTTCCAACCATATAGCCTGAATTTTTCGTATTTAGGTGGCTTCAATATCTGTTAATAGGATTTTCTTCCCCCCCTCAGTCGCAAAATCCTTTCCCTGGATTCTTATGAATCGTAGCCTTTGGTTGATTCCTAATATACTACCTTTAGGTCAACTTCCACTTCTCTAAGTTTTTGTGTATCCCTTATCCTTTTATTGACCAACCACTTGATGGTGGATTCTTTCACTAATTTGTGGTTATATGAAAATTGTCCACCTGTTAGGGCATCTAATATGGGATCGAAGGGCCTCCAAGTTGTACTTATGAACTCCACAAACCTCTCATCTCTAAGCCAGGAAGAGTTGAATTTGAAGGGGCTTGGGGGTTTTTATCCCAACTATTTAACCTCCATCATGACCGGGGAATGGTCCAAGCTTCCTCCTTCCCAAACCATTATCTTATCAGAGGAACTATGTCCACCATATGTTCAACTAGTAAGAAATGGTCTAGGCACTTTGCATTTCGATTCTCTCCAATACTCTTGTTCGTCCAGGTGTGTCAAAGGTTGATAGGTTCAATATCAATGAGATTGTGGTTGCTTAGAAGTCTAGAGAAATAGGTAGAGTTTGGATCGTCCTATGCACGGGGGCCCTAACTCTCCACAAGACCCATAAAGAAATTGAGGTCCCCTCCAATAATAAGATTATCCTCATAGAAGAAGTATTTATGAGAGAGGGAATCTCATAAGGGGATTTTGTCCTAAGGTGGACCATAAATGTTGAGAACGAGGAAATCAAAATTGAGTTCCACTGATTAAAATTTTAGACCAATAATAGATTCCATCTGCCCTACATTAACGACTTTAATGAAATGAGGGTTCCATCCTATTGATTGGTCACCCACATTACCTCTTGGGCTAGTGCATGTGAAGTGCCAACCTGACATGATTATTTCCAAAGAACTTGAAATAAATTTCCCTACTCCTAGAGTCTCTTGCAGAAGAACGATAACAACTCCCTCAAGTTCTACCAAAACAGAAGAGCCTATTATTTGGAGGGATGTCCAAGCCCCTATAGTTGAGAGAGAGAATTATCATGGGTTAACCCCTCTAGGGGTTGTTACTGATCTAAGTGCCCCATCAATGGAGAGTTAACGCCCCAATTACATATTGGCCAAGGCTTTGTTATGGGCTAAAAAAAGTTTTGAACGAATCCCTCTGCCTTTGCCAATCACAATATTAGGGGGTTATGACCTAGACATTAAGGGGGTAGGAGCGATTAGGGTAATAAGGGCAAAAGAAATAGTGGGGTTCAATGGAATTAGAGAGGGAGGAGGAATTGTCTCTTGAAGGGATAGACGAAGGAGGAAGGTGGGGAGCCAAGAGAGGAAGGGGGAAGTTGATGTAGCTTAAGGGTGGGTGATGGACATATGTCATAATCGTAGATGATACCCCATATGAGGAAATAAATCCAGTGCAAACATAAGAAGTAACCAAAAAAGAAGAGAGTGAGGGACAATTTAGAGCATAAAGAGAGGAGATGGTCTTGCTAGGGGGGGGGACAATGACTTTCCCTAGGGATGCATGGTCAAACATAGATTGTTGAGGCTAGTGCATTCTTCGTGTACCTGAACCCAAATGGGAGGCCAAGGAAGAGATCATTATTGCATCCCTTGTGTCTTTTTCAGGTGGATTGGAGTGCACTATTGGATCTTCAGCCATGGAGCAAGGATCTCTAGATGAGGAGTGTACTTTTTTGGTTCTTGCATTCGAATGTAATTTTTCATTGGAGAACATTATGACCATCCCTGTGGCAGCATCTGTATTTGAATCAAATAGCTTTGTAGTCCAGAGTTTGAGTATGTGAAATCCCGTTATGTATGATCTTTGTTTCACTCCATAAACCTCCTCGAACGTCCAAAATAAATAAGACTCTTGCAACCTTTAATTCATTAATTTACAAAAAAGACGTATGAACACCTAATAACTCACCCAAATTCGAACTAATTGCAAAGAGAGTGGCCCAAGTCCAAAATTTCATGGGAAGCCTGGGCATGTGAATCCAAATAGGGATTTGATCCATCCTTTCCTTGTTGGGACCAAATAGTGGATTCCATCGCTTGAGGGGAAGGTGGGTAGAATCAATGTGCCATATTTTTTGGAGAGCCCAGGAAGCCTCCTCTTTGTTTGAGAAAATTAGTGAGAACCATCCTTTGACTAGAGAATGAACTTCAGACAAGTTTTTGAGGTGGTTTCCCCATTCTGATTTAGCCCATTCTTCAAGGTTTTTTTGACTGAACGTTAACTCCTAGCTCGGCTGACCAGAGAGTGTTCAACGATGAAAATGACTTGGTGGATTTCTACATTTTCACCTAAAACCATAACAATTTCCCCTTTTATTTCTTTTACGATTGGGTAGGGATTCCTCTTAGCTCCTCCCTCAGCAAAATTACCAATCAATCAAGCACTGTAACCTCAAAATGAGAACTATAGCCAAAAGAACCCAAAAAAACATGAAAAAAGAGCCCAAAAATGAAAAGTGTGTTTGCTGGAACGACATTTTTTTTTGGGGTAAATTTTCAACATTTTTTAAAAATGGTAGTAAAACCAATTTTTTTTTTGTTGAAAAACCACCCTAAAAAAGAAAAATGTTGATGTTGGAACAATATATATATATATCTATATATATATATATATATATATATATATATATATTATATATATAATTTAATTTTTTTTTTTTTTTTATTTATTTATTTATTTTTCGAGGTACATTTTCAACATTTTTTAGCAATGGTGTTAAAGATAAAACATTAGGACTGCGAAAAACCTTAAAATTCCAACAATTTTCATCTATGTCGTTAAAGATTAAAATATCATGAGTCTAAAAAACCCTAAAATTCTAACTTTTTTTAGCAATAGCATTAAAGATAAAATATTACTTAGAAAAACCTTAAAAAATTGGCAATTTTTCAACCATGGAGTTAAAAACCTTAAATTTTCAACATATTTCAACCATGGCATTATGGACAAATTATATGACTAAAAAAAACTTTAAAAATGAACACCTGAATGAAAGGTTATTCCAAGAGTAATTTTTATTTTAAAGACAAAACATATAGCTCTTTTCAAATCTTAGCCTAAGACAACTTATCCCATTGCAACAAAAACTTAAAAATCAACCATCAAAACAAAGTATCCCCTTTAATGGAGCATTAAAATTGTAACATTTTAATTTTTAACTATGGTATATCAAATGATAACAATAAATAATATCATGACATTATCACTATAAAATTTAAAAATTCAACATTAATTTCTAATATTTTTTTACTTTTAATCAAAATATTAATACTAGTAGATTAAATAAAACATAAATTATTTCTTAAAGTTATTGTTACATTGCGGATATTCTAAATAAATGAATTCTTCATAATTAAAACATATATTCCAACAAACATAGAAAAGACACATAACTTCATGTAAGATCATATGGAAGTTATAATATTTATTTCAAGTTACCATGCAAACATCATTTACATAAAATGTCTTAGACAATTATTCAAAATCGCTCATAGGTTCTGGCACACCATCATAATCTACATCAACTTCAAATGAATAACTAGATGCAAATGAAAATGACCCATATTCTTCTCTTTCATCAACTAGTTTCCCATCTAAGTCAACATGCATGCCCACCATTTCAGGTTTCAAAAGTCTTTTAGATCAATGACTAGGTTCAACAAACTCCCATATTGACACTGTTTCTTCTTGTGTCAACCTCTTCAAAATATCTATGGTCTTTAAGCGAAAAGTTCCTCTCTTTGTTAAATAGAATTCATAAACAAGTATGTCAACATCTTCCAATTTTAAGAGGTCTGTGCGGCGATGATTTTATTTTTTGTACCCTTTCTTTTTCTTTTTTTTCCAATTTGTTTATCAAATATTATCTCTGGCTTGTACACACCATTGAATGGGTGTGTATTTATGGCATACCAATGTACTTCAATTGTTGCAACATCTTCATTTTCTTTAATGACCTTTATAGCCTTGACAACCCATAATGGATAGCCATGTGGATCTTCATCCACTAACATTGTGATCATGCAACCCTCCTTAACATCGTGCACAGAGCCCCTATAAAGATCTTCCATGGCTTCATGCTCTGCATGTGATCTTCTAGAAGCAATATACATTTCTCTTTCCTCTACCTCTGAATAATTAATAACAACTTGAGATTGTTGTTGTTCAACAATGTTTCTTTCCTCATGTTCATTTGACATAGTTTGTGGCTAAATAAATGGAGTCTTAAAAATTATATATTCATTTCTTGATCTTGAAATGATATCACTTTGATTATTGAAAAAAAACTCCCACCAAACTAAATCGACAACATATTAGTAATCATATGTATCTCTAATAGTTTTTTAAATTTCTTCCAAGCATTCAAAATAATTTATATCTCTCTTATGCCTTCGTGCATTATGAATTTCAAAAACTAATTGTAATAAGAATATATTTGTCGCAAATATTGGATGATCTCGAATGAACTTCAAAAATGCTAAACTTGATGATGGCCCCCATTCTGTAGTAGCTGAATACTTCTTTCCCGATGTAAGTGTTTTCCGATCAATTTTTTTGATATGAAATTGATGTTGGAAGCTAATGCTATTAAGTTGTTCAATGCAATTCTCCTCACCATGTGATCCCAGAATAAACCTTCACATGTGAATAGTTTCTTCCAACACATGAAAATAGGCTCTAGAATGTATGATTTCTTAATACATTCAATTAATGATGGTAGGCTCCCAACATCCTTCCTCCTCAATGTTACTAAAAAACAACTGAACATCTGATCAATATGGTCATGAGTGTGCCCAATAAGAAGGAAACCAACCTTTAATTTTTGAAAAATTACCAATTCAACAAGCATATTTAGATATCCAAAAACAATTTGATTTTTGTTTTCATGACTAATTTTGTATAATTACAAATACAGAACTTCAAGAAGTTTACCAGACCAATGAGAGAGCACATCATGAATTATGGTTATGGTCGAATTTGCATCATTATGAATATTCGAAGCTATGAAGTAAACCCTTTGCCACATTTTCCCCTTAAAGACCGACAACCGACCAAGTGAAACTAAATAAGATTTTCCTCGTGTAAATTTTTTGGTGTGTGGACAAAATGTGGTAGAAGTGTTTTCTTATGGTCCATTTCATCATCATCCTTGGATGAAGAACCATCTCGTGTGCTCCTCCTGATCTCCTCCTGCATGAGATCCGACCACAGTCGTTCCGAATCAGATAGTTTCTCCCTTCCATTCATAGAGTCCTGGTAACTATTCCAACTCTTTGGAAGGCCAAGGAGAGTGAGGCTCACCATATCATCATTGGTAGTAGTTATTCCCACACTGCCAAGCTCATCTTTGCAGGTGGTGAGCTTGTTCAGATATGTGGAAATAGTATCGCCCTTCTCCATCTTGATTCTTTGAAGCTTATCCTTGAGTGCCAATTTCATCTGGTCGTTACTGTTCTGGTAGAGGTCCTTCAATGTCTTCCACATTGAAAATGGAGTATCCTTCTGATGAAGAATCGAGACAGTATGGTCTCAAACTCCCTCAAGGATGATCTGTCTCGCCTTCGCCACACACTTTTTCCACTCAGCCAACTCTTGTGCATTAGTTGAAGCTGGATTTTGGATTTCTTGATCAATGAATTCCTTCAAGCCATTGTCTTCTAATACAACCTCCATTCTATCTTTCCATGCTATGTAATTCGAGCTACCTTCCAAGGCATACTCGAGTCTCAAGCCATAGAACGCATTGGCAAACCTTGGAGTATGATATGAATTCGATTTGCACCTGCAACCCCGAACTTCAAACTTCAAATTCTCTTATCAGTATACTATTCACAGATACGATAACATGTAGAAAATTTCTACAAATCCAGCTTTGATACCATGTAGAAAATCTGTTGGTGTAGGTTAACCCGATAATGCAATATAAATTAAAGCAGAATACTATAACCTACTTCTACTGTCAATTTGCGGAAGCTTAAATATCGAGCTGAACAATATAACCAGAAGAAGAAGAATCAATCACACAATACACATGAAAATACTTTGGGGCAAGCCTCAGCTAAAAACCCCACTATCTGTATTATCATATAAGGTGGAAATACATAGGAATTATACAAAGCCTTAACTCTCACAGCTAGCCAGTTCTCAGTATAATCCTCACAGGAAATCTTGGCTTCTCTCAAGCCTTCCTCTCTTCCCTCCAAGCACCTATTTCCTTGCGCTGTTCCTCTGGGATGATTCACCTTCAACCAAGTGGAAAACTCATTTACCAAGTGGATGATCTCCTGATCTCACACACTGTCAGAACTGCGTAATCCTCAAGGAATGATGCCTTGACTGCATGCATGAGTTTTCTTTATAAGAAAACACATGAAACTGATAGTACCTTGTCCTTGACTTTAATCTCAACTGGATCTTTCTCAGAATAGACATGCATGAGTTTTTGATGAGGGAATCTTCAATTAACTGGAATAGCACTAGTTGAGTGCATGCATGCATCAATTGACTGTTGACTCTCTATTAGTTCCTCAAACAGTTTTGAACTAATTTAACTGGACTTAACTCAGTAAACTGAGTTAACTAATTACAACTCAAATATAACTCAATCTTATCTCCTTAATTTAAGGGATAACTCTTGCATGACTTCAGAAAGACTTCTAACTTGAATTTCTCCAACTAATTAATTCAAAATGAATTAATTAATTATTTCCAAGTAGCTGTTAAGACTAAATTTGATTTTAATCACAATTTAATTCAAGGACAAATTAAATTGGAATATTCTTATTGCCACATTTCAACACATTTGTGTAATGTAAAGGATGTTTCCCCCTCAAAGAGGCTGAATTCTAAGGCGTTGATCTATCTTTTCTATCTTTTTGTGCGCTGGTTTCATAACACCTTCGTGCATTAGGACTCCACCAAGCCCTCTCTTGCAAGCATCTGTACATACCACAAACTCTTTATTTGCATATGCAATCTTTAGAATTAGAGCATTTGTCAACAATTGTTTCATCTGCTCAAAACTGGCTGCACATTCCTCTGTCCATTCAAATTTCTTTCCTTTCCTTTGCAACAACGTAATATGATAAGAAATCTGTGAGAAGTTCCTGATGAACCTCCTGTAATAACCTACTAACCCCAGGAATGATCTTACCTCATTCACATTTCTAGGAGCTTCCCACTCCATGATAGCCTTTATTTTTTTTAGATCCATTGCTATGACTTCCTTAGAAACCACATGTCCCAAGTAATGTACCTTTGTCTGAAAGAAACTGCATTTACTGAGCTTAACATACAATTGATGCTCTCTCAGCAATCTCAATATTGTTGCTAAATATTCAACATGTTATTCTTCATTCTTAGAATATACCAATATATCATCAATGAATATAATAACAAACTTGTCTAGATAAGGACACAACACACTATTCATCAAGCACATAAAAGTAGCGGAGCATTAGTCAAACCAAAAGGAACTACAACAAAATCATAATTCCCATATCTGGTCCAAAAATCAGTCTTGTAGACGTCTTCTTCCTTAATGTGTACTTGATGGTATCCTGAACTCAAATCAATATTCGAGAACAATGATGCTCCCTTAAACTAATCAAACATGTCATCAATCATCGGAAACAAATACCTGTTCTTAATGGTCACTTTGTTCAACTGCCTATAATCAATGCATAACCTGAGAGTATAATCCTTCTTCTTCACAAACAAAATTGGTGCACCCCAAGGCGATACACTTGGCCTAATGTATCCCTTTTCAAGCATCCCCTTCAATTGCAACTTCAACTCCACCAACTTTGATGTGCTCATCCTGTAAGGTGCCTTTGATGCTGGTGTTGCCCTGAGTACCAACTCAATAGAAAAATCTGCTTCCTTGTGAGGTAGAAACTCTGAAATCTCTGTTGGAAACACATCCTGAAACTACTATAGAATTGGGTACCTGCTCAAGACATCCACATCCTCATCCTCAACTTCCTTACCCTTGTCATTGGAAATATGCACTATGAATAACACACACCCTTTCCTGCGACTGCGCTTTGCCTACATAGTTGTCACCGTTCTAACTGATGTTTCTTTCTTCTTACCCTACAATACTCTTTGTTCCCCATTGTCATCCAGGCACTCAATAGAATTATTACAACAATCCACCTTGGTCCTACGAAGATGCAACCAGTCCATGCCCATCAACATAATATATGATCCCGATGAAAATACATTCAAATGTGCTGATGTAGGCATACCATTCAACTCAAATGCACAAGCTCTTACCCAGTGATGAAATCTCTTCTTTGTACCTGTAGCCAACTGCACTCACCAAGATTCTGCATGCAATTCTTTATTCAAACCACACTTATCCATCAATTTAGGGTTAACATAAATATAATTATATACAGGTTCAATCAAAATAGAAACAACTTGTTCACAAAGCTTACCGTCCATCTCGATAATAAATGCCTAATTATCTTCTTTCCTATTCTCCAATGTTGCATAGATTAAAGGAATACTCTGTCCAACATCTCCCATTGCCTGTGCCTCCTGAGCAGGTTATATTTGCGGTCTACCACCCTTATGTTATGGACAATCTCTCTTGCGTTTCTCTCCTCCACAAGTCCAACACTGCAAAGGCTTCCAACCTACACCCTCATTCTGCTCCTTAGACCGAAATCCCTATCCTCTATTAGATGCATTGAACTTCTTATGCAGTGTTGCATTCTCTTTGTTACTTGTATCTTGAGGTCTTGTTTGCTTCTTGTCCCATTTTCCTTTATTCTTTACATTACCTTTCCAGTCTGGCTTAGTCTCAGATCTGCGCTTTGATTTCTCAAAACAATGCTTTAGCTTCTGGATGGCCTCCTCCAATGATCTAGGATCATCAAACTCAATCCTGTCCCTGAACGCTACCGACAACCCATTGAAGAATCATTGGATCTTGGCCTTCTCCTCCTTGAGGTAAGGTACATACCTCAATAAATCCAAGAATCTGCTAGTGTACTTCTCATCGGTCATAGATCCCATATTCAACTCATAGAACTCTTTTTCCCTATCATCATATTATCTCTCCAGTAGATACTTGTTCCTGAATGGTCTCTTGAACTCACTCCAAGTCAAATCCTCTTCATGAATACCTCTGACATTCTTTACATCTTCCCACTAGATATCTACTTTACCTTTAAGATTGAATGTCACTATCCTGGCCTTCATGTTCGTTGAGTAATCATGTAACCTGAAGAACTTATTCATCCTAAGCAACCATACTTTGACATCCCGTGACTTCTTTATTTCTCCATCGAATGTAGGAAAATTTTATTTCTTGAACTCATCCGATAAATATCCCTTGCAGTCCTTCTGTAAGGATGATAACGATGATGACCATGATACCTGTTAGAACCAGAACTATAGTAAATCCCATGTCCACTGCCTCGTCTATCAGGTGTATCCAAGAATATTCCATCTCTGACCATGTCATTGCTATCCAACTTGTGCCAACCATGTGACCTGCTACTATATGGCCCATTAGTCCCATTCTCTTGTCCATGACTGATTATAAGTGGTCACTGTCTCTACAAGTCTGACAAGCTCTGAAGGATTGCTGCATTGACTTCTGCTTGTTTCTCCTGATCCCTAACAAGTCTCTCTTGTAATTGAATGATTCGGTCATTATCTTATTTGAAACTTCTTATTTGTACCTTCAAACTTCTCAGAGTGTCTGCTATGTCAGGAGAATATCCCTCACTATGATGCTCATCTGAACTATAGGGAGAATCTTGTGAGTTATAATCTACCATCTTTCTAGTCATATTCAATCTTCTCTTCCTGCAAGGTATATCATGTCAGCTAAAGCAAATCATAAACAAATCAACATACCTCAGTTTAACTTAGGGGAGGATATCACGTTTGCAAGACCAACCAGATTAGTGTAATACATAAATAAACATAATCATATCAACATTTAATCATCATTTCAACCATTATCTAGTCATCAATGCATGACCATACTAACCACATACCATGAACTCATGCACGACAACTATCACCATGCAAGTGTATTCATAACAACATATAAACACTGACATGCATGACTAATGCACAACTAACATGCACTCATGATGACCACATCCAACAACAACACCATCAAATTTTCACATGGCGACACCACTATAACTATGACCAATGCCATGCATATGCAACAAGAACATAGAACACAAGCATAAGGAACACATATGTAATCGACATGTATGCACGACCAACACACATTGCCCATCTAGTTCAAGGGGCGAACCATGCTCTATTACCACTCTGCAACACCCTCCTCCCACATTTACCCAAGTTAATCAGTTCGTTGGGGTAAACATGTGACGAGAGGCTACTATGATGTGACTCAACTCCCCATGTATAGTTAAGGAAGTGGAACCAACAAAAAGAACCATTATGACCTTCCACGCATGCTATATAATCTTTATGGGCCAACAACCCTTCAAGGTGACCAAACCCTGAGACAATTTGACATATCACTGATCTGGTGTTAGGTACCTATACTACTGGTGTAACCCCTTATTGTTATTAGTACAACCCCCTTATTATATTTTTGTGCCCATGTAGTCCCCATATTGTTATTATTGTGCCCTTACATTATTATTTTTAGGTCGGCTCTGATTATATTATGACCCCTTAGACTCCTATATATAGAAAGAAGGTCTTGTCATTTGTATCATCCAAAAATTGTTCATTTATGTAATGCAAAGGAGGTTTCCCCCTTGAAGAGGCTGACTTCTAAGGTGTTGATCTATATTTTCTAACTTTTTGTGAGTTGGTTTCATAACATTTGGTATCAAAGCTTTGGATTCTAGGGTTTCGCTGCTCTAAATAGGTCATCGTGAAATTTTCGCTATAACCTTTTTTCTGCGGCATTTCAGAAGCGAAAAAAAAAACCCATTTGAGACAAACTCATGCTGAACCTCGGGTCCGAATTTTAGAACTTGTCTCGATGTATTTTCGGATATATGATCTGTGTAAGTTAGGCTTTTTGCAGACTCCCAAATTACATATTAAACAGGGCACTTTGGGAAATCGTCATAACTTTCTCTCTGAGCATCATATTGACATTTCGTAAGAAGTTACAGAAAGAGGATGGACTATAGTTTTCTGTGTATATTTTTTAGATCTGAAGGTCACAACAGTGACACGTGGAACTTCATACAAGTTCGCTCTTCTGAAAAGGTATATAATCAGGTCATCTTGGGAAATTGTGCATAACTCTTTCTTGGAGAATCCAATTTCAATTAGATTGGTGGCATTGAAAAGAGGATGTAGAGGGCTAATGCAGGTCACAATTTCAAAACTTGAAGATCTGTAATTACAAAGTTATATTCGTTTCAAGATTGAGCTCCTAAAATCAAGAAAAGGTGATATGAAGAAGTTTGATGGCAAGGATTCGGTAAATTGGATACTACAGATGGAGAAATATTTTGATCTAAATGGTGTACACTATTACAAAAGGTATGTATTGCATCTAATTATTTAGAACCGAATCAATATTTATGGTATAAAGGGTTTTGTTCTTGTAAACCACTTCTCACGTGGTCAATTTTCACGGAGGAAATGAGAGCACATTATGAGGATACCAAGAGAAACACCTTCTTTAACCAATTGATAAATCTCAAACAAAAGGATTCAATGGAAAAGCACACTGAGGACTTTCAAAAATTGAATATAAGGTTAAATGATATTATAGAGAAGCAAAAGATAAATAGTATTATCTATGACATGGACGTTGATATCAATGGTATGAAAGCATATTGGAAGAAAGGCATGAAAGATTTGAAGAAAGACATGGAAGGTTTGAAGGAAGGTGGGACAAAGCTGGTACAAGAAAGGCCTCCTAATGACAAAAAGGATCAAGAAACATCAAAAGAAGAGGATATACATCGGGAACCAACCCTAGAGAAAGAACAAATGAATCTGACCATATCTTGTATTGCAATGGTAGGAATTACCACTCCTCAAACTCTCAAGATAGAAGGACATATCAAGAAGAAGAAGGTTACAACCATGAAATATCAGGAAGAAAAGTATCAAGAAACATCAAAAGAAAAGGAAACTCACCAGGATCCAACCCCAGAGAAAGAAGAAATGAACCTAACCATATCTTGTAATGCATTGGTCGGAATTACCACTCCTCAAACCAGAAAGATAGAAGGACATATCAAGAAGAAGAAGGTTCAAGCAGTGAAATATCAGGAAGAAAAGCATAAAGAAACATCAAAAGAAGAGGATATACACCAGGAACCAAGCCCAAAGAAATAAGAAATGAATCCGACCATATATTGTAAAGCATTAGCAAGAATTACTACTCCCCAAACTCTCAAGATAGAAGGAAATATCAAGAAGAAAAAGGTTCAAGAAGTGAAAGATCACATCGAGAAAGAAGAAATGAATCTGACCATATCTTGTAATGCATTGGCCAAAATTACCACTCCTCAAACTATCAAGATAGAAGGACATATCAAGAAGAAAAATGTTCAAGAAGTGAAAGATCACATCGAGCATCAAGAAATGAATCCGACCATATCTTGTAATGCATTGGAAGAAATTACCACTCCTCAAACTCTCAAGATAGAAGGAAATATCAAGAAGAAAAAGATTCAAGTAGTGAAAGATCACATTGAGCATCAACAACAAGTTCTCCAACTTTTAAAGGATAACGCCACTTTGGTGCAGAATCAAATGAAACAATAAGTAGATCAACATTGCAGTGAAAGAAGTCTTGATGTAGGTGATTGGGTATTTTTACGAATACATCTCAAGCAAGCTATTTATGAGAAGGAAATGTTGGCAATACTACATGCACTTAAGAAATGGCGACCTTACCTAATGGGAAGATACTTCAAGGTACACATGGATCATGATATTCTTAAATACTTTTTAGAACAAAAATTATCTTTAGAAGAACAGAAAAAATGGGTCACAAATATGTTGGGTTATGACTTTGAAATCATCTACAAATAGGGGAAGAAAAATGTTGATGCAAATGCACTCTCAAGAAAGGATGAGGATGTGGAAGCATTGTTTTATGCTATTTCTATTATCCAACTAGATTGGATAAACGAAGGAAGGGATGAATGGAAGAAGGACGAAGAAGTGTGGCCCTCATTCAAAAGTTGTAGAAGATCCCAGTTCAAACAATATTGTCAGAACTTGTCAGGGAAGGAAAAATCATATTGGAACCTGGAGCAGTCATAGAAACAAGAACCCAATAGCTACGAAATCGATCAATTTCATAGTATCTCATCAAGTGGAAGAACTTACTGCTAAACATTCCACATGGGAGGACAATAATTTTATACAAAAGCATCAATAACTACTTGAGCGTTGAGGACAACACTTTTTGAAGGAGAGGGGCATGTTAGGTCCCTAAACTACTGGTGTAACCCCTTATTATTATTAGTACAACCCCCTTATTATATTGTTGTGCCCATGTAGTCCGCATATTGTTATTATTGTGCCCCATAGAAGCCCACTATTGTTATTATTGTGCCCTTACATTATTATTGTTAGGTCGGCTCTAATTATATTATGACCCCTTAGACTCCTATATATAGAAAGGAGGTCTTGTCATTTGTATCATCCAAGAATTGTTCATTTGTGTAATGCAAAGGAGGTTGCCCCCTCGAAGAGGCTGAATTCTAAGGCGTTGATCTATCTTTTCTATCTTTTTGTGAGTTGGTTTCATAACATCTAGACCCTCAGTCGCTCCCATGACAAGCCATGCATGCAATTGAGGCCTTCCAGTCTCTCCCATAGTGAGGCATGCCAATGACTGTGGACTTTTTCAGCCAGTTCTAAGTCAACGAGCCCAGATACCGTACCACTTTTTTAGGGCCAGGGCTCAGGCCACTACCCAGAACTTCATGAAGCTTTCAGAAATGATAAATAACAATAGAATAAGGCTACTAATGAAATGATTTTATTAATTACTTGACTGGACTCTTACTAGCCAGGACAAGAATTTCGTCAAACATATCACAAATACGTAATCTACAGGTCATAACAACAGATATGAGCATAGGGGTCTCATACTTACCTGATATTCGTAAGGAAGCATTGATACCTCATCAAAATAGCTACATTATAATCTATTAGGTAATATAATCATCATTTATTTCATTTGATAATCAAAACATTGTGAGAGCCATACATCAAGTCTGTCATAAAACATCCTCTTAACCAACATATATTCAACATAAATAACAAATATATAACAACCATAAAAACCACTTATGAACCAATATATTTACTGATCAAATACAAGAGGAAAGGAGCTCTTATTAACATATGCAAAAATGCAACCAAGTCTGGGACTTCCACGTACCACTCGACCGTAGATTGGATGGACCAAACATTTATTTCAACCAATCACACCCGTGCCATATTCCAAGCATGAATGTAGGATCTCATGAAACAAATAAAACAAAACCAAACCAAGGCTTCCATATGCCAAACCACCTCAACCCTCAACCAATGATTCCACCTCACGGTCAGACATCACTAACCATCACCAAATTGGCCTCTACCGAAGCTATCCAGGGCTCCAGAGCGTTTTTTCCATCCAGGGCTTCTAGGACTAGTAACTCAACCCACAACTGCTAATGGGCTTGTAAAGCATTTTTCCAGTAAGGGCTTCCAGGACTAGTAACTTAACCCACAACTGCTGGTAGGCTTCCAAAGTGTTTGTCCAGCCAGGGCTTTCAGGACTAGTAACTCAACCCAAGTTGTTATAGGGTTTCCAGAGCATTTTTCCAACCAAGGCTTCCAAGAACTAGTAACTCAACCCATAGCCTAAGGAACATGAGAACTAGCCAAAAAACAAAAGGAAGACACCCACAACACCATGGCTATCCAGGAAAGGAAAAAGATAGGAAAATCCATTGTCAATCCAGGCAATCCTCCATGTCAATAATAGATCATAACCAAGAAGCCACATGAATGTGCCATGCATACCAAAACTAGCAAAAAAATCATACATGAAACTTGGTACCTGCAAGTAAAACCCACTGTAGCTGCTGATCCCAATGTCCCGTTGAGATTTCCTGGTCTTCCTTTTCCTTCTTGCTCCAAATCCTAAGTATTCCACACTCCTCCAAGAGTGCTCCAAGAAAACTCTAAGTGTCCAAGAGTATGAGAGAGAGAGTAAAAAATGAGAGCTCTAAAACTAAACTAACAAAAATCTACAAATTGATCCTCAAAAGCCCCTTTATTAATGAGGCCTCTATTTTCTTCATTTTCCATTATTTTTCTTCATTTTCCTCCTCACATGCAACCTGTGACCTTTCACCTCCCTTTTCTCCTAATTTCCATTATAAATAAATTCTAATTAATGCCACTTTGCCTTTCCAAAGCCTTTGCCATTGGCTTTGCTAATTTCCATAGCCATTAATTAATCACAAGTGATCTCCATCACCATGTTTTTGCCCAACATTCAGCTTGGAATATGTGTCCCATGACCATGGTTATTATTTTTCCTTTATTAACTTTGTTACAAAGATTTTTTACCAGGGTTGTTACAGTCATTCAGGAAAAGTATTTTACATAGGAGCCCCTAGTGGGTTGGATAAGAAATCCCAACATAAAGTCTCAAAATGGCTCTATGGTTTGGAAAGCTATCCTAAATTACTTTCCTCTCACTAAGAAATGGTTGATATGGATAGTTGGGATAAGTCCTTATTGGAAAGGACCCTTGGATTGGAAGTAACAAATGCCATATACTTCCAAACCCCTTAATTTGAGCTCTTAGTAGAGTGAGATTTTATTTCTTAAATCAAATATGGCAACGAGACTTTGTCAATGGATAAGGATAACGGTTGTCCTAGAAGGAGGTTATGATAGGGGAGATTATGTTCCTCAGTGGATGAGTTTCACCAACTCACTTAAGAATGCTTTCATCTTTCCCTTGTTAGGAGGATTAGTTGATTTGGTCTCTAATCCCTTGGGGGATTACATCTCAAAACTCGTTAACTTAGGAGTTCAAAGAAGATCTTCCTTGGTTGGGGAAAAAGCTATGAGAATTAAAGTGTCCATCCAAAGAAAATCTCTTTATGTGGTTTCTCTCACATAACAAAGTACCCACTTAGGATAATTTACAATGGAGAAACTTCATAGGGTTGGGAAGATGTAATCTATAAAAAAAGAAAATGAAACAAATCAACATCTCATTTTGGACTTTCCTTTCTCTAAACTGGTCTAGTTAGAAATTCATAGGTATACAGGGCCATCTTTCTCCTAAGAAGGAGCATCTATTGATGTCACGCTAAAAAATTGGCTAAGAAATCATCTCACCAAAGACATAAAATCTCTTCCTTGATTGTTTTATGGGGAATTGGATAACTTGAAAGGACTCTTTGTTCAACAATATCATAGTTTCTCCTAAACTCGGCTATCCTATATGTTTTTGAACAAAATCATTCCTCCTTGCCTCAAATCCCATGTTGGTAAAACACTCCTTGGGCTTTCTTTAAATGTGAAACTCAAGCAAATCTAATCTTGGAAGGGGCAAGAGGTGCTCTTCATCTAGTCAAAGGGTAGACAACTTCTTTCTCTAAGGGACTAGGCCCAACAAATAACAATCATAGTGAATTAATGGCCCTAAAGCTCACACTTCAAATTTTCAAGGAGAAAGGAATTTCAAATTTACACATCTATGGTGATTAATATTAACACTCAATTGGATTACCAATGTTTTATCTATGCATAACGACACTCTTTTGCCACTTTTCTAAGACATCAAAAGATTTTTTTTACCTTTTTCTTTCATCGGTCTTTCACCCTTGTTTTTAGGGAGCAAAACCAAGAGGCCAATTGATTCTCAAAATTTTGAGTGGAAATGGGCAGAGGAACTTGGTAGATCGTAGAAAAAACCCAAGAAGGCACTTCAAAATATCTTCACTCCACATGGCTACAAATTTGATCAATGATTCAAGAAGTCTATTTCTTCTTTATTGTGCTTTGCCTGGCGTTTTGCTCTGCAAATTATCTCTTTGGGACAATAGTTGTTATAAATGTTCCTCTTTTTATAACAAAGTCATTTTAAAACTTTAATATATGTTGGGCTTTAGTCACAATGTTAGGCAGATAATATACAAGATAGTAATAAGTTCTTTGCTAGATATTTTTTTCCGATATATATACTTTCAATTTTTGGTACTAATTGAGCCCCTTGTATTTTTTCTTGAAAATACAAAGTTATGAACTAAATATATAAAATTATAAATTTGTTCTCCTGTATAATAAAATTACTAATATTTTTTTTTTTTTTTTTTGTATTAATTTTAAAATCCAAATTCGATAATAAATATTTTACTAATCAATTTCAGATAATTTCATATTATTGATAATAAAATTATGAAAAATAATTAATTATAATATTAAGTAAAATATTATAATATTTAAATAAAAAAATCAAATTTATATTATATTCTCAATAAATTGTTGAATGAATATAAAAAATCAACATTATATTGATCTTAAAAAAATTAAAAATATTTAATTCAGATAAATATCTATTTTAAGCCACGCATAATGTTATATATCTCTAAAATGTTAGTGAGTACCTTGTAACTCAAGATTTGACCTTTCTATCAAAGATCCAGTTTTATGTGTAAATCTGTCATTAATTCTGACGTCAATATTATAATAAATTAAAATAGATAAATATCTATTTTAAGTCGCACTGCATGTCACATAGGCAAGCCTTATTTGCTATGTTATCGATCCATAAATGCCGGCAAGCCTTATTTACTATGTTATCGATCCATAAATGCGCGGAGGCAGTATATGCCCACCTTAGATTATTTGACGGTGGGCGTACGCTGCCCTGCGCATTTATGGCACAATAGCATAGTAAATGAGGCTTTCCATGTTACATATCCCTGAAATGATAGTGAGTACCTTGTACCTCAAGATTTGACCTTTCTATTAAATATCTAGATCCATGTGTAAAGCTGTCATTAATTCTAATGTTAACATTGTACATTATCTTTTTTTTTTACAGAAACGGGTAGTGGATATATTAGAAACTTGGCCTTAATGCCAAAGAGTAGATTACAAAAGGTGAGTCTAATTCCAGAAGTGCCGTACAACCTTGCAAGACCGTGACATTTATGTTTAGCTCACATCTCTTTTTAGCTGCTACTATGCGGTCAATTTCCGAGATTTTCCCAAGATTGTGGATACAAACAAACTGATTTAATAGTAGGCAATAAAACATGACAGCTTTCTAAATTAAGGAATTGGTTCCCATATTTCCTGTTCGCCTCTGAGCAAGGCTCCAGCCGTAAGAAGAGCTGCTTTGTTAGCTTCGATGTCTGCCTCCTTATTATTGGCTCTCAACACGTGATAGAAATTCAAATTCTGGAAAGAGTCTCCAAGGTCTGTAATTCTGTGAATCAGCCTTGCTAGCCTTAGGTCCATTGGCTTAGAATGAGTCACCATAGTGTTAATGATAACCTGAGAGTCTCCAATAACATTAGCCTCCCTGATGTTCAACACTTTCAGAATCTTGAGTCCTTGGAAAAGAGCCAAAGCCTCAGCTTGAATGCTGGAAGCGATGCCCAAACCCCAGGCGAAACTGTGGATCCTAAAGCCAGCTGGATTCAAAATGACTCCTCCAGCTCCAGCTCTTCCAGGATTGCCCTTTGCAGCCCCATCAAAAAATAGAAAGTGTCTCTGATGGTTTGCAATCCATCCCTGGAACTCTTTTGTTGTAGCCCTTATTTGCCATACTTTTGGGAGGGAGATACTCTTTGCAATTTTTTGGAACTGAAGATCGAGAGAAGAACCCCAATTTATATCTTGCTGGCTGAGACTTAAGTCATCTTTATGGTCTCTCAGGCACTCTTTTAACTGGCATTTAATTTTAACTACCACTAGCTTGGCGTCCTGTTCGCAGTTTCTGAAAATCCTTCTGTTTCGCTCAAGCCAAACCTGCCAACAGATAATTTTAGGGAGAAGCTGGAACTCAAAGGTTCCAACAGCTCGATCCAAATCTGCAAAGTGAAGGAACATTCAAGCATTAGATGAGAAACGCTTTCCTGGTTTACCTTGCAAAGTCTGCACCTTGAAGGGCCGTGGAAACCTCGCTTCTGAAGATTATCGTCTGTCAAAATTTTGGAGTGGCATAACAGCCAGTTGAAGAAGTCAATTTTTGGTAAGGAGGGATAATGCCATATCCCTTTCCACAGCTTTGGATTCATGGCAGCATGGGGGCGCTCACATAGCTTGGTGTATCCTTGAGCAACGAAATAACCACCAGCCTGCACACCCCAACCTCTTGAATCCCTGCTTCGCATCCGCGTTGGAGCCAATCCGTGAAGCTTGGAGAGTAGGACCTCTCATTCCATAGACAAATCTGGGGGCGTTTCAAGGTTCCAGCCAGCCCAGCGTGAGTCTTGCCAAACTGAAATGTCCCACAGGGAATGCAATCCAGCATCGTTCATCCATTTGCACATCACTTGGAGAGAGCGACAGTCTCCCAGCGGCTCATTGTTCATAATTCTGTCTGTCCAAAGGTTGATCCTTTTTCCATTGTTGGGAATCCAGTAGGCATGAGCGTTAATAAGCGGACAGGATTTGTTGTAGAGCTTCAGAAAGGGCGAATTAGGGAGTGGCAAAGGGTGATCTAAACAGCAGGAGCGCTAGCCTTTGAAGTATTTTTTCCAAAGAGCTAATTGTGCCCAGCCAGGGTTAGGTGCAATAATTCTCCAGATGAGCTTAGCTCCCATTGCAATATTATGATATCCAAGATTTTTGAAGTTCAAGCCTCCTTCCAAGAGCGGTTTGGAGATGGATTCCCAGTTGACTAACAGAATCTTATTCTCATTTTTCTTGCCCCCCTTCCAAAAAAAATTTCGAATGATCTCCTCCATTTTTCTGAGGATGCCAGTGGGAGCGAGAAGGACAGAAAACTGAAATAAGGGAAGACTATTAAGGACTGATTTTATGAGAACAGATTTACCAGCAATGTTAAGCCAGGAAAAGCCCCAGGCAAGCAACTTGTTCTTGAATTTCTCCAATTGAGGGAGCCAATCTCTACTGAAGGCTCTTTTAAGAAATACAGGTAGGCCTAAGTACTTGAAGGAAGTCCAGTTTGAGGAGGCTGTGAAACCAAAGGTTCTGGAAATGGAATTGAGCAAGCTGGAAGTGGTGTTCCAGTAATAGATATGGCATTTGCCATTATTTAGTCTGCTTCCTGAAACCAAACAAAATTCGTCCAGAACTCCTTTAAATCTGGAGGCTATAAGCACAGAGGCAGCTCCCAATAACAAGGTGTCATCTGCAAAGAAGGCATGATTTATGTTTTTAACACCTCTTGCTATACAAAGCCCAATAATTTCCTGATCCATCATTTTTTTGTCTAAATAAAAACTGAGGACAAAGGCTTGAGGAACAAATGGAAGGGGTGAGAGAGGGCACCCCTGCCTGAGCCCTCTCATGGCTTTGAAGAAGTCAGAAGCTATGCCATTTACTAATGGAGCAATCCAAGGCACCGAAATGCAAGCCCAAATCCAAGCTTTTGTAAGACTTTTAGCAGAAAACTATGCTTAACTCTATCAAAAGCATTTGCTAAATCAAGTTTGACAACCATACCTTTTTCATTGCGACTCAGGCTTGAGTGAATTGCCTCTTGGACCAGAATGAAATTGTCCACTATCTGTCTACCTTGAATGAATCCTCCTTGGCTTTCCGGAATGACTTTGGGGAGGATGAGCTTGAGTCTATTAGCGATGACTTTGGTAATCAGTTTGTAGCCAATATTACATAGCGAAATCGGGCGAAACCTGTTGAAGGTGTTGGCTCCTTTCTCTTTGGGGATGAGAGCAAGAAAAGCAGAGTTCGTGTTGCCTCCGATTTTTTGGCAAGCTTGGGACTTAATAACCATTTTGTACAGATCTTTTTCCACAATCGACCAGCAAGATTGGAGAAATCTGGCTGAAAAGCCATCCGGCCCAGGGGCTTTGTCTGGGTCCATGGCAAAGAGGGCATCCTTGACTTCGTTCTTGGTGACTTTAGCTTCAAGAAGGTGATTCATTTCATCAGTAATCAGGGAGGGGACCACGTCCATCATATCAGAGTTTTGATCCAGATTTATATCTTCACTATACAGGTTTTTAAAGTGAAGGGAGGCAGCTTTTTTTATGCTTGCATTGTCTTTGTGAATGATGGGGCCATCTTTGATTTTGGAAATGGAGTTGGAACATTTCCTTGCCTGAGCTTGTTTGTGGAAGAAGGAAGAGTTCCTGTCACCTGCTTTGAGCCAAAGGCTACGAGACTTAAGTCTCCAATACTCTTCCTCAGCTAGACAAGCCTTGTGATAGTTTTGCTGGAGCTGGGCTTCTTTGTCTAGAATCTCTTTTGTTATGTCAGCTGTTTCAGCATGGAGATGATGATTTTCCAGAGTGCATTGGAGTTTTTTCCTTTCATTGGCTGGATTGGGCAGAGATTTGGCCCAGCTTTTCAAAGCCCTTTTCACTCTTCTGAGCTTCTCCTCCCAGACGAAAAAGGGTGAGCCTTTGACTAGCTGCATCCAGATGCCCTTAACTAATTGCATGAAGTCTGATTCCTTAGCCCAGAGCAGGCTAAATCTGAAGGGAATTGGTCCAAGGTCAAGTTGAAACACCAGTTCCAACTTGATGGGTTTATGATCAGAAGTGTTGCATGGGAGAATATGAACTCTAGCCTCTAATCCAAGTAGAAGAAAAGAACTTTGAAGTAAGAATCTGTCCAATCTGGCAGCAATGTGGCTAGGACCAATTCTTTTATTAGACCAAGTATACTTACCAGAGATTGGCTTGATGTCCAGCAGATCCCAGTCCTGCATAAGGTCCTCTGCCCATTCCCTTGCCGGATCTCGAACAATGCTGCCTCCTCTCTTGTCTGCTGATAAGAGAGTGAGGTTTAGATCTCCTGCAATGATGGTATTCTCTAGATTAACGAGAACTACTTGGTTTCTTATGGATTCCCAACAGGCCTTTTTTCCCCAGCGTTCATAGGGATGTACACGTTGAAGAGACTAATAATCTCTTTTGAGTCTAGATGCTGCAGTTTTAAGAGCAGCCAGTGAGTGTTGAGGGTCTCAGAAACGACTGAGAATTTGCTAGCGTTCCAAAGAGTGCCCAACCCACCGGAAGCCCCACGGGCAGAGATTGCTTTCGCCTCACATTTGTTCCAGAGTTTCTTACTAGCCTGAAGGAAGACAAAGTCTTCCAGCTTGGTCTCCTGGATGAGGAGTATGTCAGGAGCTTCTGTTCTTATTAAACTTCTGATGGCTTCTTCTTTGATTCTGCTCCCCATACCTCTACAGTTCCAGGAGACTATCTTCATCATTTGTATTTCTGGTTGGCTCCCTTGGAGCCTTGGGGCTGGTTTCTCGCCATCTTTGTTTTTTATGCTAACAGCTTCTCAAGGGTTGGCTGGCTACCTTGGAGCTTATCTTTGAAAGTTTCCTGCTCTCTTTTTTCCCGATCTATTTTGCGGCCTCTTGTGGA
Source organism: Pinus tabuliformis (assembly GCA_031772625.1). Classification (NCBI taxonomy): domain Eukaryota; kingdom Viridiplantae; phylum Streptophyta; class Pinopsida; order Pinales; family Pinaceae; genus Pinus; species Pinus tabuliformis. The sequence continues at coordinate 1,314,280,093 of CM062820.1, forward strand.
TCTCCTTATCGAAGCTTGGGATTCTCCTATTTCCCCTTCTTCCTCCGAGCCATCCGATTCATGCTCATCTTCCTCTACTTCGACAGTATTTCCTTTGGAACTCTCAGCAAGGCTTGCCCCCTTGGGAGAAGAGGGGGTACCTTTAGAGGGTGGGGTTGATTTTTGGTTGTCTGGATCCTGTGGTTCCTCTATTTGCGAGCTTAGAGGGGCGAATTTATTTTCTTGATCCATTCTGGAAGGGGGTTGCTGAGGAGGGGCCTGGAGGGGACCTCTTCTGTTTGGACCAACCTGCTTTTGGGTTTTCCTGGCGTGCTTGACCTGGTTCCAGCCTTCTTCTTTACCCTTGTCTAGTTCCACATTGGTTGGGCATCCTTTGGCGAAGTGACCGTAGACATGGCACTTTCGGCATTTGAAAGGCAACTGCTCGTAATCTAGCTTCTGCAAATGAGTCCAGTTTCCTACTTTGATTTTGATGGCTTCTGGGAGACCCACCTCTAGATCTACTTCTACGCAGATACGAGCACAGTCATATTGATCTTTGCTGTTTGCCCGATCTATGAATTTCCCAAGGGCATTTCCGATGTGCTTCAACGAGTCCCAGTTCCAACAATGCACTGGAAGGTTAGGGAGTCTGACCCACACAGGGATAGCCATGGGAACATCGACTGCAGGGTCAAAATTCAGCGTCCATCTGTTGAGATACAGGCCCTGGGGGCCCATGAAATAGGGGCCATTCTGAAAGATCAGGTCCTTGTCGTCCTTTGAGGTGAATTCGAAGAGGAAGAACCCTCGTCCTAAGAAGTAAGAGGTGACGCTGCTCTTGATCAGAGGAGCCCAGTTCTTGTTGACCCAGGTCTTAGTGGTCTTAGGAGAAGGCCATAGACCGGTGAACTGGCCAACAAGAGCCCGCTCAACCAAGGAGAGGGCGACTTGAATCAGAGTCTCTGGCGGCAGGGAAATTTCAGGAATGTCTTCAAGCCTCTTGACAAACTTGGCTGCTTCACTCTTTTTCTTCTGCGGCAAACCGGCCAAGAGCCGAGAGAAGGCTTCGGTAGAAGAAGGCGGGGGGAGGGCCTGCCTGGGGTGAGCTCGGGGCCTCCATGGGGGCGAGCTCGGCTTACTAGCCCTGCCCAGCAGCAGACGAGCGCACAGAGACACAGGAATTCAAGAGGGGAACACAGGAACGACGCAGGAGGGCAGAGGGCCCAAAGCCACGGGCCGCAGAGCAGAGGGATCAAGGGCGCAGAGGCGCCGAAGCGCAGGCTAGGGCTTCATGGTAGTGCTCCAGGTCTCGATCAAAAAACTTGTACATTATGTTACTATTATTATAACAATAAATTATATTCTTAAAATCATAATTTATACGTGCTTTTCTTGGCATTGTTATATGAGAATTGATATGAAGGTAAAATACTTTTAGGTGAAAATTTATGAAATTTTTTTGGTATATTTAAAAATTAATATATTAGTTTAGATTTATTTTAATAATGTTATTAAGTGTTAAATTTGAAGTTAAGATGAATTTAGGTTGGCTTAATTATTAATTGAAATTAATTATAAATATAAAAAGTCAAGTAAGGGTAGTCGTTAAGACAATTCATTAACTTCTTTATCTGGGTTTGAATCCTTGAAGTTTCGCAAATTCCCTATCAAAATTTAATCCTTTGAAAAAAATTAATTATATTTTATTTTATTTTATTTTATTTTTATGTAATTTGACCCAGTCAAAATGTTTTGTCTATCATAGATCCATCTAATTCTGGATCTACCAAGTGCCCAGAGGGATCAAATCTCCTTTTAAGCCAAAAAATTTGAGGGAAGTTTTGCACCTCAAGATTCATCTCATCTCTTATTAAATGTGAAGTTAGATGGATCTATCTTATGCTATTTTTGAGAAACATACTAATAAAAGATTTTAACTATAAGATTTTTTTTTTTTATTTTCACTCATTTTATATACTATATATAGTTGACATTTAAATATTTTATTTATGATTCATATTCTCCATATACATTGTTGCTCTTAAAATATCACATATCAGGCTTAGATGAATTAATTGATCGAAACAATGAGTATAATTCTAAAACTACCTATCTAATTTTAATTGCAGAAAGGTTACGCGCTATAGAAGGGGAATTATATGGAAATTAAAATGTCCAACTAAAAGAAAAATATTTATGTAGTGTGCATTAACAAACAAAATTCCAACTCTCTATTCATTCATGACACCTCCATCTTTCTGCCCAGCCAACCCATATTTTAGTTTTGTGGGCCGACCGTGAACACATACATTCACAACACCTTGTCCATCTATCAAAAACCCAATAATGGCTTGGATCACCTTGTCAAGTATGGGGATATTTCGATCTAGCCAAATCCCTCTAAACTGCACCCGCGATAGCAGTAGCTTTACACACTTTCGCACCACTGATGAATTAACAAAACATGAGGCATACAACAAGCTCAGAACGCCAAACTTTGATAATCTTCAAAAGTTTTTTTTTATGGTCCCAACATATGTTCATTATGTAGGGAAAAGGAACAATCGATATCCCATCTATTTATTCATTGTAATTTTTCTAGAGAAGTTTGACAAAGAATACTTAGCATTTTGTAGGTTTTAACCCGTAAAGAAATTACCTGCATACGAATTCTAAAACATAGAAAATAAACAATGAAAGAGCATAATACATAAAACACATATACATAAAGATTTCCCCTTGAATCCCAAGACTGGGACTACCAGCTTGATTTTTCATTATGTTCCTTTCAATGTTACAATACATATATATACATGCCGAAGCATCCAATACGATGGACTAAAAACCATCGCACCCAAAACCATGTGCGAAAACCATGCACAAAGCCATAGGTAGGTCCGCCCACCTAATATAGGGTCGAAAAAATTTCTCTGGGGCGCTGCCCCAGACCCCGTAGAGGGGGACTAACCGCCCCCCTCAAACCCCCTGTGACCCCCCCACTATGCAATCGATGCAACAAAGGGGGGGCTTCGCCCCCCCTCTAATCATCTGGTCAACTAGGCCGGCTAGTCATGGAAATAATATAACACAACCCAACGCATTTTGGTACGTATTGTGTATGGCACTGAGAGGAACTTATGGAAATATGGTTTAGGTGGATCTCTACAAGGGCAGTCAAACCTTTTATTTTTATTCTTATACTTTTATTATTACTGCCCAAATTTTTGGTATATTTGATTTATTACCAAAAAGAAGGAATGTTCAAACTACAAGACAGATCAGACCTTATTGTGAGCTTTCTTTGATGGAGCCTCTTAAAGCAACCCATATTTGTGTGGTGGTGGTGCTAAAATCCATATATCTAACAACCATACGTTCATTATCAAAATGGGGCTATGTGAAGGAACCAACAACTATGCATAATTGAAAGCTCTTAACTCGCTGCTGAGATTCACTAATGAGAAAGGGGTTCAAAATATACAAATTTTTGGTGACTCTTTGCTGGTTATAAACTGGATCACAAGACTCAACAAATGCCATCAATTGAATCTAGTTCCTTTATTGAATGAAACATTGGTTTTGAAAGATAGTTTTAACCCCTTTGTTATTACTTATGTATATAGAGAATTCAACATAGAAGGGACCACTTATCTAAAGAAGGGCTACTACTTGATTTTGGGTGACTCTTGCTTGAGAGAAAAATAATGATATTTAGTATTATCATAGGTCATTCATTGATGATATTCAAAATTGATATTTTGAAAATAGCTTGAACAATTTTTATTTACATGTTTGATCCATAGACTTTATTTGTATAGGTAAATAATATTTTGCTAGGAATTCTATATGTATATGTATTGGAAATTTTTACAGCTTGGACATTACTGAATTTTGAGAATTATGATGTTAGGTTGTAAGGTCTTGGCCCATTTTGTGCTGATGATCCATATATAAATCCATTTTTGAATGTGTGATTTTATATTAAATAAAGTTGCATTTTTTTACAGGAAAAAAACATTCTCCATGTTGCAACATGCTTTATTTTTGATAAGTTAGTTTTTATTTTATAAAAGAGGGTATAAAAAAATAAAGAAAAAATAGAAAATAAAAAAAAGAGATGAAATAAAACCCCATCGAAAGAAAATAAAAAAAAATTGTATAGATGTGCTTGTTTAAATGCCAATTCATAAAATAAATTGTGCTTGTAATAAATAAAGATTTGTGTGCAGCTTGTTTTTATGCCATAGCCTTTTCTTTTGATCTGGATCAAACTGTTTAATCTTGATCACATCATTTAAATTTTTGTAGTGGATTAGAGAATAAGTTCAACCGAATAGTTTAATCTTGGTTAAACATTATAAATTAGGATAGAATAGGACAAATAAAAGGCCTAACATGCTCAAAATTTGGCCTAAGTTATATTAGATTAGTCAAATAGTTAAATAAGGGAAGCTAGTCGAAATGCGCCCAAGATATATTAATTTTTAAATTAGTTCTTAATTACCTTCTTAAAGGGCGATTAATTCTTTTGTAAATAATCATTTATAATGTTTTTAGCCAAAGTCAAATACGACAAAAAAGGTCTGTCGACAAGCGATAAAGTTTGGGCAAGAATCAACGGTCATCCACCTCCCTGCCTAGATCAACGGCGAGGAAGCTCTTTGCACCCCCTTGCCATGATACGAGATAACGGTTGGTTGGGGGGGGGGGGGGGGGGGGCGGAGAGGGGGTTGCGAAAAGTGGTTTTGCCCACGCGGGTCCCCCGCTTACGTGTCTCCATCCCGCACTTTGCAACCCCCTCGCTCCTTACTGCTTACCACTACCCCCCCTTCGAAATCTGCCATGCTTCCTTCTCGCGCTTTCTAATACCACGACAATGTTAACACCTCCCGCCCCATCCACCTCCAACCGCTTCACACCACGTGCCCTCACCCATTGCACCTATCCGTTCCTGCTTATCCGTTGCCGCCATTTATTGCCTCTCGTTGCTGCATTAAATTCCTAATTAGACGATCAACAACGACTTTCCTGTAACGGTAGCCTTAATCCATTTATAAATATACCTTTGCCCCATTACACCTGCTTTCTTCAACCGCTTGTGCACTGTTTCCTTCACTTTTCTTGTTTTCACAGAGTCATGCTACTGGCAAACCTATAAATAACACGCATAATCTGAAGGTATCTCTGCGATTTTTCTGTTATCCTCCACCATTACAGTTATGTTATTATGGCTCCAAATAAGAAAGACAAGCCTTCTACCAGTTCCTCTGCAACACAGGAAATCCCAAAGGCCTCTGAGGCTTTAGACCTGGACCATATCCCATTGGACGTTCAGTATTTCAAGGTTCCAGACACTGAATGTGAATTCGACATGTTCAAATTGCATAATTGGTTGAAGTAGACATATTTTGACTATGAAGATGAAATTGACCTATGGGAATCCCTTCTACCCTTGTATATGTTTCCTCAAACCTATTCCTTTCCTGATTTAGTTATCTGGTGCCAATCCAAATATAATCCTTTACAAAGAATAGTGGTAACTTAGAATGGAGACATTCTAATATCTGTCACTCCATAAATCATTAATAAATTTTTTATGATCCCAGAAAATGATTCCCTAAGCTTTTTCTCCACTGCAGCCTTAATCGACCTATATCATAAGCTGATCTTCCCTTAAAGAGATCAAATTTTTGAGATCTTTCTCGCTGAAGATGTTGAGCTCCCCAAAAAGAATCCTCCTTATCCGACATCGATGTTCCCCGAGAGAGCCAAACATATAATTTCCCTTATTTATTGCTTGTTAGGTTACCCATCAGACCAATGGGTAGATGAAGCTATCCTAGGCTATCTATCAATCTTTTCTAAAGAATAAAAACCTACCTTCATGTATAACTACAGTCAATTCTTGGCTGAAGCTATGCATGAGCAATTGATGAATATCACTACTGGAGGAGTGTTTAAATACTCCTCTATGCTATTTCATATGTTTATTTTTCAGCAGGGAGACAGGTTGCCTATTCTTTTGCACAACCAGGATGATCAGCAAGAGAATCAAGCAGTTACATAGTGGACCTCATTGATTAGGAAGAACTCAACTGAGTTTAGATTTTTAGACTTCATAAACTGTTTCATTCACCCAGTTGCACAACTTCTCAACAATCAAAGTGAACCCAGGAGCAATACAAAAATCAAAAGGATCTTGCATCTCAGTTATCAAGTTAGAATAGGAGACTGGTATCCTTACCAGAACTACACAGAGATTAGAGTGTATGGTTGCGAATTAGCTCCATATAAGTTGCCCAAATATGTTCCAATAAGAATTTTCTCTTTGGAATATATTAGGAAAATGATGAATATGGATGAGCTTCATTTCATTCCAGGGAAGATGAGATCACAGTTCAAGATAAAGACACGGGTATGATAATTCATTTGTAACACCAGATCAACAGGTTTAGAAGAAGATGCCATACTAAAACAGATGGGTTTCCAACCAATATTCACCTGGTCTTTATGACCCATTCATTATTATCTCATATTTAAGGGTGGAACTCAAAACCAATCCTTACAATCATACACCTAAACTAGAGATTGAGAAGTTCATGAATCAAGAACAGTAGGAAGAGAATACTCTTCAAGAAGCAGAAGAACGGGTTTTACCTCCTTCAACTCTTCAAACCCCTACTTCTCAAACCAAGAGGACAAGAGGCATAGGGAAGGATCATCATCACAACAGTTGGAGAAAAGGAATTCATTCACTATCAGAAGAAATCAAGGACTAAATCCAAAGGCACTACAACTACACTGGGTCAGAAGGAGCCTATTATCATCAATTTGGATGATTCACAGGTTTCCATAGGGACAGAAGAACCTGTAATTACTACCCCTTCTTCTTCTTTAGCTTCACAAAATTTGCTAGAAATCACTCAATTTGCAGGACCAAGTGAAACAAAGGAGTCAAATGTCTTCACTAATTTCCTTGAAATTAAGCAGAAGAATGAAGCTTTAAAAGAAAATGTTTATGCACAGTTTTGGAAGAAAACTTCTACTTCACAGCACAGATTGTTGACAACCTTTGACAATGAAAATGGAAGAATGCAAATGGATTTTTTGCAGGCTCAAGTGCCTTTTCCTAAGGGTTCTTCTGATTACAAGAAAACTATATTTAATTTTGATGCTAATAAGATACACCCAATTGATCAAATGGACATGCATAGGCAATCTAGTGAGATGCTTTTCTCTACCATGACCAATACTGCTATGGCATTGTCAAAACTCAAAACTGCTCTATCAAATGTGCAGTCACAATTGAAGATTGAGAAAATATCATCTTTAGCAAAGGATAACAGGGTCAAGTCATTAGAGGACTTAGTAATTAAAATTGGATATGACCCTACTAATGTTAAAGTTGCTGAAGATATTATTAAGAAGAAAAACACAGATATTGCAGCATTGAGGAAGCAGCTGAAACTGCCTTCTACAGAGGAACCCCAGACTAAGGAGATAACAGAAAGTGAACAACACAAGGAAGAAATTCTCAAACTGATAATTGAGAAGAATGTATAGATAAAAACTATGGAGGGGCAGATTGAGAAATTGCTTAAGGAAAAAGAGCAATTTACTCAGTTAGCTATAGCTCCCATCACAACTATTCCTATTACAGTGTCCAAAACAGTAGGGGAATCTACATCAGCCACAACAGAATCTACATCGACAGCAGAGGATTTGAACAAACTCTCATAGGAGCGACTCACTAGAAGCAAGAAAATGAAAGGCTTCATAAGAAATTCAAGAATCTAGAATCTTAGAAGATAAAGAATGATACTTTGTATGTTGAGGAAATGCAAAAAACACACATGTTGAACAAAAGAATTGAAGAGTTGCAAAGTCATTCATTGATGGCCCAAACCTTGGCCCAAGCCAAGGAAAGCATTTGGGCAAATATCAGTTAGGCCATAACTGAAGTATGGCCCTCCATTCAGATCATTTTCGAGCAGGAGGAACTCATAAATAGATGCCAGGTAGCCATTGATGAAGTGAAGTAGCTTCTTAAAGACAAACCAAGTGAAGCTACATACATGATTAGAGTTCTAAATTCAAAAACCAGGGTCGAGTTGGAACAGATTGAAATTATGGACAGAACATAAACCATTTTGGAGATCAAAAAGGTTTTGCAGAAAAAGAACCTGATGACTCAATTAGAGACTAAGTGTCAAACCTTGAAGACTTTTGTCCAAAGGTTTCATTTTAAGTTTAATTTACTTAATCAGAGAGGACTGCCAGGATTAGTGGCCCCAAATGACAGGTTGATTAGTTTAGAAGAATATTGCCAAAAGTTGTATACTATAGCAACTGATAAAGAAAACTTTGCAGGCATAAAGGGTCATATTATAGGGAAACAAGCTTTAGAAGCTTTAGATTTTGATTTGACTATTGAGCATGAGATTAATCATATTTTCGTAAATAAGCCCACTTTTGAGAAATACACTGAAGTTGATGAAGTTTACAGGAAATTGGTAAATCTTGCCATACCAAGTGAAGACCAATGGGATCACTTGTGTGAAGTTATTGAGTAACTTTCATCAACAACTGAAGGACAGTTGGGCAACAGTTTTTGGGGACCACATCATCAACAAATTCCTAAAGAATAGTGCCAACACTTAGCAGTTTTGAATTTCCTATAGTTTTGTACTATTTTTGTATTTTTGTTTTGAAAATATCTAGATGAACTTTTGTATAAATAATTCCTCATTCGATTTATTAAGGGTTGAACCCTTATATGAGCTTTGAAAATAGAATTGTAACCAAGTTTGAGATTTTCCAAGTTAATGAAAGGATTTTTAATTTGCCTTCTATAGTTCTGTCTCCTAGTAAGTTTTTTATATGTGCTTATTTCATTATTTATTGCTTCATATATTTAAGTCTTTATGCAGAGATATGGGTAAGATCATACCGAGTACCAGTAAATCTTAAATCCCCTATGAAGTTATCAATAATGACTAGGGACTAGCTTATAAGACAATCTGTTATTATAAACTCCCCTATATCAATTATTTGTCACACAAATCTGCATTCATTTAAATATATTTTATTCTACAGGAACATTGTTTGCCTATATTCTTTGCTTATAACCAATCAAATATTGTGTCTGAATATTTAGAAAGTTATATTTCATTAATATTATGCTATTCATTCACTTTAAATCAATTAACTATAACTAGACAAATAACAATCCTTTCATTCAATTTAGTAACTATTAAGGCTTGAACATTGGTCATCCATAAAATTAAAAACCAAAACAACATTTTAGATGCTCTGGCATGACTAACCAACCTAGAGTCATCTCAGAGGACAACATCAGACTGGTGTTGTTATCGGGGAACGAAAATTGAACTATTTTCCCTGGGACAATGATTAAAAAACTTTTTCTTTAAGGTGAATAAATAAATTGTAGGTTAAAAAATCATTAACTTGACAACTCCACTAGACCAAGATGGCTCCTTCAAAACACACCAGATCTCACTCTGACTCTTAAATTATATCTCCTTTATCTGATCCAGAGAGACTAGTGAGAGAGGCCTCGTTTAGAAGGAGACTTGAAGCTTCTGCTTCTTCTTCTATACCATTACAGCCTGAAGATATTCCAACTTCTGATCCCTTTAGCTCTGTTCCATCCCAATTAGATTTGGTTGATCTAACACCTAGGGTTTTAGAAATTTTATCTAAAGGAGTTGATCTGTAGTCATCTCTCTTAGTCCAATCTTTGGAATCATACAAACTTCCTGAAATATTTTCAGATTCACCCAAGTCAGAGGAAGAACTCTATGTGCATTTACCGAAGCTTTGTATATTCAAACCCATTGTTTGAAAGTAAAAATCAGGTTGAAATAGAGGTTCATAAGTTAGTAATTAAAACACCTTTGAAAACTTTTAGGAATCCTCCACTTTCCCATTCTCCTCCTCCCACTTTTACACCTCCTTCTTCACCCACTACTTCACCACCTTCCTCTTCATCCTCCACTACATCATCTCCTACCTCTTCTACTGAATCATCTTCTTATTCATCTTTAGATATGGCCTTTCAACCTATAATTCAAGCTAGATATGATTCCCTGCATCTTCCCAACCAGCTCAACAATTTTCTTGATGGGTATTTGAAACACTTGCCCAGGTTTAATGGGGAAACTGGTTTATCTGCAGAAGATCATCTAGTTGCATTTTTAGATTTTGTAGATAATATGAATATAGAGCATGAGGATGTATATATGCGTTTATTTGTTCAGTATTTAGAGGGAAATGTTAGGATATGGTTTAGGCAACTGAGAGCTGATTCCATTCATTCATGGAATGAATTAACTACTATATTCAAGAATCAATGGGGTGTCAAAAAGGATCCAGTTTACTATCTTACTGAGTTTGAAGAGCTTAAAAGGAACCATGGAGAACCTATGGCAGATTTCATTAAACGATTCAATAAACTCTACCACAAAATGCCTCCTGATTGTAAACCTCCAGTTACAACAACAAAGGTTAGGTTTTCCAAAGCCTTTGATGATGACTTTGCAGTCATGCTGAGGGAAAGGACATCTCCTACCCTTCAGGACATGCAAACCAACGCTATAGAAGTTGAGGCTAACAGATCAACTTCATCTAAACTCAAAGCCAAGGCTAAAAAGGCTGAAAGAAAAATGAAAGCTAAGGAGGAAGGATCTTCCTCAAAGACCAAAAACGATGATCAAAAAATAGATGAGATAACATCATTACTTAGAAACCTATCTAATAGGATTTCTAAGATTGAAACTCAGCCTAGAACGATACAACAAACTGCTGTTAGACCACAGACTTAGTTTAGAAGAGCCCCTCAAACTCAAATTTTATAGAGACCTAACACTAATCAACAGATCCAACCTCCTGTAATGATTGATGACTAACAATCAGATGACATTGGACCTCTAAGTTTGAAGATATAAATAATTTTGATTCTTCATTTGTACATAATGCTATTATTTCTCATCCTTCAAATCAATATTTCCAAAATCAAGAAGACAATCAAATTTCTAAATATCAGGCCCTCTCTAAACTTCTAATTGGAGAATTGAATAGAAGATACGATATTAGACCTAGGGCAGGGCCTGGTAGATCTCCGAAAAATCCCACTCTAAATGAACCTCAGATAAAATCTGCTGAAATCGAGACAACTATCATTCCACCATTCAGTCAAACAAGTGAAACAAGCCAAATTAATAAAATTGTTTTGACAACCTTCAATGTTGAAAGCGAACTGGAAAGAGTTAAAATACCAATTCCCCTAGCTGAACTGTTAAAGAATCTAGGGTATAAAGACCAAGTTTCAAAATGGATTCAGTCATCCAATGTGGATGCTGAAGGGGATGTGATAAGCCTGCAGGATGACAAAACCTCAGTAGTTTTTGGTCCTAACTCTGACATCACCATTTTATGTGACTGAAAATTCATGATTTCCTGTTATATAATTGTATGTTAGATTCTGGGGCTTCCCATAATCTAATGCCTAAAATGATCATGGACCAACTGCAATTAGAAGTCACTAGAACTTACCATTATCTATACACTTTTGAATCCAAGAAAGTTCCTTGTCTTGGACTCATTAAAGATTTGGTGGTTACCTTAGCTCAGATCCCAATCAAAAGTTGTGTTTTAGACATAGTAGTCACTAACATTCCTTCAAAATTTGGCATGTTGTTGTTAAGATCTTGTTGTGCTAAACTAGGAGGAAGCCTACAAATGGATATGTCTTATGCCACTATTCCAGTTTATGGGGGTGAGCATCTCAGGCTATATAGAGAAGTTAGATTTGTGAACACTGTTTGTAGATATTATCAAGCTAGGAATCATCCTATTTATGCCGTTGACCAAGAATTTGGGTGTTTTGAACTATCTATAATTAATTCACAAAATACTCAACTTACTATTGAAGACATTGTTGATCAACCTAAAACCATTGAAACTGATATTTGGAAATTGTACTTTGATGGTTCTTGCTCAAAGGAAGGAGTAGGAGCTGGAATTGTATTAATTTCACCAGATAAAGAAAACATTACCCAATCATACAAACTTGAATTTGATGTAACTAATAATGTAGCAGAGTATGAAGCTTTTCTGCTAGGATTGGAGTTAGCAAGAAGTCTTAAGGTGCAGAACTTAAGTGTATACAGTGATTCTGAACTTATTGTCAAACAAGTTAGGAATCAGTGTCAAACTAAGCACCCCAGATTAAGATCTTATAGGAATGAAATTTGGGATTCAATTGAAAATTTCTTTTCAGCATTCAATATTACTGCTATTCCTAGAGATCAAAACATGCATGCAGATTCCTTGGCTGTTTTTGCAAGTTCATTTAAAATTCTTGATAAAATGCTTGTCTAGTATCAAATTCAAGTCAAGTATAGACCATATATTCCTGACAATCTTAAGCACTGGAAAATATTTGATGATGACGAGCAACTAAAATCCTTTTTGCAAGTCATTGATGAATTCTCAAACATGCAAGTTGAGGAAGAACAACTTGATAATCTTGAAATTGACAACGAAAATCAAACACCACAATTTGATTCTAAAATTGCTGATCATAGCATTATCCAATTATCTAAAAATTTTATTCCAAAAGGGTTAATCCCTCTTGAGAAGCTCTTTGATCATAATGATGTCCCCAAAAATCCACTATCTGATTCACATGAGGAAAATATTGAAATTTATAACATTGGAAGTTATGAAGAGATCAGAAACGTTAAAATTTCTGCATCCCTGTCAATGGAAGCTAAAGACAAATATTTATCCCTCCTTAAAGCCTACAAATATGTTTTTTTACTGGTCTTATAATGAATTAAAAACATATGATACATCTCTTATTGAACAAAAAATTCCATTAAAACCAGAGGAAAAACCTTTCAAACAAAATATGAGGAGAATTAATCCTCTCCTTTTTCTGTAGTTGGAAAAGAACTAAAGAAGCTACTGGATGCTAAAATAATACTTCCATTGAGATACTCTAATTGGGTAGCCAATCTAGTTCTAGTGAGAAAAAAGAATGGTGAAATTAGATTATGTGTGGATTTTAGGAATTTGAATAAATCTTCCTTGAAAGACAATTATCCATTACCTAAGATGGATCAATTACTTTAGAAAGTTTCAGGAGCCCATAGAATTTCCATGTTAGATGGTTTTTCTGGATATAATCAGATTATGGTTAGTCTAGAGGATAGAGAAAAAATTTCATTTACTACTCCATGGGGCACATCCATGTATGCCCGGATGCCTTTTGGGTTAACTAATGCTAGAGCCACATTTCAATGTGCTATGGAACTAACATTTGTAGGTAAGATAAATAAATTTGTTGTTATTTATTTGGATGATTTAACTGATTATTCCAATTCTGATGAAAAGCATTTGAAGCATTTGAGAAAGGTTTTTGACAGGTGCAGAAAATTTGGGATTTCTCTTAATCCCAAGAAGTCTTTGTTTGCACTTCAAGAAGGAAAACTGCTCGGCCACATCATTTCTAAAGAAGGAGTAGTCATTGATCCTAAAAGAGTCTCAATAATTCAGACACTCATATTACCAAGGAACAAAAAGGAAGTTCAAGCTTTCCTTGGGAAAAATAATTTTTTAAGAAGGTTTATCCCTAATTATGCAGAAATAGTTAAGGACATAACTGATATGTTGAAAAAGAACCATGAAGTCAAATTCACGATTGCTACTAGGTATGCATTTGATCAGATTAAAAAGGCCATTACAGAAGCCCCCATTTTAGCCAGTCCAGATTACTCTGAACCTTTCAGTGTCTTTTCTTTTGCTTCTGAAACTACCTTAGCTGTTGTTCTTTTGCAAAAGAACAAAGATGGAGATGACCAACCCATTGCATTTTTTAGCAAGGTTATGAGATATGTTGAGCTAAAGTATGACATCATTGAAAAACAAGCCTATTCTTTAGTTCAAGCTCTGAAAGCCTTTAGAGTCTATCTCCTCCACTCTTCTATCATTGCCTATGTACCCAATAGTGTTGTCAAAACTGTTTTAACTCAGCCTGACACTGATGGAAGGAGAGGGAGATGGATAACTAAAATTTTAGAGTATGATCTCATCATCAAGACTACCAAACTGGTAAAAGGTCAAGGCTTGGATAAGCTCCTTGCTGAATCCAATTGAAAGATCTTAGGAAAAAATTCTAATTTTGACATCCCAGCTGAGAAGAATACACAAGAACCTTCTGTAACCGCCACACAGGAGAATCCACAAGAACCTTCTGTAACCGCCACACAGGAGAATCCACAAGAACCTTCTGAGAGCCCAACTAAGAAGAATCCACAAGAGCCTTCCGAGAGCCCAACTGAGAAGAATCCACAAGAACCTTTTGAGAGTCCAATTGAGAAGAATCCATAAGAACCTTCTGAAATCCAAATACAAGAGAATCCACAAGAACCTTCTACATCAGATCAATAAATTTTGATTCACATTGAGGAAAATTTTTTGTTATCATATTGGTACTTTGATATTGTGAAATTTCTTAGAGAATTTCAATGTCCATAGGAATTTAACATAAATCATTATAAGACACTGAGTTTGAAGGTTGTAAAGTACTGTATGGTGAATGCAAATTTTTATTGGAAGGATCCTCTTAATATCCTTTTACTTTGCCTAACAGAGAATGAGACAGAAGGGATCATTGATGAATTTCATTCATGAATTTGTGGAGGCCACCATGCTTGGAGGGCTACAACATACAAGATCTTAAGGGCAGGATTTTATTGGCCTACTCTGTTTGCATAGGTGGGAGCAAACATTAGGAGCTGTACACAGTGTCAAATGTTTGCTAGAAAGCAGAGATTGACAACTCTTCCAATGGTTCCAGTCTTAGTCCAAGCACCATTTTGTCAATGGGGATTGGATTTCATTGGTGAAATTCATCCTACATGAAGTAGTCATCATAGATGGATATTGACTGCTACAAATTACTCTACCAAATGGGTAGAAGCTATTCCAGTAAAAAATGCAACTGATACTGTTGTTATCAAGTTTATTGAAGAATATATATTGTCTAGATTTGGATGCCCCCAAAAAATAGTGACAGACAATGCACAAGAATTCAACAATACTAAGATGATTGAGTTCTATAAAAAATACCAGATTTTGTTGCATCATTCTACACCATACTATCCACATGGAAATGGACTAGCAGAGTCCTCAAATAAAAGTTTGTTTAAAGTTATAAAGAAAACATTGGAGGATCATAAAAGGAGTTGGGACAGTCATCTCATTTATGCACTTTGGGCCAACATGATTTCACCCAAAAGATCAACAGGTAAATCCCCTTTTCAGCTTGTTTATGGAAAAGAAGCTATATTTCCCACACATTTAGCTTTTCTTGTTATGAAGTTTTTGCAAGAGTCAAATGAAGAGCTTGATGACTTCTCTCGAAGAATAAATCAGATCATAGAATTGAATGAGGATAGAGATGAAGTACATTACAAGCTTAAGAAATATCAGAGTAAAATGAAAAGCTTGTTTGATAGGAAAGCTAGGGAAAGAGATTTCAGGAAAGGTGATTTGGTACTGAGATGGGATGCTAGGAGAGAAGACAAAGGGAAACATGGAAAGTTTGACAACCTTTGGTTGGGAACTTTTAGTATTGCTGAGGTTAAGGGTAATAACACTTTCATTCTGCAAAATTTGGAGGGCGAGTATTCCTCATTGCCTATCGATGGAAGTACTTGAAGCACTATATTCAGTATTGAGAGGTTTCCATTCATTCACCATTGTATTATACCGAAGAGTTTTATTTTACATGCAATGTGTATTTGTTTCAACAGAGACCCCATTAGCCCAAGGAGAAGGCACATGGATCTGCAAATTCTCTGTAACATGCAAGAGGAAGCAGTCCCCATTTGGAGTTGATGTTGTAACATGCTTTATTTTTGATAAGTTAGTTTTTATTTTATAAAAGAGGGTATAAAAAAATAAAGAAAAAATGGAAATATGAAAAAATAGAAAAAAAAAGAGATGAAATAAAACCCCATCAAAAGAAAATAAAAAAAATTGTATAAGTGTGCTTGTTTAAATGCCACTTCATGAAATAAATTGTACTTGTAATAAATAAAGGTTTGTGTGCAGCTTGTTTTTATGCCATAGACTTTTCTTCTGATTTGGATCAAACTGTTTAATCTTGATCAGATCATTTAAATTTTTGTATTAGATTAGAGAATAAGTTCAACCAAACAGTTTAATCTTGGTTGAACATTAGAAATTAGGATAGAATAGGACAAATAAAAGGCCTAACATGCTCAAAATTTGGCCTAAGTTATATTAGATTAGGCTTAGATTAGTCAAATAGTTAAATAAGGGCAGCTAGTCTAAATGTGCCCAAGACAGATTAATTTTTAAATTAGCGCTTAATTACCTTTTTAAAGGGTGATTAATTATTTTGTAAATAATCATTTATAATGTTTTTAGCCAAAGTCAAATACGACAAAAAAGGTTTGTCGGAAAGTTTGGGCAAGAATCAATGGTGGGGAAGCCTCTTCGCACCCCATTGCCATGATACGAGATAATGGTGGGGGGGGGGGGGGGGGGGGAGGGTGTCAAAAATGGTTTTTCCCATGCGGGCCCCCGCTTACGTGTCGCCATCCAGCACTTCGCACCCCCTCGCTCCTTACCGCTTACCACTACCCCCCCTCCAAAATCTGCCATCCTTCCTTCCCGCGCTTCCCGATATTGCGCCAATGGTAACACCTCCCGCCCCATCTGCCTCCAACCTCTTCATGCCACGTGCCCTCACCCGTTGCTGCCTATCCATTCCTGCTTATCTGTTGCCACCATTTATTGCCTCTCGTTGCTGATCATGCCTCCCATTGCTGCATTAAATTCCTAATTATCCGATCAGCAACAAATTTCTTGTAACGACAGCCTTAATCCATTTATAAATATACCTTTGCCCTGTTACACCCACTTTCTTCAATCGCTCATGCACGGTTTCCTTCACTTTTCCTGTTTTCACATATTCATGCTACTGTCAAACCTGCAAACAACACACATAATCTAAAGGTATCTGTGTGATTTTTCCATTATCCTCCACCATTACAGTTATGTTATTATGGCTCCAAAGAAGAAATACAAGCCTTCTGCTAGTTCCTCTGCAACATAGGAAACCCCAAAGGCCTCTGATGCCTTAGACCTGGACCATATCCCATTAGCTGACCAATATTTCAAGATTGCAGACATTAAATGTGAATTCGACATGTTCGAATTGCACAATTGGCTGAAGCATACATATTTTGACTCTGAAGATGAAATTAACCTATGGGAATCCCTTCTACCCCTGTATATGTTTCCTTAGACCTATTGCTTTCCTGATTTAGTTATCTGGTGCCAATCCAAGTATAATCCTTTATAGAGAACAATGGTAGCTCAAAATGGAGACATTCTAATATCTATAACTCCATAAACCATTAATAAAATACTTATGATCCCAGAAAATGATTCCCTACGGATTTTCTCCACTGCAACCTTAATTGACCTATATCATAAGCTGACCTT
This sequence comes from Pinus tabuliformis, assembly GCA_031772625.1. Classification (NCBI taxonomy): domain Eukaryota; kingdom Viridiplantae; phylum Streptophyta; class Pinopsida; order Pinales; family Pinaceae; genus Pinus; species Pinus tabuliformis. The sequence goes on from CM062820.1 coordinate 1,314,297,640, forward strand.
CCCTCAAAGAGCTTAAATTTTTGAGATATTTCTCCCTGAAGATGCTGAGCTCCCCAAAAAGAATCCTCCTTATCCAACATATATTTTCCCTAAGAGAGCCAGAAATATAATTTCCCTTATTTCTTGCTTGTTAGGCTACCCATCAAACTAATGGGTAGATGAAGCTATCCTAAGCTATCTATCAATATTTTCTAAAGAAAAAAAACTGCCTTCATGTATAACTACAGTCAATTCTTGGCTGAAGCTATGCATGAGAAATTGATGAATATCACTACTAAAGGAGTGTTTAAATACTCCTTTGTGCTATTTCATATGTTTATTTTTCAGCAGGGAGACAAGTTGCCTATTGTTTTGCACAAGCAGGATGATCAACAAGAGAATCAAGCAGTTACTCAGTGGACCTCATTGATTAGAAAGAACTCAATTGAGTTCAGATTTTCAGACTTCATAGACTGTTTCATTCACCCAGTTGCACAACTTCTCAACAGTCAAAGTGAACCCAGGATCAATACATAAATCAAAAGGATCCTACATCTCAGTGATCAAGTTAGAACAGGAGACTGGTATCTTTACCAGAACTACATAGAGATCAAAGTATATGGCTGTGAATTAGCTCCATATAAGTTGCCCAAATATGTTCCAATGAGAATTTTCTCTTTGGAATATATTAGGCAAATGATGAATATGGATGAGCTTCATTTCATTTTAGGGAAGAGGAGATCACAGTTCAAGATAAAGGCACATGTAAGATCATTCATTTGTAACACTAGATCAGTAGGTTTAGAAGCAGATTCCATACTAAAACAGATGGGTTTCTAACCAAGCTTCACCTGGTCTTTTGACCCATTCAGTATTATCTCAGATTTAAGGGTGGAACTCAAAACCACTCCTTATAATCATACACCTAGACAAGAGATTGAGAAGTTCAGGAATCAAGAACAGTGGGAAGAGAATACTCTTCAAGAAGAAGAAGAACAGGTTTTACCTCCTTCTACTCTTCAGACCCCTACTTCTCAAACCAAGCAAGACAAGAGGCCTATGGAAGGATCATCATCATCAACCATTGGAGAAAAGGAATTCATTCACTATCAGGAGAAATCAAGGACTGAATCCAAAGGAACTACAATTACACAGGGTCAGAAGGATCCTATTATCATCAATTTGGATGATTCACAGGTTTCCATAGGGACAAAAGAACCTGTAATCACTACCCCTTCTTCTTCTTCTTCAGCTTCACAAAATTTGCTAGAAATCACTCAATTTGCAGGACCGAGTGAAACAAAGGAGTCAAATGTATTCACTAATTTCCTTGAAATTAAGCAAAAGAATGAAGCTTTAAAAGAAAATGTTTATGCACAGTTTTGGAAGAAGACTTCTACTTCACAACGCAGATTGTTGACAACCTTTGACAGCGAAAAGGGAATGATTCAAATGTTTCTTTTGCAGGCTCAAGTGCCTTTCCCTAAGGGTTCTTTTTATTACAAGAAAACTATATTTACTTTTGATGCTAATAAGATACACCCAATTGATCAAATGGACATGCATAGGCAGTCTGGTGAGATGCTTTTCTCTACCATGACCAATACTGCTATGGCATTGTCAAAACTCAAAATTGCTCTGTCAAATGTGCAGTCACAATTGAAGATTGAGAAAATATCATCTTTAGCAAAGGATAACAGGGTCAAGTCATTAGAGGACTTAGTAATTAAAATTGTAGATGTCCCTACTGATTTTAAAGCTGCTGAAGATATTATTAAGAAAAAAACAGATATTGCAACATTGAGGAAGCAACTGAAACTTCCTTCTACAGAGGAGGACCCCCAGACTAAGGAGATAACAAAAAGTGAACAACACAAGGAAGAAATGCTCAACTGATAATTGAGGAGAATGTATAGATAAAAACTATGGAGAAGAAAATTAAGAAATTACTTAAAAAAAAGAGCAATTTACTTAGTTATATATAGCTCTGGTCACAACTATTCCTATTACAGTGTCCAAAACAGTGGGGGAACCTACATCGGCCATAACAGAATCTACATCGACATCAGAGGATTTGAACAAACTCTCACAGGAGCTGACTCACTAGAAGCAAGAAAATGAAAGGCTTCATAAGAAATTCAAGAATCTGAAAGCTCATAAGATAAATAATGATACTCTGTATGTTGAGGAAATGCAGAAAACACATAGGTTGAACAAAAGAATTGAAGAGTTGTAGAGTTAATCATTGATGGCCCAAACCTTGGCCCAAGCCAAGGAAAGAATTTGGGTAGATATCAGTCAGGCCATAACTAAAGTATGGCCCTCCATTCAAATCATTTTCGAGCAGGAGGAACTCATAAATAGATGTCAGGTAGCCATTGATGAAGTGAAGTAGCTTCTTAAAGACAAACCAAGTGAAGCTACAAACATGATCAAAGTTCTAAATTCAAAAACCAGGGCCAAGTTGGAACAGATTGAAATTATGGACAAAAAAAAAACCATTTTGGAGATCAAAAAGGTTTTGTAGAAAATGAACCTAATGATTCAGTTAGAGACTAAGGGTCAAACCTTGAAGACTTTTGTCCAAAGGTTTCATTTTAAGTTTAATTTACTTAATCAGAGAGAACTGCCAGGATTAGTGGCCCCAAATGACAGGTTGATCAGTTTAGAAGAATACTGCCAAAATCTGTATACTATAGCAACTAATAAAGAAAAATTTGCAGGCATAAAGGGTCATATTATAGGGAAACAAGCTTTAGGAGCTTTAGATTTTGATTTTACTATTAAGCTTGAGATTAAACATCTTTTTGTAAATAAGCCCACTTTTGAGAAATACACCGAAGTTGATGAAGTTTACAGGAAATTGGTAAATCTTGCCATACCAACTGAAGACCGATGGGATCACTTGTGTGAATTTATTGAGTAACTTTCTGAAGGATAGTTGGGAAACACTTTTTGGGGACCACATCATCAACAGATTCCTAAAGAATAGTGCCAACACTTAGCAGTTTTGAAATTCCTATAGTTTTGTACTATTTTTGTATTTTTGTTTTGAAAATATCTAGAAGAAATTTTGTATAAATAACTCCTCCTTCGAGTTATTAAGGGTTGAACCCTTGGATGAGCTTTGAAAATAGAAATGTAACCCAGTTGGAGATTTGTCAAGTTAATGAAAGGATTCTGAATTTGCCTTCTATAGTTCTGTCTCCTAGTAAGATTTTCATATGTGCTTATTTCATTATGTATTGCTTCATATATTTAAGTCCTTATGCATAGATCTGGGTAAGATCATACTGAGTATCATTCATTCTTAAATCCCCTGTGAAGTTACTAGCAATAACTAGGGACTAACTTATAAGACTATATGTTATTATAAACTCCCCTATATCAATTAATTGTCGCACAAATCTGCATTCGTTTAAATATATTTTGTTCTACAAGAAACATTGTTTGCCCACATTCTTTGCTTATAACCAATCAAATATTATGTCTGAATATTTAGCAAGTTATATTTCATTAAGATTCGGCTATTAATTCACTTTAAATCAATTAACTATAGCTATACAAATAGCAACCCTTTCATTCAATTTAGTAACTATTAAGGCTTGAACCCCTGTTTTCAATAATTCACAACGTTGCTCATCCATAAAATTAAAAACCAACAAAACAATGTAGATGCTCTGTCATGACTAATTGACCTAGAGTCATCTCAAAGGACAACACTCCACATTAAAATGTTAATACATACCCCCTAGGAAATAGAAAACAAATATCCATAGGATATAATCTCTCTTTCTATCATATATGGACTCATACATTGAATTATTTTTATTATTGATATTCTCTCTCTTTGTATATCTATGGATGTGGTTGCATTATTCATGCATGTTTTTTAGATATTTGTGCAATGATTTTTTATTCTTTACACGGAAATCTCGTTAAAAAAAATCCTTGAAAATAACTCATACTCAAGTAAATAACATATTTACCATTATTTACTTCCCACCATAATTTTGAGCAATCCTTTGCATGCAAAATGGATGGGAATAATATGTAAATAAATATACCTACCAAGAGTAACTTTCCACCATTATTTACGTTTTCCTCAACACTTATGTATGAGTAAAATTGTAAACGTTTACCAGTAATTACTACCCACCAAAATTTATGCAAGTCCTTGTGCTCCAACAAACAGTTAATTTTTCTACTTCAAATATCAATTTATTAGTTTCCAAATCAAGTCTATAGAATTCAATTTGCTTATTGACTTCTATTGATTTAGCATTGACCAATGTAGGTTATATTTTTTATACAAATTTTCCTAGAGCATAATTTCTCACTTGAGTGACAGAGACTAAGTTTCCCGCAATACTTTTGATGCAGGAGCATCTGAGTGAAGAGGCGACAACTGGGAGATGTTTTTTATTTTCATTTTATTTTGACAGACAGAGAGGAAAACACTTCAAGTTTTTGTTTCATTTAGTTTCATTTTGTGTCATTTAAAATTAAGGTTGATTCAACCATTGTTAGTTTTTAAATTAGACAAAATATGATTAGTTAGGAACTTGTTTGAAGAAACTGTTTAGCAGCTGAAAAGTAATTGAGGAACAGTTCCTCAAACTGTAAAGGAATTGCTAATAATGTATTGAAAAGGAAAAATCAAGGGGGATGGAAAGGCTTCCATCCGAAGAGGAGAGAGAGACCAGAAGTTGTAACCCAAAATTATTTGAATTTCTATAATAGTTAACAATTCAAAATCTGTCATTTAATAAAGTAGATTAAATTTCATTACGTTCTCTGTGCATAGATGTTTCAGGCATCAAAATGAAAGCAAGACAGTGAAACCATTTTTTTCAAAATATTCGAACAAGCATTGACAAGCATTCTATAACAAGCAACATTTCAAGACCGAGAACCAAACAGAGGTACACCAGCATATAGATTTCTTTTTTCAACAAAACAAACCCTAGGTACTATTACATTCTGCATTTAAACAAAAAGCATTTCCTGTACATGGCATTTTCATTTTTTCGTTCAATAAAAATTCACTGTATAAAATCTGTAATCTGGAAATCGTGGAGGGTTCCAAACCCATGAAACCAAAACACATTACAGTCCACAGGCTAGGCCTAAATCTAATAGCGATGGCATGAACACCTTAGAGATCATATACAGACACAAAGGACCCAAAACCTCAAGGGTATAGCTGAATTACAGACAAGAGCAAGTGACAGAATAACTGCAAACTAGACACACAACAAAGCAAGCAAGAAACCTCTACAGCCACAAAAAGACCCTACCCGAGTTTCCCTAAGCCCGCGAACAGTCCCAGGACGAAGCTGTGGAGTAACGCTTCCCTGGAAGGGCCTGCACACCACCATAGAGCAGGGCAGCGGTCAGTTTGAGCCACGAAAGAAAAAAAAACAATAGTGAATAGCCAACTGGAAGGGGAACGAGGACTTTACCTGGAGAAGAATCAATTTCGTGACGGAGGACGAGAGCCGAGACCCACAACAGAGGGTTTCCACCAATGGAAGAGCCATGGACACATTCTGCCTTCTCACTAAGGAGCTAGAGTGTTAGGACCTTTAAAAACAGGGAATGAAATTGAAATCGGAAGGAGGAGCTTACCTGAGACTGAGGGCGCTGAGTCGTCCTGTGCAGCAGCCAAGCAGGGACCTGAGATTTGCAGAGCCGAACCATAACTAGACCCAACATCAACAAACAAATCACCACAAACAGAGCAGAGACGAGCTTGAAGCAAATAATAGAGACAAATAGACTTGCGAGAGGAAGAAGACCTGAAACCCTCCAAACACCGGAGCAATGAGTCGCTACAGAGAACAAGCAGAGGCACAACAATGACAGACCATGGAGAATGAGCAGAGGCACAACACCAATAAACCATAGAGAACCAACAAAGCACAGTAAACCGCCATACAGAGCAAACAAGGCACGATACTTACCATCCATTGCAAATACCAGGTGAAAACACAGAGTACCCACAGAGCCAAACCATCGCAAAGGAGAAATGAATTCCAAACAACCTCGGTGAAAGTGATAACCCATAGTCGCAAGCCCGAGGTCAGTATAGAGGGTGGACAACAAACATTAAACCACAATAAAGTCACACACCAAAAACCCTGCCACCAAACTTAATTCGGAACTGAAGAATTAAACGGTCACAGCCACGTGTCCCTCCTTGGGATCACCACCAATTTTTGGTATCAGAGTAGGTTGTCCTTTCTCTCAGTAAAAATGGAGGTAGGAAGAAGGGGTCGAGGAAGAGCCATTAGAAGAGTAGCAGATGAAGGGCTACGAGAAGAAATTAGGAATTTAACTGCACGTTTGGCAGTAGTGGAAGCAGGAAGGCGTAGAGATCCAGAAGGTGGGGATGACAGTGAGGAGGAAAACATAGCCATGACGGATGGGTCAGATGACGAAGGACCAAAAATTAAACTATTGAGGTCAGTTTTGTTGGCTAGCAGCAAGCCAAGACCGGAGCTCTCTAATTATGATGGCAGTTTGTCCACAGAGGCATTGTTAGACTGGATAAGTGAACTAGATAAATATTTTGAGTATGAAGAAATCAGCGAAGACAAGAGGATCAGGTTTGCTGTCACCAAATTGAAGGGACATGCAGCTCTATGGTGGGACAGTGTACAGGCAGAAAGGAGGAGATTAAACAAACCATTGATTAAAAAATGGGACATGATGGTTGCTAGAATGAAGAGCAAGTTTCTGCCTAAATATTATCAAATTGCCCTTTATAGACAAGTACAGAACCTGAAGCAGAGAATGATGACTGTGAAGGAATATACTAAAGAATTTTATAAAGTTAACCTGAGAGCTGGTTATGTTGAAGATACCCTTGAGAAAACAACGAGGTTTGTAAATGGTCTACGGATGGAGATCCTAGATGAAATTAGTATTCTTTCCCCTAAGACCATAGAGGAAGCTTATCATAGTGCTTTGAAGGTGGAGGAAAAGATTGCTAGGAAACAAAATGCTAGAAGAGGACATGGTTCTGGTAGAGGTCAGGGACAAACCTTTGGCAGAGGGAGGACTGCCAACAACAATGAAGAGGGCAGTAGTTCGTAGACTTCGTGACAGAGTGAAAGTGAAGGTAACACCAAAGGAGGAAGGTCATACCAATGAGGAAGAGGTAATGGCAGAGGCAGTGGAAATTCCTATCAGTGTTACAAGTGTCACAAGTGGGGACACATGTCCTTTGAATGTCTTGAAAATGAACAAACTGGGCAGAGAGGAGCATATGTCGCTCAACCCGATGAAGTGGAGGCAGCGCCACAGGAGGTGGAAAATATGCTAGAGACTGGGGAAGCCTTGGTGTTGAATAAGGTATTATTAAAACCAACTAAGGAAGTAGCTGATCAGACACATAGGAAAGCATTGTTCCAGACTATATGCAAGTTGCATGGGAAATGCTGCAAATTAATTATAGACAGTGGAAGTACTAATAATCTGGTAGCTACTGAAATGGTGGGAAAATTAGGTTTGAAGAAGTTGAAGCACCCAACTCCATACAGGGTGTCGTGGTTGCAGAAAGGCCACCAACTGCTGGTCGATGAGCAGTGTGAAGTAGAGTTTCATATTGGCAAGTACAAGGACAAGGTGACTTGCAATATAATGCTTATGGACGTGTGCCATATTCTGTTGGGTAGACCATGGCAGTATGATAGGAAGGTCATCCATGATGAGACAACAAATTGTTACAAGTTTGTTCAAGATGGGATAAAGCATACCCTAGTGCCCATGAAGGAAGAGGATGCTGCAGAAACCAATGGGACAAAAGCACTACTGTTAGGCGGAAAAGAGTTTTTGCGATAGTTGGAGGATGATGAGGTGAAGTATGCAGTTGTGTGAAGGCCAAAACCAGTATTGGTCCATACTGAAGTCACCGACTTACCTAAAGAGATACAGGACACACTATAAGAGTTTAGTGATATTGTGGTAGACGATCTACCAGAAAAATTACCACTGAAGTGGAGCATTAGTCACCATATTGATTTTATTCCAGGAGCCAGTTTTCCAAACAAGGCTGCCTACCAGATGAGTCCAAAGGATAATGAAGAAATCCAGAAGTAGGTGCAGGAGTTGTTGGATAAAGGATTGATTCGGGAGAGTTTAAGCCCTTGTGTAGTTCCGACTATTTTAGCTCCCAAGAAAGGAGGTGAGTGGTGAATGTGCACGGATTCTCGGGCCATTAACAAGATTACTATCAGGTATAGGTTCCCTTTACCTTGGATGGATGATATGATGGATTGTTTGAGTGGAGCAGCGTACTTTTCAAAGATAGACCTGAAAAGCGGCTACCACCAAATCAAAATTCGAGAAGGTGATGAGTGGAAGACAACTTTCAAGACTAATGAAGGCTTGTACGAATGGTTGGTTATGCCATTTGGATTGAGCAACGCCCCTAGCACATTCATGCGGTTGATGAACGAGATGCTGAAGGAATTCATTGGAAAATTTGTGATTGTATATCTGGATGATATACTTATATTCAGCAAGACGAAGGAAGAGCATTTTCGACATGTGAGGTATGTATTGGAAAAATTGTAGCAGAATAAATTACTGATAAATTTGAAGAAATGTTCTTTTTTCAAGAAAGAATTAATTTATTTGGGATTTGTGATTTCTGAGAATGAACTAAAAATGGATCTGGAAAAGGTTGCAGCCATAGTTAGCTAGCCATCCCCCAAAAGTTTGTTTGAGGTATGGAGTTTTCATGGATTGGCGAGTTTTTATTGGAAATTTATTAAAAATTTCAGTGGGATTTGTGCACCCATGCTGGACACCATTAAGAAGACAAATCAACCTTTCCATTGGACAGAAATGGCAGAGAAGAGTTTTCAGCTGCTCAAAAGGAAAATTACTAAAAAACTAATTTTGAGATTACCAGACTTTAACAAACTTTTTCAAGTTCGTTGTGATGCCAGTGGGATAGCCATTGGTGCAATACTCAGCCAAGAGGACAAGCCAGTAGCCTATTTCAGTGAGAAACTAAATGAAAGTAGGCAGAAGTACATGTCTTATGACAAGGAATTTTACGCAGTGGTTCAAGTGTTGAAGCATTGGAGACATTATCTATTGGCCAATAAGTTTGTCTTGTTTTCAGACAATTCTGCGTTGCAGTATATTATGCAGCAGCATAAGTTGAACCATAAACATGTGAAGTGGGTGGAGTACTTGTAGAGTTTTACGTTTTTGTTGAAACACATCAGCGGTCAAGCCAACAAAATGGCAGATGTGTTAAGCAGGAGGAATTTGATCCTATAGAAAAGTACGATACAAGTATTAGTATTTGAACATCTTAAGGACTTGTATGAGGCAGATGTAGATTTTAGGAAGCTACAAAACTTGCCAAAATCCGTTGTTGAGAGATAAAAGTTCATGGTTGGACTATAATATGCAGGAAGGGTTGTTGTTCAAAGGAGGGCAGCTATGTATTCCGGAAAAGCATAATGGAGGTTTAGCCGGACAATTTGACATAGACAAAACCTTGGATCAGTTGAGTCACTTTTACTATTGGCCAAAGATGTGCAGAGATGTACAGAGGTTTGTGACTAGATGCAAAGTGTGTTAGCTTGCAAAGGGACATAGCCAGAACATAGGGTTGTATACGCCCTTACCTATTCCGAACAGACCATGGGACTTTGTCAGTTTATACTTTGTCTTAGGTCTGCCGAAGACATAATGGGGATTCGAATCCATCATGGTGGTGGTGGATCGTTTCACCAAAATGGAACATTTCATTCCATGCAGGAAAACCAGTGACGCCACACATGTATCATATTTGTTCTTTATCGAGATAGTTAGATTACATGGCTTGCCAAAGTCTATTGTTTCGGATCAAGACGTTAAGTTTACAGGACATTTTTGGCGAACCCTATGGAAAAAATTAGACACCAAACTAAACTTTAGCTCAGCTTATCACCCGCAAACCAATGGTCAAACTGAAGTCTGGGAAACAAAGTGAGGAGTTTGGTTGGAGAAAATTCTCAACAATGGGATCATGTGCTTTCACAAGCGGAATTTTCTTATAACGATTCGCCCAACTGAAGCACGGGCAATAGTCCTTTCCAGATCCTATACGGAATGCACCCATGTGGAGTACATGAGTTATGAGATTTGGGACAATTGGAGTGCAGGAGTGTTGATGGTGAAGATTTCGCAAAGGCAATCAATGATCTTCATGAACAAGTGAAATTAAAATTACAAGACAACAACCAAAGATACAAGCAGAAGGTAGATTTGAAAAGGCAGGAGGTACAATTCAACGTAGGAGACCTGGTATTAGCACACCTACACAAGGAGAGGTTTCCTAAAGGCGAATACAACAAGTTGAAATGGAAAAAAATTGGGCCTTGCAGGATTCTTCGGAAGTTTTTTGCGAATGCTTATGAATTGCAGTTACCCCCAAGTATTGGAATTTCACCCATTTTCAATGTGGCAGATCTGTACCCCTACACTACGGCAGATGAAGAAGACAATTCAGAAAGACGAACATGGGACACCCAGAAAGAGAATGATTCATGGATTAAACAAATGCCCCCAACAAAGCCTCTAGAGATCGAACAGATCCTAGATACCCAGGTGGCCAGACGGACTCGAAGGAAGGAATATTTGCAGTACCTAGTCAAGTGGAAGGGTCATCCTATTGAAGATAGTTCATGGTTAGATGCTGGCCAGATTCAAAGCGTCAGGTACTCTATTGAAGAGCTCATGGATAGGAGCCATGAGTTTAATTTACCCTGGGAGCCTGATGCAGGAGCATCCGAGTGAAGAGGCGACAGCTGGGAGATGTTTTTTATTTTCGTTTTATTTTGACAGACATAGATGAAAACACTTCAAGTTTCTGTTTCATTTAGTTTCATTTTGTGTCATTTAAAATTAAGGTTGACTCAGCCATTTCTAGTTTTTAAATTAGACAAAATAGGATTAGTTAGGAACTTGTTTGAAGAAACTGTTTAGCAACTGAAAAGTAACTAAGGAATAGTTCCTTAAACTGTAAAGGAACTGATAATAATGTATTGAAAAGGAAAAATCAGGGGGGATGGAAAGGCTGCCATCTAGAAAGGAGAGAGAGCCTAGAAGTTGTAACCTCAAAATTATTTGAATTTCTATAATAGTTAACAATTCAAAATCTGTCATTTAATAAAGTAGATTAAATTTCATTACGTTCTCTGTGCATAGATGTTTCAGGCATCAAAATGAAAGCAAGATAGTGAAACCATTTTTTTCAAAAGATTCGAACAAGCATCGACAAGCATTCTATAACAAGCAACATTTCAAGATTGAGAACCAAATAGAGGTACACTAGCATATAGATTTCTTTTTTCAACAAAACAAACCCTAGGTACTATTACATTCTGCATTTAAACAAAAAGCATTTCCTATACATGGCATTTTCATTTTTTCGTTCAATAAAAATTCACTGTACAAAATCTGTAATCTGGAAATCGTGGAGGGTTCCAAACCCATGAAACCAAAACACATTACAGTCCACAGGCTAGGCCTAAATCTAATAGCGAGGGCATGAACACCTCAGAGATCACATACAGACACAAAGGACCCAAAACCTCAAGGGTATAGTCGAATTACAGACAAGAGCAAGCGACAGAACAACTGCAAACTAGACACACAACAAAGCAAGCAAGAAACCGCTACAGCCATGGAAAGACCCTACCCGGGTTTCCCTAAGCCCGCGAACAGTCCCCAAGACGAAGCTGTGGAGCAGCGCTTCCCTGGAAGGGCCTGCACACCACCACAGAGCAGGGCAGTGGTCAGTTTGAGCCATGAAAGTAAAAAAACAACAGTGAATAGCCAACTGGAAGGGGAACGAGAATTTACCTGGAGAAGAACCGATTTTGTGATGGAGGACGAGAGCCGAGACCCACAACAGAGGGTTTCCACCAGTGGAAGAGCCATGGACACGTTCTGCCTGCTCACCAAGGAGCCAGAGCGTTAGGACCTTTAAAAACAGGGAATGAAATTGAAATCGGAAGGAGGAGCTTACCTGAGACTGAGGGCGCTGAGTCGTCCTATGTAGAAGCCAAGCAGGGACCTGAGATTTGCAGGGCCGAACCATAACCAGACCCAAAATCAACAAACAAATCACCACAAATAGAGCAGAGACGAGCTTGAAGCAAATAACAGAGACAAACAGACTTGCGAGAGGAAGAAGACCTAAAACCCTCCAAACACCAGAGCAGTGAGTCGCTACAGAGAACGAGCAGAGGCACAACAACGACAGACCATGGAGAACGAGCAGAGGCATAGCACCAATAAACCATAGAGAACCAACAAAGCACAATAAACTGCCATACGGAGCAAACAAGGCATGATACTTACCATCCATCGCAAATACCAGGTGAAAACACAGAGTACCTGCAGAGCCAAACCATCGCAAAGGAGAAATGACTTCCAAACACCCTTGGTGAAAGTGATAACCCATAGTTGCAAGCCCGAGGTCAGTACAGAGGGCGGACAACAAACATTAAACCACAATAAATTCACACACCAAAAACCCTGCCACCAAACTTAATTCGGAACTGAAGAATTAAACGGTCACAGCCATGTGTCCCTCCTCGAGATCGCCACCAACTTTTAATATAGACATTGAAATATTTTACTTGTGGCTGCTACAAAAATATTTTTTCTTATTAATATATTTTTGTTTCAAATATTACATGTAAATTGAAGATAGAATGAAATACACATCATGCAATATCAAGAATATTATTTTTGTGTACTCCATTTTAAGTAGTGAAGAAAGTACATATTTGCCTTATACTAAAAGGTAATTAAAAAAGAAAAAACTTTTTGTTACTTTATTTCTTTATATAAAGTTGATGTAAAAATAGAATGAAAGTGAAGTATTTTATTTATGGCCTACATTAGTTTTTTTGCTATTACTATTTTTAATTTGTTAATGTAAGCATTATTTTATTATTTTTAAATATAACATTAGGTGACAACATCTCCCGTGTAATGGGCGGGGCAAAATTATTATTTTTATATTATTTTATTTTTATGTATTTTGACCTAGTTAAAATGTTTTATTTTATTTTATTTTTAAATGAAACACTTATGAAGATTTTATTAAAAAAGAGAACTAGGATCCTAGTTCGAACCATTACGTTTATTCAGTATTGCCAGTATCCCTTGTGGGTTTGAAATTTAACATGGTGACTCAATCCAATCCTCACTCGAGATCATTGTGATACAAAAAATTTATTCCCTTTCTAGCTAAAGATTGTAAAAAAAACTCCTACGATACATATGCATTTTCTTTCCATTAAATCTTATTGTTTAGACTTTGTGTGACTTCTCATTTTCCTTGGAGAGATGTTTTTTCCCTTTTCCCCAACATGGATTCAATCCATGTTTTTTGGTGGCTCTGTGGCGTTTCTCTTTTAAGAGTGTTCTTTGTTGTCTTTATCACTTTGTCCATATACCTGATCAACCCAAGAAATTGTGTTTGCACTTTTATTTTCTATAAACCCAGTGGGGATCCAAAGTTCACGAGATTGGACTTGGGCCTCTTGTGTTTATGATTTTGGTGGATCCTCTTTAAATTGTGTTTCTTCTTGATTGTATTTTTGTTCCTCCGACAAATCTTCTTTGTCTTCTTCCTAATTTTCTTTTTCTTCCTCCATATCTTAGATCTCTTCTTCCTTGTATACAATATAATGTTTTGACTGAGCACCTTCCCACCATTTGGGCCTCTACATACTTTTCCAACCCCTGTTATGCAGCCTCTTGGGACAATTCTTGATTACATGCTCTGTTTCATAACATGTGCGACATCATAATGAAATTTTTTCATAATAAAGTTTTTGAACCTATACATAATATGGTTTCGTTAGGTTGATCTTGACAGGAAAACCCTTGTTAAAATCCATCTCCACACATATTTGAGCATAAGTGGCTTTATGGAAATGCTTAGATCCAGGGTTGCAACTGTAATATATTCCTATTGTATTTCCAATAGTAGTGAATGTAGAGAAATTCCAAAGATGTAGTGGAAGGATTGAAAGCCTTACTATACTGGAGCCAAGGAGATTGTCGCCATGACTAGATCAAAAGAAGGGGACCAGGGTTGCATGAAGAGACCATAACTACCCTAGAACTAGAGATTGAAATCCCAAATGATCTTCTTATCCTCATGGTTAGCAAAGAGAACAACAAAAAAATCCTTAAGCCATAGGGAAAATATTCAGATCTTGAGACAAGAGGGGTTTCCATGTATCATAAATCCATTTATGTAAATTACTCAACCGTGGCTAATACCCATTAATCTACAGATCAAACCAAGTTCTGAAAAATATTTTGCATTGTTGATGTCTTCATCCCTTAGAGTGACATTAAAAGCAAGATATTCATGGAAAATTGGAAGAGTAGTTCTAGATTTCAGCACATATTGCTTGAGAAGAAATACTTGCAGAACCAACTTCCATTTCTTCAAGATTCACTTATTTCTCTGTTTAGATGCAAGTATGCACCAGTAAGGACTACAAATTTTGTTGCGAGGAGGGGAGTGCCATAGATGGTGGTTAGCTAGGCCAAAGCATAGCCGTTGTGGGGGTCTCCTGCTGCAACTGTCACTTTATTACAATCAAAATGTTTTATTGATAATTATAATTATTAATTATTTTATTTTAATTTTAATTTGACCTAGTCAAAATGTTTATAGGAAATTACAACATATCTACCATATTGCGTTGACAATGCCTCTTGAGATAATTAAATTAAATAATATATATATATGTGTGTGTGTGTGTGTGTGTGTGTGTTTTATTTGTTTTAACTCATTATTATAAATAAATAAGAGTTACAAATATATAATTGAGAAGAGTAAATTATTAAATTGTACTATCTCTTTATATTATGAAAAAGAAAATGATTGGAAATATCTTTTGTTTTTTGTTTTTTGTTTTTTTGTTTTTTCCCTTTTTAAGGTTGTGGTTACGTCAGACATCAAATTGGTGTATGAGACCCTATTGTTTGTAGGTTAAGGGATTCATATCCATCCAACGATTTTACTGTTAAAGTTTACGAAGGCATTTTGAACCTATGACCTCTTATGAAGAAGCACATGTCTTAATTAATGTTAAGAAGAGTCTTTTCGGTAGAAATCACATAGGAGAAAATTTTGCCGACGCGTTTCGAACTAGCGAGTGTGGTTCATCATCAAGACCAGATGAAGATGCAGATTATGACACAGGCTTAAATAGAGGGTGATGTAGAGACCAAAAGAACATATAACAACTAGTGTATGAAAATTAATATTTTAATAATGATTATTAAGATAAAATAATATTCCTATAAGGACTAATGTAACAACTAGTTTAAGAATAATAATATTATAATTTATAATAATAATTAAGATTAAATAATAAAATAATATTAATTTTTCCTTATATTTTTCGCGACCTGGAGCGATAGTGCAGCCCATGAAGACCTAGTCTTCTGCCTGCGCTACGACGCCTCTTCTGCGCCCTAGGTCCTCCTGCCTTGCGGCCCCGTAGCTCTCGACCCTCTGCCTTGCTGCGACTGTCCCTGAGGTTGAGAGCCTGCGCTCCTGTTAGGCTCGTTTGCTGCTGAGAGGGGCTTGTAAGCGTTCGCCCCCATGAAGGCCTCGGGCTCGCCCCAGGCAAGCCACCTTCGCCCCTCACTGCCTCCATTTGTAGAAATTTTGAATAATATGACACATATTCAATGGAGATTATCCTGATCATGTACTATTGCGGAATACATACACAATACATAAGCTCCTCTACGTTGATCATCAATTTACAGAAGCAGAAACATTCACAGGCGCACATAGAAGCATCAATCAAACTCATTAACACAGTATGTATCTCGGGGAAAGCATCCCGCTAAAAACCCCAACTATCTGTAAATTATATTGATTGAATCATGTAACATTACAAAGTACAATGCTTATCACAAGCAATCCAGTACCAGCTCCACCTGTTACACACAATACAGCTCAGATCTGATCTCCAAATCTATTCCACTGCTTGCCTGCCTCCACAGCTCAATACCTGCTCAAGAATGAATGAGAATGGTTTACCAAACTCGTATTTAACCTCCAAAGAATCACTCACACTGGGAAAGACGTGAGAAGAGGCTATAATACTTGGTATTGGCCAATTCATTGGCATACTCAATCCCTTTGATTTGTGCAAATCATAATGCACAACTATAGTCACAACTGATAGCAATCTGATCCTCTAACACCTGTCCCTCCTGAACTGAACATGCACTGACATGCAACTGAGTTAACTGATGTATTCTATAGTTTCATTATGAGTTAATAATTAGTTTAACAACTCATCATTAGTCTATTTGCAGTTAGACTAAATACAACTAGTTTAACCAAGTCAAACTGAACACAACTCCATCAACTCTACAATCAACTCCACCAAACTCAACTGATTGAGTTCTAACTGAAGTCATGCATGCAACAACTCAACTGACCCACAAAGAAAGCGTACTTCCTTCTGACAGCTACGTGTGCCACATCTGTAGCTCAAACTGAAGTGCTCCAAGAGAATAAGATCAAGTTTATAGTCCAAATATTATTATGAGACAATAATATTTGACTTTTCTATTTTTGACAGTTAGTCTAAAATAAGACATTGATCACTCCTGCTGTGATCACTCCTGCTGTGGTCACTCCTGTTGTGATCATCCCTACTGTGGTCAGTCCTGCTGGGATCCAAAAATAGAACTTGCGCCATAATTTTCCTGCGGGCCCACTTAGTGAAGGCGACTCTTTTCACTAAGCTCCATCATCTTGTTGCATTCTCAACAAGCATTTCTTGTTGCACACTTTTCAACACTCCCTCTCAACAAGAAAGGCTTCCTCTCAAACCCGATCCTGTAACTCTGGAATGTTCTCCATGCAACACATCTGGCCGGTCCACTTGCTCTGTCATCAAAGTCTCTGACTGCTATTGCCTCTGTCGACTGAAAACTCTGCATATCTATGCTCTTCAGTATTTGACTACTCTAGCCTCTGTCACTTTGATCTCTGACTGCATCTGTGCTTCTGCTAGTTCTATCTCCCAGCATTGCATCCACACTGCA
This sequence comes from Pinus tabuliformis, assembly GCA_031772625.1. Classification (NCBI taxonomy): domain Eukaryota; kingdom Viridiplantae; phylum Streptophyta; class Pinopsida; order Pinales; family Pinaceae; genus Pinus; species Pinus tabuliformis. Next base: position 1,314,314,740 of record CM062820.1, read on the forward strand.
CCTCCCAACTGACCTCCCTCTTAGGCTAGAAACACCCTCTGATGTTGAACCTCTACCTGCTGCTAACAAGTGCTCCCTCTCTGACATCTGCGCTACTGCAACATCTCCATGCATCTCGCACCATTGCACACCTCTCTGTGCCACCTAGCACTGTGCAAAACACTTGTGCCTCTCGCATTGCTGCAGCCTGCTAGCTATGCGCTGTCCTGGGATTCCTTGCACTGTCGCTCTCTCTGCCGCTCCATCCGCATCTGTCTCTACCCAATCAGTCAGTTCCTGCTACTCCACATCAGGGCTCCCATAGCAAGGTCTCATCCAAGAGGTTGGGTACCTCAAGGACCCTGCCCCTCCTCCTTGGGACGATCAATCCACATCACCCCACCTCTTACCTGGAGGTATGGCTGCATGTGATCCCTCAGCCCACCTGGCTCGAAGTTTCCCCCTACTGGAGGTCTCAGCATGAGTAGATGTCTCTACTCGATCTCCTCTCAACTTCTCTTGTTGTGGCTCCTCCACAACCTCCTGAAGCTGCTACACCAATCATGGCTCCTCCACAATCGTCTGAGACTTCTTCTGGCTCTGCATGTTGAGAGGTAATATACGCTCCCTCTCAACCACCAAGTCTCCATCAGTTGCCTCGCTGCTGAAGGCTTTGCATGCATCTTGAACCTCAAGAGCATACATGTTCATGACTTGTGAACCAATCTGCTTCACCTGTCTAGTGATGATGTGTCTAAGGAAAACCTTTCCCTTACTGAAGACCACATCATAGCCTCTGTCTTCCAGCATCGTGTTCGACACCAAGTTTCTCTTCAGTCCTGGTACATACTTGACATCGGTCAAGGTAAGGCGAGCTCCATGCTCCCTCTGAAAAATAATAGTGCCTACTGTTGGAGAGGTAAATCCCCTCTGCTGACAGAGGTGATCCCACTAGCCCAAAATGGGTCTAGCAACAATCAATTCACGCTACCATGCAAGTTCCTAATTGCAAACTGAAAGTGGATTATGAGAACCATCCTGGAGTCCAACGCTAGTGTCGTAGAAGAGTTGATACTCCCGTTCCCTTGCTCCGGCAGGTCACGATCCTCACGATCTCCGCAAATGGATACCTGCACATGCAAAGAACGAAGCGAATACAAGCATAAAATCCACTAAATACAACCATATATCAGTCAGAAAGGATATAGATCAAACATTATCATAACGAACAATAAGATCGGAACCATAATGATAGTCATTCATTAATGAATAATCAACAGAGAAAGATACAACCAAAGTTCTGACGTTGAACCTCTCCTCTGGCTGGGCGAGCAGCTATACATGTCTTGCAATAGACCTTCTCTCTCTCAGACTTCCGGCAGCATAACCTCCCTATGCTCCAAGACTCTTACTATCACTCAAAACAAGTGTTATCACACCTAGCATTACTCCAAAAACTAGCTTGTCAAATGCATGAGGACAAACTTTTATAGATGGAGAACTGGAGGAAGATACAATGCACCAGGACACCCATTATGGATTGGCATTATCTCCAAAAAGCCGTTGTGGATAGATGTCAAGGATAGATGATGACTCTTGACATCTAGAAGATGAGCTTTATCCTCAAAAGACTTCATGACTTGAAGGGAAAAAACATCTGGGTGCGCATTTGTTAAAAATCTTTTCCAAACTTGGTTGGCGCGGGTGTTATTCTAAGACAGAGCGCCAATGGTCGCACCCCCTTTTGAGGATCTCATTGATTGGCGCGGGTAGTACATTGTGGACCCGCGCTAATGGAAAAAGGGCACTTTTCAGGGATATTTTGCAGGAGGTGTCTTCAGGGCACATGAAGTCCATACTTAGGGGAACATAATGCAAGTGTTTTTAAGTTATGTCACTGCTCACAGGTCCCGGAATGAGTCCTCCAACGTACGGGAAAGGGGTAACAGGGACGGTGACCAATGGTGACAAATTACTGTGTAACAGATGCCCCCTAAAGCATGAGGCCCGAGAGAGAGAGAGGGGTGAAATGCTTTACAAGAACACATGTAGCTGCCGCCGAGAATCTGCATCGGGAGATACAACTGATAGCTCAAGTACATGATATATGTGGTATGGTCGCAACCATTCATAAGAGAGTACATAATAATCTAGATCCATAGTATGGGCGCAGCCATCTTGTTAGGATCAATGAATCGACTCAGGTATGGTCGCAGCCATCCAGTGAATGAGTCATGTACCAAGAATCACGCCTGGATTACAACAGAAAAAATCCAGGGTCTTGCGCTCCATCTCGACCCGAACAAAAAGTACAAGTTCAAGCATGCGAATATATGAGCTGAAGTCGAACATGCATGAACATCGTCTGATTACCAGTCAATATTGAAAACTGTTAACAGATGCGAGAGGTACCACCAATAATGACAATGGCCCTCAAGGTACTACAGGTACAATCTACGGCATGCGAATTAGTGATCTGGCGTCGAACACCCGTAGAATCATTCGATCGGAGGCCAATGATGAAAACCTCACGTCGAACACGAAGAACCTGCCATTGAGGCATGTAGGCTCCAAGGCACCGGAAGGGAGTCTCTAGATCAACTTCCTGGATAATGAGCTGAAGTCGACAGGAAGTGACCTTGATCGAAGGTGGGCCATAATGTTTCCCACATCATCGACACGAGACAGAGAGATAATGTTGTGAATCAAGATTATATGAGCTATCAGAGGGAGGTTGTTTCTTTGCAGAGGTCAACTTCTCTTGAACATATCGGCGGCACGACAGCGGAATTGGCAGTATTTGACATCAATGGATCAGAGGTCATGGTGACGAGGCAATGAGCAGATGAGAGGTCAAACATGATTACCCAAATCCACGGAGGCAAGTGAAAAATGAGATGAGATATCCCCACCCAGACACGAAAGCAGACAAGTGCCATGTTCAAGAGCGACATACTGCCGACACAACAATAATTATGGTTCCTTTTTTCCCCCGCCATTTCTGGCGAGTACCCCAATTATTTTTAACAAGCTTGATGGGGATAACATATGCTTGTGGTGCGTCATTTCGACAAAATCCGATGTCATCAGGTTTTAACGAGTCTGACAAAGGAAGAACTCGGTGTCTTTTCATGTTTAGAGATTTTGAAAAGACAGCAGAAAAGGAAACTCCAGGGGTGTCCTTTTTCGTAAAGTTGTGTCTCTCGAGCCCGAAAAAGTATAAAACAATGCTCGAAAGAACCGCCCGACCATTACGATCGAGGAGTAATTTTCATAAATAGTGATTTCAACCTGAAAAAGTAAAAAAGCGATCAAAACCACGTCGTTTCGTAACCATTAACGAGTCTGAAACGACAAAAACCCGGTAATCTTTTTATGTTTTAACGGTCGACAAAAAGAACTTAAAACGACCACCCCTTATTAACGTTTAATGAGTCAAGAGGAGTAACTCGACAATCTTTTCTTCTTTAAACGATCAGAAAAGAGCTGAAAGCGGACCTTAAAGTAACCTTTTCACATGTTTTACCGAGCTTGAAAAAGTATAAAAAGGAGCTCGTTTCATCGCTTGAGTTGCACCAACCCCTGTCATCATACCAAAAACAGCGTAAAACCCATTTTGACATAAATATATTCAAAAATACCCCAAAAAATAATATTTTAAAGGCATTTTAGGTCAAAAAATGCTATAAAATAGTGAAATGGTAAAAAACAAATTTACTTTTTACTTTTCACCTTGTGAGTTTACCATTGGAGGGTTTTGGGTGCAAACTTCAACCGTTGATCGTGATCAATCCAGGAGAGCAATCGAGCCGCCGTCTGAAGCAGGTAAGAGGCCTTGTCCTTAGCTTCATTTTCATTCCATTTTTTCAGTTTTTCATCCACAGATGGATCCCCTGCAAGAGGTTTTGCAAAATTTAGGGTTGCGCCATTGGCGCGGGTTTCCCGCTCGGGATCGCGCCAATGGGATTATTTTCCCAAAGGGGGCGCGACATTGGCGCGACTGTTTTGAAAACAGTCGCGCCAACCGCGCGACCTAATTTTCCCATAGATTTGACCGTTAATTTTGCAATTTTCCTTTAATTTTGGTTTCACCAGTGATCTAATGATGATATTTTCGACTTTATGGTTGCAGGGATTCGTCAAAATGGCTGTAGAATGGAGAGAAAGAGAGCATGATGCCATAGATGCCATGGCATTAGAGGATGAAGCCTGCATGGATGCTTTGAGGGAGTGCGGCTTAAAGAAATTTTTCCTCACCTCCTATTTGCGTGCACAACCGGAGCTACTACGATTCATCGTGGATGCTTGGGACACAGAGGATCAGGTATTCCGCCTGAAAGATCAGACATTGGAGCTGGATGTTTCCGATGTCTATTTTATCACTGGACTATCGCGGAGAGGTGCACGACCCATCTTGACCGGAAGTAGGCCTTCCGGGGAAAAGATGGGGGAGGTGATGGAACGGGTTTGTCCTGGGGCACAGTTTGGATCAAACAGTGCCAAGGTAGATATTGTCACAGTTCCAGACCTAGTGTTACGGGTGATATTATTCACTATCACACGGACGGCTGGGGTACAGGCGCCCCACGAGGCCAGCAAGAATCATTTACTGCTGGCAACCGAGTGTCTCCAACCTACGCTGTTTGACTGGGCCACGGCAGTGACTACAAACATCAAGAGGCAGCTTACGAAGTGTAAGCGAGATGGAAACAAACAGTTCGGGTATGGATCCATTGTGGTATCCTTCTTCTTGGAGCGACTGCCAGTTTTCTGGATTCAGGGAGGTATAGTGGCAGATCCAGTGCTACGGGAACCGAGGTTGGCTCGATGGGCAGCACTGATGCCCAGAGGAGGAGGGGGCCAGCAGATGGCCTGGAGGCCCGAGTTCTTCATATGGCTCTGTCACTAAATGATCATTATAGAGGACTGGCCCTATGCGGGCACCGATTTTACTGGAGACCCAGATCTCCATTGCCTGTGGGAGAAGACTGGGATGAGGAGCTTGGTAAGAACTCTTTGTGTTTTTGATGTTTTTTATGTATTTAAGTTTTTTTTGTAATACATGTCTGTCTCTGACAACAGCTATATATACGTATGCAGATGTTGGTGCAGAGCAACCAGCTGATCTGTCTCACATAGCACGGAGGGCACAACCTGCAGCCGACCCTCAGGTAGAGGGTGGTGCGGGTGATGAGCTAGTACAGAACCTTGAGGCACTCACTTGAGGGATTCCAGACTATGCCAGATTGGCAAATGTGCCCTTCGCATACCAGAGGCACACAGTGGGAGTACCTACTCGCGTCCACCGTCTGCTGAGACGTTTGGTGTGAGCGGTGACATGCTATCATGAGCATCACCGTGATTAGACGCCTAGGTTTCATTTTTGCATATTTTTGAGAGACATGTTGTCTGCGGCCATATGAGATTCGGACATGTATTATTTTTTTTGGATTATGTAATGCGCGCGGCGCAAACATTATGATACACATGTATATATATACATATGCCTATGGTTTATTATTGTGTTTTCATGTGCTTGCTTGTATAATGTTTTGGTTACAAATTATGCAAATGTTTATCTAATACATGATTAGCCAATGCATCAGATAATGTGTTTAATTGTCGTGGAATATGCTGATATGTGATAAAATCAAAGTTCCTTTCTAACAATCTCACACGTAAATACAACCTTAGAATGCGATGGTCTCTGACGGAATATTGCCTGTTGAGCTGGTGGACGACAAGTTGAGAGTCCAGGTTCACTACCAATGCACGAATGCCGAGATTAATTGCTTCAGCAAGTAGCTCGATTACAGCACAATATTCGGCGACATTGTTAGTGGTACGACCCAAACACACACCTTGAAAATCTATCGGCTCGCCATGAGGATCATAGATCACCCACGCCGCAGAGGACAAGTTGCGAGTACTGCGGCAGGCACCATCAGTGAAACCAACATAAGGTGCATCAGACATCTGCACAAGAAGCGAAAAACACAATAAGTGGCAGTTACGCCTTTAAAACTGACACACATACACACAACACACTTGCTAGAGTACATGTATGTACAAAATAAAATGTACCAGCATCATGCATAGTACTTTTTTAAATACAGCCCATTTCGGGGCTTCCCAAGAGGGTTCCCTTCATAATCAATTAGCTCGTAGGCCCCTTTCTGCAAAAATTTCTTGACAATGTAAGGGCCTAGCCACATAGACCCGAGCTTTCCTGCTCCTAGATTATCTTTTGCTTGATCGTAGAGCAGGACTAAATCTCCCTCAACAAAACAACGTGGACGTACGGTCTGATCGAAGTGAGTCTTGACTCGCTTCTTTTGTGTTTGGATGGCCAAAGAGGCCAGGCGACGAGTCTCATCTAGCCGTTCCAAGTAAAGAAGGCTTTCTTCTAACGGAGTGGTGTTGGGAAGTAGCTCGACAACCAATTTTAATGAAGGGATTTCACATTCGATTGGAAGGGTAGCCTCTAGTCCGTAAACGAGTTGAAATGGAGTGAAACTAGTGGCATCCTTCATGGAGGTTCGGTAGGCCCACAAGGCAGGGAACAACATCAAATGCCAGTTAGACTTATGCATGCCAACGGTACGTTGAAGCATTGTAACCAAAATCTTATTGATAGCTTCAACTTGACCATTGGACTGAGGGTAGTATGGAGTTGAACTATCGTGTTGCAAGCCTAGCTGGGTTGTTAATTCCGACATCATATGATTACGGAAATGCTTCCCATGATTAGTGACGATGGCTTAAGGGACGCCGAATCGCGAGATAACATGGTTGAATAAAAATTGCACCGCTGTGTGACCGTCTTCAGTTAATGTAGGCATCGCCTCGGCCCATTTAGTAAAGTAATCGACGGCAACGATAATAAACCCATGCCCCCCGGCCGAGCGAGGGTTACAGGTCATATAATCAATGTCCCATTTTGCAAAAGGGCCGACGGTGACAACATGGTGCAATGGAGCAGGAGGCGCTCGCATCTTCCGCTGGTATATCTGGCACTCATGACAAGAGCGGACGGCAAGAATGCAATCCTTGAAGATAGAGGGCCAAAAGTAGCCAGCACGGAGGATTTTTTGGGCAGTGGCATATCCGGACATGTGACCACCACAGGCACCTGAGTGACAGTCATTCAAGACACGCTCAGCTTCCTCGAGAGTTAAACATCGGCGGAGAACAGAGTCGGCACCGAGGCGATATAGCGTATCCCCAATGATACGGTATGGTTGAGACTGATGACGAATCCTTCGCCGAGCGTCTTTGGACACGCCAGGGCGAAAGGAGGACGTTTGCAGATATATAATGATATCGCCATACCAGGGATCGAGGGTGCTAATGAGAAATAAAGTCTCATCCAGAATTTGATCCTCTACGTGAGAGGTCGGGGAAGAGGATGGCAAAGAACAAAGTAACTCAGCAAATACAAGGGATTTCTTAGACTTGGCAATGGTAAATTCCAAGTCAAACTCTTGGAGGATAACAATCCACTTTGAGTACTTGCCCCCCAGCAACTGGCGTGACAAAATATACGTCATGGGGTTGCAATCAGAAATCACGGTAGTAGTGCGCAGCAGAATATAATGACGGAAACGTTGGACAGCACAAACGATGGCCAAAGCCAACTTCTCGACATATGCATATCGAGTTTCCGTATCTAAAAGGTTGCGGCTGAGATAATAGATAACATGCTCAGTGTCATCATCGTCAGTTTGAACAAGAACCATGCCGATAGTGGTGTCGGCAGCGGCCAAATACAGAGTGTAGTCACGATAATAGTTCGGAGGACGGAGCAATGGAGCAGAAACAAGGAGACCCTTGAGACGCTCAAAAGATTCCTGGGCAATGGTATCCCAATGAAAAGGGACGTCGCGCTTTAGTAATCGTGTGAAACCTTTGGCCACCTCGGCATAGTTCGGAACAAAACGTCGTAGAAAATTTGCTTTACCCTGCAAGCTTTGCAATTGCTGTAAAGAAGCAGGGGGAGGAAGATTCACTATAGCTTCGACTTTAAGGGGATCCAAACGGATGCCCTCTCAGGAGACGACAAACCCGAGGAGTCGGCCGGATTCAATGCAGAAGACACATTTGTGAGGATTAAGTCGGATTCGGTAGTATCGACAGCGAAGAAAGATCTCGCGAAGGTGAGCAGGGTGGTCCTGACGTTTGGCTGAATGAGCTGGAAGGTCATCCAGGTATGGTTGTACAATGTGTCGAATGTCATGGAACGCATAGGACATTGCACGCTGGAAGGTAGCACCGGCATTTTTAAGACCGAAAGGGAGCTTCTTATAGGCAAAAGTGACCCATGGACAGATAAAGGCAGTTTTGTGTTGATTGGCGGGAGAAATATTGATCTGGTTGTATCCAGAAAAACCGTCCATAAAAGAGTACATTTCACTTCCGGCACACTCGTCAATAATTTAATCAATGAATGATGTGGGAAAATTATCTTTAGGACAGGCTCGATTTATATCACGATAATCGACACAAACACGGGTTGTACCCTGTTTTTTATTCACAGGTACGATATTAGAAACCCAATCTGTGAGCGGAATAGGATAAATAAAACCGGCTTTAAGAAGCTTCTCGACTTCGGCCTTAATGGTTGCAGCCTTTCGGGGGTGTACAAGGCGTAAACGTTGACGAACAGGCTTAGCACCCGGGTACGTGATTATCTCATGCACCACTATGCTAGGATCAATGCCGGGCATTTCTTCATAGGACCACGCGAAGACGTCATGAAATTCGTGAAAAAGATTGGAATAAAGTTGAATCTCCTCCGGAGTACAAGTGACTCCAATGTGAAGATGCTCGACAATCCCTGGTTTCACAGAGATGTCGATGGGCTGGGTTTGCATAATGTTTGCCATATTCCCTTCAGAAGACACTTGATAAATCTGAATAGGTGTTTGCAATGGGAGACAAGGAGCAAACCGCTCAAGGCAAGTGAGAATGTCCTGAGGGGCAGGGAGAAACGAGGAACGATGGTGAGAATCATGCCAAGGAAGTTCCTCGAGAGACATAGTCTCAATAATGGCTTCGTCGGAAGAGAATGTTTCTTTTAAAGGATCCGAAGAAGTCTCGTCTACAAGCCCTGAGGATGGAGCGAATGAGTGGAGAATCTTGCTCGAAGGACCAAGTTCAAAAGAGGGAGCCGATGCAGCAATAATTTCAACATAGTTGAGTTTGGCAGGACTCAACGGCATCTGGTCGCCCCAAGAATCTACTTGGTCGGTGGGAGGAATGATCCACGGATCAGAACAAGTAGTAATCATATTGATGGAAGCAACGTTAGGAGGTGGGAGCCGAAAAACACCCATAAGGGCAGGATCTTTGAAAAGTCCGGCTCCCAGACTCTCAAATAATTTCGAGGTATGGTCCACAAAAGGGATGTTGCCTTCAGACGAGGAAGCGAAGAAGGATAGCTGGTCTATGGTAACAATCTTCCCTTGATGAGGGAAATGGATGATACGAAACAAAGATGAAGCTACAGCTTTCATGGCGTAGATCCAGCTACGTCCGATAAGGAGGTTGTAGGTAAGAGTAGCATCAACAACTTCAACTTCCATTTCGACCGTCTTCCCTTCCAAAGAGATGGGAAAACGTTGGAGTATACCATAAGGACGAGATGCTCTTCCATCAAAAGCTTCCAAGGTTGTGGGAGACTGGCTCAACGTTGGAGATCCAATAGCTTTCCAACATGCAACAGACATGATGCAAGTAGAAGCACCTTCATCAATGACTGTACGATGAATCGTTTTGGAATCAATAATGACCTGTATAAGGAATGCGATTTGGGGAGGCAGTCTCTGCGTATGGCGTTCTAAGTCAAAAGTAATTAAATCTGAGTCGTCCGGGTCTATGCTACCGATAGCGGATAGCAAGGACTTCCTCTGAGAAGGGCAGCTCTGGAGAACTTCTAAAGCGGACATAGCTGACGGAGTCTGAGCTAAGTCCTCAACGATATTGTAGTGCTGTGCAGCACGAGCATTTGGGTTGTAAGAAGATTTCCGGAGTACTCCTTTTGGAGGGGGTCGAAGAGGCGTCTCTGTACTAGGTCTCTCGATGTGCAGTGGGCCTGAACTGAACGGAGGAGCACTGGAGGGGACCTCAGGCTCTTTCCCGGCAGATGACGGATAATATTTTGTTCGAGTACTGATATTGACAGGTATCGTTCTAGCCATAAACACTTGAGAACCGAAGGAAGAGGGAGGCTGAGAAGGGTCAGCCACCATTTGAGTTTTTTGAGTTTGTTGTGAGGGAAAGGGTTCTTTGAGCACCGCAGGAGTCCCGGGAGCGCCTTTCAACAAACGACTAACTTCGGACCGCCTAGGGCAGTCTTTGGTATAGTGATCTTCATCACAGATAAGACAAGGATACTTGGGTTTGCGCTTGGCACCGTCCTCGGGCGGAGGTTTAGGGGAGTCCTGTTTAGGTTGATTGGGCTTATTCTTCGCTTTCCCTTTCTTCTTTCCTTTCGAGGCTTTGTCTGCCGTGGTGGACTGGACGGCATTGACCTCGGAAGTAACATTCGAAGCAGGTGTTACCTGAGAAGTGGGTTCATTCAAAGCACTTGATTTTTGCTTCCCAGGGTTCGCGGGATTTTTCTTCGAGGATGAACTAACAGAACCAATAATACCGTCAACAGTTGGTGTTGGCGGGGCTTTGGATGTTCCTGGTCTCGGGGCGTCAGGCAGATAATCATACAATGTACCTGACTGAGAATAAACCAAGTCAAGGTACTGAGCACGCGCGATAGCTTGCTCTTCAGTGACACACGCTCCCATGGCAATGTCCCGAGCTATTGGAGGAACGAACGAAGTCGTAAACCAATCGGTAAGAAGTTGGTCGGGAATCCAAAATTTGATCATACGTCTACGCCGTCTCCATTCATGGATATGATCAGAGATATGCGTAGCCGTTGTCTGTCTTAAGGATGTGAGGAGGTGTGTACTCGTTTCATATCGAACGGGCACTAAAAATGAGTGAGAAATGCCATAGCCAGCGAGTTGAAATCCTGAAAGGATCCGCGATTGAGCTCAATATACCACTTAGCTGCAAAGCCAGTGAGAGTCCTTTGAAAAAGGCGAAGTCGAATTGAATCATCAAGCCATGAATTGGATGAACACCACAGGTGATAAGTCATGACATGAGCTTGTGGATCTTCATTAGCTTTACCATCGAATTTTGGACAGTCACCGGGAATTTTCGTTGGAACCGGAGGCCAATATGGATTATGGAGAATAGGATCATTGGTCAATTTGGACACATCCGGTAATTCTAAAGTTGCTAAGAAAGGTAATTGAGGATTAAAGGACATCTGGGGCTGCTGGTGGGATGGAGCACCACAGTTCCAACCAACTGGCGGTTGCCCCCAAGGGCTTGGTCCGGACGGATTTGGCCCCATAGGGTTTTGTCCATAGGGATTTGGATTCTGCCCCCCAGCGTTCCATGGATTACCAAACGGTCCTGTAGGAGCACCATATGGTTGCGGATAATTCTGATAAGGATTCACCTGCAGTTGTTGATAATTTTGATATGGGGAAAACAAAGGTTGCCCTTGAGGTTGCCGGTAACCATACGGTGGCTGGACTCCAAACTGAGTTTGAGAAATAGGCTGAGTTTGATAGGCTTGTTGGGATTGAACTCCAGCTTGCATTTGAAAACCGGATGGGGTCTGGGGTCCAGCCTGGGGCAAAAAACCGGGTTGAGCAGTGCCAGAAGGATGTCCTGTAGATTGGGCTATCTGGCCAGAAGGATGACCTTATTGATATTGAGGTTGGCCTCCCTGTCTAGAAGGTTGTACCTGCTGGGAATGGAGTTGTTGTTGCATAAGTGAAGGTTGTCCTAAAGGACCAGATGGCTGAGTGGGCTGGGCAGTTGGTTGGCCTAATTGGATTTGAGGCTGACCAACTTGCCCAGAAGGTTGACTATACTGGACGTTAGGCTGACCATGTGGTTGAGCAGCTTGTCTAGATATTGGACCATACTGGACATTGGATTGGTTTGGGTTAACATATGATTGACCAATTTGTCCAGTAGGATAACCTTGCTGGATACCAGGTTGGGCTTGTTGAACAGAAGATTGACCTGAGTTACCAGAAGGTTGAACATAAGAGGGGAAAAACGGACCACCAGAGGCAAAAGGGTTTCCCTGGAAGGATTGCCCTTGTTGGTCTTGATGAGGTGGTCTTGGAGATTGCGCAGACGATACTTGGCCACCATGAAAAGAGGTGGAGCCCCAATCAATTGACAACGGAACTGAAATCTCAACAATCGGTTGAGACGGCAAATATCGATCGTATGGCCCCTCTGCTGGGACGTTTGACGTAGGATCAAAGACTCCGAATAAAGAAGCCGAAGGACGACTGAAAATAGGAGTCGAAGAAGCTACACATATCGTTGGAGCGGTTGTGATTGAGGTAATGTACGTACTGCGACTTTGCGGAGTAAAAGGCTCCGTGGTGGGAAAAGTAAGTTGTGACCAAATAGAACCCGTGAAAGGAGTTCCAGAGGGCATAGTATCCCTTAATGCTTTATAGCCTGGTGGTAGGTTCCCAGTAGTAGGAGTGCTACTAACAAGTGTAGGTTCCGTTGCGGTGGGAATTTCACCGCTCGTCGCAACGGATTCGTCAGACGAAGTAGGGGATACGTCTTCCATGTCGGAAGAAACTGGTGGGGCTGAAACACGAGGAGAAGTGTATTCCCAAAAAGGGACACCGTCCTCAGAAGGTTCCCAAACAGGGTTCCAATGAAACTCGTAAGTCTCATCACCTAGAGCACGAGAACTAATCGGTTGTATACTCGGAACAACAGGAAGAATTCCACTCACAACCGGTATCTCGGCAAAGGAAGAAGACGAAATTGGTAATTTCGCCAGGATGAAACTTCACAAAACCTAGGGAATCTAACGAGACAAAACCCTACTCAAACTAACACAAACAAAATATAACCGGGTAAATGTGTATCGTGGCCGAATAAATTTTAAGACGCAAAGACACAACTTGACCTTTTCATGTTTTAAGAGTCGAGAAAAGGACAAAAAGGTGACTCTAGTCTCCTTCGAATATTTACTGAGCACGAAGTGACAAGACGCTCACTGGCACCTTTTCTTTTAAGGAGTTCGAAAAGGATCAAAAGTGACTACTCTGGAGACTCTAGGCAAAGGGTTTACCAAACAATCCGTAAAACTGCTTATACACCTTGGCAATCAGATGAAAACCAAGGACTTCCCGTACGGCAGTCAATCTTCCCGAATGCTGTGTTCAGTGCATTACGGCTTGTAAGGCAGAAGACACGGCTTCCTATGGATAAAGGATGATAACCTAGTGGGGTCTCCCTTATATACGCGATGGTACGTGGGAGCTCAGTCCGTGCTAGACCACTATCGAGTCACAAGAGGAGGAATCACCCAACCGTAATGTGAAACAATAGTGACTAGGTTTAACGACGCCGGAACACGTCTCTAGCCTAGACCTCTAGAATGTATGCGTTAGGTTCTGTTGTGGTCACCAACAACCCCCTTCTTTGTTTGATATTAGTAATAACATCAAGCAAAGGGGGACCCTTAACCAAAAAATCCAAAAAATATTTTTGTTTGAGAAAATCTTTTGTATCAACTCCCTAAGAGTTATATCACGTCGCAAAGGAAAAAGGAGCGCTTTCCCAAAGCACACAAACACACCAAGAAAGAGCGACCAGAGAACTCATCGCATCGCGTGCATTAAAGGTGCTCAAAAGAGGAGAACCTAAAGAGCAGGCGACGGCCGATATGCGACGTCGCACGTCGCAATGTCGCATGAGAAGCACAAAGTGACAAAGCGAAAAACCTTGCGACCTTGTGATATTGCGATATGCGATCTGCGACCATGCAAAGTAGCGACCTGCGATCTATGGTGTGCGACAAATGAGACTATCAATCGCTGCAATGCCACCTATTTACCTCACAATCTTCGATGCTGCGATGCAAATCGCAGAAGCCAATCGTCGCAGGCATTCCTCGACATGATCTAGGAGCATAAAGTTAGGCGCGCACCTTACGAGAAATTAATGATTGTACGCCTGTGTATCCAAGGATGATTATGTTGCGTTTTTCGAAGAGTCAAGTCATAATGGGTGACATGATTATGCATTCATTAGAACTTAATTGCTTTCATGTCAATCTTTTCTTCTATCTCTTTTCATTTACGTGAACTGTAAGTCAGCAACTGATATAAATCTATATGCAGGAAACATCCAAGGAAAAGCGCCAAAACTAGAAGAAAAGAGAGGAGATGACGTCGCAGATGGATACCGCATACAGCAGGACCGCAGATCCCAGAGTATCACTCAACAAATGCTGATGGAAATAGGCTATCTAGGACTCAGAGTCAAAGGCGCACAAAAGCAAAGCGTTTATGAAAGATCCTGAGTCCCAAATTGGGTAAAGCAAAAAGAAAAACGCTTAAGGGGAAAGACGTCTCAGAAAATCCTGGAACAAAGAATGGAAACAAGTTTCAATTGAGAAAATCGTTCAGGCAACAAAATCCCCAGCTCATTGAGTCATTCGCACGGCCGGAAAACGAAATAGCAACAACACAATCACTTTGAAAGAAATCTGAGTTGTACTAAGAGTACACGCCATGAAGACACTCCTCCAAAAGAACACTTTCAAAAAATATCTTCTAGTTTGTCAGAAAGAGGTGCCAGCTCTTGTTATTTCTAATTTTCAAGCTTGAACAAAAGGAAAGGACAAGCAGCCGACTCTTTCACGGTGAACAGCGCATCGCTTACAGCACTAAGGAGCAGATACATAAATGGTTAGAAATTAGATTCAGTTTTTAGAAATAAATTTGTTTTAGTAAAAGGGCGGTCATTTGAAGCCGTTCCCTAAATTTGTGTAATTAAAATTAGCCGGTTAGTAGTATTTAACCCTTCTCGTTGCATTGGAGAAGGGTCCGAAAATTTTTCAAAAAACTTGTCCTTAGAACATGCACTTCTGCACCCTCAGAGGGGGTTTTTGATGAATGGATGGATCAAGATTTATTTATGTTTGCATTTTAATACCTGCTACTGATGTTGCACTTCTGTACTCTTAGTAGGCATTAGAAGTAAGTAGAAATAGATCATTATTGCTTCAGGTCTGTGAGTATAAAGTCAGTCATAAATGGTACTTTTATCTCTTGACGAGTTTCTGCTTGCATTCTTAGAGTAATATACAACTGATGTTGTTTATATGTTAATGTATAAATGAGTAGAGTACCATTTGGCACTTCTGTACGGTGGAGTCATTGATTTATGCTTAATACATGAATAACTGATTATGCGATATGCTGTTCACAACCATTTTGTTTAACTTTTTATGCAGGATGGTTCATCTTAATTGATTTATATTCTCATAATAGCTGAATAATCTTCATTACCAGTTATTGTGTGAAATATTTCTAGATCGTATAATGGAAAAAGTTCTATCCCGGGTTAGCGTAGATTAGATGTGTTATTCTTGATAGATTAAAGTAGTATAAAGTTTAGTCTCGGAGTTTAGAACTAGATTAGCTTAGAAATAATTCCATATTTTCATTATCTAATCTTACACACACACACATCACCGAACTCTATACACACACACACACCCCATAGAACGGGAAGCTGGTCCCGTTATCCCCAGTCGGACCCGCTATACCAAACGGACACGGAGCCGCCAACCAGGTTCCCGACCGGGTGGGTATCCCCCTTGTTGTTGACCCGATCCCAGGGCCCTCAACATATTTGGCGCTAGAAGGAGGGCTTGAACTATGAATGGCACATAAAGAAATATCAAAATACCATTCTGAGAGTAATACACCCTCATCAACTCCCTCGACTTCTCCAACACGGTTATACCCGGAATTTGAAGTCGCTCGAGTACCTACCACTGCTACATATCCGAACATATCAGACCAATCTATCATTGATCCCCCTGAAATTCGAACTTTGATTCGTAAACTCCAGGGATTCTCTATTTTTAACCAGAAGTCTGATAAATCTAAAAGCAGCGTGACTTCGCAGTACAACCCTGCTCATCCCCTTACCAGATCAAAGAGTGAAAAATTTGGCATACAACCAAGTGAACTCCCTCTCCCCACCAGGAAAAGAGCAAGGAAAACACCACTAGAGTCTGAGAGTCAGACTCCTTCATCCACTTCGTCCATATCAACTCCCTCACCGCGAAGTCAACCACCCACTCTTTCGTTCCAACTCACTCACCCATCTTCTACAAACCTTCCTCTTCAAACATCAAAGATCTTAATATCTTCATCTTCTCAACATCAGAGATCATCTTATGCACTTCCATTAACTAGCAGCTCAACGATGGCTCAGTCTCCATGGAACAATCCTGGGGCGGTTTTAATGCCTCCACCCCTGAGCCCTATACCGGCCCATCCTAAGAAATGGCTGCCTAAATTCAATCCGGAAGCAGGAATTCTAGCCAAGGAACATATCAATAATTTCATCCTTTCTGTTAATCTTAACGGAGTCACTAACGAAGACGCTGTTGTCCGACTTTTCCCTTATACAATGCAAGGAACAGCCAGGTCATGGTACTTTTCGTTACCTTCCGGATCCATCACAAGCTGGGACATTTTTCAAAGCCAGTTCCTCACCAAGTTTGGTGATGACAGATCCACGACAACATTGATCAATGACCTATCTAATCTTAAGGCTGAGGCTAGAGAACCCATTAAAGATTTTAACTTAAGGTTCAATAAGATCCTCAACAAAATCCCCACTGCCTCACAACCCAGCGAGGAAGTAAGATGTGAATGGTACATCTCGGCTTTACCTCCAAACTTGGCTATCTTCGTAGATAGGGCAAACAAGACCACCTTAGTTGACAACTTGACAGAAGCGTTAGCAGTGGAAAAACGCGTGGTAGCCCTAGAAAAGAGATCTGCTATAGAAGAGCGCAAATCTAAGAAGATCTCTTTCAAAGAAGACACCAAGAAGAAGCAAACGAAAGATCCTTTCGATTTGGAAGGATTACAAAAAGTGTTGAAAGCCATGTCAAATGAGATGATTGATATTAAGAAACAAGTAGCAGAGACTTCTTCGAAAAAGCCTTTTAGGACTTTTAAAAGAAATCCTCCCATGGAGGTAAGACCACCTAGTGTTGTCTCGAACGTTGAATCTGAGGAAGACGAAGAAGAAGAGAATACCACTGAAGGGCAGACCGACGAGGAAGAGGTCGTAGAACTACAAGGAATGTGGGACTTCATCCTCCCACAAGAAGAGGATCAAGAAGCATTTCCTGTTAGCACGAGAAGCAGAAATCAACTTGATCCTCCCCTAACTACCCCAAAACAAAAGGGCGCAAGCCCTGCAACAAAAGAAAAGGTCGCGACAAAAAAGACAACTGCTAAAGCGACCCAGATTAGCCCGGTCCAATCTGATCAAACGCCTCCATCAAGAACACTAATAGTGTCGGATGAAATGGAGTATAACATCATTGATGACATGAAGAAGACCAGGGCTAATATCACTCTGTATGAATTGAGTAAATTGGAACACCAGCAGAAAATAATGATGAAAGAATTACATGCTGTGCCTACTACATCTTTACCTACAGCTGTAACTTCCCACAATCTGGGGAGGCCTCCAACCAACACGATCAATAAAATTGATCCAAATGACATCGCCTTGATTGGAGGAAGATCAAGATCTCATACTCCTCCTTTTCTTCTCACATATGAAATCTTCAACAAAAACGTGCACAATTGCTTAGTCGATTCTGGTGCTTCAACGAACATTTTACCCAGGTCAATATGTGCCAAATTGAATGTGCAACCTCAAAAATCCGCAGTACGTATAGTTCAACTTGATCGATCCCAAGTCGAAGTGATTGGTGAACTCAATCAGGTGACCATAAGATTGTCGTCTAACCCAAAAGTGTGTCAGGTTATCGACATTCTAGTAGCTGATATCCCTGAGTTCTATGGTTTGATTCTTAGCAGGGATTGGTCGGAAAAACTCCACGGATATTTTTCAACCGATTAGTCGCACATGTGGTTACCATACAATGGTAAACCAAATCAGATAAAGGTTGAACGAGAATTGCACCAAAAATACATAGTGACAGAACTGGAAGGAGAAAATGAGGCCATAACGTACAATAGCAGCATTGTAGGCAATTACGCAATAGATTCTTTCCTAGGTAATTTCAATGCTCATATTTCACCATAATTAGAGAATTCAGTTTTATCCCAAGTTGAAAATTTCTCCCAAACTGATGACTCAAAATGTTTTAGTTTTTTAGATAATTCTGTAAATACATCTTTATTTTGGAAATTATATTTTGACGGATCAAAATCCAATGAGGGGGCGGGAGCAGGATGCGTTCTGATTAACCCAGACGGGAATAAGACTATGCTCACATGCAGACTTGAGTTCGATTGCACAAACAACACAGCGGAGTACGAAGCCTTGGTTCAAGGCCTATACAAAGCAATCGGATTGAACGTTAAGTATCTTCAAGTCTTTGGAGATTCGGAGATCGTCATAAAACAGTTACGTAACACCATACATTGCCTGTCAAGTCATTTAAAGCATTATCAATCATTAGTTCAAGATCTCACTGCACATTTCGTAGCATTCAACATCTCGTCAATTCCAAGAATTCAAAACGCGAGCGCAGACTTGTTAGCTAACGTAGCCTCTAGACTCATCCCTTCTGAAGATTTTAGTCCTGATAGGTTTTCAATAGAATTAATCTTTAAACCATCCATCCCTGACAATATCACCAATTGGAGAGTGTTCAACGACGATCCTGACATCGTAAATTTCCTTACTTCTGAAGGATCCTACTCAAATCAGATAATCGACGAAGACCATCATGATCATCAAATACAACAAAATGGCTCCGACAATGCTATACCGAAATCGGTGGTCAAGTTAGAAGATTTATATGATTTGAAAAGTTGGTTCAAAAAGTCCACCAATGCTAAACTTTGCAGTTCTACCCTGAACTATGAATTGGTAAACCTAGGGACCGATCAGAAGCCACAAAACGTTAACCTAGGTCATGGCCTAGCCCCTGAGGAGAAATCAGCATATATCCGTCTTCTGAGACAATACAAAAACGTTTTTGCCTGGAATTACGATGAGCTAAAAACATACAACACTTCTATCATTCAACATGTTATCCCTATGATTGACAATGAAAAACCTGTCCAGCAGAAGCTCAGAAAAATACACCCTAACCTAGAAAATCAGATAAAAACTGAGCTTAATAAGTTGTTGAGAGCCAGAATAATTTTCCCCATAAGGCATTCTAAATGGGTATCCAATATGGTGCCCGTTAGGAAGAAAAACGGAGACATTAGAATCTGTATCGATTTCCGAAATCTCAACAAAGCCTGTCAGAAAGATAACTTTCCCCTCCCACCTATGGAGCAAATATTACAGGCGGTAGCAGGCTCAGAATTAATGTCATTCCTGGATGGATTTTCAGGATACAATCAAGTACTGGTGCATCCCGATGATCAGTTAAATACTACGTTCCGAACCAAATGGGGCACCTATGCATATCGGAAAATGCCATTTGGTCTGATCAATGCCGGAGCTACCTTTCAGAGAGCCATGGAAATCGCGTTTAAAGGGTTAGTCAATAAATCAATAGTGATTTACTTGGATGATATAACAGTGTACTCCAAAAAACGAAACAACCACCTCAAAGATTTGAAGCAAATCTTTCAAAGATGCTTGAGGTATGGGATTTCGCTCAACCCAAAGAAATCTTTCTTTGCATTAAGCGAAGGGAAATTGCTCGGATTCATAGTGTCGAAATCTGGTATTCATATAGAACCTGACAGAATCAAGGAAATTTCCGAAATATCCATACCTCATAACAAGAAAGCCATGCAATCCTTCCTTGGACAGATCAATTTTGTCAAAAGATTTGTCCCAGATTTTTCACGTATTATTTCTCCCTTACAAAATATGATAAAAAAGAATTCAAATTTCAAATGGGGCCTAGATGAGCACGAAGCGTTCAACTTAATCAAACAAGCTATCATCAATGCTCCATCTTTGGCCACCCCAAATTTTTCAGAATCTTTTACCTTATACACTTTTGCCTCAGAGAAATCCTATGCCGCGATTTTGACCCAAACAAATCAAGAGAAAGCGGAAGCTCCAATCGCATTCTTTAGCTCGAACTTACAAGGTGCTGAACTTAATTACTCAGACGTAGAGAAACAAGCATACGTTGTTTTCAAAGCGATCAAATATTTCAGACCTTTCTTGCTTAAAGCCCACACTAAAGTCGTAGTACCGTTTTCGACGGTAAGAAACCTTTTAGTGCAGAAAGACGTGGGCGAAAAGAGAGCTAATTGGATTACCGCTTTACAAGAATATGATCTTGAGATCAAACCAGCAAACATCGTAAGAGGTCAAGGCTTCTGCAAGATGTTAGCCGGAGCATCGCAAATCCCGGAGAACTCATCTGAAGAGGTACAAACGTATGAGGTAAGCCTAAACGATGCAGAATCATCATATGCTGACACCATTTATTTTCTTAAGAACGGGTATGCTCCATCACGTCTGGATCATACCAAGAAAAGAGCTCTGAGATTAAAAGCTAAACAATACCAGCTCATAAATGATGTCTTGTTTAAAAGGAATTACGATTCTGTGCTTCTTAGGTGTCTTGAGAAAACTGAAGCCGAAAAGGTTTTGCAGGAACTCCATGATGGACCAGCAGGAGGACACTATGCCGGAGATGCGACTGCACATAAAATCTTGCGTGCAGGATATTATTGGCCCACGCTGTTCAAAGACTCATAAAATCACGTGAGGAGATGCCAAGTCTGCCAGACTGCTGCAGGAAAACAAAGGAAACCTGCCATGCTGCTACAACCAGTCATCATCGACCAACCATTCAGTCAATGGGGCTTGGACATAATAGGTGAGATCGTTCCTCACTCTTCTAAGCAGCATAAGTATATCCTTACGGCAACTGATTATTTTACCAAATGGGTAGAAGCAGTTCCTCTCAAGACAGTTCATTCTGAAAATATTATTGAATTTCTAGATCAATTTATCATCACCAGGTTTGGATTTCCAACAGCATTAATATTTGATAACGCTTCATATTTTTCTGGAAATACTATGACTGAGTTTGCGCTTAAAAGAGGTTTCAAACTGAAATATTCTGCCAACTACTATCCGCAAGGTAATGGATTGGCTGAATCAACAAACAAGAACCTAATCAGAATGATCAAAAGAACAGTCAACCAAAACCAAAGGAATTGGCACAAAGCGCTGGTAAATGCTTTATGGGCTGATAGAATCACAAAGAAAGCTTCAATCGGCACCTCTCCCTTTAATTTAGTTTATGGGAGAGAAGTGGTTCTTCCGACTCACCTAGTCATTCCCTCTTTGTCTTTAGTGCAATATATCGATGAAGTATCTACTTCCTCTTTACAATTAAGACAAATGGAAATAATCAAACTAGAAGAACAAAGAGAACAAGCTAGGAAAACCCATGCTCATCACCAAGCGCTAATAAAATCTTCTTTTGACTCAGCCATCATAACCAGAAAAAAACTTTCAGATGGGTGATTTAGTTTTGAAATGTGATAAGGCTCATGAAGAAAAGGGCAAACATACGAAATTTCAGAAGCTGTGGCTTGGCCCTTTTCAGATTGTGGAAGTCGTAGGCCCATCTACATTCGTGTTGCAGGATCTGGCAGGAAGGAGAGATTCTTTACTTGTCAATGGACTGATTCTTAAATTATGTTTTCCATAGAAGAGAAATCTTCTAATTTTTGTAGGATAGATTTAGTTTTTAGTTTTTATTTTGTTTTGCTTTTCTCTTTTGAATAAAACCCATTGTAGATGATCATTTAAAAAGGATTCATGAAAGAGCAAGCCAATTCTCTATCAGATTTTGATTTCGCTTGTACAAATAGCAAAATTTTTGAAAATCTGAATTTTATTATTGACAAATAGAGTTAACTTCACTTTGATTACGATACTTGTTTCAACCTCTAAAAAACTTTGACAAAAGCAACCTCTGGTAAAAGAATTGTTTTGTATCAGCACCATGAAGGGTATCATCAATAATAAAATAAGCATTCTCTGCAAAGCTGTTGTTTTCAAAAACTCTATTATTGTCGTCCAGAGCTTTCTTAAGGAAAAACAATGACTTCCTCCCTGCAAAAAGGAAACTACAGCATCCAGAGAAACAATCCAAGCAAAACATTATATCTCAAAGAATAAGAGGTCTCATCACGAGCCGGCTTATCATGATCACAGATATTATAACTTGTTGACTTTGCCAATACTGTCTATCAAAACAGGGCAACGACTTAAGATTGTTGCAATCCAAAGACAAGAGGTCTCATCATGAGCCGGCTTGTTCAGCACAAGTGTAAATCAGGTGAATGACTATGTCATAATTTGGCCACCAAACCAAGACATTGTTCTTTAGAGAATTAAAAAAGGAAAAGTGTGTTAAAAAGGATTTTTCTCTGGAATGTTGCGAGTAACCTCAAGCAAGGAAAAGGATCATTGCTGGATAATATGGTAACCCTGTCGAGGCTATGGACGCTTGCGGGCAGCAGAGGCTCTACCTACGGCAAATGAGCATACTTTTAAGCCAGTACGCAGAGAAGACCTTATTTTATCTTTTATCAAGACCAAGTAATGTCTGATGCAAATGCAAGAAGAAACCTGAGGAAGCAAGAAATTGAGATATAAAATGGGTTTGAAACAAAATATCGTCGACAAGGTGAGGGCCAATCTACTCTATCTGTCCATAACAAAATTTAGACATATAAAAATTTCTTTGCTGTTTCGGAAGTGAACGGTCAATAGAAATGCAGAGATAACTGGTTCTTCACAGTGAATCGCCATTGTTGTGGTCACCAACAACCCCCTTCTTTGTTTGATATTAGTAATAACATCAAGCAAAGGGGGACCCTTAACCAAAAAATCCAAAAAATATTTTTGTTTGAAAAAATCTTTTGTATCAACTCCCTAAGAGCTATATCGCGTCGCAAAGGAAAAAGGAGCGCTTTCCCAAAGCACACAAACACACCAAGAAAGAGCGACGTGAGAACTCATCGCATCGCGTGCATTAAAGGCGCTCAAAAGAGGAGAACCTAAAGAGTAGCCGACGGATGATATGCGACATCGCACGTTGCAATGTCGCATGAGCAGCACAAAGTGACAAAGCGAAAAACCTTGCGACCTTGCGATATTGCGATATGCGATCTGCGACCATGCAAAGCTGCGACCTGCGATCTATGGTGTGCGACAAATGAGACTATCAATCGCTGCGATGCCACCTATTTACCTCGCAATCTTCGATGCTGCAATGCAAATCGCAGAAGCCAATCGTCGCAGGCATTCCTCGACATGATCTAGGAGCATAAAGTTAGGCGCGCACCTTACGGGAAATTAATGATTGTACGCCTGTGTATCCAAGGATGATTATGTTACGTTTTTCGAAGAGTCAAGTCATAATGGGTGACATGATTATGCATTCATTAGAACTTAATTGCTTTCATGTCAATCTTTTCTTCTGTCTCTTTTCATTTACGTGAACTGTAAGTCAGCAACTGATATAAATCTATATGCAGGAAACATCCAAGGAAAAGCGCCATAACTAGAAGAAAAGAGAGGAGATGACATCGCAGATGGATACCGCATACAGCAGGACCGCGGATCCCAGAGTATCACTCAACAAATGCTGATGGAAATAGGCTATCTAGGACTCAGAGTCAAAGGCGCACAAAAGCAAAGTGTTTATGAAAGATCCTGAGTCCCAAATTGGGTAAAGCAAAAAGAAAAACGCTTAAGGGGAAAGACGTCTCAGAAAAACCTGGAACAAAGAATGGAAACAAGTTTCAATTGAGAAAATCGTTCAGGCAACAAAATCCCCAGCTCATTGAGTCATTCGCACGGCCGGAAACCGAAATAGCAACAGCACAATCAGTTTGAAAGAAATCTGAGTTGTACTAAGAGTACACGCCGTGAAGACACTCCTCCAGAAGAACACTTTCAAAAAATATCTTCTAGTTTGTCAGAAAGAGGTGCCAGCTCTTGTTATTTCTAATTTTCAAGCTTGAACAAAAGGAAAGGACAAGCAGCCGACTCTTTCACGGCGAACAGCGCATCGCTTACAGCACTAAGGAGCAGATACAAAAATGGTTAGAAATTAGATTCAGTTTTTAGAAATAAATTTGTTTTAGTAAAAGGGCAGTCATTTGAAGCGGTTCCCTAAATTTGTGTAATTAAAATTAGTCGGTTAGTAGTATTTAACCCTTCTCGTTGCATTGGAGAAGGGTCCGAAAATTTGTCAAAAAACTTGTCCTCAGAACATGCACTTCTGCACCCTCAGAGGGGGTTTTTGATGAATGGACGGATCAAGATTTATTTATGTTTGCATTTTAATACCTGCTACTGATGTTGCACTTCTGTACTCTTAGTAGGCATTAGAAGTAAGTAGAAATAGATCATTATTGCTTCATGTCTGTGAGTATAAAGTCAGTCATAAATGGTACTTTTATCTCTTGACGAGTTTATGCTTGCATTCTTAGAGTAATATACAGCTGATGTTGTTTATATGTTAACGTATGAATGAGTAGACTACCATTTGGCACTTCTGTACGGTGGAGTCATTGATTTATGCTTAATACATGAATAACTGATTATGCGATATGCTGTTCACAACCGTTTTGTTTAACTTTTTATGCAGGATGGTTCATCTTAATTGATTTATATTCTCATAATAGCTGAATAATCTTCATTACCAGTTATTGTGTGAAATCTTTCTAGATCGCATAATGGAAAAAGTTCTATCCCGGGTTAGCGTAGATTAGATGTCTTGTTCTTGATAGATTAAAGTAGTATAAAGTTTAGTCTCAGAGTTTAGAACTAGATTAGCTTAGAAATAATTCCATATTTTCATTATCTAATCTTACACACACACACATCACCGAACTCTATACACACACACACCCCCCATAGAACGGGAAGCTGGTCCCGTTATCCCCAGTCGGACCCGCTATACCAAACGGACACGAAGCCACCAACCAGGTTCCCGACCGGGTGGGTATCCCCCTTGTTGTTGACCTGATCCCAGGGCCCTCAACAGGTTCCAATGCGTTGTTAGATTCATTTGGTTTATTTTACAGTTGATCTTCAATTAGGTTTCAGTTTTTAGGTCCTACCGTATGTGATCTCTCAAAACTTCCTAAATGCAAACTATATGCCAAAATTATATCATTTCGTTCAATGAATGCTAACTACAGGAGAGTTGAGATTTTCAAACAAACAAAATGAACATTAAACAATCAACAAAGATCCTAATGCAGCTAATAGCAATAAATGAAACTTTTTTCTTTTCTCTTTTAAAAGTGACTAATTGCCAATAACAATAAATGCTAACTAATATAATGCAAAAAGATCATTTGTTTTTTCTTTTAAAATGGCATAGTGCATTTAAACAAATCTCGAGAGATGTTAACAAGCATAAACAGGCAAATTTCACTCAATGCAAATAGAACCAAGTCTGAAACACCAAGACAAACTGTCAAAACAAGGAGAATCACAAAGACCTCAATGAACCATGTGATCTAAGCTCAAACAAAGTCAAGCAAAATCCAAACGAGCTAGAGGTGAATTGCTCGAAGCACAGAATAATAAGCTTTAACAACCACTAGACAAGTGCGGAAAACAACCAAAAAGTTGACTGGACAATCAAAGAACCAAAAACTCCCACGGAAGGCTCGATATACAAAGCCACTAGATGCTCTAGGGCTGGGATATAAGATCGATGGAAATAGGCAAACACCCGAAGGATAAAGGTAAAAAACCAGTCAAACAGAGTTCTGACACACTTCCAGTAGCTGAAAAGGATGTAAAAAGACAAAAATCTGAGTTTACAAAGCTTCCAACATACACACTGGCAAAGTTCACAGGACTGGCGCGACTGTCAGCCTGTAACTAGCGCTATTAAGGAATTAGCGCGAGTTTCTTTTGTGCAACATGCACCAACTGGCGCGACTGTCAGGCAGAAAAACGCGCTAATAAAGTTTGCTGGTTTAAAAAATAAAACAAGCAGTTCAGGGTCTGGTCGACAGTATTAAGACAAATCAAACAGCAAGAAACAACTTTAAAACTGACCCGGAAAGCTCATTTACGCAAGCAAGCAAGAGAAAACCAACATGCAAGACAAACTCCAAGCTATTCGGTTCATAAACCAAACCGGAGATTGACTGAAGTGGTGTTGATCTACTTCGCTAATGCAAAGCAATAGCGTTACGAAGGCTGCCTGGCCTTGCTTCAGACTCCGTCCAAGGTTTATGAATCAAACAACAAATAGCTTCTCCCCAGCGGAGTCGCCAAATTGTTGGAGAGGTAAATCCCCTCTGCGGACAGAGGCGATCCCACTAGCCCAAAATGGGTCTAGCAACAATCAATTCACGCTACCATGCAAGTTCCTAGTTGCAAACTGAAAGTGGATTATGAGAACCAACCTGGAGTCCAATGTTAGTGTCGTAGAAGAGTTGATACTCCGTTCCCTTGCTCCGGCAGGTCACGATCCTCACGATCTCCGCGAATGGATACCTGCACATGCAAAGAACGAAGCGAATACAAGCATAAAATCCACTAAATACAACTATATATCAGTCAGAAAGGATATAGATCAAACATTATCATAACGAACAATAAGATCAGAACCATAATGATAGTCGTTCATTAATGAATAATCAACAGAGAAAGATACAACCAAAGTTCTGACGTTGAACCTCTCCTCTGGCTGGGCGAGCAGCTATACATGTCTTGCAATAGACCTTCTCTCTCTCAGACTTCCGGCAGCATAACCTCCCTATGCTCCAAGACTCTTACTATCACTCAAAACAAGTGTTATCACACCTAACATTACTCCAAAAACTAGCTTGTCAAATGCATGAGGACAGACTTTTATAGATGGAGAAGGGGAGGAAGATACAATGCACCAGGACACCCATTATGGATTGGCATTATCTCCAAAAAGCCGTTGTGGATAGATGTCAAGGATAGATGATGACTCTCGACATCTAGAAGATGAGCTTTATCCTCAAAAGACTTCATGACTTGAAGGGAAAAAACATCTGGGCACGCGTTTGTTAAAAATATTTTCCAAACTTGGTTGGTGCGGGTGTTATTCTAAGACAGAGCGCCAATGGTCGCACCCCCTTTTGAGGATCTCATTGATTGGCGCGGGTAGTACATTGTGGACCCGCGCTAATGGAAAAAGGGCACTTTTCAGGGATATTTTGCAGGAGGTGTCTTCAGGGCACATGAAGTCCATACTTAGGGGAACATAATGCAAGTGTTTTTAAGTTATGTCACTGCTCACAGGTCCCGGAATGAGTCCTCCAACGTACGGGAAAGGGGTAACAGGGACGGTGACCAATGGTGACAAATTACTGTGTAACACCTACACTAGAGACACTATACTTCTCATCATTACCCATCCCTATGAGTATCTAGAGATCTTTCTCCTCCAAAGTACTGAACAAAATTTTGTCACCGGTCATGTGGAAAGAAGCTCCACTGTCAAGAAACCAACCACTTCCCACCATGGATGAAACCATGCATGCGAAGAGTGTGAAATCCAACTCAAATTGTGAAGCAAGTGCCTCACCTTCAGATCCTTCCCTGGATCCCTTCTTGGACTTCTTCTTTGGGCAATTAGTAGCATAATGACCCCACTCATGACAACGAAAGCATTGCACCTTCGACTTGTTAACCTTCTTCCCACCACTGGAAGAACTGGATTCGGAAAGAGAACCCTTCTCCTTCCCCTTCTTCACCTTACTCGCTAAGGCACAGTTCTCCTCATCCTGCATGGACGAAGAACTGTCTCTGGTGCTCCGTCTAATCTCCTCCTGCACAAGATCTGACCAAAGTCTCTCCCATCCTGGCAGTTTCTCCCTTCCATTCACTGAGTCTTGGTAGCTATGCCAACTCTTAGGAAGGTCAAGGAGTGCTAGACTCACCATCCTCATCCGACAGTCACCCCCACACTTCCCAGCTCATCCCGGCATTGGGTGAACTTCATGAGATACTGGGGCATACTGTCTCCATTCTCACACTTAATGTTTCTGAGTTTTATCTCTTGCTTTGGAATTAAATTCGAATTCCACCAGCTCAAAAACTCAACCACTTCCAATCTAGAATTCGTGAGAACAAAGTATTTCTTGTACAAAGATTGACTGTCTGGGCATTCACCGGATATCTCACCTTCCAAAAGAAGGATGAATCCAGAGGCTACCTGGCCCGATTACAGACTCTGCCTGAAGAAATAAATTGTAAACACTTTCTGAATAGTAGATCTGATGATCAATCCTCGCTTTGATATCCTGTAGAACTTTTCCTACAAATCAAAGGGCTCCGATACCATGTAGAAATTTTGAATAATATGACACATGTTCAACGGAGATTATCCTGATCATGTACTATTGCGGAATACATACACAATACATAAGCTCCTCTACGTTGATCATCAATTTACAGAAGCAGAAACATTCACAGGCGCACATAGAAGCATCAATAAAACTCATTAACACATTATGTATCCCGGGGAAAGCATCTCGCTAAAACCCCAACTATCTGTATATTATATTGATTGAATCATGTAACATTACAAAGTACAATGCTTATCACAAGCAATCCAGTACCAACTCCACCTGTTACACACAATACAGCTCAGATCTGATCTCCAAATCTATTCCACTGCTTACCTGCCTCCACAGCTCAATACCTGCTCAAGAATGAATGAGAATGGTTTACCAAACTCGTATTTAACCTCCAAAGAATCACTCACACTGGGAAAGACGTGAGAAGAGGCTATAATACTTGGTATTGGTCAATTCATTGGCATACTCAATCCCTTTGATTTGTGCAAATCATCATGCACAACTATAGTCACAACTGATAGCAATCTGATCCTCTAACACCTGTCCCTCCTGAACTGAACATGCACTGACATGCAACTGAGTTAACTGATGTATTCGATAGTTGCATTATGAGTTAATAATTAGTTTAACAACTCATCATTAGTCTATTTGCAGTTATACTAATTACAACTAGTTTAACCAAGTCAAACTGAACACAACTCCATCAACTCTACAATCAACTCCACCAAACTCAACTGATTGAGTTCTAACTGTCATGCATGCAACAACTCAACTGACCCACAAAGAAGGCGTACTTCCTTCTGACAGCTGCATGTGCCACATCTGTAGCTCAAACTGAAGTGCTCCAAGAGAATAATATCAAGTTTATAGTCCAAATATTATTATGAGACAATAATATTTAACTTTTCTATTTTTGACAGCCAGTCTAAAAATAGACTTTCATCACTCCTGCTATGATCACTCCTGCTGTGATCACTCCTGCTATGATCATCCCTGTTGTGGTCACTCCTGCTGTGATAATCCCTGCTGGGATCCAAAAATAGAACTTGCGCCATAATTTGCCTGTGGGCCCACTTAGTGAAGGCGACTCTTTTCACTAAGCTCCATCATCTTGTTGCATTCTCCACAAGAATTTCTTGTTGCACACTTTTCAACACCATTTGCCAAAGCCTTCTCTTGGCTCTTGGTCGGTTTGCCGCCGAACAAAAAGATTGAAGCAACCAAGTTTATCAAGAGGCTCAAGGATATTTCTAAAATTTCCCTGCCGCCAGAAACCATGATCCAAGTTGCCCTGTCCTTGGCTGAGCGAGCCCTCGTTAGCCAGTTCACCGGTTTATGGCCTTCTCCTAAGTCCACTGAGATCTGGGTCAATAAGAACTAGGCTCCTTTGATCAATAATAGCGTCACTTCTTATTTCTTAGGACGAGGGTTTTTCCTCTTCGAATTCACCTCTAAGGACAACAAGGATCTGATCTTCCAGAATGGCCCCTATTTCATGGATCCACAGGGTCTCTATCTCAACAAATGGACACCGAATTTTGACCCTGCAGTCGATGTTCCCACGGCTGTCCCGGTGTGGGTCAGGCTTCCAAACCTTCCAGTGCATTGCTGGAACTGGGACTCGCTGAAACACATCGGCAACGCCCTCGGGAAATTCATAGATAGGGCAAATAACAAAGGTCAATATGATTGTGCCCGAATCTGCGTAGAAGTAGATCTAGAGGTGGTACTTCCGGAAGCCATCAAAATCAAAGTAGGAAGCTGGACCCACTTGCAGAAGCTAGATTATGAGCAGTTGCCCTTGAAATGCCAAAAATTCCATGTCTATGGACACTTCGCCAGAGGATGCCCATCCAATGCTGAATCAGATAAGGGTAAAGAAGAAGGTTGGAACCAGGTCAAGCGAGCCAAGAAAACCCAAAAGAATGTCGGTCCAAATGGAAGAGGCCCCCAACAGGCCCCTCCTCAGCAACCCCCTTCCAGAATGGAGCAAGAAAATAAATTCGCCCCTATAAGCTCGCAAATAGAGGAAACACAGGAAGCAGATACCCAAAAATCATCCCCCCTCGCAAAAGGTAACCCCTCTTC
Source organism: Pinus tabuliformis (assembly GCA_031772625.1). Taxonomy (NCBI): domain Eukaryota; kingdom Viridiplantae; phylum Streptophyta; class Pinopsida; order Pinales; family Pinaceae; genus Pinus; species Pinus tabuliformis. The sequence goes on from CM062820.1 coordinate 1,314,345,252, forward strand.
TCCCAAGGGGAAAGCCTTGCCGAGAGATCCAAAGGAAACACTGTAGAAGTCGAGGAAGCTGAGCAAGAATCTGAAGGCTCGGAGGAAGAAGGCGAAATAGGAGAATCCCAAGCTTTGGTAAGGAGATTCACAAGAGGCCGCAAAATAGATCAGCAAAAAAGAGAGCAGGAAACTTTCAAAGATAAGCCCCAAGGCAGCTAGCCAACTCTCGAAAAGCTATTAGCATTAAAACCAAAGATAATGAGAAACCAGCCCCAAGGCTCCAACGGAGCCAACCAGAAATACAAATGGTGAAGATTGTCTCCTGGAACTGTAGAGGTATGGGGAGTAGAATCAAAGAAGAAGCAATCAGAAGTTTAATAAGGACAAAATCTCCTGACATACTCCTCATCCAGGAGACCAAACTGGAGGACTCCGTCTTCCTTTAGGTAAGTAAGAAATTCTGGAATAAATGTGAGGCGAAAGCAATCTCAGCCTAAGGGGCTTCCGGTGGGTTGGGCACCCTCTGGAACGCAAGAAATTCTCAGTCATTTCTGAGACCCTCAATACTCATTGGCTATTCTTAAATGTGTATGTCCCTGTGAACGCTGGGGAAAAGAAGGCCTGCTGGGAATCCATAAGAAACCAAGAAAACCTCGTTAATCTTGAGAACACCATCATTGCCGGAGATCTTAATCTCACTCTCCTGTCAGCTGACAAGAGAGGAGGCAACATTGTTCACGACTCGGCAAGGGAATGGGCAGAGGACCGTATGCAGGACTGGGATCTGCTGGAAATTAAGCCAATTTCTGGCAAGTACACTTGGACTAATAAAAGAATTGGACCCGGTTACATCGCTGCCAGGTTGGACAAATTCTTTCTTCAAAGCTCTTTTCTTCTGTTGGATTAGATGCTAGAGTCCACATTCTCCCATGCAACACTTCTGATCATAAACCCATCAAGCTGGAACTCGTGTCTCAGCTTGATCTCGGTCCTATTCCCTTCAAATTTACCCCGCTCTGGGCTAAGGAATCTGGCTGCATGCAATTGGTTAAGGACATTTGGTTGCAACCGGTCAAAGGCTCCCCCTTTTTCGTCTGGGAGGAGAAGCTCAGAAGAGTGAAAAGGGTTTTGAAAAGCTAGGCCAAATCTTTGCCCAATCCAACCAACGAAAGAAAAAAATTCAACGCACACTGGAAATTCACCATCTCCAGGCTGAAAAAGCTGATATAACAAAAGAGATTCTAGATAAAGAAGCCCAGCTCCAGCAAAACTATCACAAGGCTTGTCTAGCTGAGGAAGAATACTGGAGGCTTAAGTCACGTAGCCTCTGGCTTAAAGCAGGGGACAGGAACTCTTCCTTCTTTCACAAACAAGCTCAGGCAAGGAAATGTACCAACTCCATCTCCGAAATCAAAGATGGCACTACCATCCACAAGGATAATACAAACATCAAAAAAGCAGCCTCCTTTCATTTTAAAAGTCTGTATAGTGAAGATATAAATCTAGACCAAAACTCTGATATGATGGATGTGGTCCTCTCCTTGATTATTGCTGAAATGAACCATCTCCTCGAAGCTAAAGTCATAAAAAATGAAGTCAAGGATGCCCTCTTTGCCATGGACCTAGACAAAGCCTCTGGGCCGGATGGATTCTCAGCCAGATTCCTCCAAATTTGCTGGTCGATTGTGGAAAAAGATCTTTACAAAATGGTTCTAAAGTCCCAAGTTTTCCAAAAAATCGAAGGTAGCACGAACTTCGCTTTTCTTGCTCTAATCCCTAAAGAGAAAGGAGCCAACTCCTTTAGCAGGTTTCGCCCGATCTCGCTTTGTAATATTGGTTATAAATTGATTACCAAAGTTATCGCTAATAGATTGAAGCTCATCCTCCCTAAAATCATTCCGGAAAGCCAAGGAGGCTTCATTCAAGGTAGATAGATTGTGGACAATTTCATTCTGGTCCAAGAGGCAATCCACTCAAGTCTGAGCCGCAATGGAAAAGGTATGGTCGTCAAACTTGATTTAGCAAATGCATTTGATCGAGTTAGGCATAGTTTTCTCCTGAAAGTCTTATGTAAGCTTGGATTTGGTGAGAAATTTATAAACTGGATTCGGGCTTGCATTTCAGAGCCTTGGATTGCCCCGTTAGTAAATGGCAGAGCTACTGATTTTTTTCAAAGCCATGAGAGGGCTCAGGCAGGGGTACCCTCTCTCACCTATTCTATTTGTTCTTCAAGCCTCAATCCTCAATTTTTATTTATACAAAAAATGATGGATCGGGAATTCGTTAGGCTTTGCATAGCAAGAGGCATTAAAAACATAAATTATGCCCTCTTTGCAGATGCCACCTTGTTATTGGGAGCTGCTTCTGTGCTCATGGCCTCCAGATTTAAAGGAGTTCTGGATGAGTTTTGTATGGTCTCGGGAAGCAATCTAAACTATGGAAAATGTCATATCTATTGCTGGAACACCACTCCCAGCTTGGTCAACTCCATTTTTGGAACCTTTGGCTTCGCAACTTCCTCAAATTGGACTTGCTTCATGTACTTGGGCCTCCCTGTTTTTCTCAAAAGAGCCTACAACAGAGATTGGCTCCCCCAATTGGAGAAATTCAAGATCAAATTGCTTGCCTGGGGCTTTTCTTGGCTTAACATTGCAGGTAAGTCTGTTCTCATAAAATCTATTCTTAACAGCCTTCCCTTATTTCAGTTTTTTGTCCTTCTTGCTCCCACTGGCATTCTCAGAAAAATGGAGGAGATCATTCGAATTTTTTTTTTGGAAGGGGGGTAAGTAGAATGAGAAAAAGATTCTGCTAGTCAACTGGGAATTCATCTCCAAACCTCTATTGGAAGGAGGCTTGAACTTCAAAAATCTTGGCATCCATAATATTGCAATGGGAGCTAAATTAATCTAGAGAATTATTGCTCCTAATCCTGGCTATTAGCTCTTTGGAAAAAATATTTCAAAGGCCAGCGCTCCCACTGCCTAGACCACCCTCAGACGCATCCAAATACGCCCTGTCTGAAGCTCTGTTTCAAAACCTGCCCTCTCATCAATGCTCATGCCTACTGGATTCCCGGTAATGGAAAAAGGATCAATCTCTAGACAGACATGATAATGAACAATGAGTCGCTAGGAGACTGTAGCTCACTCCAAGCACTGCGTAGATGGATGAATGAGACAAGAATGCATTCCCTGTGGAACATTTCCGTCTGGCACGATTCACGCTGAGCTGGCTGGAATCTTCAAACGCCCCCAGAATTGTTTATGGAGCACAAGATCTGGTTATCCAAGCTCCACGGATTGGCTCCAACGCTGGCACGAAATCATGACTCAAGAGGATGGGGTGCGCAGGCTGGTGGATACACAGTATCTCATGGTTACGCCAAGCTGTGTGAGTACCTTCATGTGGCCACTAACCTAGAATCATGGAAAGGGATATGGCATAATCCCTCCTTGCCAAAAATTGACTTCTTCAATTGGCTGCTATGCCACTCCAAAATTTTGACTGATGATAATCTTCAGAAGCGAGGATTCCATGGCCCTTCAAGGTGTTGCCTTTGCAAGGAAACCCAGGAAAGCGTAACTCACCTGATGCTTGAATGCATGTTTACAATGCATATTTGGATCGAGCTGCTGGGATCTTTGAGTTCCATCTTCGCTTTGCCTTCCTCCATTCTTTATCTTTTTGCTAAATGGCTGCAAAGGTATCCCGGTCCCCCTCCAAAAAATAAAACTATCAGAGCCGCTTGGTCTATTCTCCCTAAAATTATCTGTTGGCAGGTTTGGCTTGAGCGAAATAAAAGGATGTTCAGAAACCACGAGTAGGATGCCAAGCTCGTGGTAGTTAAGATTAAATACCAGTTAAAAGAGTGCCTGAGGGAGTATAAAGATGATTTAAGCTTAAGCCAACAAGATATAAATTGGGGCTCTTCTCTTGATCTTCAGTTCCAAAAAATTGCAAATAGTATCTCCCTCCCCAAAGATTGGCAAATAAGAGTTAGAACAAAAGAGTTTCAGCGATGGATTACAAATCAGCCAAGACACTCTCTATTTTTTGATGGGGTTGCAAAGGGAAATCCTGGAAGAGCTGGCGCTGGAGGTGTAATATTGAATCCAGATGGCATAAGGATCCACAGTTTCGCTTGGGGTTTGGGCATCGCTTCTAGCATTCAAGCTGAGGCTTTGGCTCTTTTCCAAGGGCTCAAGCTTTTGAAAGTGCTGAACATCAGGGAGGCTAATGTAATTGGGGATTCTCAGGTTATCATTAACACTATGGTGACACATGCTAAGCCAACAGACCTAAGGCTTGCAAGGTTGATTTTCAGAATAACAGATCTCGGAGACTCATTTCAGAAATTGAATTTCTACCATGTGTTGAGAGCTAATAACAAGGAGGCAGACATTGAAGCCAACAAAGCAGCCCTTCTTATGGCTGGAGCTTTGCTCAGAGGCAGACAAGAAACATGGGAACCAATTCCTTAATTTAGAGAGCTGTTATGTTTTACTGCCTATTGTTAAATCAGTATGTATGTATCCACAAACTTGGGAAAATCTCTTAAATTGACCACATAGTAGCAACTAAAAAGAGATATGAGCTAAGCATAAATAACACGGCCTTGCAAGGTTGTGCAGTACTTGTGGCATCAGGCTCTCCTTTTGTAATCCACTTTTTGGCATTAAGGCCAAGTATCTAATATATCCACTACCCGTTTCTGTAAAAAAAAAAGATTAAATAATAATATTAATATTAATATTAATTAAGAAAGATCGAAAAACGTAAACATTAATAAGAAACAAACAATCCAAGTCAACAAAAAAAAAAAAAAACCATAAATAAATAAATAGGATTCAAGACCTCATTAATGAGTCAAGATCCTATAAAAAAAAATAATTAAAGGAGACTAAAACTATAATAAAGCAATCAAAAGGGAGGGTAAAATTTATAATATATATATATATATATATATATATATATATATATATATATATATATATATATATATATATATATATATATATATATATATATATATTATATATATATATATATATATATATATATATATATATATATATATATGATGACTAGTTTATGATTTGCATCTTCATCTGGTCCTCATGATGAACCACACTAGCTGGTTCAAAATGCGTCGGAAAATTTTTCTCCTATGTGATTTCTACCAAAAAAACTCTTCTTAATGTAATATGGATCACAAAAGCCTGAATTCAGAAATTAATTAATGTTGTTAAATATAAAATAATAAGGGTCTATTTAAAATATATAATGTTAAATGTAGAACAACAAGGGTCTAGTTATCGTACAACAAGTCTTGCTTAGGTTGAAAAAAATTTGGGAACAACTTTGAATTGAATAAAAAACTTTAATGCATAATACTTTTGTCATGATTTATTTTGGCTGACGATATTATCACTACAATGTACAACTAATGTTCATTCAATTTAACATGTCATCTCCTAAGGTCAAAAAGGTAGTCTATAATTGATGAGCCCCAATATCTCAGCAAGAATGTTGAGACTCCTAAGGCTACCAACTTTAATTATCAACCCAGGGTTTGTACAAACTTAGAGGTGACAATGCTATATGCACAGTAGTCAAGCTCTACTCATGTCACATTCAGTCATTGAATCAGATCTATTGAATAAAGTTGTCGTTGATGGAATTATAGTTGAATCGTTGAAACAAAACCTAAGCCTAGATATTGTGCAAACCCTAGGAGACCTAAACCCTAACTACTTGACTAGACCCTATGTGCATGAGTATATTAATGAAATTCTAGATTCACTTTCCATAATGAAGCGCTAGCAATGATGTCATTATGATATCATGTTTGCATTGTTGAAGCTATCCATGTTGGTTATTAATGATGGAAAGCCAATAAATTTCCCTTATATGCATTGCCAAAGATTTGTTGGAGATGCCCTAAGAAAGAAGTCACCTTGTCGAAGATGCCCATGAAGACATATTGAAAAGGCACCCCAACCTTGTAGAATGATGCTTAATTCCCATGTGATGAAGCCCTAATCTAGTAACCCTAGATGTATGAATATGTCAAAGAAACCATAGTCCTTGTATGCAATCCTAATGCATGAAGATCACATGCACTAGCATGTCAAAATAGTGAAAAAATTCTAATCCACTTGATGCTCTAATTCCATAAAAGAAATTCTTTAATAGGGCTATTATGAAAAAATATGCATATGATGAAAGAAAAATTAAATTACCATCATTAGAGGTCATATCTGGAAGGGAATATTATATAAGCTTATAGAGGAGGTCATAATATTTCCAATGAGTACTCACTTGCCTCCTAATTCCTTAGCATTGAAGAGAAATCAATTTTTGAAATTAACATATGTAAAAGTCAATCTGTCCAAGTCGACAGGCTCATAAAGCTTGGGAAAGAGACGTGTCCCTTAAGAATATGGAAAAACCACTATAAATATAAACCTAAATTTGTCCATTCAAGCTTAGATTTTTCGGTGGAGACAAGGCAAGAGGTAGAGAAGTAGCCGCAACCTAGAAAAGAAAGGAAGACAAGTTTGTGGAATTGTTCTTGGGTTAAATAGTCTCCCATAGGTTCAAGCTAGAAGCAGAGAAGTTGTCATGGTCAAAGCTGCCGTAGTTGTTGTGGTCAAAGCTGTCATAGTTTCTATAGTTGAAGCTACTGTGGTTGAAGTTACCATAGTTTTCATGGTTGTAGTTTCTGTGGTCGAAGCTGGCGTAGTTGTCGTGGTCGAAGCTAGCGTAGTTGCCTTGGTCGAAGCTACCGTAGTTGTCGTAGCTATTGTGGTTGAAGCTGTCATAGTTGTCTTGGTCAAAGTGTTGATTTATTTGGATTGGAAAAATAGATCTTGTTGAAGTTTTATCTTGAGAACAAAAATGGAAGAGTTGGAGAACTTTGTGAAGCAGCGTATTGAAGATTTGTGGAGATCATTGAAGACCGTGATGCATTGAAGCCATCATGAGGTGACCTTGAAGAAGTTTTTTTTGGGTAACATGAAGATTTGTGGAGACACCTTCTGAGAAGACAAAGTTGTCATTGATGAGCTAAGTTCTCTGGAGATCAAGGGCAATGTTGAAGGTGAATATTATTGTCAGGGCTAGTTGCGGAAGATATTGGGAGCCTTGAAGAAATATTAAACTTATCTTGATGAATTGAGTTGTGGGTTGGAGCCCTAAAGGATAGGAGTCCTAAAGAAGCCCAAGTTGGAGCCTGTACCAGAGATAGGGTTGGAGCCTAATAGAGACAATGTTAGTGCCTCGAAAGATAGGGTTGGAGCCCTAGAGTATAGGAGTCCTCAAGAAACCAGGTCGGAGCTTGTACAAGAGATAGGATTGGAGCCCTAGAGGTTGGTGCCTCAAATTGACAAGGTTGGAGCCTTGGAAGTGCAATTCGGTGCTTGGAAAATACAGGTTGGAACCTGGGAGATTGAAGATCAGTGTCTTCATCTAGGGTTGGAGCCCTACATATATCATACTTGATTTTTGAAGAAATTAATAAAAGAATTTATTCTTATTTTTCATTTTGTGTTCTAAATATAAGTGATCTAACTGGTAAAAGTAACAATTAAAAAGGAATACTGATTCACCCCCCTCTCAGTATTTCCAACAATTGGTATCAGATCCAGTACCTCCATTCAAAGCCTAGCAGCATGAAGGTTGATCCTTAGAACACAAATGGAAAAGCCAAGGAAGAAAGCCTTTAATCCTCCTAAAGATATCTCTTCATCAACCATGAAAACTGAAGACAATCAAATTGAGAAAGTTCCAGTGTTGAATGGAAACTTTGATGTATGGAAGGTAAGAATGAGAAATTTCTTAATGGCTCAAGGTGTTGGATTATGGGAATCAATGATTAGCGATAACACAATGGATAATGAATCCAAGGAGTACAATACAAAAGCAATGAAGACAAATTTGAATGGGCTACCAAATTCTATAAAGGCCAATTTGGAAAAATGTTCGTCAGTAAAATATATATGGGACAAACTTCATGACCTTCACTCAAAAGGAGCATTGATCATGACCTCTAGTCAAGAAGATGATGGAAAGCAAGAACAAAATCCAGAACCCATCAAGGAAGCTGAAAATAAGAATGATGACATCAAGATCAAAGAAGCTCTAGAAGAATAAGAAAGCAAAGAAGACTTTGAAGAAGATCCCCTGACGAAACTTATAGTTTCCATGGAAGAGATTAATAGTTTGAAAAAGAAAAATGAGGAACTTAAGAAGAAAGCACAAGATGGTGATGAGGACAAGGCAAGGAAGGAAGTTGACCTTTTCAAGCTTCAAGTACAAGAAAGAGATGAGGAGCTCACCAAACTTAGGGAGTAATTTCATCAAAACAAAATAAAGCATCATGAAGAAGTCATATCCATGGCAAATAAATTGGATAAGGAAAAGAAAAGTGAAGAAACTTTGTCAAACTACCTTGAACAAAGACTCAAGAACTTGAACAAACTTGAAGCAGAGATTGGTCAATACAAGGAAGAGGTTTCCTCCCTTAGATATCAACTAGAAGAAGAAATAAAACAAGCACAAAGAGATGAGAAGGTGATAGAAGCCTTGGCACTCATAGAAGGAAAAGTTGATGAAGCAGAAAAGGAAAGACACACCATGACATGCCAACTAGAAGAAAAGGATGATGACATCACCAAATTAAGATCATAAATCACCTCACTTAAGGCCCAATCATGTGAAGAAACCAAGACGAAGGAAGAAATGGAGATCAATCTATCAAAGAAGGATGAAGAATGCAAGAAAATGAAAGAATAAATTGATATCCTTAAAAAAGAAGTTGATCATCTGAACAAGAGCCTAAAGATATCTCAAACCCTAGATGGCATCCTAAGTCTTCAAAGTTCTCCTCTTGATAAATCAGGGCTTGGCTATGCAGGTGAATCCTCAAGCAAGAATGATGCAAACCATAATGGTTCAAACAAAAAGGATGTGAAGAAGCATGGAAGACAGGTTGATGCTCCCAGTTCTAGCAAAGGAAAGGAGAAGAAACAAGACAACTATGGGAGAAATCCTACTCCAAGGAGACTTGCAAATGGTGTCAAGAATACAAAAGGAAATGGATATCATCAAAGAACCCCAAGGCAAAAATACTTCATAAGTACATCAAGGAAATCATCATCTCCCAAGTACCAAAGTATATTTCTTGGTTATTTCTATTCTTGTACAAACTTTAGTCACATGGCAAAATATTGTAGGGAATATCACAAAGACAAATATAATGGTCCCCATTAAATCTCCTCGAAGCAACTTTGCAAGAAGAAGTCATGATTACTCATTCATAAACAAGATGGAGTGCTTCAATTGCCATAACATTGGACATATGGCGTGTGATTGTAACTTGACTTGGGTCCCTACACAAGCTACAACCATGGCAACCAAGCCAAAAAAGAAAGTCACTCAAGTATGGAGAAGGAAACAAATTGGATCTGAAAGTCTCTTGAACACTCAAGACAACAACACATGTTGTTAATTTGATAAAGACATCTTTGGCATATATGATATTCCAAGTTTTGATGATGAAATTCTGCCAAGAAGACCATGTATACTGTTAGGAGGAGCTTGTGATTCTTGAATATTCTTGTAGAAGCTATCCGTGAAGAGCCCTATGAAACCCTTGATGAGTCACACATGGATAATCATCTCATGGTATATTATCTCTTGGGAGTAATTCAATTGAATAAAATCACGATATTGTGTCTTCACTACACATCCATTGTTGAAGATGTCTTCCACTTGATCACAAGGCAGCAATGTTTCTTGTCTTGAGAAAAACGAAGAGCTAAAGGATTTTATGTAGGCAGGGGGAGTTGGTTGATCACATGAAGAAATGAAAACACCATCTACATAATCCGTTTCCATGAAAGCATGCAAAGGCTTAGGGGGAGCAAGGCATAATGACAAAGGGAGTTGCAAAGAGAAACATAACAAGGAGCACCATGACAGGGGGGGAAACATATCTATCATGGAGTACTATCATTGATGAAGAAAATCTAATGGAGCAACATGTCAATAAGAAACTTGATAGGGGGAGTACTTGGGCATCCCATTTGCCATTGATGTCAAAGGAGGAGAGAATGCTGAAATAGGGGGGGGGGGGGGGAGTATTGCCATCAATGACATAGGGGGAGATTGTTGAGTAAAGTTGTCATTGATGGCATCATAGTTGAATCATTGAAACAAACCCTAAACCTAGATATTGTGCAAACCTTAGGAGACCTAAACCCTAACTACTTGACTAGACCGTAGGTGCATGAGTATATTAATGAAATTCTAGATGCACTTTCCATAACGAAGCACTAACAATGATGTCATTACGATATCATGTTTGCATTGATGAAGCTCGCCATGTTGGTCATTAATGATGGCAAGCCAATAAATTGCCCTTATATGCATTTCCCAAGAATTTTTGGAGATGCCCTAAGAAAGAAGTTACCTTGTTGAAGATGCCCATGAAGACATATTGAAACAGAACCATAGCCTTGTAGAATGATGCTCATAATTCCCATGTGATGAAGCCCTAATCTAGTAATGCTAGATGTATGAATATGTTAAAGAAACCCTAGTACTTGTGTGAAATCCTAATGCATGAAGATCACATGCACTAGCATGTCAAAATAGTGAAAAAATTCTAATCCACTTGATGCTCTAATTCCATAAAAGAAATTATTTAATAGGGTTGTTATGAAAAAATATGCATATGATGAAAGAAAAATTAAATTTCCATCATTGGAGGTCATATCTTGAAGGGAATACTATCTCAGCTTATAGAGGAGGTCATAATATTTCCAATGAGTACTCACTTGCATCCTAATTCCTTACGGTTGAAGGGAAACCAATTTTTGAAATAAGCATATGTAGAAAATTATCAAACTGTCCAAGCCGACTTGAGTAGGCTCATAACCCTTGGCAAAGAGACGTGTTCCTTTAGAATATGGAAAAACCACTATAAATATAAACCTAAATTTTTCCATTCAATCTCATATTTTTCGGTGGAGACAAGACAAGAGGTAGAGAAGCAGTTGCAACCTAGAAAAGCAAGGAAGACAAGTTTGCGGAATTGTTCTTGGGTTAAATAGTCTCCCATAGGTTCAAGCTAGAAGCAGAGAAGTTGTTTTGGTCAAAGCTGTCGTAGTTGTTGTGGTCGAAGCTGTCGTAGTTGTTGTGGTTGAAGTTGTCATAGTTTCCGTAGTTGAAGCTACCATGGTCGAAGTTACCATAGTTTCTGTGGTCGAAGTTGTTGTAGTTTTTGTGGTTGAAGCTACCATAGTTGTCGTGGTCGAAGTTGCCCTAGTTGCCGTGGTCGAATCTATCGTAGTTTCCATAGATGTTGTGGTCAAAGTTATCGTAGTTTTCATGGTCGAAGTGTTGATTTATTGGGATTGGAAAAATAGAGCTTGTTGAAGTCTTCTCTTGAGAACAAAAAGGGAAGAGTTGGAGAACTTTGTGAAGCAACATATTGAATATTTGTGGAGATCATTGAAGACCATGATGCATTGAAGCCATCATGAGGTGACCTTGAAGAAGTTTTGTTTGGGTAACATGAAGAGTTGTGGAGACACCTTCTGAGAAGACAAAGTTGTCATTGATGAGCTAAGTGCTTTGGAGATCAAGGGCATTGTTGAAGGTGAATATTATTGTCAGGGTTGGTTGCGAAGATATTGGGAGCCTTGAAGAACTATTAAACTTATCTTGATGAATTGAAGCCATGGGTTGGAGCCCTAGAGGATAGGAGTCCTAAAGAAGACTAGGTTGGAGCCTGTACTAGAGATAGGGTTGGAGCCCTAGAGGTTAGAGCCTAATACAAACAAGGTTGGTGCCTTGGAAGATAGGGTGGGAGCCCTAAAGGATATAAGTCCTCAAGAAACCAGGTCAGAGCCTGTACAAGAGATAGGGTTGGAGCCCTAGAGGTTGGTGCCTCAAATTGACAGGGTTTGAGCCTTGGAAGTCTAAGTCGGTGCTTGGAAAATATAGGTTGGAGCCTGGGAGATTGAATATCAGTGTCTTCATCTAGGGTTGGAGCCCTACATACATTGTACTTGATTTATTGAAGAAATTAATAAAAGCATTTATTCTTATTTTTCTTTTTGTGTTCTAAATATAAGTGATCTAACTGGTAAAAGTAACAATTGAAAAGGAATATTGATTCACCCCCCTCTTAGTATTTCCAACAAGATCAAGGGATGCAGAGGCCACTCCTTCAACTAGATTACAAAGAGAAATTTCCTGAAAAGACAAGAGTCTACTCTAATTGCAGGAAGGTAAACACTATCCTAATTGCATAAATGAAAGTGCCTGATTCATCAACTGTGAAGGCTAACTAAAATTTCAGGAAGGAAAAGACCGTACTAATTGCATAAATGAAGCATTCTATTCTACTTGAAGAATTTAAATCATTACTCTACTCGCAAATTGCTTTGAAAAAGGAAGTTTCATATAAAACGAATGACTAGAGAATATGAAACATAACTTCAAAATCTAGGTCTAATCTACTTGCATTGAAGAGTTTCCCTTCTTATTACTGGGTTCAAGGTAATTTAGCTTTAGTAACAAAGTCCTTACACATTGCATAAGAGAATACTCATTGTAGTTCAAATGTAGTCATTTGCCTCCTAATTCTAATTGTTGTTTTCTACTTGCAGTGAAGGAAGGATGGGTCTAGAGTGGTCTTTGGTGTAAAATTTTTAAATCTAAAATCATATTGGAGAAACTCGTATTATTTATTCTAATTGTTAGTTGAATTAGTCGTTTATTGCCACAACAACAACGAAATAAAGATAGTACGATCTTAACAAAAAAACCGCGGAAAATAATAGCACTCGAAACAAAGAAATATGTTAGGACACACACAAAAATTAACACAATTATTTTTGGATAAATGTCCCTAGAAAACCCAACTTGGGAAAACCGGTGTAGCAACTGAGGGTTTTATATTATTAAGCAACAATGAAATTCTTAGTACAATCTATGGATGCTCAACTAGCAATCCAATCAAGAAAATAAACTGGCTGAAATATCTGTAAGGAAAATACCTCAACACCATGTTTGATCTTGCTTTGACAACTAACAAAACTAGCAAGACGTATAGCCTTTGCGCAGTGCTTGCACGAACCCCAACTCGCTAAGATCGAAACTGCAAGAAAAATGGTGTCTTGGCTAACTCTGCCTCTAGGAGAAATTTTCTTGGCCTCCTCGAGAATTTATGGACCAACAACAATTGAATTTCTCTTCCCTTCAAGAAAATCGATCTCCCTCTGAAGCTATCTGCGTTGCCTCTGTGCAAATCCTCTAGGAAATACAACCCTTCTGCTATTGACTCTCTGGATCTAGAAAAACTTTCCTTCGGACTCACTGTCCATGCCCCTCTTTGTCTTTGCTTCCCTTATCTGACTCGAGCTCTTTCGGAAACTATTGTTTCTCTCTGGAAAGTTGAACTCTCTAAGGAAATCAATCTATATGTGTGTGTTCTCCATCTTAATCAATGGCTAAGATCATTTCCCAGTCGATTTGTGTGAGTTTCTAGATGATTCATACTTCTAGGTGGAATTGCTAGAAATGATTTCTAGTTTATGGAGAACTCTTATGTTTTAATCTCTCCACAAAGTTTCGAGACTAGAACACCTCCAATGCTACAGAAACTAACACTCCCTCTTAGCCAGTAAGGTGTTCTAGTGATGCACAACTGCTACAACACCTTGTCTTTGTATCACCCTTTGTCACGTTGTTGATGTATGGCCATTGTGATTGGCTGCCACTACCCACCAACCACTGCGCAACTCTGATGTTGCATATGTGCTGCTACTAACAATGTTGTACTGCTTCCAACTCTACATCTGCACTACAACTCCCTCGCATATGTTGTTGTTGCAACTGCAACTGAGATGCATCCTAAATATTAAATCAACTATGTTTGTTGGATCTATCTCCTGAGTCCTGATTGCTACTAACCACTACACTATCTACTAAAGAATCTACCTTGCTGCTGACTCTGCAGAGCTGCCAACATTTCACTGCGCTCCTCAACATTTGACTGCTACCAGTCAACAACTGTCACTATATAATTTGACTGCAACAACTAGCATTGATCCATCCTGCTACTAAATATTATGGGCCCTTGTAGCAAGATAATGATCTATGAAGAGTACACCTCAATGGAACTTTCCCAAATTCTGCAACTCTAGGAATACAACTCCATATCACCCCACCTCTCTCTTGGAGGTATAACTTCCATCATCGCAAAATCTTCCTCCAACCTGGAGGACAACTTATCTATCTCTACGGATGCTGCCACCTTGTCCTGCTTCTCCTACTTGTCCTTCTTCCCGAGAGGACACTGGGTAATTTTGTGGCTGAACTTGCCACACCTGAAGCACTTGAACTTAGATAGGTCCTTTTTCTTCTTCTTTTCCCATTGTCTCTGACTGGGACCCTTCGATGCTAGGGCCACATTCTCCTCTTCCTTCTAACCCTTCATGACCTTGTTTTTGCTTCCATTGATAATGCTCTTTAATAGAGATCGCCTCGACTCCTCCCGTTGTAAATCGACCCACATCCTGTCCCATCTAAGCAATGTGTCTCTCCTCAAGATAACTTGGACAAACACTTTCCACTCCTTTGAGACATTGTTCAGTGCCAACAAGCTCTATGGGTTGGGGTTCCTCCCCAACGACCGCTAGTTGATGACAAACCTCCTTAATCCTAGTGAGGAAGGGATCTATGCCTTCACCCTTCTACATCCTGATGCTTCTCAACTTGTCCTGGAGAAACATCTCTCACTGCTAAGAATAATTATGATATAGCTAGGAGAGAGCATCCCACATTTCCTTGGTCGTACCTTTGTGTGCCACATGTGTGACTATATGATCTCAGACTCCATCCAAGATCATCTGATTTACCTTTGCCATTTCCTTTCTATACTCCTTCAACTGATCTGCATCCTAGGGTATTGCTACCATATTATCCACATAGGCTTTAAGGCCATTTTCATCCAGAAGGAAGGACATCCTAGCCTTCCAGATGACATAGTTGGAGGCTCCTTCCAACCTATCCTGATCTCTAATCCCCATTGTGGCCATCTCTAAAACTGGTTGAAAATATCTCTTTCCTTCTGATTGGTTGTTGGATCTGCTACATGCACTCCCTTCTGGAGTGAGGAATTTTTCCCACGCCTCTTACCAATCTGAAACTGGAAAATTAGGTTTCTAAAACTTGAAATACCCTTAGAGAAATTTCCCTCAGTGCGTGTTATTTATCTTCCACCCAATGCTGATTTTGCTTCTACAAACTACTGCAAAAACCTCTGCACCCAAACAAGGAATATGCTCAGCGAAAATATGAGTTGTTCCTGCTCTTTCTGCCTGCCAAAATCACTCAACTGGCAAGTTGAATTTTTTTTCCAACTTGCACTGAAACATCAAACTTCCTCAAGTAATTTTATCTGCCCAACTTAGGCTCTACGTAACCTCCAAAAAAATCATCTGACTACTCCTTATGAAGAGCAAATTCTTCTGTCTCTTCTTCTGAGCTTCCCAATCTGATCATTCATGCTCTAATACCATGTGAAAATTTCAAATTTGAAATCCTATTGCAACAACTGGTATTATTTCTTCTAAATGTTAATTAAATTAGCAGTTTATTGCTACAAAAACAATGAAATAAACACACTGTAATCTTCACAAAAATACTGTGGAAAATAATAGCACTGGAAACAGAGAAATATAGTAGCACACAAACACAAAAATTGACACAATTTTTTTTGGAAAAATCTCCCTAGAAAAATCCAAATTTGGAAAACCAGTGCAACAACTGAGGGTTTTATATTATTATGCAATAGTGAAATTTTGAGTGCAATCTATGGATGCTCAAATGGAAATCCAATGAGGAAAATAAATTGGTTGAAATATCTGTGAGGGAAATACCTCAACACCACGCCTGATCCTACTCCAACAATCAACAAAACTAGCTAGTTGTACAACCTCTGTGTCAGCCTCTGTCCAATGCTTGCGTGAACCCCAACTCGATAAGACGGAAACTACAAGAAAAATGATGTTCTGGATTACTCTACTTTTGGGAGAAATGCACTTGGCCTCCTAGAGAATTTCTGGACCAACAATAATTGAATTTATCTTCCCTTCAGTAAAATCGATCTCCCTATGAAGCTATTTTCGTTGCCTCTACACAACTCTTCTAGGAAATATGTCCCTTCTGTTGTTGAATCTACAGATCTAGAAAAACTTTCCTCCAGACTCACTACCCCTGCCCCTCTTTGCCTCTACTTCCCTTCTTTGGCTTGAGCTCTTCTAACCACTGTTGCTTCTCTCTAAAAAGTTGAACTCTCTAAGGAAATCAATCTCTGTGTGTGTTTTCTCCATCTACCCATCAAATTCTTCTTATAATCTTTTGTTGGACCTCCAACGACCAAGATTAAATCTTAATCGATGGCTAAGAACATTTCCCAGTTGATCCATGTGAGTTTCTAGATGATTCACACCTTTCTAGTAAAACTGATTAATTAACCCCTTTTCCTAAGTTTAGACTTAGGAAATATTTTAAAATAGGTTAATAATATAATTGAGAGAGTTCTAGGTAGAGTTTCCATAAACGATTTCTGGGTTATGGAGAACTCCTGTGTTATAGCTTATCCAAAAAGTTTCAAGACTAGAACACCTCGCATGCTACAAAAACTAATATTTGGTCTTCTCTAATCATGGATTCAAAGCCTAGAGGTCATTATTGAATCCAAATATTAAAAAACCAATATCTTAAAGAAAATCTAGCCAAGTTTAGAGAGTGTTATAGGATTCTATAGGATTGCTTCATGATGCAACGGGATTTCCCCGTTTTGCTACATGATTGGATCCAAGAGCATCCTGAGGGCAAGAAAGGTGTTCTAAAGGTGGGTGAAGGTAGATGAGGGTGTATGAAGGATATGTGAGATTTTTCTTCCAAGATTAGCACTCCTCAAAGGTCCGTCTTGCACAAAAGTACATGCTCACGGTGTCCCCCAATGACCCTAAAAATATGATCTCAATGGCAAAAATTGAGAGAGGCATGAGGTTTCGAGGAGGACGATGATGACAAAATTGATGTGGGATGAGTGTCAATCCCTGCAAGTCACTGGTAATACCTACAGACTAATAGTCAACCACTTTTTACTCTTTGGAAGAACATAAATATAGTGATCAAGTTGCAGCAAAACAAATCAAGATGGAAAGGATGAGTTGAATTTTATTTAATTAATAGCTACTATATCCTACAACATACATCTAATTCATATGCAAATACATGATCTTAAATTCAATGATGTAGAAATAGAGTATGCAAGAGAACTATAAACCAAACCCTAGAAATTTTCAAAGGAAGAAAAACACATAGTTTTGGCTTGTCGTTGTAGACTCCTCAACCACTCTTCCCACAAGAGAGGTGGTAATCAGGTCTTCAACCACAATTTTTGCAATCTAACTTCTATCTAAACAAGGAAATAAATACCACTAATAGAATAAAATGCATAAGAGAGACTAGAGCCTCAGGGTTGGGCCCTAACCCAAGGGTCTTAACCCTCCAAAGTTAACTCAAATGTAGATCAATAGTAAATCTTTCATTAACACCAACAATGAAACTTTCATTAACAAAAAATGGAGTTGAAATACATCATATCAAAATGGAAATAACAATCTCAAGTACTTGGCTCTCAATAGTTCTTCTTAGCTCCCAAAATTTTGAATCCCAATGAGCCCTTAGGCCTATTTATTTATACAAAAGATAAATGAAGGGGAAACTCCCTTGGAAGGAGGACTGCTTCCCTCCAAAACCTCAAAAATAATGGATGTCGTTCCCTTAGATCCTCTGATGCACTTGAGTTCATTGACTACCAGTGGACCTCGAGTGTTAGGTGAGTGTAGATGAGTGATTCTATGGATCACTTTGAGTCAAAGGAGAGTAAATGTAGGGGGAAATCCTCCTACACTTCCTCTAGTTGCTTCCAATGTGCCTCTGCATCATAAATGTACTAAAAAATGCTCTTCTTCCTGCACATAAACCACAATAGGCCATGAAGTATGACAAGCACCCTTTAGTATTCCTACTGAGCACATTATAGCCAAAAAATGTAAATTAATGCAAAGAAAGAAGATTTTTATAGGCTGGAGGATAGCAAATTGGGCCTTAAAATATACCTATTGATTGGACCCATCATCACCCCTACTGAAAGTGTTTCTCATCCTCTAAGAAACTTACTCACTAATGTGTAGTTCATGCATGGCCCTGGTGGACTCTCTAACATCCTACGGCATCTCAGATGGTGTGCCCTCCTGTGGATAAAATATTGCATTTGCTTCTATGGCTGCCCACTCCCTTTGTTCATCTGCTTGATCTCTTCTCTCTTGTAGGCCCAATAACAAGGGAGGACCAAGCTTTAGCCCTATCCAATTGATTTTTAGCCTTTGAATGATTCTTTTGTAGAGTGGGGTCCTTTCCATGCCATTCCTCAACCTTTCAGGGGAGTGATATTCTCTAATTTTCAGACTGTGGGGTAGAGTATGCAATTTCCTTTGGCAAGGTTGCAAGCTCTCAGTCCCCAACAACCTAAAGCTATCCTTAAAATGGAGTATGGATTGTTCCTATGTTTCCATGTAAGCAAGGGGCCAATTGGGGATTAGTAGAGATGATTTTGTGGTTGTTGATGATAGCCTTGGGGCTTATTAACTCTGCTCTGATGTATAGGGGCTCACTTGCTTCTTTGGACATAACCTTCTTTACTTCCTCAACCCTTGTTTCTTCATGGGTCAACCAAGAGGCCAGTGCCATCAGTTGTACATCCCCCATTCTTGAGTTGGGGTCCCAAAATTTCATGTAGGTGAGGATCATGTTATGCATATAAAATTAAGCCAATTTGGCTTTATCTTCAATGCTCACCTGCTGGCAAAAGTCAATAAACATAATCCTGAAATGGTAGAGAGCCATATTGTGCGAATGTTTTGAATTGGAATTGTAGCCATTGTTCTTTGAGGAAGATGGCATAGGATTTGGATGGCTACTTGCATTGGATGTCTTCCATGGAAAAACTTGCCATCGTGGCAAGTTATGCCTCCCTTTCCTGTAGTTGCTCTCTTAGCCTCTTGTTTTCTAATTGCAACTACTCCTTCATGACTGATTACTTTAGCCTCAATTCAACCAATTCCCTACCCATTTATTGCACATTTTCCTCCATGAGGCCCACATCCTCTACTTTCTTGTATTTTTCAATTTGCATCCACCGTTGAGTTTTTCCTCTCTCTTTTTCTAGCTCAAAGAAGAGGGGAATTGCAAATTTTGTAGTTATAATTCTCCCTCCCTTGATAAATTTGTAATATGATCCAAAACCAAGTTGTGGAGTGGGCTCTTAGAGTTCTTGTGTACCTTCTTCCTCCTCTTGAGTGGATGTTATCCCTTCCTGTAGCAATTTTTCTTCATCTTGTAGAAACTATCTTCTTTCCTGTAGCAGTTATGTTCCTTCTTGTAGCAACTTTGTTTTCTCCTGTAGAAACCTTGTTTGTGCCTTGAGTTTCTTGGTTTTGGTTGCCCTAATGGTTGGCCTTCTCATGGGTGTCAAAGGATGTTTACCCTTGGCTTTAGGGGAGGTGACCTCCTCAATTTTCCCTTCACCGGGTCCCAATTCTTTCTCTTGGTGGCTAGCTAATTCATCAATTTGATTGGGACTGTTGAGGGAGGTTGAGGCTTCCCTTGCTTGATTCTGGTACTCTTTATTCTTTTGAAGTATAAGGGGGCTTGCTTGGGATGCATTTTCTTGGGATTGATAGGTGTTATAAGTGTGTCCAAGGTAGTATCCACCTCTTATTATGTGTTTCTTGTTGAGAGGCTTAGCTGCTGCTTTTGCTTCCTCTTCTTTCTAGGCCTAGAAGGTTCTTAATGGGTGTACTCTTCCACCTTTTTCTTCCCTTTATCTTATTTCCTTTCTTCTCCAACTCTTCCTCCAACCTCATCTATATTTTCCTTAGCTTCTTCCTCTTTGATCTATTCTTCTTCTTGCCTACCTCCAACACTAGATTTTGGTGTCTCTTCTTGTTGTGTTGGGGTGAGGGCTTACCTTTCAATGACAACCTCCATGTCCATGTCCACAAAGTCAGTCCACAACGCAAGCCTCTTGAGCTGGCTTAAGGCATTCATGACAATGAGCCTAATGAGGCCATGATGAGAAATGTATTGGTGCTTCCCTTCCCTTACTCTCTGGCTCATTTCAATTATGGATTGAAAGAGGAAATGTAGAACATTGAGCTTGCTACGAATTGGTAACTCTACTTGGAATATCATCTCATAGAATAACATAAATTGACAGAAATTCACAACACTCAACTTCCCTTCATAGGATATGTACTTAAGGATGCTATAGGCCACTTCATCCCAAGGGTAGGGGAGGCTTTCCCTTCTTACTCCATTTTTGTCTTCAACATTCTTGTCTTCAGGGAGGAAGAAGTTTTTCTTGGTTGTGATGATTATTGTCTTATATTTCTTTCTCCATCAAAATCCTAAGGGTGTGGTTATCACTCTACTGATGAGATATGCGATCAGGTGAATGTCAAGTCCCCTAACAACAGTGGCAGCACTATTCATTCCCTGAGAATGGATGACCATGTAAAATTCATGGGTTACCTCATCATCATACCCCTTCAATTTTTCAAAGAACCCCATCCACTAGTGGCTTAGGAAAATGTCTATAACAAGAGGATGCTAATGTATTCTATTTGTGTTTGTGGGTTCTCTTCAATTGAAACCACCCCCCATGGCTCCCATTTCAGCCCTCTTAAGTTATTCTAAAGATAATTTTTTTGAAGGATTTTTCCTTAAGCAGTTTAGGGTGTCAAGGTAGGGTAGGGAGGTTGATGCCTCTTTTTAGTAAGAGAGAGAGAGAATAATTATATCCCCTGCTTCAAGAAAACTACCTCTGCTCCCACTTTTCCTTTCTTATGTAAGAAAACAAATTTTCCAAAGAAATTTAACTCTATAGGGGTTTGCTATAATATTCCTACAACAGGCAGAATTCACTCAAAAATTGCATGGAAAATGAGGAGAAAATATGCCACTTACCCATCTTGGGATGATTTCTTTATGTTCTTGTTGGTTTGGACCCTTTTTCACCTCTCATAACAATCCTATAGCACCTCCTCTACAATCCTGTAGCAATTATGGTTTTCCTGTAGCAATTGTGCCTGATCTTGTAGCATTTGAAAATCAACTCTATAGCTCCTTTGTAGCACCCTAAGTAACCCCTGATAGTATCTAGCTCAACTTTCGATGCCTTAATGAGATTCTCTAATTGTTTTAGGAATGGGAATCGATACAACTAAAGTTGAGTCTCGTCCTTTTATTCCTTTTTGTGGTAGTGGGCTCGATGCGCTTGGTGATCTGGCCACTGTACATATTTCAATTTTTAGTTGTTGTCCCCACTCTTTGTAATTATCACCCTCTCTGCTTTGACTTTTCCACATTGCATGGGTGGCTGAGTAGACTGCACTTTTCCTTTCCAATGTTGGCCAAGTTTACTGGCCACCTCCAGCCCATAAAGACTATATCCTCACTCATTAAAACAATTTTAAACCACTATGCACATAGGGGAAGAGGTGTTGGGTGTCATACTTGAGCTTGCCTTTGATGTCGAGTTGTTGTAGATGCATGGATGTTTTTATTGAACTAGTGGTTAATCAACTGCTCTCTGAAGGTGTTATCTTCCATAATTTTTCTTATGCATAGGTCCTCATTTGAACAAAATAATTTGATGATGCTTTTTGATAGGTATTTGAATGATGAAGTCTCTCTTTCATATAGGTTCTTACAGTGTTCAATCAGATGTTATTGGAGTGTGTTAGTGACCTTGCAACTGCCTCTCAAGGATGGTGTGGCTTCTTCAAATATCAAGGATGGCCTCTTGATGCTTTAGGGTGGCCAAATGTTCATTCTAGAAGCTACAACATGCCTCCGCCTCTGGTTTTGTTGGATCTATGTAGGCTGCTACAAGATTGGTCTCTTTCATGTAATAAGCACACAAACCCTTCCAAAACCTCATATTACTTCATGAGGTGCATTAAATGACTTGGATAAACCATGGTGAGCTTAGGGACAAGAACATGAGCTCCTATGGTGGTGAGAGCTTGTGAAGAAGGGGTGAAGGTAGATTTTTGTTTTATTTTATTTATTTTTTATGAACAAT
This sequence comes from Pinus tabuliformis, assembly GCA_031772625.1. Lineage (NCBI taxonomy): Eukaryota > Viridiplantae > Streptophyta > Pinopsida > Pinales > Pinaceae > Pinus > Pinus tabuliformis. Next base: position 1,314,367,474 of record CM062820.1, read on the forward strand.
GGTGGAATCTTGAGAAGGAAGTTGGTTAAATGTAGTTGGTGAGAGGTGAAGGAGGTTTTATGAACCTCTATTGACATTTCCCCAAGGAAAAAATGAGTTTTGAATCCTTTCCCTAAGAAGATCTCAATCCTGTAGCACTTCTGATCAATCCTATAACAGTTCAAGACAATCCTATAACACTGCAGGATTGAGGAAAAGTCAAGTGTTGTTGCTTACCTGGTGATGAAGGGGTGTAGGGAGATGGGTGAGATAATGGAGGAAATGTAGTGACTATGTTTGGAAATGGATAAATGGGATGTGGACTATGTTACTTCAACTGTTTTCCCTTTGATTGTCTGGAATCCTGCAAAATAAAAGTGTTAGCAACACAGATGTAAGGACTCCATGACCTCTGTGTGCTTCCTCCTGTTTTATTTTTATTTATTTATTTTTCTCTCCTTTTTTGTTTGATTTTTGGGACATGCAGACTACCTCTGGATAGTTTTTCAATTTGCAGGCCTGCCCTAGGTGCCTCAGAGGAGGTTTTCACCTGGGGATATTTTCATCTTAATTTAATCTTTTTTTTTTTACTCTTGGGTTGCCTCATGGAGGTTTTCAACCCTAGAGTTGGACTTAGATGCCTAATGGAGGTTTTCACCTCGGAACTTTATTTTCCTTTTTTATTATTATTTATTTTTTCTTTTGTTGATTGGAGGTTGGGTGAACTGAGGGTTGTGATACCCCCAATTACACTCAACTCCTTGCTTATTGAACTAGTAAACTTCTCTTTTGACAAAGGAATTTTCTATAACTTCAACCGATAACCATTAACAAGTAAGGGGATACCTTCATTGTCAATTGTTTTGATATGGACAAACCCATTTTCATAAATTGTTTCCAATAGATAGGGGCCCAACCCCTTGTCATCAATTTCCCTTTGAAATCATTGAATCTTGAATCATACAGAAGGGCCCAATCACCCTCTTGGAAGGATCTATCCCTGATTTGCTTGTCATGCCACAACTTCCTTTGTAATTGGACTACCTCAGTGTGCATGAGAGCTTAGAATTTGAGCTCATCCAAGCCATTAAGCTGGAGCAACCTTTCCTGTTTCAAACTCAATGGAAAATAGGGCCCTTTTGCCATAGAATAATTAAAATGGATTAAATATAGTGGTGGTATTCCAAGTGGTATTGTAGGCCTAGGTGGCCTCTATAATTCGATCTGCCCAATCCTTTCCGCTACTGCTAAAAACCTTGGTCAAAATTTTCTCCAAGGCTCTGTTTGTGACCTCCACATGCTCATTTTCTCGAGGGTGATAGGTAGTGGATTTCCTGTGCTTGATGTGGTGTTGCTCCATGATTTATTTGATCAAATTTGATGTGAAATGTGTCCCTTGATCATTGAACAACTCCCTCGGAAAACCAAACTTGTAGAAGATGTTCTCCCTCATAAATTCAACCACTTTCTACTTAGTTGTTGCCTTCACTATCTTTTCTTCAATCGATTTAGTCAAGTAATCAGTGCACACAATGATGTACTCCTTTTATCTTAATGGTGGATCAATAGGCCTAATGAAATCTATGCCCCATTTCTCAAATGGCTCCAGATTCACTTGAGGTTGTAGGGGCATTTCATCCTTGGGTGTGGGCTTACCCATCCTCTGACACTAATCACACCTGGTGGTGTACCTTCTTGCATCTTGATGTAAAGTAGGCTAGTAGTAACCAAATTGCAGAAATTTTAAGGTTTTCCTCTTAGCAGCAAAGTTCCCCCCACAATTTCCATCATGGCATGCTGAGAGGATGTCAAAGACCTCCTCTTCCCTCACACATCTTCTCAAAATCTGATCTGACCCCAACTTGAAGAGATTCCCCCCAATCTAAGTGAAAGGGGCACTCTTTCTAATAGTCTTTCTCTTCTCCTTAGAGGATAGATTAGGAGGGAACCTCCCGGAAACCAAGTAATTTTCTATATCAAAAACTAAGGAGATAGCCCCGAGATAGCAAAGAGGTGTTCATCTAGAAGTTGATCATCTACCATCTCCTCATTTCCTACAGGCAAGGTTAATATTGAAAAGAAATATTCAACCACATTCTCTTTCCCTTGTTTATGGACAATAGTTAAATCAAATTGTTGCAATAGTAACAACCATATAATAATTTTGGAATTGACGTTAGGTTTATTCACTAAGTACTTGATGACCGCATGATTAGTGTGAACAAAATTTTGATATCCAGTGATATAGTGCCTAAACTTATTCAAAGAGTGCACCACAACTAGGAGTTATTTTTCAGTGACTGTATAGTTAATTTCAACCTTAGAAAGGTTCTTACTGATGAAATATATAGCGTAGGGAAGTTTGTGTTACACTTTCCCTAAGGCTACTCCTACAACTTTATTTGATGCATCTGTGTGGATATGGAAAGACAATGCACAATTGGGACCCTTAAGGATGGGTGCAGTGGTAAAATTATCCTTCAATACTTCAAAGGCATCTTGGAATTTGTTTGTCCAACAAAAGTACGAGTCTTTAGCTAGTAATCCAAACAAAGGTGAAGCCAGTTTACTCAAGTCCTTAATGAACCTTCTATAATATTCAACCAATCCAAGGAATCTTCTGACATACTTTTGTTTTTAAAGGGTAGGGACCCTTTTAGTGATAAAAACTTTATTGGGGTCAACCTGTATCATTTCCTTAGATATGGAATGGCCTAAGACAATCCCTACATTCATAAAAAACTCACATTTCTTGGGACTTAATGAAATATTCATCTCAATACATTTCTTTAAGACTTTACATAGATTAAAATGAGATTCCTAGAAGTCACATCCATTAGGAGTGAATTCATCCATATATATCTCAACAATGTCATGAACAAGGTCAACAAAGATACTCAGGACTTCCCTCTAGAAGGTGGCAGGAGCATTACACAAACTGAATCAGACTCTATAGGAAAATTCACCCCAAGGACATGTGAATGTGGTCTTGTTTTGGTCCTCAAGGTTGATCTGTATTTGGTTGTACCCACTAAATCCATCTAGGAAGGAAAATAATCTCTTCCCTACAAGGCCATATAGGACTTGGTCAATGAAAGGTAGAGGGAAATTGTCCTTCTTTGTAGCATTTTTAAGCTCTCTATAATCAACACAAATCCTCCACTTCCCATTCTTCTTGGGGACTATGAAAAGAGGGGACACCCACTCACTGTTTGAGATGGGGTATATGAACCCTGCATCTAGTAGTTTTTGCAGTTCTTCTTTTACAATGTCCTTAAGGGAAAGATTCATCCTCCTATGGTTGGCACACAGGTTTGCATCCTTCCTTGATGTAAATATGGTGAGTACAAATTGAGGGATGCACACCTTTAATTTCCTTATAGTCCCAAGCAAAAGCATCAAGGTGTTTCCTCAACACAATGCATAATTTCTTTTCTTGCTCGGCTGAGAGAGAGGGGTTGATCTTTAGAGTTCTGGATGGGATAATTTCCACAACCTTGGGATGATCTAGATCAAGGTCAACAAAGCACAGATCAGTCCATGGATTTCCCTCAGATTGTTCCAAAGATTCTTCCACCAGTTCATCAATTGGCATGGCAGTGGGAGGTTGATTCTATAAGATATGGTCAATAAGGTCATCTTCATCAAGCTTCCTCGTCCTCTATCCACAAGGGAAAGTCATGCTCAATAGAAGGTTGAGCAGGGGGATACAGTACGAGCTTCTTTGAGAGATGCCCATTCTTAATGGTCATGTTCCCAACCCTGCAACTAATGTAGGCATCAACAGTGGCCAACCAAGGTATTCCTAGGATAAGAGGGTAACCATTAAACTTGGTTTTGGGTTGGAGGACAAGGAAATATGTGGTATACTCCCAGGAGTCGATGGAGACCATCACATCCTCAATAAATCCTTCAAGGGATACTGTGGGCCTGTTGGCAAGTTGCAGTACTGTGGTGGTTTTTCTTAAAGCTCCTTGGATGTTGAGCTTGAGCATGATTTCTTTGGTCATAACATTGATTACAGCCCCAAGGTCAATCAAGGTATTAGGGACCACAATGCTATCAATGTGCACATCCACCACTAGGCTACCAGGATCCAAGTACTTTGGGGAGATCACTCTCCCGAGCATTAGATCAGACAACTTCCCAACAACATTGATAGTGGGGTTATCTAGTCTTATTCTTCTCCAGGCCTCTTCAAGCATTCTTCTATGATAAGATTTTTATAGATGGGGACATCCTTGATGGCCTAGAGAAGGGGTATTTTGACACACAAATTCTTCAGTTCTCCTAGAAGTTCAACCTCTTTTAGGGTGTGTTGTTTAGGTTGGACCAACCTTTTAGGATAGGGAGGTGCATTGGCTTGAGGGGTACTATCTTCCTTCTCTTCTTCAAGTTCTTCAGGTGGAGAAGGTGGGTGAGCATTTGGAAGTACCTTCCCAGACTGAAGGTTGATCTCTTGGATTTCCACAACATAAGCAGGATAGGATGTCTCCCCACCATAAACCTATTATGCCTGCTTATTGTTCGGGTTCAGATTGGATTATGCGGGCATTTTAGGTTGCATAGGTGGGTTTTTGTGTGATAAATGTGGTTGAGGTGGACAAGGAAGAATTAAGGAAGGAGGTTGGGATGTCTGTGGCCTTCATCCTTGGGAAGGGTTACCCCATTGAGGAGGTTGAGGTGGATATGGTTGGAAAGGAGGGTTGATAGACTGAGGAGGATATTGTGGAGTATAGGACCAAGGAGAGGGCATGGACCATGATGGATGAGTTGAAGGGTACCAAGGTTGGAAAGGTGCATTCTAATCTAGAATATAAGGAGGATATTGTGCACCTTACATGCCTTGTTGATAAGGTCGAGGACCTTGGGGCCTTCTTTGGTTGATAAAATAGAGCTACTCTAGGCCATTCTTAGCTCCTTGGTACACAACCTTTAGGCCTGGCAGAGAGGGACATTTATCTGTTGCATGGTTTTCCTCACAAACAAAGTAGACTTCTATGGTGTTTAGTGGGCATTCATTTCTGGGATGCCTCTTAGTGCATCTAGGGAAAAAGATAGCCAATTCCCTTTCTGCTTCCTCTTGCTTCCTTTTAATATACATAATTATAACAACCTTGGTCAAAATTCCATGTAATAAAGTTAATAAAGGAAAAATAATAACCAAGGTCATGGGACACGTATTCCAAGTTGAATGTTGGGAGAAACATCCTAGTGTGGGTGTTCATTTGGTTTATTATGGCTAAGGAAATTGACAAAGGCAATGGCAAGGGATTTGGGAAGGAAAAGTGGCATTAATTGACATTTTATTTATGAAAATAATGAAAATTGGGAGAAAAGGAAGGTGAAAGGTCACAAGTTGGATGTGAGGAGGAAAATGAGGGAAAATATTGGAAAATGAAGAAAATAGAGGCCTCACTGATAAAAATGATTCTAAGGATCAGTTCAAAACCTTTTGTCAGTTTAGTTTTGGAGCTCTCTCTATTCTCTCTACTCTCCCATACTGTTGGACACTGAAAGTATTCTTGGAGCACTCTAGCATTGGAGGAAATAAGGAAAATGAAGGACAATAAAGCAAGAGGAGGCAAGGATCAATTAAGGAGGAGCGAGATTCAAGTGACTATCGTGGGATTACTTGCAGGTATTGAGTTGCATGTATGATTTCCTTGCTATTTTTTTCATGAATGGTACATGCATGTGCATTTTTAGTTCTCTTGTTGTCTTTGGCATGGGTTTTGCTAGGTGTGACAGTGGTATTCAACCTTGCCTTTCCATTTTTGGATGGCCATGGTGTGATGTGATTTTTCTTACTTGGTTGTCATGGATTGTTGAATGGTTTCGAAACTGAGTGGGGTGGTCTCAGGGGAGAAACACAAGGCCTAGGAATCCTTGGACCGGTGAAGGTGGGATTGTCGTAAATCCTGATTGTGTATGCCCTTGTTAGGCCTAGGAATCCTTGATCGGTGAATGGCGGGATATATGGTAAAACCTAGAGGGTGGAGCCTTGTTGGGCCTAGGAATCCTTGACCAATGAATCGTAGGATATAAGGTAAAGCCTAAATGTGGAGATAGACAAATTCGTCATGGTTTAGGTGGAGAGGTATGGAGGCATCCATGCTTTTTTAGGGCCTAGTGATACTGTGGGATTGTTGTAAAGCCTAGTTGTATTAATGAAGGTTTCAGGCCTAGGAATCCCTTGGTGATATATGGTAAAGCCTAAGGAAGCCTTGATTGGTTTTATTGTGAGTCCCACATTCATGCTTGGAATATGACATGGGGGTGATTGGATGAAAGAAATATTTGGTTCAGCCCAATCTATGGTCGGGTGGTTCGTGGAAGTCCCTAAATTGGTTGGCTTATGAATAAATTAATAAGAACTCCTTTTCCTTTGGTATTTCATGTGTAAATGTACTTGTTAATATGTGGTTTTTATGGTTGTTCTAATCTTATTATTCTATTGGTTATAAGCATGGTCCATGACATACTTTGGTTATGGCTCTCATCATGTTTTGATTAGTACATGAGACGTGAATGAATATATGACCTAATAGATGATAATGTAGTTATTGTGATAAGGCATCAATTCTTCTTGATGACTCTTAGATAAGTATGAGACTACTATGCTTAGATCTATTGTTATGACCTGTAGATTACATGTTTGTGATATGTTTGACGAAATGCCTATGATGGCTAGTAGGGGTCAGGTCATGTCCTTGTAACAATGTTTACATTAGTAGCTTTGGTTCATTGTTATTTATCATTTCTGGAAGTTTCATGAAGTTCTGGGCAGAGGCCCGAGACCTAGCCATGAAAAAGTGGCACAAAATCTAGGGTCGTTGGCTCAAAACTGCTTGAAAGAGGCCACAATCTCATGCATGCCTTGTTGTGGGAGCGACTGGAGGGTCTCAGTCACATGCATGGCTTGTCATGGGAGTGACTAGGGGTCTAGCTTAGCAAAATGACAAGTTGTCTCAGGGGTTGGGCACCTAGAAGGGTTGGTTGTCCCCTGAAGGTTTTGTAGCTCATGAGAAAGGTCATATTAATTTTGTTTTATCAGTTGCACTTCCTTAAATATACTTGGGGAGTTGAATTACATCATAGTAACTATTCGTCACATGTTTACCCTTTTGGACCAGTTAGCTTGGGTAAATGTGGGAGGAGGGTGTTACAGAGTGGTATCAGAGCATGGTTCACCCCTTGGACTAGATGGGCAGAATGTGTTTGTCATGCATACATGTCAATTTCATATGTGTTCTTATGCTTGTGGTCTATGTGCTTGTTGTGTATGCATGGTGGTGGTCATTATTGTAGTTGTGTTGTCGTTGATGGTGATTGTTATCGAATGTGGTCGTCATGAGTGCATGTCGGTTATGGATTTGTTATGCATGTCAGTGTCTACATGTTGTTATGCATGCATTGTCATGGTTATGGTATAGTCATGCATGGTAACTAGATAATGGTTGAAATGATGTCTATATATTGTGATGTTTATGATTATACATTTATTGTGCTAATCTGTTTGATCTTGTAGATGAGATATCCTCCCCTGAACTATACTAAGGTATGTTGACTATGTTATTTTTTGGTTTAAGCTAACATGGTATACTTGTAGGAAGAAAATAAAATATGACTAGCAATATGGTAGACTAAAGTACATGAGACTCTCCCTATGGATCAGATGAGCAGCATGGTGGTGGACACTCTTATGAGTTAGCCGACACATTGAGAAGTTTGAAGGTAAAAATAAGAAGTTTCAAAGTAGATAATGATAGAATCATTCATGCACAAGAGAAACAAGTAGAGGTTATTGCAATTTTCCTTCAAAGTTTTTCAGACTTGCACAGACAGGGACCGCTTAGGATCAACCATGGGCAGGAGGATAAGACTAATGGGGCATATGGAAGTAGATCTCATGGTGGTCACAGGTCAGATAGGGATGACACGATAAAAGATGGCATGTTCTTGGATACAAAAGATAGGAGAGGTGATGGACACAAGTTCTATTCTAGTTCTAGTTTTGACAGGTACCATGGTCATCATCGTGATCATCCTTATAGGAGGAGTGACGGGGGATATTTTCCATACAAGTTCAAGAAAGAAAATCCACCTACCTTTGATGTGTATTTGAAGACACCAGGGATGTAGATGCATGGTTACTTAGGATGAAGAAGTTCTTTGAGTTGCATGATTACATAAAGAATATGAAGGCCAAAATAACTATCTTCAACCTCAAAGGGAAAGCAGACATCTGGTGGGAATACGTGAAGTTGTTTAGAGATACCAGGAAAGAAGAGTTGAGTTGGCATGAATTCAAGAGACTTTTTAGGAAGAAATATTTGTTATAGAGGTACTACGACAACAAAGCCAAGGAATTCTATGAGATAAATATGGGAGCAATGATGGATGAGGAGTATACCACCAAGTTCCTGGAGTTGTTGAGGTATGTACTATATATTAAGGATGAAAAATCCAAAGTTCAAAGATTTGTAAGAATATTTCCATTAGCATTTAGAGATCAGATTGAGTATAATGAGCCTTGGTTACTTGAAGAAGTCATTGGGAAATTGAAGCACTATTATGAGTAATCAAAGTGCAAGACAGAGTCTCAGCAAGGTTGGAAAGGGAAAGACAAAGCTAAAGGTAAATGGTAGCCCAAGTAAACAAGACCTTGGGATGCAGGTGAGAAAGAAAACATTTCACCTTACAAGAAGTTTAATAGACCTCAGCCTGGAGAACAACAGAATAAAGGTGATGGTAAGGGACGGTTGCAGTGTTGGACATGTGGTAAGGAGCATCTCAAGAGAGATTGTCTGCAGAATTAGGGTGGCGGGCCTCATTTTTACAGTGCAAAATACACACAAATAGTTGGTGATGTTGGGCAGAGCATTCCATGGATTTATGTATCACTGGATAAGAGGTAGGTGAATCACTAGGCATCTATTATCGAGATGGACGATAAGCTTTGTGATCAAGTTGTTTCTATTTTGTTTGACCCTGGATCTAATTATAGTTATGTAAGTCCTAGCCTGATGGATAAGTGTGATTTGAATAAATAAGTGCATGCAAAATCTTGGTTAGTGCAGTTGGATATAGGTACAAAGAAGTGAGTTCATAATATGGTAAGAGCTTGTGCATTCGAGTTGAATGCTATGCCTACCTCAACACCAATTAATGTACTGCCAGTGGGATCATATAGTATGCTTTTGGGCATGGATTGGTTGTATCTTCATAGGACTAAGGTGGACTTCTATGATAAATCTATTGAATGCTTGGATGACAATGGGGAACGAAGGGTATTGTAGGGTAAGAAGAAAGCTACATCAGTTAGAATGGTGACATATATGTAGGAAAAGCGCAGTCGCAAAAAAGGGTGTATGTTATTTGCAGTGCATATTTTCAGTGATAAAAGTAAGGATGTTGAGGATGCAAAAGTTATGAAGAGATACTCGATCTTGCAACAGTTTTAGGATGTGTTTCTAGCAGATATTTCAGAGTTTCTGCCTCATATAAAAGTGGCCTTTTCCATTGAGTTGGTACTAGGGAAAGCACCGGCATCAAAGGCACCATACATGCTGAGCACATCAGAGTTAATAGAGTTGAAGTTGCAGTTGAAGGAAATTCTTGATAAGGGATACATTAGGCCATGTGCATTGCCTTGGGGTGCACCAATTCTGTTTGTGAAGAATAAGGATGGTACTCTTAGGTTATGCATTGATTATAGGGAATTGAACAAGGTGAACCTCAAGAACAAGTATGGTTGTCGAGGATTGATGACTTGTTTGATCATTTGAAGGGAGCAACAGGGTTCTTGAAGATTGATCTAAGATCAGGATATCATCAGGTATGCATGAAAGGAGAGGATATCTATATGACTACTTGCAAGACCAGGTATGGTAATTATGAGTTTGTTGTGGTTCCTTTTGGTCCAGCTAATGATCTAGCTAATTTTATGTGCTTGATGAAAAGTGTGTTGCATCCTTATCTAGACAAGTTTTTCATTGTATAATCTAAGAATGAGGAAAAGCATGCCGAACACTTAGCATCAATATTAAGATTTCTAAGATAGTATCAGTTATATTCCAAGCTTAGTAAATGCAGTTTCTTTTAGAGAAAGTTACATTACTTGGCACATGTTGCTTCCAAGGCATAACAGTGGATCTAGAAAAGATAAGGGTTGTCATGGACTGGGTAGCTCCTAGAAATGTGGATGAAGTTAGCTCATTCATGGGGTTAGAAGGTTACTATAGGAGGTTCATCATGATATTCTCACACATTTCATATCCTATTACATCATTACAAAGAAAAGGTAAGAAGTTTGAATGGACCAAGGAATGTGCAGCAAGTTTTGAGAAGTTGAAGTAGTTGTTGAAAAATGCTCCAGTTATAAATATTGCAAATCCAGACAAAGGGTTTACGATGTGTACAGATGCCTGCAAGATAGAACTTGGTGGACTCTTAATGCAGGAAGGATAGGTAGTGTGCTATGAGTCACGAAAGTTGAATGAGCATGAGAAGACTTATCTGACACATGATCTTGAGTTGGCAGTGATCATCCATGCATTGAAGATGTGGAGGCACTATATTCTTGGCATTAGGTTTGTATTGATGAGTGATCACGGTGGATTTAGGTATATGTTTGACCAACCGAATTAGAATTCCAGGAAATCTAGATGGTTGGCCATGATTAGCAAATTTGAATTTCAGTACATTAAGGGAAAGGAAAACAGGGTTGCAGATGCTCTTAACAAGATAGTGTAGATGAATCATATAACAAATATGAGTTCTTATGGGACAGACTTACATGATCGGATTTTACAGGAAAGATAATAGGATGACAAGTATAGGGAGCTTAGGCATAGGTTACATCAGAGTACAAATGATCAGGATGTGGACTATCATCTCACATCAGATGGTTTGGTTAGATTTATGGACAAGATCTATGTGCCAAACGACAGTGAGCTAAAGAACACTATCTTGTGATAATTCCATGCAAAATCATATTCAAGTCACCCAGGATTCCATAAGACATTGATAACAGTGAAGAAGTTTTATTATTGGTTGAATCTGAAAAAGGAAGTGGCAGGGTTTGTGGCTAGATGCTTAGTTTTTCAATATGTAAAAGAATAATGTAAGCATATAAGTGGATTACTACAACCAATTTCGATTCCATAGTATAAATGGAAGGCCATTTCCATGGATTTCATCACAGGCTTACTGAGTACATCTAGACAACATGATTCCATCATGGTTGTGGTGGACTTGTTGACAAAGGTAGTGCACTTCATTCCAGTGAAGTCTACCTATTCAGCTAGTGATGTAGCATAGGTCTTCATCAGGGATGTAGTGAGGTTGCATGGTGTTCCAAGGAAGATTGTGTCAGAAAGGGATGCTAAGTTCACTTCTAGATTTTGGAAGGAGTTGTTTGTACGTTTGGGCACAAAGTTGGCCTTCAACACAACTTATCATCCATAGAAAGATGGATAAACAGAGAGGGTCAACATGATATAGGAGGACATGTTGATGATGTATGTGATGCATCAAAAAAGGAGATGGGATGAGTACATTCCGTTGGTTGAGTTCACTTACAACAATGGGTATCAGGAGTCACTGAGGATGAGTCCATTCCAAGCAATGTATGGGCAGATTTGTAATACTCCCATCAGTTGGAGTGATCTAGTGAACAGGGTGTTGATAGGACCAAACATGTCGATAGAGATGGAATAGGAAATGCAGGTAATTTAAGAAGAATATGAAGGCAAGACATGACATAATTTTTTTTATAGAAATCAGAACAAGATGTTTAAGGAGTTTCATATTGGGGAACAGGTGTACTTGTGCATCAATCCCAAGAAGAGCTCCTTGAGGATTGGATCATGTGCCAAGTTGGCACCTTGGTTTTGTGGACCTTTCAAGATTATTGAAAGGATTGGACCAGTAGCCTATCGACTTGCACTGCCTCTGATAGTGAAAGTCCATGATGTTTTCCACGTTTCCTTGCTTAATACGTTTGTTAAAGATGTTGATCATTTGATTGACTAGTCTGTATTGTAAGTGGAGCCAGATGGATAATTCCAGTCAAACCTCAGTGTATTTTGTAGAGAAAGATGCTTATGCTCCAGAACTGAGCAATTGAGCAGGTTAAAGTGCAGTGGAAGCTCTTTGGGCCTGATGAAGCTACATGGGAGATGACAAATCAGATGTGGGCTATGTATCATTCTCTATTCGCTAGTTGAGTGAATGTTTTTGGTGTGATGTTTTGGTATATGTATATATGTATATGGATGTAAATACCACCATGAGTTTTGTTATAAAGCTCCAATAAGGGGTATGGGTGTCATGTTGTTATGTTGTCATGTTGGTTTTCTTTGAACAAGTTGATCATTGTAAATATTGCATCGATCTAAGTTATAAAGCTCCATGGGTGGTATGTTTCTCTTTTCAGCAACCTTGTTGGTTGTAGGTGTTATTGAACACTAAGGACGATGTTCCCCCAAGGGGGAGGGTTCTATAACAACCTTGGTCAAAATTCTATGTAATAAAGTTAATAAAGGAAAACTAATAACCAAGGTCACGAGACACGTATTCCATGTTAAATGTTGGGAAAAGCATCTTAGTGTGGGTGTTCATTTAGTTTATTATGGCTAAGGAAATTGGCAATGGCAATGACAAAGGATTTGGAAAGGAAAAGTGCATTAATTAGCATTTTATTTATGAAAATAATGGAAATTGGGAGAAAAGGAAGGTGAAAGGTCACAGGTTGCATGTGAGAAAGAAAATGAAGGAAAATAACGGAAACTAAAGAAAATAGAGGCCTCATTGATAAAAAGGATTCTAAGGATCAATTCACAACCTTTTGTCAATTTAGTTTTGGAGCTTTCTCTATTCTCTCTACTCTCTCATACTCTTAGACACTTAGAGTAACCTTGGAGCACTCTAGCATTGGAGGAAAGAAGGCAAAGGAAGGAAAATAAAGCAAGAGGAAACAAGGATCAATCAAGGAAGACCGAGATTCAAGTAGCTTGTTAGGTGTGTATTATATTCTTTCCATGACTACCCCACACACGGGGGGCACAGGGGGGGTGGTATCCCCCCCTGTACGTTGTGCTAGGCGCAACAAGGGGGTCATAGGGGGGCGATAGCCCTCCTGCGCGGTGTTTGGGGCAGATCCCCGGAAATTTTTTTTCGACCCTATATTAGGTGGGTGGACCTACCTATGGTTTTGTGCATGGATTTCACACATGGTTTTGGGCCTGATGGTTTTTTATCCATGGTATTTTGTAGAATCAGTTAAGGGAACTATGGTTATGTTCTAATCCAGGGTTAATGGATTGGGGTTTATGGATGCTTCAACATGTATATATATGTATTGTAACATTGAAAGGAATATAATGAAAAATAAATCTGGTAGCCCCAGTTTTGGGATCCAGGGGAAAATATTTGTGTATATCTGTTTTATATTTTATGCTCTCACCATTGTTTATTTTATGTTTTTTAGAATTCGTATGCAGGTAATTTCTGTAAGGGGTTAAAACCTACATGCCTACCACAAGATCACTTACAGGTATCGAGTTGCATGTATGATTTCCTTGCTAGTTTTGCAATGAATAGTACATGCATGTGTGTTTTTGGTTCTCTTGTTGTCTTTAGCATGTGTTTTGCTAGGTGTGACAGTGGTTTTCAGCCTTGCCTTGCCATTTTCAGATAACCATGGTGTGATGGGGTTTCTCTTACTTGTTTGAGTTGCATTATCAGATGGTTTCAAAACTGAGTGGGGTGAATCAGGTAAGAAACACAAGGCCTAGGAATCCCTAAACTGGTGAAGGTGGGATTGCGATAAAGCCTGATTATGTATGCCCTCATTAGGCCTATGAATCCTCGACCAATGATTGGAGGGATATACAGTAAATCCTAGAGGGTGGAGCCTCGTTGGGCCTAAGAATCCTCGACCGGTGAATGACGGGATATACGGTAAAGCCTAGAGGTGAGGATGGACAAATTCCTCACGGTTTAGGTGGAGAGATCCAGAGGCTTCCATGCTTGTTTAGGGCCTAGTGATCCGGTGGGATTGCAATAAAGCCTGGTTTTATTGATGAAGGTTTCGGGCCTAGGAATCCCTTGGTGGATATATGGTAAAGCATGAGGAAGCCTTGATTGGTTCTGTTGTGAGTTCCACATTCATGCTTGGAATATGGCACGGGGATGATTGGTTGAAAGAAAGATTTGGTTCAGCCCAATCTATGGTCAGGAGGTTTGTGAAATTCCCTAACTTTTTTGGCTTATGCATACGTTAATAAGAACTCATTTTCCTTTGGTATTTCATGTGTAAATGTACTTGTTAATATGTGGTTTTTATGGTTGTTCTACTCTTGTTATTTTGTTGGTTATATGCTAGTTATAAGCATGGTTCATGACAGACTTTGGTTATGTCTCTCATCATGATTTTATTAGTACATGAGATCTGAATGAATATATGACCTAATGGATGATAATGCAGTTATTGTGATGAGGAAACAATTCTTCTTTATGACTCTAAGATAAATATGAGACCCCTATGCTCAGATTTTTTGTTATGACCTGTAGATTACATGTTTGTGATATGTTTGAAGAAATTCCTGTCATGGATAGTAGGGGTTAGGTTAAGTCCTTGTATCAATGTTTACATTAGTAGCTTTGATTCATTGTTATTTATCATTTCTAGAAGTTTCATGAAGTTTTGGGTAGAGTCCTGAGACCTAGCCCTGAAAAAGTGGCACAAAATCTAGGGTCGTTAGCTCATAATTGCCTTAAAGAGGCCACAGTCACATGCATGCCTTATTGTGGGAGCGACTGGAGGGTCTTAGTCACATGCATGGCTTTTTATGGGAGCGACTAGAGGTCTATCTTAGAAAAATGATAAGTTGTCTCAGGGGTTGGGCACCTATAAGGGTTAGTTGTCTCTTGAAGGTTTTGTAGTTCTTGAGAAAGTTCAGATTGGTTTTGTTTTATCGGTTCCACTTACTTACTTGTACTTGGGGAGTTGAATCACGCCATAGTAACTCTTCGTCACATGTTTACCCCAGTGGACTGGGCTTGGGTAAATGTGGGAGGATGGTGTTACAATAATGTCCATCTATAGGGAAAACGTATGCAACATTTCACTCTTCCAACATCCTCCCTATCTCATGTTTGATGGTTGAGTTTGAGGAAGGGGAGTTATTCAAGCTTTGGTTGGAACTTCCTTTTCTTCTAGCAACCCTAGAATGGTTATTTAACATTGTCTTGATGTCATCATAGGTCAGCTAATAAATGTC
Source organism: Pinus tabuliformis (assembly GCA_031772625.1). Classification (NCBI taxonomy): domain Eukaryota; kingdom Viridiplantae; phylum Streptophyta; class Pinopsida; order Pinales; family Pinaceae; genus Pinus; species Pinus tabuliformis. The sequence goes on from CM062820.1 coordinate 1,314,382,743, forward strand.
TCCTCCAAATAACATATTGAGGGTCTCCATTACATCCTCCCTGATCCCTTAGATAAGCACTAGCTTGAGTGACTTAGGGTTGTTAAAAAATATAGGGACAAATAGATTAGGTGATTTCTTTACTTTGATAGCTTCTTGTGATGTATTTTTACTTTACTTGATTAACTTCTTCTTTCACTTGATTATTATTAGTATTTAAGAGAATTTTTTCAGCGTAAATCACAAGATAAATCATTTGTCAACGTGTTTTGAACCAACGAGTGTGGTTCATCGTCAGGACAAGTTGAAAAATCAGATCCATCTTTGCCTGTTAACTAGTATGAGCAGAGCCTCCAAACAACTATCAAGCCATAAATAACAAAGACAAAGGACACAAGATATAGGCGATCAACCAGGGCCAAAACCTCTATAACTGAGAGGAGAACCCACAAGAATTATTCTCTTATAGAATATTTAATTGATGAATTCCAAGACCTATGACCCTTGACCAATATCCTTCAAAACCAACTCAAAAATTTCTTTCTTGACAAGCTTTCTTCCAACAACTTCTGTGATTTCAACCTCCCAACATATTCTTCTGCAACTTTGACTTGCCCAAAAAATTCTTCTACATCTTCGACTTGCCATGCGAATTCTTCTACAACTTCAACCTACCCAACACATTCTTCTGGAACTTTGACCCAATAGTTTCTTCCTAACACTTCGACTTTCCCAGCAGGACTTCGACTTTCCCAAAAAATTTCTAGCACTTCGACTTGCCCAACAACTTTCCAACACTTCAACTTGCCCAACTACTTTCCAGTACTTCAATTTTCACAACAACTATAAAAACCCTAGCACAAGAGAGAGAGAGAGAGAGAGAGTCACAAAAATTTGATCTTTTTCTTCTTCTTCTTTTTCATCCTTTTCCAGCTACTTTCTTGAGTGTGTCTTCATTTCAGGATAAGTTACTTCTTATTTATAGGATTTTGAGGGGTATGAATTGCTATCTTTAGGCCGACTTGTCCCTTCATGTAGTCCAAATTGATCTTTGCACCATGACAAGGTCTTATAGGGTCTTTTGAATTTCTTTTGACTCAAAGGGTCTTTCATACATGACAATGACTCAATTGACTTGTAGACTCAATGAAAAGCCCTAGAAGCAGTCAATGGGTGCTTGACCTAAAAATAAATTTCCCTTAAGCATGAAACCCATGCCTCAAGAATAATAATAATAAATTTATTTTTCTCTTTTCATTAAATACATAAAATCATGATTACATATGTCATTATGAAGACCGAACCTAGTTACATATTTCAACAAGGGTCAATGGTACAGTTAGCCCTCCTATAGTTGAGTTGGAATCTTTCCTCATAGTCCTCTAAGGATTCATTTGGTCCTAGGGCCATCCTAAATATTTCCTCTTTTGTCTCTTTAGACCTACAATAATCCATGTACTTCCCATTAACAACTTGCTACATTTGTGCCCATGTAGTGATGCTGCCTCCAGGTACGCCCATAAACCAGCACAAGGATGCATCTTTGAGGGTGGATGGAAACAACTTCAACTTATGTTCATCAGAGGTATAGTCATAGGTCCTACAGACAACATCAAACTCAAACATGAACGTGTCAGGGTCCTCAGAGGTTAGGCCATGGAAGTGTGGAAGGGAAGTGGGCATAATATTGCTCATCTTAATCTCCCCATTAGTCTCTCGAATGAGAAATAACTCATTTTGTCTATTTTCAACCATGTTTTGGATAGGTGATATAAGCTCTTCCTCCCCTAGGGGTCTTTCAAAGGTTTCAGGTTGCTAACCCAAAGGATTTTCTAACTCCCCTATGGTCAGAGAGGGAAGTTCATAGCCACCAAAGGAGAATGATGGTTGGATGATTGAAGGGGTGGGGGTTTTTGCTAGGAATTTCCCTTGATTATCCCTACTCCTACGAGGCATGAAAGAGCTAGCTCTATTTTTTTTTTCAAATCGATGCAAAAAAAAAGAAAAAAAAAGATAAGCAACTTCTAAGTAGAAAAAATATCTACTTGGACACCTCCCGAGCAACAATGCCAAAAAGTGATGAGCCCCAGTATCTTAGTAAGAATGTTGAGAGTCCTAAAAATACCAACTTTAATTATCAACCTGAGGTTCGTATAAACTTAGATGTGACAGTGCTATATGCACAATCGTTTAAGCTCTACTCTTTTCACCTTGAGTAATTGAATCAAATCAAGGTATGCAAAGAACACTCCTTCAACTAGCTTACAAAAAGAACTTGCATGAAAAGACAAGAGTCTACTCTAATTACAAGAAGGTAAACATTATCCTAATTGCAGAAATGAAAGTGTCATTCATCAAATGTAAAGGCTAACTACAATTGCAAGAAGGAAAATACTATACTAATTTCATAAATGAACCACGTTATTCCACTTGCAAAAATTAAATCAATATTCTACTTGCAGAATGTAAATCATTACTGTACTCACAAATTGATTTGCAAAAGGAAGTTTGATATAAAACACATGACTAGAGAATCTAAAAACATAACTTCAAAATCTAGGTCTAATCTACTTGCATTGAAGAGTTTCCCTTCTTATCACTGAGTTCAAGGTAATTTAGCTTTAGTAACAGAGTCCTTACACATTGCATAAGAGAATACTCATTGTAATTCAAATGTATAAATTTTCCTCCTAATTCGAATTGTTGTTATGTACTTGCAGTGAAGGAAGGATGGGTCTAGAGTGGTCTTGGTCTTCCTGAATCATGGATTCAAAGCTTGGAGGTCATTTTTCAATCCCAAAATGAAAAAAGCAATATCTTAAATCAAATATGGCCAAGTTTAGACAATGCTATAGGATGTTATAGGACTACTACAAAATTGGATCCTAGAGCATGCTAAGGGTAGGAAATGTGTTATGAAGGTGGGATAAGGTAGATGGGGGTTCATGAGGGATATGTGAGGATTTTTTCCAAGATTATCACCCCTTAAAGGCCCATATTTCACAAAATTATATGCTCACGGTGTCTCCTAATGACCCTGAAAAGATGATCTCGATGGCAGAATTTGAGGGTAGTATGAGGTGTCAAGGAGGAGGATGGTGATGAAAAACTGGAGGTAGGATGAGTTTCAATCCCTAAAAGTCACTGGTAGTACCTGAAAACTAATAGTCAACCACTTTTTACTCTTGGGAAGAACATAAATCTAGTGATCAAGTTGCAACAAAAAAAATCAAGATGGAAAGGATGAGTTGAATTTTATTTCATTAAGAGCTAATATATCCTACAATATATATCTAATCCATATGCAAAGACATGATCTTAACTTCTAGTATGCAGAAATAGAGTATGCAAGAGAACTATAAACCAAATCCTAACAACTTTTAAAGGAATACCAACACATAATTTTTTCTTGTTGTTGTAGACTCGTCTACCTCTCTTCCCACAAGAGAGGTGGTAATCAGACCCACAACCACAGTTTTTGCAATCTAACTTCTGTCTAAAAAAGGAAAGAAATATTACTACTCAAACAATGATAGACTACAATACATAAGAGAAACTAGAGCCTCTCGGCTAGGCCCTAACCCAAGGGTCTCATCCCTCCAAAGTAAACTCAGATGTAGATCAATAGTGAACCAAAAATAGAGTTCAAATACATCATATCAAAATGGGAATAATAGTCTCAAGTACTTGGCTCTCAATAGATCTTCCTAGCTCCCAAAAGTTTGAATCCTAATGAGCCCTTAGGTCTGCTTATTTATACAAAATATGACTGAGGGGAATCTCCCTTGGAAGGAGGACTTCTTTCCTCCAAAACCTCGAAAATAGTGGATCTAGTTCCCTTAGATCCTCTCATGCACTTGAGTTCATCAGCTTCTAGTGGAACTCGAGTTGAACGTGAGTGTAGGTGAGTGATTCTAGGGATCACTTCGAGTTAAAGGAGAGTAAATGTAGGGGACAAGACTCCTACACTTCCTCTAGATGCCTCCAACGTGCCTCTGCATCATAAACATACTAAAAAATGTTCTTCTGCCTGCACATAAAGCACATTACGCCACGAAGTATGACAAAACCCTTTAATCTTCCTACTAAGCACATTGTATCCAAAAAATGTAAATTAATGTGAGGAAAGAAGATTTTTATAGGCTGGAGGATAACAAAATGAGCCTTAAAATATACCTATTGATGGGACCCATCAATAACTACACATTTGGGAATGATAGGTCAATATTAGCATGTAGACATTGGGATCAAAATGGCACTAGGAGAATCCATGGGAATGTAGAAAGGGATCCATCTCAGTATTTTCCTCCTTTAGGATTGTTATTGTCTTATTCACAAGTTGGAAGGATCAAAAGGTTAGAGTATCCCGGTGACAAGATTTAATCTCATGCATGTTGAGGTTGGTGATCTTGTGGAAAACTTCCACCACCAAAATTTTAAACAACATTCAATACTATATCGTTAGTGCTTCAAACCACATTTCATTTTATGTGATTTCAATATGCAATTTTAATATTTCTTAATGTTAAATTAATATTTTAGGTTATTTATAATGAAACTAATTTGAATGTGAAAATCAATATAAACAAATCAAAGAAGTCAATACTATTGGCACGTTGGGAGCTAAAATAAGGATTATTTAATTAATATTTCACTCCCAATGAGTTGGTATTGTATTAGCATACTTTTAAAGTCTCAAATGGAATGTTTAGTTGAGGGGTTTAGGAAGTCGAGAAAGATTATCTCAAGATCCTCTAGCATGCCATGCAAGCCAACATGTGATAGCTTGATTGGTGAGAGACATAAGCCATTGAATGCAATATTAGTGAAACAATGGGGGTGGCTTGGAGATTTGACTCCCCAAAGGACATTCATATGGATGAGGCTTTCTATAATGGAAACACAATGTTAACTATTTATCAATGTTGAGGATGGAGAAGGTCCTAGAGATAGGGTCATCATACATGGCCAATGCACAATTGTAATGTTATTGTGAGGGAATTCAAATACATTGGTGGTGGGATGACGATCATTTAAAAAGAGGAAATTTACTTAGCCAAAGTTAAGGGGTTGGGAAGAGAATGTATTAGATCTTGGGGAGGAAGTGGAGGCCCCATTACTATCTTTGAGTATATAATTAGGTAGAAATGTCATTGTTGAGTGTAGTAAGGTCCTCCTAATTTTTTGTATAGCTCAACTCCATTTAGACATGGGGTGGCTTTTTGGTTGCTAGGAAAAGATCTAAAGGGAAATGATCAGTTCCATTTATGGGAAGGTATCTTTTGGTAAAGGGTGATCACATATTTTTGTTCATGGGAGGTTGGTTGAATAGGGATTTTGTGACAAGTGAGGGGCTAATAAGGCTAATTCTAGAAGAAGGTTTTGACCAAGACTTAAGAGGAGGGAAAGGATTTCCTAAAGAAGCTAAAGGGTTGAGGGTAGGATAGAGTGCTTGCTGGTATTGAAAATATGAAGTGGAGGGTTGGCTTGGGTCCTGTCCCTTGATTCATGGGCAGTGGATTTCATCCTTTTCCTTGCAACAACCTAAACACTAGTTTCTAGGCAGTAATTGCCTCACTCTATCATAATACTCATCTACAGAATGAATGGAGGTGAACATGAAGGAAGAGGACAATGTTTACCCCATAAGGCACCTTAGCTTTAGCCATGTCACAAGGGAAAAGAAAGAAATGATGGAAGTTGAGGCTAACTCAAAAAAACATTGTTTAGGGATTGTTAAAATGGAGATGGAAGAACATGAGTGGAAGTTAAAATTAAACAACTATATATGATTGACACTTAGATTTTGTAGGAGGTAAAATGATGGGTGAAGGATCTTGTATACTCTCACAAATGAGATACAAAGTTTTTCAAGCTACTGGAAACTTATTGTTTGGTTAAGGCTATGATTTCTCAGGCCTTAGAACCAACTAGGCAAGAGTAGCAAGAGATTTGATACATGATCAAAGTATTCAAGGGAAATTTATTATTGCAAAGGGGTCTTAGAGGTTAGCATCTTCATTAAGTAGATGCAGGAGTAGGGAAAGACGAGTAAGGGCGAGGATTCCCATCATGACTCTGGGGGTATGCAATCCAATACCATTGATATCATAGAGGATTCCCAATCATCTGACTAGGCTACTATTAATGGGGAGAAATGTCCCACCAATAACTAGGGGGTATCCTCCATGTGAATTCCTATTTATATCTCAAACCGTTTAGGATAGGAGCCCCATCTGGTATGTAGGCCCAACAACGATCATGTTGTTTTTCTCCTGGCTATCAAATGAGGAGAAGTTAGAGTGAGGCCAAGAATTAAATTCCCAAGAAATGGGATCACATCAACTCACCATGATAACCTACATAACGAGATACCATAATGTAATAGCAAAATAACAAGAAGAAACATGCCACAATAAGGATTAGTGATCTAAAACATCTCAGACATGCATGAAAAGTAAAGTGTCTAGAGTTAATTGTAAATAAGTTCACAATATGTTATTGACATAGTGTGGAACAAAAGAGCATATATTTGAAAGAAAACACACATGAAACAATTACAAATTAGTCCATAGCATATCCCATGTATGAAATCACACGTACACGCACAATGGAAATACTAGACAACCAATACAACCACCATGAAGATGCATGAGAATCAATGTCAAAAGTGAAAAGCTTATTGTTATTCATGCTACAAGTTAAAATAAATGTTCAACAAGTAAATCAAATCCCAGTAGTGGAACATGGGCTTCTCATACCATCTCTTGAAGAAAAACCCTAACATCACCACAATTTACCCTACTAGTTGCCAAGAGTTGAGTGCCTCTAGCTTCTCAAGCACAAATAAACTATCTAATGCTAGTCCTAGCTCAAGTTCTCAAGGTCCCTACAAATTAAGCATGATGGTATATTTATATAAGTGAGGTGACTATTCACATACCATGACCTTTCACCTTCCCTAAGAACTCTTGAACTTCCTCATGACTCTCTCTCATGTCTAATGATTATTACATACTCAAATCAATCTCAACATAATTATTGGAATTATGATGAGAAATATTTATGTTATGGCGAAAGAGGTGTTATGAGGAGAATACTAAGGGTTCTTAGAAACCCTAGAGTACTCGCTGCCAATGTTGTTTCTAGGTCACGAGACAAGGTTGTGTTGTTCACTTGTTGTATCGAATGACTATTTTCCTACTACTGCACCACATTTACATCCAACCAAATTTTGATGTTGTGCCTTTGTTATTGCTAACTGGTTCTAAAACCTTGTATGGATATGACTTTCTAGCTTGTCGAAACCCTAGTTGCACAACTTCTATGAGAAACCTTAGCTTCCTCTACATAGGTCAACGTTCTTGTTCCCTTTCTTCTACCTCAAAACAAATAACATTGGTCATACATATTTCTAAAAAAAGAATAATATTAGAGACATAATAGATTGATTGAAGGAAAAATATTAATTTGGAATCTTGTACAATCCCTTTCTGCACCATAATGTTGTCAATGCATGTGGCCTGTGCAGGGTCTTTAAGAGTTTCAAAATGTTCACAACAAATCCCAAAAGAACCACCAACATTCTTCCTTGTTCAAATTTTAATGGTGGTCCCAAGGTAGTTGCAGGGTCTTCCTATGATTATCATTCTTTATGATTAATCATGTCTTTAAATGCCCCTTATCCTTTTCTATCGAACAAACATAGGTGAGGTCTTTGAGACCACCCTCATTGGGTTTTGTTCATCATAGTTGCAACTTTTGTTGTAATTTTTCCGCAGAAACATCTCTTTCCATTACCTTGATAGTTTTCAATTGATAATTCTATTGTCAAACTTGGAAGCCTCCACTATGTAATTACACGAAGTAGAAGGTAGACTGAGATGTTTTCAATTTGCACAGTTGGAGCATTTGTGTTTGGGAAATTGTAACTTCTATAACCATCCTCATTAATATCATGAAGAATTAATACCAGGACAAATTGATCTACTTGTGATGCACAACCAAGTCATATTTGGAATAGTTGGGATTTCTAGATGAACTCTATCAAACTCTGTTGTCTAAGTTCTCATATCCACTTTCAGAAGTACCTTCATTCCAAACTCCTCTTCAAACATTTGGATAAAAACCTAGCATGGTCTTTTCAGCATTTGAAAATGATTTCTATCCAATTCACGATGATCATCTCTAATGTTGTCGTGGTCACCATCATTTTAGAATTGTGATCATTTGCTTGCATTTGGACCTCATCCATGAGGGAAGGATTTTTTTTTCTAATGAAATAGCTATAGATCCCTTTCTATGTTACCCATAATATTTCAAGTCTCAATGGATTGTATTGAAGGCAAGTAGTTGTGATGTGTTGAATTAAATTGTGTGTCACAATTTCTAGGGTGGTCGCATGTTCAAACCTTAGCACAGATCGTAAATTCACGACATGGCACAAGTCAAAATTATATATTAGAGGGCTACTGAGGGTTTCGAATGTGACTCGCAACCTAAAGAGCTGAGTGAAATACCTAGTCGTAGGTTGCATCTATAGTTTGTAGTTGGAGAGAGCATGCATGATACACAAGTAGGATCACGACTAGTGACTTCAATTGTTTCAAGAGAAAGGCCCATTGCTTTACTTTTTTATGGATTTCATGATAGAATATGGAAGAAACTTGCACATATAAGTTGGGTCATAAGACAAAGTTCACAATTTATATGGCAAGTCACCCAAACTAGTTACAATCCAAACTTTTTATGGACTAAAACAAAAGGAGCACGAAGGATCTTTGAAAGGCGTTGATATAAGGGGATGTAACTTTAGCTTTGCCAGCAAACTACATGGTTTATGCCATATAAGATAAATGACTTCCCTTTAAATGAATGCATGCCACCTTCAGAACCCTGAGATCACACCTATTGAAGAAATGCATAAACGATTTAATGAATTTTCCTTTAGATGATTTGATATAAATATTAGAGTAGTTCAAAAGTGATCCAATGTAAATTAAGATCTCATATGAAACCACAGGCATTGAAACTTTCATTTGAAAGGAAATCAATGTCTCTTTAAGAGCATTGTTCAGTTGAGGAGGTCATATATTAACTTCTATTGGCCAAGTGCAAAATAATAGGAAGAGTGGTGTGATGTAGGAGAATAAGAATGCAAGGTTGGGGCGATGAGCTTGATGACATGTGGAAAGTGTGGCAAGAGAAATAGTTACAATGATTGAGTGTTACTTTCTAGTGGGGTCGCAACTCAGAGTTATGTAGTGCTTTGATCGCACATGTAGAGGTAAGGGAGGTCACATGATTGATATGTGATTTGCGTAGTCATGTCGCAACTAGCTAAGTCACAAATCACATGTGTAAATCACAGAGTCAAGGGTGATGGGTCTCACTGCGAAATGCATTAGAGATTTTCGATTGAGGCCAGTTGCATTTCCCATTGCGACTTCCTCATAATTTGATTTGTTTTTTCAAACTTTTCTTGATGTCCTCATACACATATTATTGGTGTGATTTCATCAAGTCAATGAAACGATAGAAAACACCTTCATTATATATAAAAGGTCTCACTTTTCAAATGCAGGAGATTCCATCATTCCAAGAAACTCCTTCATAATGATTGTGTTTTGCGAACAAATCTTATCCTATGGATAGGACATATATCCCTAGACTCTGAAACCAAGTCTAGAAACAAATAGACAAACACATGAAAACATTCCCTAATTTATCATTAAATCACAGACGTAAGTAAGATGCAAAGCTTATATTTTTTTTCCAAAATGCTTGATGATGATCCTTGCTATTGTCCTTTGTAGCTTTCAACCTTTCTCTCTTGATGCTCTAAGGAGAGACATGCAAAGAAATAAACAAACAAGTGATCAAAGCATATAACACATCAATGATTCAACCATAAACTATTTAAGTGATCAAGGGATCTTACAATAAACATCATAACAAATGTATATGGGAAAGAAACAAGTATTTATATTAATAATGAATAAAAGGAGAATTGCAACCAGTCCTTGATGTTGGAATCCTCCTTACAATGATCCTGAATACACACCCTTTCAATCAAAAGAGCTCGAATGGAAACTTGGGAAACATGTAGGTATAGATCAAAAGTCTAAAATAGCAACCCATCTCTCTTTCAGTGCATTACACTTATAGGAAGGATTGGAAGTTGATAGATCCATGAAGGGACGAGAGAGATCCACAATGAGTGGGATGGATCCCTTATATTAGGGAGGAGTTCCAGGATAAAGGTATCTCGAGCCCAATCTCAACCACTTCGGATTAGATACCAACCAGGAGGCTTCTAGAAGAGGAAGCTTCATTTCATTTTTGTTTTTTACCTCTGTAAGGAGACCACCATGACCTTAACATAAGTAGACAACATGGACATCCTCAGTGTTTACTCTACAACACGCGTCATCATAGGTTGTAAACTAAATACCTACAATGACCTTCAAAATTAGGGTTTTTAAAAGTATTTAATCCAAGATTTGTATACATCTCGAAGAGGATTTATTACGTCTTTCAAGGAAATTTACGACAATAGTTCATCGGATAATGAACGATCTGGATTCGACATCATTTGTATAAACATGAAAAATTGATGTGTAACAAATTTCCCCCTAAAGTACAAAGTTAAAAAGGGAATGATGGATGAAGTAATTTATCATGCAAAGGTAGGGATTAAGGAATCATCGATTGGGAGATTCAAGTCAACAATCAAGGAATTACAGTAAAATATCATTATATGATCATCACTGAGATAAGAATTCCCATACTCAGAGTACAAGTATCTCAAAACTAATGTATGGAAATATACAAATATCCATATCAAGGTGAAGCCATGGCCACCAGATATACATTGTGGATCCATGTTACAATCATGAATACTCAAAACTCCATGCAACTTGGATATGTTAGATGAAATCTAGGGTCTTCATATCCATCAATCCGTAACACAAAACTAACCACGTGAATAAACGTTTTGATTAACATGGTAGAAACCATCTAATTACTGACCAATTATTAAGTTTGTTAAAAGATACGAGAGAAACCACCAATAATTACAATGGTTCTCAAGGTACTCTAGTACAATCTGTGAGGTATGAATAATTTTTTTGAAGTCGAACACCCACAAAATCATTTGATCGAAGGCCAATGATGAGAACCTATCATCAAAAGTGAGAATCCTTCCATTAAGGCATGCAGGATCCTAGATACTAAAGGAGGTTTTTATATCAACTTCCTAGATAATGAGATGCAGTCGATAGGAAGAAACCCATCACAGGAGGGCCTATGACATGAAACATGTGTTAAGTTTTGAAAAAAAAATATAAGTGATTCAGGACTTACTCAGGGATGGTCGGCATGATTGAATGCTTCAAAGATTACAAAGTAATTTTAACTGAGGTTGGATTTCTCTTTAACATATGGCGACACGACATTTGACTTGGTAGAATTTCACTCAAAATAGGACCAAAGACCAATATGAATGATTTCAATGAGGTATGACCAAATGAGAGGAAAATGGATTTCCCAACCTTGACACAAAAAAGTGATGAAATGTCACGTTCAAGAGAAACATATTGCCTTTTCAAATACAAAAATGAATGTTTATTTCTAATTCGCCCCCACCATTACTAGTAAGTACCTCTTATTTTTACACAAGCTTGTGGAGGATAACATACGCTTTTCATATAAGCTCATCCTTAAGAGTATTTTTAACGATCCCTAGGAAGGAGTGGCTCGGTCTCATCATGATTGACGAGTCCTACATTGTTTAAATTTTATGAGTCCAATGATGGGGTAACTCGACTTATTTTTCACGTTTAGAGAGTTTGAAAAATGAATTAAAAGGAAACTCCATAAGGTAATTTTTTAAAATTTAGTCTCTTGAGGCTGAAAAAGTCTAAAATAATACAAGACAAAACTCTTTTAGTCATGATTAACTAAAGTATTCCTTTTTCGTAAATAATTTACTCAGTGCGAGAAAAAGGTTAAACTTATACTGGGTAAATGTTCCTTCGAATCCTTTTACGAGTGTGAATGGAACAAGCTTTCTCAACTACCTTTTCATATTTCAAGAGTTAGAAAAGGGCTTAAAGATAACTCCAAGGGTTTCCTTTTTCGTACAATTTTAACAAGCCTGAAAGAGTGATAAAATCATAATCTCGCCATTACGTTATATTTCAACATTTCAACCTGTTATCTGCACACTAAAGCCAAGAAATCATCAAATCCACTTAAAAAATGACAAAAGGGCTTAATTTTGACTAATTTAGGCAAAAATTGGTAAAAATAATAATTAAAAATGATTCAATTTTCTATAAAAGGCCAAAAACTCATTTTATTTTTACCATTTTCATTTTTACCAATTACATAGCTAAAAACCCTTTTTTACCTTCAAACATATGGAGCATATTGTGATTAATCTGGTTAACAATTTCAGGCATTGTTTCTTCCAAGTAAAAGATCTCTCCTTCCTCTTCATTTACATGGTTCAATTTTTATTTTTAACAATTAATTTTTTAGATTGAAGCTCATTAAGAAACCTAGGTTGCATTACAATATCATTACAGGTTTTCTCTTTGGACTCGTAATGATAGCAGGTTTGAAGAGAGAAATAGCGATGACATTGCCCCATGTAAAAAAATAGTCGCGATGGGCGGAAGTGCACAAAAAAAAATCTCACGAAATCTCTTCAAATTTTTGAAATTATTGTGATCTAATATTTTCCTCCTTTGATTTTATCATGGTTCCAATCCATCATGGTGATCGAATGGACGAAAAGGGAGCATGAAACTAATGATTTCATTGCAACAAATGACCCAAACACGATGTTGGCACTTTCACGATGTGGTTTGCCTAAATTCTTCCTAACTCCTGGCATGATAGCTCAACCAGAGCTCTTAGAGTTCTTGGTAAGGGCATGGGATGTCAATGAATAATGTTTCCAAATTGGTTCCCATTCCCTTTCAATTGAAATAGAAGACATCTATTTTCTAACTGGATTATCCAAGAGAGGAGCTAGGGTTCAAGTATATGGCCATTGTGGTGGTGGAGAAACCACCGACTATTATATTTCTCAATATTTCATCCAAGTATCTTCTAAATCGAGTAGTGGAAATATTGAGTTCAAGGATGTACAAGACCTGCCCTTGAAAACCATCTTATTTACCATGTCTCAAGTGGTTGGGAGCATAAATCCTCATGTAGCCACACATTCTCATATGCAATATGTTATTGAATGCATGGAGCCAAAAAATTTAACTGGTGTGAGTGACTATTGATCAACATGAAATAGAAACTAACTAGGTGTAAGATAGATTAGTTGAGATAGTTTAGATATGGCTCTATATTAGTATCTTTCTTCCTAGAAAGGGTACCATTGTTCTAGTCTCAAATGACATATGTGGATGCTCATGGGCCAAGGGATCCACGTATGTGGAGATGGGTTGACCTAATGGCACACCATGGTGGCGTCCAAATGATGTCATTCAATCCTGCTTTCTAGATGGCTTCACTAATATATCATTAAGATCGAGGACTATCCTTATGTCGGTACCGACTTTTCAGGAGATCTAGATCTAGTTCTTCCACTAGGCATGCAGTGGGACCAATCAGGTAGAAATATATGTTTTTGTTTTTTAAACATTTTTTTTTAGCGTATCAAGATTGACATTTCCTTATTATGCTGACGTTGGACCAGTGAGGCCAATTGAGGTACCCCCTAGCCAGAGTCGAGGCTAATAGCAAGTAGATATTAAAGAACATAACTTGGAGGTTTTTGACACACTTGCAGAGTTGGAGAGAAACTTGGAGGGACTTACCTAGGGTATTCCATATGTTAGGGTTGATGTTATACCCTTCGCTACCAGAGGCATACAGTGGGTGTGCTTGCACAACTACATCAGTTACTTGCACATGTTGTCAGAGCCATAGTTTGTTAACACAAGCATCATGCTTAGGGTTTAGGCATTTTAGTCTGGTTTTTGATGTTTTAATGTCATTGGCATAATAAATGCTTGAGAGCCTCATGTGTCTTGAACACAATTTCGATGTATAAACTCTTTTACAAACTTATATATGGTGATTTATCTATTTTTATCTAGACTATTTATAGTGTATGCATACTATGGTTTTTCGAAATGGTGCAAATGTTTGTCTAAACCATAATTTTCTAATGGATCGGTCAATGTATTTAAATGTCTTTGAATGTGTTAATATTCAATATAATCAAAATTTCTTTCCAAGAGTCGAAATCTTAAAAACATTCTTAATATTGATGGACTTCTAACAGAATAAACCCTACTTAGTTGTAGAACTATGAGTTGAGAGTCAAGTCTAACAACCAACCTACAAATTCCAAAAGTGATGGCATCGGATAATAGTTCAATTACCACACTAAACATTGCAATGTTGTTAATTGTATGACCTAAACATATCCCATGTAGACTCACTAACTCATCATTAGGCGTGAAAATTTCCCAAGTAGCAGATGAAAGGTTTTGAATACTATGGCTAGAACCATCAACAAAGCCAATATAAGGTGAATAATTCGCTTACATCTGCAAACAAAGTGCAACACAAGATAAGTAGTGGAGATAAAATTCATTCACCAAAAAAAAACACGCAACACACCTAACTAATAGTAAAAATATGTATAAAGTACCCTTGTAGAAATCTAGGCATAATACATTTTTAGATAAATCCTATTTCTGGGCTCGGAGAAAGGAATCCCATCATAATCTACCAATTCATAGGCACCCTTCACAAGTGCATGTTTTACAATATAAGGGCCATTCCACATGGGCTTGAATTTTTCGACTCCTAGATTGTCATGTTCTTGATCATATAGTAGGACCAAGTCACGTTCTGAAAAGGCTCAAGGATTAACACTTTTGTCAAACTATACTTTAATACATTTATTATGAGCCTCGCTAGCCATAGTGACATCTGAATGTATCTCATCTAGACATGCTAAGTATAAAAAACACTCTTCCTCTACAAAAGCAGTAGGGAACAATTAAATAGCTAGTTTTAATGATGGAATTTCACAATCAATAGGTAATACAACTTCTAGACCATAGAAAAACATAATATGTCAAGTCCTCTTATGAATTCCTATTATCCGCTAAAGCATAGTAGTCAAAACTTTGTTCACGACTTCTGCTGGGAAAAATTAACTGCCTAATAAAAACACAACTAATCACCTAGACATTAATTATCAACCCGAGGAGCATTTTTTTATTTCAAGGCAATCAACAAAATATATGCATAACAAATACCAACAACTAACACTGGTTCTATATGATTGTGTTCTATACTATCAAGCTCATTCAATAAGAAATAAAATGTAAGACTTGAATAATAAAAATAAATTGAAAAGAAGAAAGTAAATGACAGGAAAAATAATTATGCTAATCACACAAATTGAATCATTGCTAAATTAAACCACACATTGCTAAATTAGAAATTTACTCTATTACACCCAACATAATTCAAATGCTAATCTAGAGCAGTAAATTAAATTAAATCTAGAAATTGGATGAAATAACAAATCTAGAAAATGCAGAAAACAACAAATTAGTTAAAAGAAAGGAAATCTACTTTAAGGGATGATAATTGAAATTCAAATGAATAAACACATAACTACACTAGTTTACATATAAAACACAGCACCTCGTCCAAGGTAGTGGGCCCAACTGCCCAAGACTCAGTTCTACCTTGAGAAATAATTCATATCAGATTACAAGTAGCAAATGTAGAACTCAGTGGATAACTTCCTTCATTAAAATATATGAGAGAAATAATTACAGCATAATGAAGCTCTTAACTTTGCCTCAAATTCAACAATTGTTCATCTCTCATCTCTTATCTCTTCTCCTACATCCTATCTAATAATTGTCCATCTCCTATCTCCTAATTATCCCCCCCTTCTTTGATCTCTGTTTTCATTTAAATACACAAAGAGCAAAGGGAAGTTACAACAAAGTTGATTACAAAATGATTTCCATTACAATTTTGGATTGATTACATAATCTCAATAAACAAGATCAGATCTGAAATATCTTTCCATCATCATTCAACAAGAACAAGTCGAATCTGATATTGCAATTGGAAGGATTTGGAAAACGACCACAACAAAAAATCTAAGAAAATCACTTTCAAAGAACCTTGTGTTTCTCTCAATCCAAACCGAATTTTGGAAAACTGCTCATCACAAGATTAATTTGGTCTGTTCTGCACAAAACCCGTGTCCCAGATTTTCAAGATTCACCTTCATTTGTCCGTAAAGTCCAACGCAAAACTGTCACTTCTTATCCCAATGAATTTCTGAGTTGGAATATTTGATTATGAGCTAGAAATCAAATTTGCAATCTGGAAAAGATCTTGGAGGCTAAAATCATGAGTGATAAAAATTCATTAATAAACCATCATTGGAAAAATAATGCATAATAATCTTCAATATATTAAAAATAAAGGAGAAAAAATAGTATTTATCCATAAGAGCATAAATAATTATAAAATGGAATTATATGATAAATTATGATAAATGATGTGATAAAGAATGGTAGAAATGGATGAAATAGACATTAAAAAGTGATAATAATAATGACAAATTAGTGGCCCAACATACCCCCAAACTGAATATGTTGCATGTCCTCATGCAACCCAAAGCCTCTGTATTAACCAAGCTATAATACAAAAATGTTCATCCCAACTCATGAAATTGATGGAACAAATGACTTCTTCCTCAAATAATGAATATTCAATTTTAGCAATGTTGATGAAGATGTAACAATTTTCACATTGATTTTCAACTATATGTATATGAAGTTGCAGCAAAATATGATATAAGTAACAGAAAAATTCATTAACCATTTTCTCAAAAACTACAAACCAGATTTTTCTGAAATTTTGCAAGCATATTTCTACTATATTAATGCTTCTCTAATCCAAAAATCAGATCGTTTTGATGCACATATCATGAGATATAAGCAAAATGGCTGTAGGTGACAGTGCATGATTTCTGAAATTTTACAAACTAATTTAACTTAAAATTTTATTGGTTTGTGTATTTTAATGATACCTCTTTGCTGTCCAAAAATCACAAGAATTCAGTTCATAGTTTTAAATATATACACAAATCAATTTCTGCACTGTATAAAAATGAAATTGTATGCCTTAAATGAGGAAGAAAGGAAAAAACATCCATCATGCATAGCAACTCCTCCCCAAAACTAGAGAATTAGCATGCCCTCATGCTATACTAGAAAATAAATTGAGATGGTTGCTACAATCGTTGTTGAAATCTATGCTTGGTGTAAAACAACATGGAATAAGAGAGGTTTTGAAAATGAATAAGGAGATCGATGGATGATGGCATGGTCATAATAAATAAATGAATGAAAGTAACACTCCCCAAAGGAAGTGGTAAATATGTGGAATGAATGATGATAAATAATGCTCAATGGATTTTCATGAAATTCTCCTAAATTTTTAATAAATCAGAAACTTATGCTATTTTACCTCAAGTTTTACCTCCAAAAAAATGTGGAATGACATGTATGGACTGGCATTTGTTGAAGCTGATGTAGGTTGAGTTGATGCTGAAAGTGATGCAAAAGGTGGAAGCCATGCAAGCACATCCTGTTTGAACAATTGTTCGCGTTCGCGAGTTGCTCAAGCCTCTTCTGTTAGTTGCAATAGTGTGGGCACGCTGCAATTATCATTTCCCCCCATACTTGTTGTTCTCCTGTAAACAATTCACTACTCTGCATGCAATTTTCTTGAATCCACAGTTTTAGTTTTGAACAGCAACAGATAAGACACATGCAAAGATTTCAATGAGAAAAAACTTTTGTATAAATGCAATAATAATATTTTGTCAAATCAGCAAGTTATGGCAGAGTTCAGTAATTATATCTTGTCATATCATCATAGTGCATGACCTTCCCCCTCCAATGAGAAAAGGGCGTCCTCGTCCTCAAAGCACAGGAAAATGAGAAGTACACACGCCATCATTAATATGGCATGAAGTAGTCAGAGGAGTCCGATAGGTGAAGTGAAGTGAAATAATTATCAGTCATACGAGTGGTTAGAAATGATCATAAAAAGAATAAAGCATGTAAATAGTCATTATGAGAAATGATTTACCTTTTGAGATTAATAAAGCGAAATCTGACAAGGCACGATTAAGAATAATGATTGCTGGTGTCAACTGATTCGACAATGTTGAAGTGATTCATTCAATGGATTTTCAACAATCATACTAGTTTTTAGAAGTATAAACACTACTCAACAGTGGTTTCTCCCTTTGGATTAATTGAATAGGAAGTATTAACATATTGAATAGTTGCCAATTTAAAATAATACTCCAATACCACAGGCAGAGCCACTGCTGCCAGTAGGCATCTATAGCCTCGACAGGGTTACCTCTTAAACCCGAAAATGAGCCAGTATCCTCAACTTATGATTTTTATTTTTATTTTTTATTATTTACATATTTCTGCAAAGAGACCAATGTGCTGGCATGGTAACCAGATAACCACAATGCCATTCACTAGGGTAGAACACAGTGAACAGGTTGGCTCTTGATGAGACCTCCTGGCCTTAGATGTATATAATGTTTGAAAGGCCATTACCCTAGTGTGGTAGCGAGAATGGGAATGTCAGTTGTGTTAAGTCCTTATGATCATGGTAGGTCGACTCGTAATGAGACATCCTATCCTCTTTGAGAAATATTTATCTTATTTCCAATTTTACATTATAAGTTGAGGGGGGGTCACTAACTTGTTAAGAGTCAGGGATGGTGTAAGAAGTAAAAAAAATGCCACAAAAGATATGCCTTAGTTCCTTTCATTGTGCCGAAGGGAACCGCCATTTGAAAGTGTAAAAGAGAAAACCAAATTGATGTTGAGATAGGTGGTGAATCAAGTGATAGTATATCCAAAAAAAAGTTATATAGCAAGTCATTTAACATATGAACCATGTCAGATTTAAAATAAATGTAATCAGCAAATGGTTAAAGGAAATCATAATTTAATCAATATGAATGCTTTTTAAAAGAGATTTCAATGCAAGTTTCTATCCAAACGGATGACTGTATAGGTGGAACATCAATCGGTCTATCAGAAAAGAACAACAAATGTTCTGTTAGAAATGGAATTACAAATGTTCAATCGGGAACGGAACAACAAATGTTCTGTCGGAATGAAACAACAAATGTTTTGTGGGAACGAAACAACAAATGTTTTGTTAGGAACGAAACATCAACTGTTCAATCGAGAACGGAATAACAAATGCTCAATCGGGAACGGAACAAAAAATGTTCATTTAACATAACAACAATCGATCTTTGAACAGAACAATAGTTTCTCATTTAACGGAACAACAAATGTGCATCAGGAATGGAACAACAACCGTTCATTTAACAGAATAGCAACCAATTTTTGAACGGAACAACAGTTGTTTGTTTAACAAAACAAAAAATGTGTGTTTAACAGAACATAAATTATTCTTTGAACGGAAAAGCAATCATTCTTTGAACGGGAGAACAACTGTTCATTTGATAAAACAACAATTGTTCATTTGACAGAACAACAACTGCGCATTCGCCAACGAAACGACAACTATAGCTTTGAAGGAAGCAACACCTGAAACACAAAAACATAAGAGAAATCAGAAAAGAAACAACACTTAACTTAAAAACAGTAAATGAATAAATAACTTAAGTTACAACAGCTATGATGTTGTTTCCTAAGAGAACATTAATCTTTTCTAGGAACAACAATTTGTCAATGGAAAAAAATGATCTCTTGGAAAAATGTTTTAGCAGCGGTGACATGAATCTTCAAATGGAAACAAATTATCCATTTCTTCTGTTATGAATCCATCACGTAATGAAATGGATGAAATTCCATTGTTTCATTAACATTTCTTTCAAGAATCGCTCGTTCATAAATTGACCTCTTTTATTCTCTTGGAACCTGCATAAAAAAACGAGTGTCTACCTGCAATAAAACATGAAATTGTGGAAGAAGAGAGGTGACCGCACTCTCATAATCCAAGACATATGAAAAAAATAACAAGTAGTTACTCTGTAAAACAAATCCATAGAAAGATAAACAAAGAAAAATGTATTTGTCACCTGCGGGAGAGCAGTGGTCGACCATACTAACCAGCAGTGTTTTAAATATAACTCCTTTGTTTTTTGTTCGATTTGAGTGATTCCAAAGCCAAATGAGAGCTACTTCAAAGCTATATCACCAATAGAAACATGTTTTAAAAATTCCATGATATGATATGTCAATTTTACTTAGAGCAATTTGCATAATAGAGTCATTTTCGATTTCCCAACTTAGACCAACAGTTGATATTCTAAGCATAATTTTTTTCGTTTGATAAAAGATTCAAATGATTCCAATTAGAGATTAAATGATATTCATTTATTTATCTCCAACAGAAACATATTTTTCAGACAAGAAGAATTGATGGGTCAAATACGCAAGTGAATAGTTGGAAAAAAGAGTTCTAAAAATGCAGATTTAGGATAGACAACTAGTATTTTGGTAGTGGGCCCAATTGCCCAAGAGTCAGTTCCGCCTTGAGAAATAATTCAAATCAGATTACAAGTAACAGATGTATAACTCAATGGATATCTTCCTTCATTAAAATATATGAGAGAAATAATTACATCATAATGAAGCTCTTAGCTTTGCCTCAAATTCAACAATTGTTCATCTCCCATCTCTCATCTCTTATGTCTTCTCCTACATCCCATCTAATAACTTTCCATCTTCTATCTCATAATTATCACCCCCTTCTTTGATCTCTTTTTTCATTTAAATACAGAGAAAGCAAAGGGAAGTTACAACAAAGTTGACTACAAAATGATTTCCATTACAATTTTGGATTGATTACATAATTTGAATAAACAAGATCAGATCTGAAAGACCTTTCCATCATCATTTAACAGGAACAAGTCGAATATGGTATTGAAATTGGAAGAATTTGGAAAACAACCACAACAACAAATCTAAGAAAATCACCTTCAGAGAACCTTGTGTTTCTCTCAATCCAAACCGAATTTTGGACAACTGCGCATCATTAAAGTAATTTGGTCCGTTCTACACAAAACATGTGTCTCGGATTTCCAAGATTCACCTTCATTTGTCCGTAAAGTCCAACGCAAAAATGTCACTTCTTATCCCAATGAATTTCTGAGTTGGAATATTTGATTATGAGCTAGAAATCAAATTTGTAATCTGGAAAAGATCTTGGAGGCTAAAATCATTAGTGATAAAAATTCATTAATAAACCATCATTGGAAAAATAATGCATAATAATATTCAATATATTAAAAATAAATGATAAAAAATAGTATTTATCCATAAGAGAATAAATAATTATAAAATGGAATTATATGATAAATTATGATCAATGATGTGATAAAGAATGGTAGAAATGGACGTTAAAAAATGAAAATAATAATGACAAATTAGTGGCCCAACAACTTCTACTTGGCTATTGGTCTGCGGATAATAGGGAGTTGAGCTACCATGACGTAGACCCAACTTAGCGATAAACTCGGACATCATAAAATTTCGAAAGAGGGTGCCATGGCCAGTGACAATGGCTTGGGAGACATTGGATCTGGAAATTACGTGATTGAATACAAATAAGGTAGCAGTTTCACCATCGTTATTATATGTAGGCGTCACCTCGACCTATTTTGAAAAATAATCCACTATAAGGATAATATGTCCATGCCCCCAGCTGAGTGAGGGTTACAAATCATGAAATCGACGCCCCATTTTGCAAAGGGATCAATGATAAATACTGGATGAAGAGGAGTAGGAGGGGCACACATATCCCGATTGTATATTTGATATTAAGGAATTCAGGGTTACCAACTATCTCAGGTGAAAACATATAAGTGAAGTTATTCTTAATGTTCTCGAGTTTGGAAAGAAAGGAAGAATGATGATGATAATCATCCCAAGGAATTTCTTCAAATGTCACAACCCCATAATGCTTTCATTTGTAGGAAACATGTCATTGAAAGGATTAGGGGAGAAAATAGATAGCAACCACGATGACAGAGAATACTCATCTATGACCATATTCACTTGATCATTTGGTTCAAAAAGGGGTTTAGACACCAAGTGGATAGCTTCATAAGCTAATTCAATTGGGCTTAGTGGCATTTGGTCATCATAAGTTGTCAATTCTGATTGAGTAGGAACTACGCAGGGATCATATGATTCGTAAAATTCTGAAGTGCTTGATGAAATCATATTGACTTCAACAACCATAGGAGAAATGTTGGGTGGAGGGAGTGGAAAAATTCCCATCAATGATGAATATTTAAGTAGACCCACACCAACACTCTCATAAGAAACATGCATTTTACCTACAAAGGGTACACTACCAGTGGTTCGTGAATCAGAAGCATAAAAGGCTAGTTGGTCTATTGTAAATATTTTCCCTTGATGAGGAAATCGTATCACACAAAAGAGTGAAGAAACCACTGTAGACATAATGTAATTCCAACTTCGACCTAGTAAAAGGTTATATTATAGTTGTGCGTCAACGACTTCCACTTTGACAGTAACAATTTTTCCTTCTAATTCCACATATAATGAATTTAAAATGTTGTAGGGTTTGAATCCTCTTCCATCAAACGCTTTCAAAGTGGTAGGAAACTGGTTAATTGGAGGAGAGCCTAAGTCTTTCCGAGTGGATACAAACATCATACATGTAGAAGATCCCTCATCTATCATAGAGCGAAAATCATTTTTGTGGTGTATAAAAACATGATTTTGGAATGCAAGTTGGTGCGAGAGTCTAGGTACATGATTTTCAAGATCAAAGACTATAAGGTTTGAATCTTGTGGATCAATTCCACCAATGGTTGATAATAATGATTTTCATTATGTTGGGCAACTTTGAAGCACTTCAAGAGCCGACATTGCTGAAGGAGCTTGAGCTAAGTCTTCAACAATATTATAATTTTGAGTTGCTCTAGCATGCAGACTAAAAGACGACTTTTGAATAACACCTTTAGGAGGAGGATGAATCATTTTTTTAGTAGTTGATTGCTCGATCTGTAGAGGATTAGAAGGAGGTGGGATTGATGTGAAAATTTGGTCTATAGTACTTCCATTCATAGGTTTTAGGGAAACATAATCTTTGGATCTTGTAACTACCATAACTTGAGTAGTCACAACGCACATCATCATGATGTCCGTAGAATTTTGGGAAGAAGAATATGGATTTTGAGCAACCATTTTGGTCTCTTGAGAGGGGAAATGGTCCGTTAAGACAATAGGTGTAGAGGAACCTTTAAGAAATTGATTAACCTTTGCATGATGTAGACATTCCTTGGTATAATGATCCTTGTTGTAAAGAAGACAAGGATATCACAGTTTCCGTTTCTCTTCGGGAGATTACGTTTTCATTGGTTTTTCCTATTGAGAGTTTTTTTCTTTTCCTTTTCCCTTATTTTTATCTCCAAGTTGTTGAGGTTTACTAGTTGATGATTGAATTGTGTTAACCTCAAAAGTATTAACAAGAGCAACAATAAATAGAGGTTAACTTTGAACACCTATAGTAGGAGTAGACTTGGGATTAGAATGGTCGGAAGGTTTACTCATAGACTGTTGACTGACAGAACCAATCACACCATTAATGACATGAGATCCTATAGAGGCTGATTGAATTGTGTTCGATGGTCGAGGAGCATTTGGAATTTTTTGATACAACGTGCCAGATTGTGAAGAAACGAGGTCTAAATACTGGGCACGAGCAATAACTTACTCTTCCATAACAACTCCTCCTTTGGAAACATCTTCAATTATATTAGGAAGTAATGATTTGACAAACCATTCAGCTAATAATTGATCTGGAATATAAGCTTTAACTAAATGACGATGATGTCTCCATTCATGTATGTGATCAGAGATATGTGTGGATCTTGACTGTCATAATGAAGTTAAAAGTTCAGTACTAGTTTCATATCGAATTGGCAGTTGAAAGAGTGTCAAAAATGTTTTTGTTAAGAGGTTGAAGTTATGGAAGGATGCACGTCGTAACTCAATGTACCATTTTGCTGTAGAACCTGTTAAAGTCCACTGGAAAAGAAGTAACTAGATGGAAGCATCATTTAGAGAATTTTATGAACACCATAAATGATAAGTCATCACGTGATTTGATGGGTCTTCTCCAGGTTTTCCATCGAATTTTGGTATATCACTTGGTAATTTTGTAGGAATAAATAGCCAAAATGGATAATTATAAATCAGTTCATTAGTAAGTCGAGACAAGTATGGTAAATCTAAAGTGGCAATGAAGGGTAATTGTCGAGGAAAATATTGTTGAGGATATTGGTAACCTTGACGATAAAGTCTAACTACTAGAGGAGGATATCTAAGATATCCTAGAATAGGTTGTGCCATTGGCATTTGCATTACACGAGGATAACCAATGTAACCCATACTAGGTTGAGATGTAAATGGAAATCCTTGAAAAGGTTGTCCTTGGAAGGGTTGGCCTTGGAAAGGTTGACCCTTATTAGGTTGACCTTGATACGACATTTGGGGTACACCTAGGACAGGTTGACTAGAAGTCATATGCAGAATAACCTAGATAGTTGGACTTATAGGGATTTGAGGTAAAGTCTAAACAGGTTACTAAACAAGCACTTGAGGTATATTCTACACAGGTTTTTGAACTAGTATCTAAGGTATACTTTGGACAATCATTTGTCGTGCAGTCTGAACAGGTACTTGAGGTGTACTTTAAACAAGTTGTTGAACATATGTCTAGGGTGTAGTCCGACCAGTGGTTTGAATAGGTTGATAGGCATACACTTGAGGAGTAGCTTGAACAATTTGACCATAGGGTAATTGGGATACACCACCAAAATTAGGATTCCAATTGGTATGTCTGATTCCTAGGAATGGAGTACCAATCAAAGGTTGAGTTACAATAGGCCGATTCAGGCCTGTTGGCACTCTGTAATTTTCCTAGGCCGAGGAAGAAAACTATAAAGGTAACCACAAATCACTTTTAAAGCTAGTATTTAGCCCTTCCAGCTTTAGAGAGGGTTCTCTCTATATGATTTTTAATTTCTGTTTTCAAGATTTTAGGCTAGATATCTAAGTTTGAGGTGGGTTGTTTTTCAAAATATTGGTTGAAAATGCTGGAAAAGTCCATTGGACATGGAGTCATAAACTTTTGGGTAATCAATTACAAAATGACATAGTAGCTGTAACGGGGAAGGGTAGGCAAACTCCTGGATCTTATAAATTTGTTTGTGGTGTGAATGAGATGAATAAGATTTTATTTCAATTAAATATAAAGCATACATAGATGAATTCTATACTTAATATCATAAAGAAAACATTGATATTGTTTAACAAGCCAGAGCATAGTACACTTAAGTAAATTCAACTCTTAATATTCTTGCAACAATTAGGAGGGAAAACCATATGGAAACTAAGAAAAAGAAACAATTTTACATCAGAGAACACATCACCATTTGCTTGACACAAGAATCCTGGAACAAAACTGCCTCTATATTTCTGAAAATTGATTACTTTGAGTACAATCCACGACTTACATTAAGGTAGAGCTCTTTTCTTCATACATAATCCAACCCTTTCTAAGTCTTATTACAAAATATTTATAGACTTCCTATTGAACTAACTTCAGATTCATAAAAGAAATTGATTACAAAATAATAGCTAACAAAATTATAGATTTTTTTGAAACAGAACTAAGAAATAGGAATTCTTGACAAATTTGGCTCTTATGTTGAAACTTTGAAGGAAATATGTTGTTGACTATAGATATTTTCCAGTCCATTCTATTTGTCTTATTGCCAAAACTGTAGGACTTCTATTTGTGCTTATTCGACCAATTCTGGTAATTGGTCCCATTGCTCTACACCTGGGATAGAAAAATTTACCATGTTTCTGAATCTTTCATCTACCTCTGTGTAGGTTTATAAAGTTGGTTTGTTCATGAACAAGTGATGAATCTCATGCTAAATGTTTAGATCAAATTGCAAGCATTCCAAAAAGGCTTCTCCACTGATAGTTCCCTTTGTCTTTGAAAATTTAGATGTATCTGCAACTATGTTTCATAATTGATCCTAGTAATTTTCTAATTGAATCAATTTGTCATTAGAATTTCTTAAAGTTTGAATTCCTTTCTCTTGCAACAAAGAAAACTTATTGTTAAGTATTCTGACCTGTAGCTCCTGTTATCACTCAAGTTGTTCCCAAAAGTTGTAAGAAAGGGAATACGGCCGAGGTAACCACAGACCAATCTTTTAGATACAGATTCTAGCCAATCTGTATCCAGAGAGGGCTCTCTCTATATGATTTAGCTTTGTTTTGAAATGTGTTAGGCTAGCTATAAAGTACAAGGGTTTTGTTTTGAGTTTGGTTGGAAGGATTCAATAGAATAGTGAGGTAGAACTGAAAAGTTTCAGTCCATTGGGCATGATGGAGTCAAAGAAGGACAACTTCCTGGATTCAGTTTCTAAATAGAGGATGGCATCACAGAGCAAGGTACTCAAACATGGAACAATTTAAAGGCTGAAATCAGATGGAATGGAGTCAAATGGGTGAAGGGCAGTTAAGAATCCTTCATCATATTTGACAGAGGGAAAATGGCTGATTACTGCTAAGGAGCAATTAAGAATTCCTTAGCAAATACTCAAGAGGAAAGAATCAGGGGAAACAGGAGCAATTAAGAATTCACTGTTTATTCTAATTCTGAAGAAAAACATAGAGAATAACAAAGATTGAAGATAGAGTGCAGTTAAGCAAATTCTGAATTATTCTTTTTCTTTACTATTGAGATCATGAAACATAGGTGAAATAATAAACATAGAAACTGTAAAACACAAGTTAGAAGGGACTTATTGATCCATAAAATGATTCAAGAATTCTGTAACAGGTCTTCAGCATCAATTCCTCATCCAGTAGGCTAGACAAAAATGGTTCCAACAGCTTTTTATTCCAAAAAATTTCAGTATTACAGTAAAAAACTATGAACACCCACCAACCCCAAATACTTTGTTTGGGGGGGTATTTATACAAAATATCAAAATGTCTTACAAAATATCTGATGGAGATAATATCTAGTGATGACTAATCTCTTCTTTTACAAAAGATAGAGACAAACAGTCTCGAAAACAGGGAAACAATAAATTGAAGCTGCGCTGGCCATTCTATCTTTATTGGATGTACCAGAGGTAGGTGCTGCGAGTCAGTTTACGGCCGTCTTCTACTGATACTCTATGCTGGCTATTCTGCCTTGGCCGGACATTCTTTGACTTTGATCAGATATGCTTTGACCCGCTTGAGCCTCATTTAACTCTGTTTATCTTATCATGGAAAAATAGCCCGAAATCTCCGCTTTATCCAAGAGAAATTTACAAAATTCCCAACATGTCTTCCCACCATTGTTGATCTGGCAATTTATGCCTCTGAAGTTTCCTCAGTGTTTCATCAGCTTCTGTATATCTAACAAAATTAGGCTGGAGCTGAAACAGATGTTTTACTTCATGTTCAATATAAAATAAGTTCTCCAAATTATCATAGAGACTTTGGCCTGAGGGGAGTGCTTTTTCTCCTGAAGCACTTGTTGATGAATTAATTTGATCAACAGCATATGTGTTCAACTTATGTACATAATCTGTGTGTCTCATTAGCCTGTCATTATTTCCTAAAAGACTTGGCAGCCCTTTATCCTGCAAAATTGTAAATCTTTGCATGAAAGAATTGATTTCTACTTGCATATCCTGGCATCTTTTTTCTAAATTCTGCATTAGAGTTTTCTTGGTTAGAACTCTTTTGATATCCAAAATGGTGCCTGTTCTGTCTGGGATGCCGAGTTGTTCCAGTTGTTCTCTGTTTCTATAATTCAAAAAATGAATGAGCTGGTTGGCTTGATCAGGCATTTGTCCTAATAAATCTCTTGCTTTTTGAATTTCTCCATGTGCAGCATTCACCAAGTCAATCTGCTCATAAATTGCCTGGATAGATGGCCAAACATCACTTAGGGATTGAGTGATGTTGGTCCAAAGGATTCCTTTGATTTCTGCTAGAGGCTTGTCCATAGTGAGATCCTTTTCTAATGTTCTGACTTTGTTCTGCAATGCTTTAACCTCTCTTGTTTTCTCTGCCACATTAATTTTGGATTTATCATAACTCTGTTCTACTTTTGCCAATTTCTCCTTTACTTGCTTCAGCTCTGACACTTGGAGTTTCAGTTCCTCCATGGCTTTTATCAATTCTTCTGTGGTCATACTTGTACTGCTGCCTGGTGCTGCTCCTGCTGATGTTGTACCTGTGATTATCTCAGTTGTGGCTGGTGGGACAATTGGGGCCAATGCTGATCCAGTTGTTGAAGGGACTGCACTTGTAATTGTAGGGATTACCTCAGGTGGTCGGGAAGTCGACTCTCCCTGTTTCTCTTTTAATGCTTTTTCCAATGCCTGTTCTGTATCAATTAATCTTTCATTGAGTTTCATGAGCAGGTGCATCATGTCTTCCTCTGATTTTCGCTCTATGATTTTTTCAGTCTGAGGGTGTCTTGAAGGAGGTAGCTTCAACTGTTTCCTTAGGGCAGCAATGTCCTCTTCCTTTTTCTTGATTAATGCTTTTATGCCTTTAGCATCTTTGGGGTCATGTCCCAGTTCCATAATGATCTCTTCCAATGATTTTATTCTATTATCTTTGGCCAGAGAAGAAGCTTTTTCCCAATCTAACTGTGCAGTTGTGTTGTCTAAGGAACTTTGTAACTGGTGGGCCAACATTGCTTTGTCAGTTAATGTAGAATAAACCATTTCTCCAGTCTGCTTATGGAGTTCAATCTGGTCCATTGGATGAATGTCTCTGGCTAGTACCTCTAAGTTTGTTCTGATGTAATTTGCTGCAGACCGGGGTTGCTGTACCTTTGGCTTAAAATAACTCATGATCATTTTGCCTTCTTTAATGTCATAGGCAGACATCAATCTTTGCTGGGTTGAGGGGGCCATTTTTAAGTATTGATTATAAATTTCAATTCTCACAGGATCATTCCTGGCCTTTATCTATGTGAAAGTCCATTTGATGTTAGAGGGCTGTTTGCCTGGTGGCCTGGTAGATGATACTTCAACACTATGCTGCCTTTCTAGCTCTTACCTATGTGAGCTAGTTGATGTATCTACCACTGGGGAAGTCTGCTGGCTGACTAACCTCTCACCTCTTAGGCTGTCTGTTGTTTCTTCAATGATTTCCTCTTCTGACAAAGGATCCAATCTTTGCCTCTTTGCACCCGGTTGTTCTGCAGGTCCACTAATAGGTGTGGTCTCTTCTCTGTCTCTCTTCTTGCCTTTTTCCTCATTTAGAGGAGTTTGTAAAGCTGGGATTTCAGCTGCCTTAGATTGGGCTGGAGGAATTTGCACTTGTTCCTGTTCTCTAGACCCCCCTGGCTGATCGGTCATGATTGACTGTTCTGTTGTTTCCACCTCTTTGCCCTTTGAGGTCCCTGTGACTGATGCGTTGGTTCTTTATACAGGCGGCTGAGAGGTCCCAATAGAGGATGTTCCAACTCCTGACTGTTGAGGCAGCTTGAAAGATACCTATCCAAAAGAGTCCAGGTCAAGGGTTTTTTCAAGATTTTTCATAACCTTTTCCATTTTTTCTTGTTCAGTAATTTCTTCAACTAAATTCCCTTCTACCCATTCTTCCTGATTTGCATACTATTCAATTTCTGGGATATTATGATGTATATACACTGATAGCCTGTACTTTACCCTTCTGTTACTTATGAAACTACATGGGTCATATGGCACCCACCCAAAGCTCTTCTTCAATCTGAGGTGGTCTTCTAAGATCTGTTCTGCATCTTTCTAGGCTTCCCTAGAATGGATAACATAAGGGCCTAACTGGTTTTTGATTCTCAATTGAGCCTTCTTCTTTACATTACAAAAATGGGTCAGGTCTGCGTTGATAATCTGCCTGAAGTATTCTAATGCAAATAACCTCATGGGCACATATTTGGGCAACTTAAAAGGGCAAAGTTCACACCCATACATTCTGATTTCTATGTGATTCTAGTAGAGGTACCAGTCACCTACCCTGTATTGTTTAGAAAGTTGTAGAATCTTTTTCATATCCCCAGAGATCCTGGGAGAAGGAGCTTCTATCAACAGAGTTGAGGTTGGGTGTACAAACAGGTCAATGAATTCACTATAAGTATAAGGGCACTCATAGGTATTGTGGAAAACTGAGCTCCAAAAGATCACAGACCTTCGATTTCCCTTTGAGTCTAGTTTTCTGATGGGAAATGGAAAGATGTTTGGCTGATAATACAACAATAGATGGTATATAAAAGATATGTATTTAAAAACTCCTTCCCTTTTCAAATTCATGAATTGAGCATGGATTTTGTTTGCAATGAAGGTGGCGTAGTCATTCTTGACAACAAGAGGCTGTCCTAGAGTGAATATTGATAACAGAACCAGGGTGATATCATCCACATATTCACTTGTTCTAAATCCCAAGACTAAGGATATCATGTCAACAATAATCCTACTAGTTTCAGTGAAAAAAGCTTGCAGATAAGGAGGAGGGCCTTTAGGTTGATGCTTTGGTGACATGAACATCTGGGCAATCCGAGTTATTTCTGAGCTGGGCAATTGAGAGGCTTTTTCTAGCAAAAATCCCATGGAAAGAGGAGCAAGAGGCTCAGTGGAATGGAAATGTAACATCTCATTGATGGATTCAGCAGTGATGGAAAACAGGACAGCTTGGGAAGGTGACATAACTGCCCTATGGACAGGGTCATAATTGGCACAACATTGGTGAATGATATCTGGGAAAATATGAACTGAGGGAAGAAAGTACATGGGAAGATTTGATTCCCACAGTCCAAAAATGTCAGAGTTGTTTTGATAACTATCCCTAATCTGGCAGAAGGCCTGTAGATGATTATAATCAGTGGTTAAGTCCTTTATTTGAAAATCTTTGTCTGCAAGAGGCAGATAATTCAAGTCTTTGTGAGGTGCATTTACAGGCGCAACATTCAGAGCTGCGGGGGCTTCCATGTTTGGTTCTTGTGTTTTCAAACTGGAATTTGGGATTTTTGTGGAAATTTGGACTGAACCACAGGTCTAGGAGTCTTTTTATGGGCTAAATAGACTGTTCTCAACTTGAATTTGGCTCTCACAGGTAGAATTTTCAGTGAAAAAGCGGAATTTACAAGGATACCGGTAAAACGGATAAATACCTGGACTGAGGACGCAAATTGAGCAACTGTAGGTCGAATAATGGAGTACAGAGCGCGTTGCTGGTGGTTTCCTCGGCCGGGTGGCAGTTGAAAGCAGGTATAGTAGCTTCAGTTGTTATTTTGCATGGGAGCGTGAACAAAGAGATTTTACAGTGAAAATGACATTTCGTCGCTTTTTAACGAAATTACGGGTTGGCGGGTAATTTTTGGCATTTATTGACAGATGATGTCAGCATGACGGGACAATTTGTCGTTTAGCGGAGAGTACGGGATGGTGATGTGGAGAGATGATGTCAGCAAGGGGTCAGTGAGAGGGCAGTAAGTGGTTTTACCCCAGACTACTTTTGGGTTAAAGTGGTTTCGGACGGGGGGGCCGCGAGCAGTGCGGGCGGTCGACACGCGTCTTGGTATGGGCGGCGATACCGCCAGTCTCCCGGGCAGTAAATTTTGGCGGATAGGCGGGTCGCGATATGAATAACGGCCGTCGGATGCGAGGGCCGAGATCAGACGGTCGGCGCTCTGCGAAGATGGTGGAGAGTTAATGCGCGGGGCCCGATATAATAAACGCTAATAAAACATATCGGGGCTGTGTTTATTGGTTGGCGGGGTGATTTGTTAATTAATTAACGTGGGGTTAATTAATCCCATGGTTTGTGCGCGGTGGGTTATGGTTCTTAACAGGTTTCAAATAAACCTGCTAATCCATATTTAAACAACGATTTAACAGTTTTATGGTTATAATAAACCGGGGCGGGAATATTAAAATATGGGGGTCTTTGTTATATATACATATTTACGGGGAAGGGTACTATTTCACAAGGGATTTATATAATAAAGTTAGAGTTTAATTAATATGATTTATGAAATGGGAAGCGCTAAGTGATAAACTTAGGCTATAGGGAAAAAAAGGGGTTTTTGTGATATTTGTACATTTTCCTAAGTAAGAAGGGTTTTACTTAGGTTTGTTGTGAAATGAGATGGAGTGAGTGATTGTAAGGATATTAAGCAGATCTTAATACCTTGGGGGAGATTAGTAAGTGATTTAGGGAAAGGATGAAGGGGAGTTAATCATGCGTTGCTTGATTTGTAACCAAACAGTTGCCATGGTACTTGTGATAACGACAAGATGAACATCTTGAGAGACACAACCTATCGCAAGTTTCTTTTAGCAATACCAAAACTGCCTACCCAGCCTACTATACCTAACATTTTTCCTTCTTCTTCCATGGGTGCATTTAGACTAGCAAACCCTTACAAATCTTCTTTTCTTTTCATGGGAATCCTACCTAGGTCTGCCCTTATTTCTTCCAAGGGCTCAGTTTAAACAGTTGAGCTCCTTTGCTTCTCTACCTATCTACTTATCTGCCAAGTTTAAACAGTTTGGACATATTTTTATTCTCTATATATAAAATAGGAAATTCAATCATGAACTGGCCAAGATTAAGATGTTTGGCCATTCATCAACTACAGCATAAATTTCAACAAACTGCACATGATACTTTATTTACAAAAAATGAAATAGTAGTGGCATTTGGACTTGCACACTTTCCTGGTCCTTTTTATTTGGGGTTCATTTCTTTCATTTTTTCTTTTGACCATTTTTCTTTTCACCCTTTGATTTTTCTTTTAGGGTATACCCTCTTTTCATTTTTTAATTTTTTGAAATCTTCATAATATGGAAACCTTTATAACAAGGAAAGGTATGAACATATTGCAGAGCTAATCAAGTCAATCATGAAATATGACACCTATTGGTATAGGAGCATAACAGCTCCAATTCTTTGCACTTATTCGCCAACTGCACCATAAGATTCTTCTTAGTCAATACTCTTTTGACTTCCATTACTGTCTTTGTCATGTCCTGAATATTTAGCTCTTCAAGCTCATCTCTAGTCTTGGAGTTTAGCATTCTTATAATTTTTTGTGCTTCTTCTGGCCTATGTTCAATATCAACTTTGGTTTTTTCAATTACTGCTTTCACTCTTTGTACCAGTTCTTCTTGTTCAAAAATAATTTGAATAGATGGCCATAACTCTGTAACATTTGCATTGATATTGTGCCAAATGTTGCGTTTGGCTTCTGCTAACATCTGAATTATGAGGGATTGATCCTCATACTTTTGAATCTGCTGAATTAATTTGAAATTATTTTGCACTTCTACCAAGTATGCATTGTCTGCTTTGATCTTGCTCTCCTCCATATTGGTGAGTGCTTCTATTAATTTCTCTGTTTCCTTATTTTTCAGCGATAATTCCCCTAAAGCTTGAGCTAGCTTTTCTGAGGAATTTGAAGTTGATTCTTGTGTTGAAATAACTATCGTTGATGTACCTTCTCTTGATGTTCTTGCTTCTTCCCATTTCTCTTTTTCCTTCAGTAGTGATTCCATGTCTTGTTCATTTTCTGGATTTGAGCATTATGTTCCACTACTACTGTGAACACCTTTTCTTTATCCATCTCTAGAATGGTGACTTCCTTAGTCTGAGGGTGTTTAGTATTTGGGAGCTTAAGTTGTTTCTTGAGGGCTTTAATATCTGCATGCTTGTTCTTGATTATCTCTCCAGTTGCCTTGACATCACTAGGATCATATCCTAGTTTAATAACTAAATCTTCTAAATTATTAATCTTGGTGTCTTTGGCCAGAGAAGACATTCTTTCAATCTTCAATTGTGAGTGCATATTATTTAAAGAGGTCTGCAATTTAGAAGCAACCATGGCTGAGTTGGTTAGTGTTAAGTAAATCATCTCACCTGCTTGCTTATGCAAATCGATCTGATTGATTGCATGAACCTTCTTAGTATCAACTGAAAATATGGAGGCCTTATAATCTTCAACACTTTTGGGGGCTGGCACTGTGGGTTCCAAAAAGGCCATTTGAAACTGCCCCTTTTTTGAGTCAAATGCAGACAACAATCTGTGTTGAGTGGTGGCAGTTTGCTTCTAGAATTCTGAGTATGTTGAAGCTTTTAGAGATTCATTCTTCAACTTGATCTCCCTAAACCTTGTAAAAATGCTCTGCTTTGGTGGAACCTGAGAGGTATAAGAGATAGGAGACTCAATTGTCTCTTCTACATATGGTAAATAAGTGGTAGGAGTGTCTGTCAAAACCATAATAGTTTGCTCATGTGCATCCCTTTCTTCCTAATATTTTTCTTGAATAATGATCACTTGAGGATCAATCTTAATATTAGATTTGGTAGTGGTATATGGATCCTTTTCTCTTCTCTTGAACACAAGGGAATATGTAGGTTGAGTTTCTAGATATGTAGGGAACATGCTTTCCCTTGGCCTCTTGATTTCTTTGTTTTTAGGAATAGGAGTTTGTTAAGAAGATTGACTACCTAACTGCTCTTCAGCCTCCCATAATGTGTTTTATGTCCACTTCTCCTGGTTAGCATATTTCACTATCTCTAGCCTAGGTGTATATGCATATGGAGTGCTCTTAGCTTCAACCATTAGCTTCGAAATTATCCCTAAAGGATCATAAGACCATGTGAAGCTTGGTTTGAATTTTATCTGTTTTAAAATTGTATCTGCTTTTTTTGTTGCTGCTCTGGTATTCACAATATAGGGACCTACATTTGCCTTTAGTTTAAATTATGCCTTCTTCTTATTTGATACAAAGTGTAATTCATCCATGTTCAACATATGTCTAGCATACTTTAAGGAAAAAAATCTCACTGGCACAAACACTGGTAATCTGTAGGGAGGAAGCTCACACCCATAGATTATGATTTCTGTATAGTTTTGGTATAAATACCAGTCTCCAACCTTTGACTGCTTTGAAAGGTGAAAATCCTTCTTAATTTATGGTGAAATTCTTATCATGACATCACTGCATAGTAAACATAAGGATGTATGAATAAACTTATCTACAAAATCAGTGTATGTATACTCTTTCGAGTTTCTTTAACTAGAGAAGTCCAATGAATAACTGATAATGGGGTACCCTAGTCATCCATCTTCTGCAATTGAAACTTGAACCTGTCTGCCTGGTAAAATAACATTATATAAACCAAATTTGATTGGTTTTTGAACACACCTTTAGCTTTGAACTTCAGAAATTGTTCATGTATGATATCTGATAAAAATTGATTGTAATTGAACAGAACTAAAGGCTTATGACCAACTACAAATACTGATAGAAATCCTAAAACTACCTCATCAACCCACTGGTCTGTATGATAACCTAATAACTGAGTAACCATAGAAATCACTTGTCTTGACATTTCTGGGAAAATAGAAACAAAGTATGGTGGATTTGTTCTGGGCAACTCAACATTCTCAGGTAGAAAACATTCAAAAATGTGGGCTCTCTGGGGGAAGGTAAGTTTCTTATAAATTTCCATTAATGAATTGGTGGAAAAAGGATACAGAGAGGCCTAAGGATTTATCTGTAAGGCTTGGCAAATGCTCTTTGGAGAAATGGAAAGAGGACCCCATTGTTCTAGGCAATTACTACTTTTTGGTTGGGGAGGTATCTAAGATGACACCAGGTAGATAATTCAGGGAAAAAGTGAGTTTGAGGAAAGGTAAACTGAGGAAGAAAAGACTCCCAAATACTTAAATCATCACTTTGATCTAATCATTTTTGTTTTTCCCAATTATGGAGCTCATATAGTTAAAATTCACACTAGGTTTCAACTATTTTATACTGGGTGTCAATGAAGGGAGTTTTATCTAGATCGGGGACAGAGGGTACCATGGGATCCTCCCGGGAATCTTTCCTTTTCCTTTTCCTTTATGTGACGAAATTTTGAATTAGAGGAGAAATGGAGGAAAGAGAATTACACAGAAGAAATGGAGAATGAAATCTACCAGACTGTTTGTTTAACTAGAATTGCAAAGAGAAATGGCTTGCAAATAGTGCTGGTAACCTCAAAATGTTTCGAGCTTAACTTGCACAATTCAAATAAGAGTAGAAAGGAAAAATTTTCAGGTGTCTGATGGATTTTATAACAGGATTCATAGGCGTTGTAACATAATTATTACCATTTTGGGAGTGGGACATGAATTAGGAACAAATCGTTTGGTGGGAGGGATTTAATATCTAACGTTCATTTGCAATTTGGCAAGTGATTTGAAAGATAACGGTCTAGTGACCTGGAGGGGAGGTGACGTGGATGGCAGGAGGGACGACAGGTTG
This sequence comes from Pinus tabuliformis, assembly GCA_031772625.1. Classification (NCBI taxonomy): domain Eukaryota; kingdom Viridiplantae; phylum Streptophyta; class Pinopsida; order Pinales; family Pinaceae; genus Pinus; species Pinus tabuliformis. The sequence goes on from CM062820.1 coordinate 1,314,419,170, forward strand.
GTGTACATGACTAGAAAAATGGAGGATAAGTGGGCATGAAAGAATGTCGCGGGGACGAGATGGCAGAGGGAGGAGTATGATGTCGATTTTCGGCCGGGGGGGCTGGGGTGTAGATTGTTTATGGTTTTAGAGGAGGGGCCCCCAAAATGGCTGAAGGGATGCCATGTCTTTGCGGGCAGTATCCAAAAACTTATTTTTGGACCCCCCCGCCCCCCCTTGGTTAAATGTCGATAGCACGGGGGGTGCGAAATTCATCCCCCATCATTGATCCAGTCGGGGTAATCTCCAGCTTTGGTTTTTGCCCAAACTTTATTACAAGACAAAAACATGTCACATCAATCCACTTTATTCACAATATATATCAATTAATCCATGATTAATTAACATAAAATGATTAATAATAATATAAAATAATTATGGCGGCATTTAAACAAGTGTGTCTTTACCTTTGGGATTTTATTTTTCATTTCTTTCATACATATTTTTTTTATCCCATTTTATTTCTTTTTTTATTTTTCTTTCTTTTTATTTTTCTTTATTCTTTTTTTCTAATTTTCTTTCTTTTTCTTTTTTTCTATTTTTCTTTTATGAGCTAAACAATTTAAAATGAAAAATAATTTTTTACAATATCCCTGTGGGATGAATGACTAAATAACCATACATGACTACTATATTTATAGGACCCTAACAGTGGCTCCAATGGGGATGACATCCTCCCTGTGAGGTGTCAAGAACACTGTAGATCAATAGCCTTCTCCATTGGGCAAATTTTTCATCATAAAAAACTGAGACTAACCTGTTTAAATTGAAAATCATAGATATAGTAGCAATTCATCTAAAACTTGGGGCCTTCACTCCGAGCTTCAATTTCTAATGAAAACCACCCACATCTGCAGCACTTAAAATAATAAAATTATATATGTGATGATGTATTTTTGTGATCAGTTGAACTTAGGTGAAGTAGTGTTTGAGCAACCTGCCATTAACAGGTCCTCCTGACAGTGTTTCTCCAGTCAGATCTTCTAATAGAAATGCATTGGTTCCATGGAAATCTCCAACCTTGTAAGGGACTTTCCATAAACTATCAAACTTTCCATGTTTTCCCTTCTCCTCATTTATGGCATCCCATTTTAAAACAAGGTCATTGAGTTGGAAATCATCTGCTTTGACTCTCCTATCATGAATTCTTTTGATCTTATCCTGAATTACCTGTGTATTGTTGTATACTTCTTCCCTGGTCTGCTGCAAATGTATCATTTGGTTGATCCTTATTTGTGTATCATTAGGTTCTGCTTCTACTTCCTACAACAATTTTAGTACTAGAATTCCTAGGGAAGTAGGAAAAATTGCATCTATTCCATAAACCAACTAGAAAGGTGACATTCCAATTGACTTATTTGTGCTTATCCTATCATCCCATAGAGCATTAATCAATTTTTTGTGCCAAGATTTCTTGTTTTCCTACAACAACTTCTTTATGATGTTGACTAGGCTCTTATTAGAATATTCTGCTAACCCATTTCCCTAAGGATAATAGGCAGTAGAATGTCCTAATACTATATGATATTTGTTGTAGAAATCAACCATCTTTTTAGATTTGAAAGAAGCAACATTATCTGTGATGATTTTGTGAGGACAACCAAACCTGGAGAGAATATTACCTTCCATGAATTGGATGATTATAGAATCTGTAGCCTGCCTAGTTGGAACTGCTTCTATCCATTTGGTGAAGTAATCTGTAGCAGTCAGAATCCACTTGTGTTGAGCTGAAGAACTTGGATGAATTTCTCCTATAAAATCTAAACCCCACTATTGGAAAGGCACCTCCACTGAAATAGGCTTCAAAGGTAAAGGTAAGAGTTTTCTCTTGCCTTCAAAAATCTGACACTAATGATAAGTTGAAACATTTTTATGAATATCAGCAAACAAAGTAGGCCAGTAAAAACCAGCTCTTAGGATTTTTTTTTACTGTGGTTTTCCAGTAAAGATGTCCTCCACAGTCACCTTGATGAAATTCTTCCATTATCTTATCTTCTTCATCTTTCAACAAACAATTTAGTAAAATTCCTCCAGCATCCTTCCAATACAAAGCTTGATCTAAAATGCAAAACTTTACAGCTTTTAGTTTGAGAAATATTGCCTTGGTTTTTGTCAAACTAGGTGGAGCTTGTAAATTCTGTAGAACATAAACAATATTTGTATACCAGGGAGAAGTAACAATTTTTTTTTATACCTGTGGAGTCGCCAACTCCTCCTGTCCATCAAGAGCAGCTACAAAATTGATGTCTAATACATGAAAATTTGATTCAACCATTAATTTGGCTAATCCTTGACCTTTGATAAGTTTTGTGGGCTTTATTTCAATGTCATACTCCAAAATTATTGCTATCCATTTACCTCTTTTTCCATTTGGATCAGTTTGAGTAAGGATGTCCTTTACTACTGCACTTGGAACAAAAGAAATTATGTGAGAATGTAATATATACACTCTGAAATATTTCAAGGCCTTTACTAAAGAAAAATCTTTATTTTATCTTTCAAAGAAGCATCTCTTAATGCTCTGCTGAAAAATGCTATAGGTTGCTCATGTCCCTCCTTATTTTTCTGTAATAGTATTGCTGCAATAGTATGTTCTGAAGCAAAGGAAAAAATCATGAAATATTTAGTGTAATCAGGACTAATCAAAACAGGAGCACAGGTCAAGGCTGCCTTTACCTCACTGAATGATCTTTTAGCTTCAACATTCCATTTTATTTCACTGTCCTTTTTTAACATGTTGGTGATAGCTCTTAAGATTTCAGCTAAATTTGGAATAAACCTTCTCAGGAAATTTATTCTACCAATGAAAGACTGTACTTCTTTTTTGTTTCTTGGGGGATCAATTTTCATGATAGCTTCGATTCTACTTGGGTCAATTCAGATACCATCTTTGGAAATTATATGACCTAAAATTTTATTTTCTTCTAAACCAAACAGGGACTTCTTTGGATTCAAGGAAATACCAAATTTCCTACATTTCTCAAAAACTATTTTTAAATGAAATAAATGATATTCATCAGTTTTGGAGAACACAGTGATGTCATATAGATATATCACAATAAATCTATCCTTCTCATCTACAAAAGCAATATCCATTGCTCTCTGGAAAGTTGCTCCTGCATTCATAAGCCCAAAGGGAATTTTCACATACATGAAAGTTCCCCATGGTGTTGTGAAGGTTGTTTTGTCTTGATCATCTGGATGCACTAAAATTTGGTTATAACTTGAAAAACCATCAAGCAATGAAATTATGCTAGAACTGACTACCCTTTGTAAAACATGATCCATCTTTGGTAAAGGATAATTATCTTTGAGAGAAACTTTATTTAGGTTTTGAAAATCCACACATAATCTTATTTCTCCAGTCTTTTTCCTCACTGGTACCATATTTGATAGCCATTTAGAAAACCTCAAAGGTACAATAATTTTGGCATCAAAAAGTTTCCTTACCTCTTTTTCAATTAAAGGTAAGAGAACAGGATTCACCCTTCTCAGTTTTTGTTTGAAAGGTTTCTGGTCCTCTTTGATGGGAATAGTATGTTGAATAATGCTGGTATCATAGGCCTTTAAATCTTCATATCCCCATGCAAAAACATCAACGCATTCTTTCAATAGATTAATGTATTTCTGTTTTTCTTCAGGAGGTAAAGACTTGGAAAGATTTACAATCTTTGGATTATCTTCAGTCCCTATATTATAGTCCTCAACTTCGACTCCCATAGGTTGGGCTTTTGAGCCACATCATTAAAATCAAATAGTTCTTCAAGTGGTACCAAACCCCTTGGTATCACATTATCTTTTAACTGTAAGATTTCAAGTTCATCTGGGTCCTCACTAATCTGATTCAACACAATTTCATTTTTATCCTTATCTCCACTATTTTCTGTATCAATATGTGAATTCTCAAATTCTCCCTTTAATTATAAAAAATTTCCTAATTGTTTTTCATGGCCAAACACTTGCCAATACCTTATGTTATCAAGGACAATAGGTTTATGTTTCACTTCAATTTCATATTTTTTATTTGGGTGGAAAGGAATCTTACATGTACTCGTTGAGGTAGCCAATGCATCAGCTAAGACATTTTGACTTCTAGGAATCAAAGACAACTGATACTCTGGAAAACACTCCAAAAAATCTAAGACAACATTTTTGTAGGCCCTCAACCTAGGATGTTTAGCTAAATACTCACCTTTAATCTGATTTATGATGAGTTTTGAATCACCATGTATTGAAATCCTTTTAGCTCCTGACCTCTTCAATACCTGCAATCCTAAAATAAGTGCCTCATACTCAGCTATATTGTTGGTACATTGGAAATTAAGCTTGTAGGAATATGCCTTTGATATGCCTGATTTTGAGTTTAAGACCCATACACCAGCCCCTGCTCCTTCCTTACTGACTGCCCCATCAAAATCCATATTCCAAAGGGCTTCATCCTCTTCATCTTTTGTTTCAGTCTTAAATTTTACATCCTCTATTTTTCTTGATTTACTTTCCATATCTATGACTTCTTTTAAACATATATCATTATATAGAATGAAAGAATCCATGTCTGAATGCACAGAATAAAGTGGGTAATTATTGGGTTTGTCCTGGCTGCTTACCATATATTTCATCAGTGTTTCCCTGTACAACCTCCTTTGTTGACCAAAGACAGGAATAGTTGCATATGTCATGTCCATCTACAAGGTACCCTGTAACTTCCCCCCCCAAGATCTTGACAAGAACATTCCATATTTAGGAGGTATATCAGCCACAACAATATCCATGACCACACTCTTTGTTGGGATTTGGGCTAGAGTTACACATAAATCCTTGATTATACCTAAGCATCTTACTTTGCTAGAATCAAAAGAGTAAAGGTCTTTATATGGTCTTGTTATATCTAATCCCAACTTTTCCATAATGACTCTAGGCATGAGATTATGTGAAGCACCAGAATCCAGCATGGCATTGTGCAAAATGAAGTCATGAATGTTAAGACTAACATAGAATGGTGGCACATTACCATCTTGTGACTTCCCTTCAACTTCAAGTCCAAATAATAATTTAGGTTGGTCATCACTTAAGTTAACCGTATTTGTTCCCTCCTCTATCTTTAATGTTTTTATGACTTGAGTTCTATACACATCCTTTTTCATCAATTCAGTCAGAGGAACATAAATTTTAACCTTGGATAATTCATTTTCAATATTGAAAGAAGGTTGAGGCTTTTCTACTTCTTTAATACTTACATCTTGTTTTTGAGGAACTTCTTTTAGGGTGTGATCCTTTGTTTGGCTTGTAGAAGGTGTATCAACTTGAATCTTATTGGGAGGGTTTGTTGCAACCTTTTTACTTCTCAAATTATACTGTTTGTGTACTTCCATAATAGCATTTTGATATCCTTTTTTATAATCATTTGATTCTACAGGGATGACTTCTAGCTGTGATAACAAGAAGAAATCATGTTCCTCCTTGGTTAAGAAAATAGTGTCTATTTCTCCTTCCCCAAAAAGATTAATCTGATTCTCTTCAGGCTCATCAACTATTTCATTTTCTTCATTTGCATAATTCTCCTGAAAATGAGGTCTAATTTGTTGTTGATCTACTGGGGCTCTTTTCTCTCTTTGTTTAATTTGGGGTTGGTTCCTTCTAAAGTTAGGATTTCTTATCTGTGGACCCCCTTGTGGTTCTCTTGGTGGAGCTCTGTCAATCAAACTCATTCTTTCCATCATCCTTTCCATAGTTTTAACTAAGGTGTCTAGCTTTGCATCTGATGAAGAAGAAGAAGGTTCTTCTTTAATAGTCACCCTTCTTTCAGCTTTTAATTTTTCTCTTTTGGCCAAAAAATTTGCTTCTACTAACAAGATTTCTTTACATTTCTTATAAGGTAGATGTAATTCTCTCTCCCAATTGATAAGCCATATCAACATTAAAACCATATAGAAATCGAATTAAAGCTAGTCCTGGTGGAGGTTGTATTGCTGCTGGAATAGAATTGTAAATATTGTTAAATCTAATGCAATAATCCTGAATTGTTTCACCTGGAGCTCTCCTTAAACTTTCATATTCTGTGAGGATCTAAAAAGGATTCTTTTTTAATTCCCATCTTGAAAGGAAACTTCGGTGAAATTGTTGTAGATATGAAATACTACCTACTGGCAATCCCCTGGACCATTTTCTAACTTCCCCTACTAAACTTTGTGCAAAGAGCCTCATTTTCACATCATCATCATCAACTTCTTCTAAGTTTGAGAAGTCATTCATCTTTTCTATGTGTTGTTGTGCTGTGATAGGCCCAGTGCCTTCAAATTGGGGTATATGTTGTGCATAATTCTGTGGCATGGCATTTAGTGGTGCTTGTAAAACCAAAGGGACATAACGAGCTGCCATGACTGGAATATGAGAGGAGGATGAAGCTGTACTTATTCTTGATCTTGGGGGTGGTAAAGGAGGTGGAATTATGACTTGTGGAGTTTGTATAAAAGGAGTTTGAATGAGAGATGAAATAGGAACAATGGAAAAAAAGTGAAACCATAGGAGGGTTCGATGATGAGGCATAAGAAGACAAGGTAGTTTGTTGCCCTATAAATGGTTTATGAGTAGCTGTATTCAATTGAGTCACCATATCTTCAAGTTTTTCAAACTATTGTATAACATCTTTATTAGAATCTAAAATGAGAGGCTTATGTGCTCAAATATGAGGTTTCAAAATAGTTTCATCAAAGTCAGGCTCAGGGACAAAGATTTTTGATTTGTTTATGAAAAGCATATGCTCAAAGGGTAAATCAAATTCAATATCCTCAACTGTTATAAAACTTTCTGGAAGTGAACTAGATCTTGGTATAGGATTATTGCTTGCTTGGATTTCTGTAAAACTCGTTTTCCCAATCAACTTCTCATGATTATTTACAATTTTAGGTGGGTTAGGATTTGGGTGGGATCTGGTGTATATTTTCCTGGGAGATAAATCTTCAAATAGATTATTTAGATCTAGGTATATATACAAATTCTAGGTGGAAAATCAGCCTAAATAACTTCTACTTCAGTGTCACCCACAGGATATAACTTTTGATTTTTGAAATCAATATTTACCAGGGAAATATTTTGTTTTTTATTCATTCCCCAGTATGGTCTCCAGAGTGTTAGCACTATTTAATTTTCCTAGGATGAGGAAGAAAACTACAAAGGTAACCACAAACCACTTTTAAAGTTGGGATCTAACCCTTCCAGCTTCAGATAGGGCTCTCTCTGTATGATTTTAGATTTTTGTTTTCAATATTTTAGGCTAGATATCTAAGTTTGAGGAGGGTTTTTTTTTTCAAAATATTGGTTGAAAATGCTGGAAAAGTCCATTGGGCATGGAGTCATAAAATTTTGGGTAAACAATTACAAAATGAAATAGTAGTTGTAACAGGGTAGGGTGGGAAAACTCTTGGATCTTATAGAGTTTTTTGTGGTGTGAATGAGATGAATAATATTTAAGTTCAATTAAATATAGAGCATACACAGATGAATTATGTACTTAATATTAGAAAGAAAACATTGATATTGTTTAACAAGCCAAACAGAGTACACTTAATTAAATTCAACTCTTAATCTTCTTGCAACAATAAGGAGGGAAAACCATATGGAAACTGATAAAAAGAAACAATTTTACATCAGAGAACACATCACCATTTGCTTGACACAAGAATCCTGAAACAAAAATTGCCTCTGTATTTCTAAAATTGATTACTTTGAGTACAATCCACAACTTACATCAAGGTATAGCTCTTTTCTTCATACATAATCCAACCTTTTCTAAGTCTTATTATAAAACATTTATAGACTTCCTATTGAAATAACTTCGTATTCCAAAAAGGAATTGATTACAAAATAATATCTAACAAAATTATAGATATTTCTGAAACAGAACTAAGAAATAGGAATTCTGGACAAATTCGGTTGTTTTGTTGAAACTTTGAAGGAAATATGTTGTTGACTGTAGCTATTTTCTAGCCCCTTTTGTTTGTCTTGTTGCCAAAATTGTAGGACTTCTATTTGTTCTTATTCAACCAATTCTAGTAATTGGTCCCATCGCTCTTCACCTAGGATAGAAAAAATTACCATGTTTTTGAATCTTTCATCTACCTCTGTGTAGGTTTGGAAAGTTGGCTTGTTCAGAAACAAGTGATGAATCTCATGTTGAATGTTTAGATCAAATTTCAGGCCTTCCAAAAAGGCTTCTCCACTGATAGTTCCCTTTGCCTTTTCAAATTTAGATGTATCTATAGCTATGTTGCATAATTGATCCTAGTAATTTTCTAATGGAATCAATTTTCCATTAGAATTTCTTAAAGTTGGAAGTCCTTTCTCCTACAACAAAGAAAACTTCTTGTTAAATCTTCTGACCTATAGCTCCAATTCTTTGCACTTATTCTCCAACTACACCATAAGATTCTTCTTAGTCAATACTCCTTTGACCTCCATTATTGACTTTGTCATGTCCTGACAGTCAAAATGGGTATACTTTACTGATCCTGTTATTCGAAATAATTTGAGAGTTGCATCGTACATTCTGTTTGTCTTAGCGGTTCAGTTCTTTCGCAAGTTATCTAGTCTCATTCTCATAGGTGATTGTAATAAAAGAAAGTCTCTCAAGACAGATATGGATGTTGGAAAGGAGGCTACCTTGGAAATGCCTTCTTAAGCTGTGTAGTAGCCCATAGCAATGGGTAGGGTAAATAAATATCCTTAGTCTTCTTAGCCTTACTTACCTTACTTAGTTATGAATATTTAGCTCTTCAAGCTCATCTCTAGTCTTGGAGTTTAACATTCTTATAATTTTTTGTGCTTCTTCTAGCCTGTGTTTAATATCAACTTTGGTTTTTTCAATTGCTTCTTTGACTCTCTATACTAATTCTTCTTGTTCAAAAATAATTTGAATAGATGGACATAACTCTTTAACATTTGCATTGATATTATGCCAAATGTTGTGTTTGGATTTTGCTAACATCTGAATTATGAGGGATTGATCCTCATACTTTTGAATCTGCTGAATTAATTTGAAATTCTTTTGCACTTCTGCCAAGTATGCATTGTCTTCTTTGATCTTGCTCTCTTCCATCTTGGTGAGTGCTTCTGTTAATTTCTCCATTTCCTTATTTGTCAGTGATAATTCCCCTAAAGCTTGAGCTAGCTTTTTTGAGGAATCTGAAGTTGATGCTTGTGTTGAAATAGCTATTGCTGATGTACTTGCTCTTGATGTTCCTGCTACTTCACATTTCTCTTTTTCCTTCAGTAGTGCTTCCATGTCTTGTTCCATTTTCTAGATTTGAGCATTCTGTTCCACTACTATTGTGAACAACTTTTCTTTCTCCATCTCTAGAATAACGACTTCCTTAGCCTGAGGGTGTTTTGTAGTTGGGATCTTAAGCTATTTCTTGAAGGCTTGAATATTTGCATTCTTGTTCTTGATTATCTCCTCAGTTTCCTTGACATCACTAGGATCATATCCTAGTTTAATAACTAAATCTTCTAAAGTATTAATCCTGGTGTCTTTGGCCAGAGAAGACATTCTTTCAATCTTCAACTATGAGTGCATATTATTTAAAGAGGTCTGCAATTTAGAAGCATCCATGGTTGAGCTGGTTAGTGTTAAGTAAATCATCTCACTTTCTTGCTTGTGAAAATCAACCTGATTAATTGCATGGACCTTCTTAGTATCAACTGAAAATATGGAGGCCTTATAATCTTCAACACTTATGTGGGCTGGTACTGTGGGTTCCAAAAAGGCCATTTGAAACTGCCCCTTTTCTGAGTCAAATGCAGACAACAATCTGTGTTGAGTGGTGGTAGTTTTCTTCTAGAATTCTGAGTATGTTGAAGCTTTGAGAGCTTCATTCTTCAACTTGATCTCCCTATACCTTGTAAAAATGCTCTGCTTTGGTGGAACCTGAGAGGTAGAAGAGATAGGAGACTCAATTGTCTCTTCTACATATGGGAAAGAAGTGGTAGGAGTGCCTATCAAAACCATAGTAGTTTTCTCATGTGCATCTCTTTCTTCTGAAGATTCTTCTTGAATAGTGATCACTTGAGGATCAGTCTTACTATCAGATTTGGTAGTGGTTTGTGGATCCTTATTTCTTCTCTTGAACACAAGGAAATCTGCAACCTAATTTTCTGAATCTATAGGGGACATGCTTTCCCTTGGCCTTTTGATTTATTTTCCTTTAGGAATAGGAGTTTATAAAGAAGATTGACTGGCTAACTTCTCTTCAGCGTCCTGTAATGTGTTTTCTGTCCACTTCTCCTAGTTAGCATATTGCTCTATCTCTGGCCTAGGTGTATGTGCATATGGATTTCTCTTCCATTCAACCCTCAGCTTCAAAATTATCCCTAAAGGATCATAAGACCATGTGAAGCTTGGTTTGAATTTTATATGTTTTAAAATTGTCTCCACTTCTTTTGTTGCTGCTCTGGTATTCACAATATAGGGACCTACACTTTCCTTTAGTTTAAATTGTGCCTTCTTCTTATTTGATACAAATTGTAATTCATCCGTGTTCAAAAATTGTCTAGCTTACTCTAAGGAAAAAATTGGCACTGGCACAAACACTGGTAAACTGTAGGGAGGAAGCTCTCACCCATAGATTCTAATTTATGTATAATTCTGGTATACCAGTCTCCAAACTTTCACTGCTCTGAAAGGTGCAAAACCTTCTTGATTTATGGTGAAATTCTTGGTATGACATCACTGCATAGTAAACATAAGGATGTATGAAGAAACTTATCTACAAAATCAGTATATGTATACTCTTCTGAGTTTCTTCTGACTAGAGAAGTCCAATGAATAACTGATAATGGGGTACCCTGCTCATCCATCTTTTATAATTGAAACTTGAATCTGTCTGCCTGGTAAAATAACATTAGATAAACCAAAACTAATTGGTGTTTGAACACACCTTCAGCTTTGAACTTCAAAAATTTTTCATGTATGATATCTGATAAAAATTGACTGTAATTGAACAAAACTGAAGGCTTCTGACCAACTGCAAATACTGATAAAAATCCTAAAACTACCTCATCAACCCACTAGTCTATATGATAACCTAATAACCGAGTAACCATAGAAATCACTTGTCTTGACATTTCTAGGAAAACATAAACAGAGTATGGTGGATTTTTTCTAGGCAAGTGAGCATTCTAAGGTAGAAATCATTCAAAAATGTGGGTTCGCTGGGGGAAGGTAAGTTTCTTATAAATTTCCATTAATGCATCGGTGGAAAAGGATGCAGAGAGGCCTGAGGATTTATCTGTAAGGCTTGGAAAATTCTCTCTAGAGAAATGGAAAAGAGGACCTCATTATTCTGGGAAATTACTACTTTGTGGCTAGGGAGGTATCTGAGATGACACCAGGTAGACAATTCAAGGAAAAAGTGAGTTTGAGAAAAGGTAAACTGAGGAATAAATGAGTCCCAAATACTTAAAACATCACATTGATCTAAGTATTTTTGTTTTGCCCAATTATGGAGCTCATATAGGTCAAATTCGCATTGGGTTTCAATGATTTTATATTGGGTGTCAATCAAGGGAGTTTTATCTAAATTAGGGACAGAGGGTACCGTGGGATCCTCCTCGGGCATCTTTCCTTTTCCTTTGTGTGACGACATTTTGAATTATAGAGGAGAAATGGAGGAACATAGAATTACACAGAAGAAATGGAGGATCAAAGCTACCATACTATTTGTTTAACTGGAATTGCAAAGAAAAATGTCTTGCACATAGTGCTGGTAAGTTCAAAAGCTTCGAGCTTAACCAACTCAATTCAAATAAGAGTAGAAAGGGAAAATTTTCATGTGTCTGAGGGATTTTATAACAGGATTAATAGGTGTTGTAACAGAATTATTATCGTTTTGGGAGTGGGAAATTAATTAGGACATATCGTTTGGCGGGAGGGATTTAATATCTAAAGATCATTTGCAATTTGGCAGGTGATTTGAAAGCTAGCGGTCGAGTGATCTGGAGGGAAGGTAACGTGGATGGAAGGAGGGATGATAGGTTGGCATACGTGACTGATGGAATGGAGGACAAGTGGTCGTGAGAGAATGGTGCAGGGATGAGATGGAGGAGGGAGGAGTGCCATGGCGGCTTTTTTTTGGGGGGGGTGGGTGTAGGCAGTTTATGGTTTTAGAGGAGGGGCCCCTGAAATGGTTGAAGGGATGCCATGTCTCGATGGGTGGTATCCAAAAAGTTCTTTTCGGACCCCTTTACCCCACCCCCCCCCCCCCCTGGTTAAACTTCAATAGTGTGGGGGTGGGGGGTGGGGGGGGCGGGTCCGAAATTCATCCCCCACAGTTGATCCAGGCGGGGGTAATCTCCACCTTTGGTTTTCACCCGAACTTTATTACAAGTTGACAACATGTCACATCAATCCAATTTATTCACGATATATATCAATTAATCCATGATTAATTAACATAAAATGATTAACAATAATATAAAATAATTATGGTGGCATTTAAACAAGTGTGCCTTTACCTTTGGGATTTTATTTTTCATTTTTATCATATATATATATATATATATATATATATATATATATATATATATATATCTATATATCTATATATTATCCCATTTTATTTCTTTTTTATTATTTATTTTTCTTTATTTTATTTTTCTTTTCTTTTTTCTTTTGTTTTCTATTTTTCCTTTATGAGCTAAAACAATTTAAAATGAAAAATAACTTTTTACAATATCCCTGTGGGATGAATGACTAAATAACCATACATGACTATTATATTTATAGGACCCTAACAAGGCCTACCTGAGGTATTTGACCAAAGGTTGGGTAAGTTCCACCAACAGATGGTCCCACATATGGAGGATAAATTCCTTCAAGAGGTTTCCCTCCTTGAGGAAAATATGGACCATAGGATGGGATCCCCCGAGCTGGAAATTAGGATCTTGTTGGGGTTTTTTGAAAGGTCCCTACACCACCAGATAATAAGTTTAAATGTTGGGAAAATGTCGATGAGATTTCAGGCATGGAGGTTTATGAAAATACCATTGTTTAGGCAATAGGTTCTACTTTAAATGATGATAAACCAGATGGGATTCCAGAAGACCAAGTGGAAAATTGTTAAAGAAGCAAGATCAAGCACAACTCATGCAAACATTTCGTTGAGTGACTAATACCCAATAGGGACAAAGGGTCCACCATATATAAATGATTATGGAGGTCTAGTACATATGGAAGTCTCGCGTGTTTGGATAGGTCTACTCTTAAGAGTATATGAGTATTGACTTATAGTTGAAGGTTCTGTGATGTTTTTTAGACTAGGTAAGAAAGATAAAGAGTGTGTAATCGAGGAGTTCCCCTAGCTAAATAAAATAAAGGAGTTGTATACCAAGAGTCTGGTCAAAAAGGAGATGGAATTTGAACACATACAAATTCCCTTGTAGTAAAAGGAAAAATTGCAGGAAGTTCTTGTTCAGTAATGTCTTCAATGATTAATAGACTAGGTGGTAAATGCTCCACTCTGTCAATTGAAGATATGGGTTCTTGAGACATAATCGATAGAGGAGTAGAAACTAGACCAAGTGAAGGTGAAACGTGAATTTCTGAAGTTATTGGTTCAATGAACCACTCTTAAGGTATATTAGGTTCTGAAATTTTAGACTCAGTTACTTCAGTTTCAAGTTCAATTATTTTTGGTTCTAAAGTTTCAGTTACTTTAGGTTCAGATTGAATTATTTATGGTTCTAGATTTTCAGTTACTTCAGGTTCTATCGTTTCCATTTGAATTGTCTCAGATTCTATTGATTCAGGTTTTGTAATTGGATGTCTCATAGTGTTGGATGATTCAAGTGTAATTTTAGGGGGTAAACCCTGCATTCTGCAACAACGCTGACGTATATATGCTACTGTAAACTTTTACTAATTTTTTTAACAAGATTAATTAATGAAATTTACAATTTACACCTAAGGTCTCACTATAAAGTAAAAAAAAACAGCATAACACATGCTAACAAATCTAAGGAGTCAAAACCATGCAAACAACCTTTTCACAGTGAGATCTATATTTGGTGATGAAAACCAATGTCACAAAAATCAATGTGAAAAGTGGCTATAAATAGAGCAAGTGGAACTAGTTACATTGATAACCTACTTAATGGTAATGACCTAGTGCATGTAACTTCACATATACCATCTTGTGTGAAGTACCCTCCAAGAAGTCCTAAGTGAGTCTAGTCAACATATGTTCTAGGTACAACAGGGACTTCCCCCTTACTGTCACCTTCGGTAAAATCCCTAATATTATGGTCACTAAAGTTACCACGTACAACAACTTGAATCAGGGGGGAAAGTTGCAGATCAGAAGTACACACAAGGGCAAAGTAACAAAGCTCAATCCCCTTGAAAGATTCCTCGTAAGGAGGTAGACCTTTCAAGTGATTCCTAGGTAACTTTTGGTACCGTTTATAATGTGTGCAAATTTCTCTATCGTAACCAATGAAGGAGGGTCGATTACTTCACTAGATATGATATGATCTTGTGCTTAACTCCCATGTAAGAGGAGCTTCCCAGAGCCAATCTGTTGGAGTGTATTCTTCTCGAACGTGTACGAAAAGAAACCACTTTAGGTTATGGATGAAAAACAACCCTAATAGTAAAAATGGCTAGTAAACAATGTAGATCTGCAGCAAGTGATAGAAACAAAACCTACCAAAGCCCTGATCTATGCAATAGACATAGTTAAACAACAAAATGGAATAGTAAAATAAGCGCAAATAACTCCAATAATCCAACGGAAACTAGATATATAAAGAATATATTTTATTAAACAACACCTATGAAGGGAACAAATAATGTTACCAGTCCTCCTCTATGGGATGGATTCTTGGCTATCCTCAATGTCTTCAGCTTTTGTAGAGTTTCTCTCCTCTATAATGTGTAAAACCCAGCAAATAAAATGTTTGAGCTCAATGAGAACTCAAATGAAAAAGAAGATGGTGTGCGACAATGATAATAATCAGAGCTGCAACAGTGAGTGCAACAATGAAAATAATTGAAAGTGAAGAATGAATGGAAAACCCTTCTATTTATAACAAAATATTAGGTTATCCTCAAATAATGAGAAATAATAAAATATTATTAACCCCATTCTAGAATTAACCATTTGGAATATTTTATTATATTTGGTTAGAGGGAAAAAGTATTTAAACTTTTATTTAGAAATAATAAATAAATAAATGATTTATTTATCATCTCAAGAAATATGGTTAAGGAATAATAAACAAATAATGATTTATTTAATTATTCCTAAGGGATTTTGTCAAACTTGACAAGGAATAATAACTAATTAGTGATTAATTAATTATTCCTAGAGAAAAATAAGATAATTAATGATTTATCTATTTATTTATCATAATTGGGTCAAATGTGACAAGGAATAGTAACTAATTAGTGATTAATTAAATATTCCTCAAGAAAAATAGGATAATTAATGATTTATCTATTTATTTTTCATAATTGGGTCAAATGTGATAACGAATATTAATTAAACAATGGTTTAATTAATTATTCCTAGAAGATAATTAAATAAATAGTGATTTATTTAATTATTCTTCATGGGTTTAATTATAAATGATTTAACAAATATGGTTTATTAAGTAATTTCTCATAGTGAAAGCAATTTTACTATGGTAAAATTGGCCCTACAAGGTGTACTTCGATCCATCTAGTACATTATGGCTAGATGATCAATTTTTTGTGATAACACAAACTATAATAAATGGATTTACTCCCTACCACGATACACTATTGTTTGTTTGCAACTTTGGAAAGTTAACTCTCACTCCTATTCCAAAGCCCTACAACTAATCTAATGTAGGTGTAATGAGCCCTAGAAATATAAAAAATCTAATTTATTTTATTAGCATTGTTTTTTAGGTTGTTTTTACTCAAAAGGTTGATGAATATGAAACTAATGATATTTTGACAATCAAAGTGCTAATGCAACAAATATGGTAATTTAAACTCTTTGATTCAATGAACTCCTATTTATGGGAAGCAGAAAAATTCTTTCAATTTTCAACAATGCAAAGATACTATCTTCAACATATCTTTTTGTACTAAAATCAAACGATTATAAAAGCACTCTATCAAAACAAACAACACATTTTATGCAATGCAAGAATCAATTTATAAGAGAAAACAAAACTCTTTAATGCACATATTTTGGAATGAAAAAATCAATGCAAATCAATCAAAGCACGATTTTTTTTCTTCCTATTGTGAAAAACAAGATTTTATGCAATATAATAAAACTTTTCCAAAATAAGAGCAACAAGATTTCGAATATGATTACTGTATACAGAGAAAGAAATATATTACAGACCTGATCATCTACAACAGTGACTCTTTACTTCAATAAGCCAACAGAGCAATCAAATCCAAATAGTGTAACAATGGAAAATTTTACAATAAAGTAGTTAAATGAAACCAAAGCAAAAATTTCATTTACAAAAGATTGAGACTTAAACTAGAAACCAAATGGACCCTTTGGTTGAAGACCAAATAGAGAAAGGCTCAGAGAAATTTAATTTTCTTATCGATCATTGCAGGTCAATAGTAGACACTAGAGTGATGGTTGTAGTTGTTGAGGAGAAAGTGTGATGTCAATGCATTGTCCCTCACAGTAAGGCATGATGGGTGCAAAAACTAAGAACAAATACAAAATTCTCAAAATATCTAATAGATCAAGGTTTTTAGAATTAATGAAGGTTAACCAAAGACTCATAAAACAACTCATTTTTTCAAAAAACAAGGGAAAATGAAGAGCATCTCGCTCCCCAATGGAATCTCCATTTTATTTGGCGGTTAAATATTGTCTTGTGGACAGGACAAATCACCCTTTATTTGGAAACCAAACCTAGAAACAAATAGAATTACACATGAAAATATTCCCTAATTTATCATTAAATCACAGATGTAAGTAGGATGCAAAGATCATACCTTTTCTGAAATGCTTGATGATGATCCTCTTTGTTGTCCTTCGTAGCTTTCAAAATTTCTCTCTTGATGATCCCAGGAGTGACCTACAAATACAAAAACAAACAAGTGATCAAAGCATATAACACATCAATGATTAAACCATAAACTATGTAATTGATCAAGGAATCTTACAATAAACATCATAAAAAATGTATATGGGAAAGAAACAAGTATTTGTATTAATAATGAAGAAAAGGAGAATTACAACCATGCCTTGATGTTGGAAGCCTCCTTGCAATGATCCTCAATCCACACCCTTGCAATCAAGAGCTCTAATGGAAAGTTGGACAACATGTAAGTATAGTTCAGAAGTCTAAAATGGAAACCCAACTCTCTTTGAGTGCATTGTACTTATAGGAAGGGTTGGAAGTTGAGAGATCCATGAAGGGAGGAGAGAGATCCACAATGAGCGGGATGGGTACCCTATAGTAAAGAGGAGGTGTGGGGTAAAGGGAGATCAATCCAAATATCAACCACTTTATATTAGATACCAACTACGAGGCTTCTAGAAGAGGAAGCTTTGTTTACTTTTTATTTTATTACCTATGTAAGAAGACCATCGTGACCTTAACATGGGTAGATTGTGATGACATTGCTCTATGTTTACTCTGCAACACACATCATCGCATGTTGTAAACTGAATACCCATAATGACCTTCAAAATTAGGGTTTTTTTAGGTATTTAATCGAGGACTCTTATAAATATTGGAGTGGTATTTATTCCATGTTTCAAGGATATTTATGACAATAGTTCATCAAATAGCGAAAGATCCAGATTTGGCATCATTTATATAAGAATAACAAATTGATATGTAAAAGATAAGGAGAAAAGGTATAGAAAATTGTTAACCGCTTGTAATATGGATGGGAAACAATGCCTTTCAATGTAGTTTTTGTGGTAATAGCAAATGCTTCAACATTTTCAATTTTGTGTTCTTGGCCCTTTTACTACCATAGTTGTACACACACAACATTTTCTTTGTATAGAGAAGCTTCTTTTTTTGTAAACCAATAGCCATATAATATAATTAAAAAATTGAATGTAGGAAGATAATACATAGATGTTCCATCATTTTTGTCAATGATGCAAATTGGAAGAGTTCATTCGACAACAAAATAGAAATGAGTAACACTTGAAGTTGAAGTTGAGTGGGTAATGGTGTCGGTGCAATATATAGACATATCAAGCATGGAGTGTCAGGTATGCCCCCAATATCAACATATAACGCTACGACATATATATCTCCAAGCCTCTCTTTTTAATTTTGGGGTATGATCTAACACTATTGCTTCTAATGGTAATAGAACTCATGGTCTGATTGCAGCACCATCCAAAATCCCAGGCATACAAAGGGCACACTTAAGAATATCTTCGATACGTTCTTAAAACTAATTTCTTTAACCAATGAAATTGGAGAGGCGGAGTTGAAACATCCTTTACGAGATGAATGAATGCAAAAACGCCATAAACCCTAATGACGAGGATGAAGCGGGACTGGTTAGCCTAGGCATCATAGGTTAAGACCTTGAAAAGCACAGGGGGAACTAGTATTTAGATGTATAGGGTGAAAAAATTGGTGTTGTTGTAGCGGCTACAATAACTACTCTAGATGATGACAATGTGATCCTAGAAATGGTAGTGAAGGAAAGTCCACTTGACCCTATTATTTGTGATCCAAAATGCATCCTAGAAAACCCTCTAAGTCTTCAAAGTCTTCTAAAGATCAAAACTATTTCAAAAGGATGAACCTTTAAAAATGGCGGATTACACAATCGGGAGCGAAAAACACAAGGAAACAGTGAAAAACGGGTCTATCGAAGGCGTAGACAGTGATGCACAGGAGCCATCGGATCTGGCCGATCAACGGTCTAGATCCGATCGGCATATCGCAATCGGCAGAGGCTATCGGAGGCTGCCACATAATATTGCGACAACGATCAGCACGGTCAACAAGGACCATCGATCAAGCGCGCAGATTGACAACCTGGGTTAACCCGCGATATCGCGTCAGAGAAACACACGGGAGCGCTTACTAACAGCCCAGGGCTTATGCGATTACGACAAGTCGCATCACAATATCGCGTCGGAGCAGTACAATGGAGCGGGGCTATATATATATATATGCGATGGCCAGGCCCGACGGAATTATGAACCAAATTTAATATATATTGAGATCCGTAAAACGACATTTTTCTATGTATTTTCACGTTTTCGTTAAATAAATGAAAAGCGAAGGGAATGCGCTGATGCGATGAAACCGGACCCGAAAGGGTTTGTAAATGCAGTTGCATAACATTTCAAGTCTGCCATAAAGCCATTTTGCGATATTTTCAATGTTTAATGTATTTTTCAAATACAAAGGGAAACCACGAAATGAGCGAGATTTCGGGTGGGTCGTAGGTGGTAAGTGGTTTTGGTCGGGCTTCGCCCGAGCCCATACATTGGCTGCCACGTGGCTAGGCGTCGGAGAGAGAAAACCACCCTTTTCGGGTAGGTAATCTCCGTGTGCGTTAGCCACCTGAAATCAATAACAGCCGTTGATCAACAATCACTTGTGATCGTGCCCAAAGATGGATCCGAAGGGAATATAGGGTGGAACTAATGATTTTTGAAGTCTGATAGACCGCGTTTGGATGGATTTTCCTGTGTATTTTTATTTATCTATGTAAACAGAGAACGACCATTTTTGGGATTTCAAGGGCACCGATGGTCCATTCCGTTACGGAACAGGTGGCCACCATCCCTTAAGGCATTTAGCAATGATTTATAACACTCTGAAGGGATTCAAGCGGACAGAGACCAGGAGCCAGAGAGCCCGAGAAGAGGAAATGAACAGACAATGCATATTGGCTTTAAAAGCCATAGAATGACAGAGACAGAGGCAAGCAATGTTGAGACAGAGAGAAAACAGAGACAAAGAGCGAGTCTGTGTACTCAGAGAGACTTGAGGGATTCAAGTAAACTCCTGTTGTTTTGTATCTGTGTGTTGAGACTCAAATTGAGCTCACTTTTGTAAAACTCTGCTCTTGAAGACATAATAGAGAGGTCACCACTAAAGGCTGGACTAGGAGATGTAGCCCAGGAGTTTTGGGTGAACTCCATATTAAACTTGTTGTGTTTATGTGTGTTTGTCTATTATGTTTCTTTAACTACTTCCTTTTCTATGTTATTCGCAATCTTATCGATCCATTGCACTAAGTAATATAGGCAAATCCATGCACATGAGTCTGTAATACCTTAAAATTAATCTAAGATCTTCATTTTCAAATCAATTTTATCTTTGTTTTTTGTTTTGAGTTTACTGAACATTATGTCTAGTTACCGTAGGATATTAGCAATAATCCATATTGTTTAATGCATATCTAGATAGAAGGATAGTGAACTCTAATAATTATGTAGATATAAGGCTAGTGGAGGCACTGGTTTCCCTGGTGGTAGGCATTCACTAGTTATTGATTTACTCTACTTTTTGATATAATATAAATTAGCAGACTCTTTTAGGTTATTAAAAAACCTATATTAAATAAATCACATTTTAGAATAAAATTAAATACATGAATATTCCATTTAATATCACCTTTGCCACATCAATATTCTATTTGATTTAATTTTCTATTTGTTATAAAAATTATTTTTTCAATCATCTTCAATATTATGATCATAATGATGATTAACATTCACCAAGATCAGAATTGGTTTATCAAACCTTAAAAAAGGTGACATATTACTTGGATTTATTTAAAAATTTATTTCTATGCTTGAAAAACATTAAGATTAGTGTTCCAAGATCACCATAGTTTAATGACTTAGAAGGTTAGGAAGGTTAATGTTGTGACAAAGATTTTGAAATTGTGATTTAATTTTGGTACACACGAGGCACTCTAAGAGAAAGTGAGCTCTATGTTCAACCCTATTAATGTCACAAATATGATGAATTTTCTTCAAGGATTTCCAACCTATTGATAGTCTAATCGATGTGGTTCTGCCATCTTTATGATATCATTGTTTTATGATGGTTACGTAATATTATATTGGATGAACTTTTGAATTATATTCTTTTTTCTCTAACATAGATATGTTGCTTATATATTTATGCCTTGTTTTTTTTAAATAATGAGTTCAATTATAACTTTTGTTTGTGTGTAAGCTTGGTAGTTCTTCTCTTTTCTATTAATTTCTCATAAACATGTAGTAATATATGTCTTTCAAAATATACCTGGTGGCCTCAACCTACCGCAGGAAACCAAGTTTGTTGGCCACCAATCGACATCAAAGGTTGTCCAAAATTTAAACAGTTTAATTCTTATCATCCAGGCTACATTTGTTGCTATGTCTATTATATGATTAATTCTTGAAAAGTAAATGCTATTCAATATCATAACAAAATTTAACTAACAATGTCATTGTTTCATTCATCTGAAGAATCTATTGGAGCCGAATCTTTCACACTTGATCCGGACACTTCACTCTACAACAGTGTCTGAATCTATTTTTCCATTCTCTTAAAGTTTAAGTTATGGTGGTATTGCTACATCTACACTGATTGGATCTCCTTTTGGATGTATTTTAAGTCAATCTCTTCATGTCTGTCCTCTTCTGGCTCCTATTTGTATTTATACGTTGTCATTGCCTTTGCCAGAAGATTTTTCATGACCCATTATAGCTGAATGGTCTATCGGAATAATGTTTGGCACCCGGGTGTGTGTCCCGGATCCTAAATTATGTGCTCCTAGTCAGATTCTGGGATTTCTTCATTTACCACGTTGGCATTGAGCTCCGCTTCCCATGAAGCTATCACCGCCTTAACCTATGATGGGGTTCCTACATGGTAGGCATGCATTAGATTTTGCATGCTCTCCTTTCATGTTCGTCTTCCTCTTTTCCTCGATGATCTGCTTGCGGATGCCTCGCTGGTGGCCTTATTTCCTGTTCTGCCTCCCCTTTTTCGTCCCTACTCTCCTGCTTTTACAATCTTCTCTTGTTCTTTCCAAACACGATCTCTGCTTACCTGTAGATTTTCCTATTTGGCATTTTTGGCGTTCCCCTACGACGAGACCAAACAGTCTTATGTTGCCCCAGGACCAGAGGTCCCTTGTAGTGTTCGAAATGCCCCCCCCACCCTTCCAGGAATTCTATCCACTTGAACCCATATATCATAATGAGTCAAGTATACTTAAACCTATAGAGTTTTCCATTTCTTTCCTTAACTGAACCAGACATTCTTATCTTAAGAAAGACCAAACATTCTTTCCTTATTTTCCACATTCTTCTCCATTTGCAAGGCATTGCTACTCTATCACCATAGGAGGGAGTTGTAACTACATACCCATTTCTGTCGGTGAATTCTAGTTGTTGTTTGTCACCTTCCTTCTCCCGGCATTCACCACCTTCTTCGTCCGCGCGATCACCCTGCATGCAAATTCCCTGCTGCCTTGCCACATTTTCCTTTAACCTGCTCCCCCACTTACTTGTCCTCATTACCGAGGTACCTTCCCCTTTCCCTTTTTTAATTTCCGCCTCCTCCTCCTCCATGTGAGGTCCTCGATTGAGGCGCCCACCTCCTGTCCATTGATTTCCCTCCGTCATTTCCTTCCTTTCTTCGGCTTCTCTAGCCACCTTCTTTTTCCCCGTTCCTTTTTCCACCTGTCCCATCCTCCTTCCATCTGTCCTGGACTTCCTCCACCTACTGGCTCCCATGTCCCTACACACCCCGATTGGGGATTCTGTGCTTTCTCTTTCTCGTTTCTCAATATTTTCATGAGGCTATTCAACCCTTCTGTTTGATTTATAGCTTCTCCTGGTATATCCAAGTTGCTCCCAGGTCTGCCACATCCCCAATTTGAAGAAATTTGCTGCCACATTTCTTGAATGGTGTACATGTGTCAGGATGATGTAGGCTACTCCTTTTATCAGGCTTCCTATTTCCTGTACTAGTCTTGTTGTTCTCCAACTTTGGCTTATTTTTTCGCATGGAGTTCCTTGCTGAAGTTTTCTCACTGTATCTATCACTAGTGTTGAATCTCCTTCCACTGCCATCTTCTGGTAGTTTTCTCTTTGAGCGATTTCTAACCCTTTTTTCAGCACGTATAATTCCGCTTCATTGTTGCTGGTTGTTCCACAATCCATTGCAAACGCCCTGATTGTGTTGCCTTGGTGATCTCTGAACACTCCCCTTGAGCCGGTTGTTCCCAGATTTCCTTTGGCTGCACCATCGAAGTTTAGTTTAAGAAAGTGCTCCAGGGGAAACATGAAGTGGGCTAAGGAGTCACGGCATATAGGTTGTTGTTTCCAGGAGTTCAGCATCAGCATTCTTGAGTTCAGATTTAGCCTGTCCATTACTCGTCTCTCCTGTGGTGTGGTTTCCCAATCATCTAGGTACCATTTCTCAGCTAGAATCATCTCTCGGATGTTTTGAACTATCATTTCCCACAATTCCATTCTTTTTTTTTTCCCCTTTGAAGATTCTCTGGTTCCTCTCTTTCCATACTACCCACAGAAGGAATCCTAAGGAGATATTCTAGGCTCGGTTCAAGATAGGGCTCTGGTATATTTTCTTTCTCCATTTTTCCATTGTTTTTTTGGTGCTTGATTGATCCCTGTCCATGTGGCCAAAGAGTAATTCATGATTTTTCCATAAGACTCTGCTATAACTACAAGCATTCATTAGGTGTTCCATCGTTTCATTTTGTCCTTCACATGTGCAACAGATCGATGGCCCCTATGTCCCTCTTACCTGTAGTTGATCCCATGTTAAGGCGTAGCCATGGTATACCACCCATAGGAAGAAGGCTACTTTCGGCCACAGTTTATCCTTCCATATGTGTTCCCATATGGGTTTCCCTTGTTGTTGTTGGTGTTCTTCTTGCAGATAATATCCTTCTTTGATGGTGAACATCCCTTTTGTTTTGTATCCCCATCTTATAATATCTGATCCTTCCGCAATCGCTATTCTTTTGGTTTCCATTTCTTTGTCATAATTTTCCCACTGTATAGAATTAGGTGCTTCTGGCCAGTGTTGTCTGCTCTTCCATTTTCTCCATTGTGCTTTTGTTTCCGTTTCCCAGAAGTTTCTCACCGTCTGGTTTGCTGGGTTGTTCGTGTTTAGGAATATTTCCACTAGGTCTGGCTTACTGAATAATTTTTCTCTCTGCTGCCAAGCCTCTTTCCAGAACCTTGCTTTATCTCCTCCTCTAATTTCCCAGAAACTATGGGTTCTTATCAGTTCCTTATTTTCTGCTACAAGGTTCCAGATTGCTGACCCTTTTATATTCTCCTGAATTCTCAGTCTTCCTTCTGTCGACCTAGGCATCCCATATTTTCTACCCCATATCTCTTTCCATAGATATGTTCCTCCTTGTATCCATCGCCACCATAGCTTAGCCCCCATGACCTGGTTCAGAGTGTACGGGTCCCGGAGGCCCAACCCCCCTACTTTGGTTGGTTTAATTAGCTAGTTCCAAGATAATAAAGCCCATTTCTTTATGTTTTTGGCCCTTGCCACAAGAATTTCTTGAATATATTTGTCATCTCGTTGCACACAGTTTTAGGGACTACTAGGCTTGAGAGTTGGTATATAGGTATTGATTGCAACACTGCCTTAAGCAGTATGACTCTACTCGCCATGTTTAATGTCCGGAAAGTCCAGTTTTGTAGGTGACCTTGGATCTTTGCCAGGAGTACCTTCCAATTTTCCACTCTAATCGGATGAAGGCTTAACGAAATCCCCAGATATTTTGATGGGAAGGTTCCTATATGGAATCCCATTGTTCTTGCCAAAAATGTTTGGGATTGAGTTGTTGTGTTGAAGAAGAAGATATCTGACTTCTCTTTGTTGATCTACATTCCTGAGGCATTCATGAAGTCTTGCAAAATGGCGAGGAGGGCTCTGGCTTCCTTAAGGGTTGCTTGGAAAAACATCATAATGTCATCAACAAATTGTTGATGTGTTAAGGCCAGATCATTTCCCCACATGCGTAGGCCTTTAAATTTTCCTGCTTGCTCCTTCGCTTTCACATATTTGCCAAGCATTAGGGGAATTTTGAGGTCTAAAATGGGCCTCCTAAGGAAATTATAAAATAATAGTGGAAATAATAAAATAAGATTAGATTACATCATCAAATTTTAGAGCGAAAAAAAGAAAAGCTATTTTTTCAACTCGTATTTTCAACTTATCGCCCTATGGGTTTACTCAAATGTCAAGCAGAAACACTCATTGGATGCAAAATTTGATTCCTCATCCAAGGAGTACCCATGTTGCATACTTCCAATGGACCTTACTACACGAAAAATGAGAAATACATGAAAAACATGATTGCAATCATGTTTTTTCATGTATTTCTCATTTTTCGTATAGTAGGGTCCATCGAACATATGCAACATGGGTACTCCTAGGATGAGGAATTAAATTTTGCATCCAATGAGTACTCCCACTCAAAATTTGAGTAAACATTTAGGGAGATAAGTTAAAAATACGAGTTGAAAAAGTAGTTTTATTATTTTATTATTTTTTAATATTTTTACTGTTTTACTCCAAAAATGGTGAATCATCCCTCATGGTTGACATCATCATCTTGAATCCTATTGGTTCTTATAAAGTTTATTTTTGTCGTACATTTTTCTTAGGAGGCCCATTTTAGACCTCAAAAGTCCCATAATGACCTTTAGTTGCTAATATGAACAAGAAAGGGGAAATCAAATCTCCTTGTCTGAGCCCCCTTGTTGCGTTGAATGCCTCTGTCGGAGCTCCATTCAGGAGGATTGAAAATACAGGAGTCGATATCAAAGAATAAATCCAATTTATCCATTGGGGGTCAAAGTCGAAGGCTTTCAGGATTCCTTGGAGGTAAGTCCAGCTTAACTGATCATAAGCTTTTGATAGATCTAATTTGATCATCATTCCTTTGGCTTTGAGGTGCTTAAGGGAATGTATTTCTTCTTGAGTTGTTACTATCCCATCCACTATTTTCCTTCCTTTAACGAAGCCAATTTGCTCTTGGGAAATTAGGGCTGGGAGAATCGGTTTGAGATAATTGACCATGATGGTTGAAAGGATTTTATAAATTACATTGCATAAAGCTATGGGTCTAAACCCCTGCGGCTCTTCGGAGTGGTCATATTTTGGAATAAGAGCTAAAAAGGTTGAGTTAAGAGTCGGGTGTACCTTTTTTGTTCATCTAGACTCCTCTACTACTTCTAGGATATCCTCTCCTAGAATAGGCCATGTTGTCTGGAAGAATTCTGCAGTAAATCCATCCGGTCCTGGAGCTTTATTCTTTGCTAATCCTTTGACTACCTCTTCCACTTCTTCCATGGTTATTATTCTCATTAGAGCTAGGTTCTGATCCCTGTTGACCAGCTAGGGGATATGCCTAGTTATCTTACCTATCTCTTCTGTTCTATCTTGATTTGGTTCTATCATTATATCTTGGAAATGATGAACTAGTAGGTTCTCCATCTCTTCAGTTTGTATTAGTTAGTTTCCTCCCTGATCTATTAAATAAAATATTATGTTACACTATCGGTGTTCTATCATCGCTTTGTGGAAGAATCTTGTGTTCCTTTCTCCCTCCCTTAGCCACTAGACTCTCGATTTTTATTTCCACAATATTTCTTCTTGCTGCCTCCTTTCCTCCATCATCGTCAGCAATTGTCCTTCTTCCTTGTTGTTGGGAAAAGTATCCAATACGGAATGACCCTATCCCACTCTAAGGGTGATAGTACCTCAACAACAACTGAATACAAAGCTATTCAAGATTACTTCTTTATGAGATGTAAGAAAGAGGAGGAAGAGATCCACTAACCGTTATCTTCCGCTAATGATTGATCCAATCTTCCCTCTTTGCTGCTTGCTCCCAGCTCCTTGCTCTTTCACTGGCCCAGCTACACAAAGATCCTGCAAAAGCACAAGAAAGGGAAACTACAAGAAGCATACATCCATAACTGATTCAAGGATTAGAATAAATCAAATATACAAGCATCAATTCGCCATAGAGACACATGCATATAGAAGAACCTCAAATACTTTATTAATAGAAGAAGTAAAGTTCTAAGAGTGTTACAACCATAAGAGGCCCAATCCAGCAACACCTCTCAGCAGAAAGAAATCTCCTCTTCACCTCCTTCAAAGCAATCACCCAATAGTTCTATACACAAACCAACAACACTTCCTTACATTCACAAAATTCCAGCCTCCTTAGATCTCATGAGAGAGCTCTATATATAGGAGATTTGGAGAAAGGATGAGTCAGCTTGAGGCTGGCATGAAGCTGACTAGTGTCCTCTCCCACTTTAGTTATACTTCAGTTCTTGAGTCCACTTGGAGTTTCTTGCTTCCACTTGGAGATCTAGATCCTCTTACTCATCACAAGGCGAATTCCCTGATCCAAGTGTCATTTTGGAAGCTTCCTGGGCATTTGACACCTTGCAGAATGACTGTGCCACTTGGCCAATCTCGCCCAGCGCAGGTAGCCTTCATTAGATTTGACATTCAGCGCAGGTACAGAGTGGAGCAGTTGACATTCAGCGCAGATGCTCAGTGGAGCAGTTGACATGATCTTGAAATTGCTTGTTTTTGAGTGTTTTCAGGTGGAGAACTGATTTGAAGTGCTGTGGTTTGCTGACCTTGTTCCTCTAAGGGTAAGAACAACATGTTTAGGGACTTTGGATCCCTCAGATTATTGACATTTCATGCTCCATGCTGTTAGGCACAAAAATGTCTATAACATTCCTCCACTAGGGTTTCTAATCGGCCATTTTTTATTATTTGTTGTTGCACCCTTTTCATCCTTACCTAAAGCAATTCCTGATCTTAACAATGTAAACTTTGAAATGGGAACTATAAACTCAAAACGGGAACTCTGGCCCAAAAACCTCGAAAATACATGAAAAACAGTGCTAAAAACGAAAAGTGTGTATACTGGAACGATGGTTTTTTTTTAGGGTCAATTTTGAACATGTTTTAAAAATGGTAGTGAAAACGATTTTTTTTGTAGAAAAATTGTGCAAAAAACACCTGAAAATGAAAAGTGTTGATACTAGAATGATGGCTTTTTTTAAGGTCAATTTTCAACATTTTTGAAAAATGCTAGAAAAACTGAATTTTAAATTTTAAATTTTCGATTTAATTTTTTTTAAGATTGTTAAAAAAAAAAAAAAAAGATTCACACTACCCTATAAAAATATAACTATAATTTTGATTCAAATTAAAAAATTAAAATTAAGATTATTTTGGTTTTTTCTTTTTTATAACTCTCATAACATATTTCATTAAAAATACTTAAAAATATTAACAATATGTGTGTTTTTTTTTTAAATTAAATGTTTTAGTTTATATCCATACATCATACCTATATATATATGTGTGTGTGTGTGTGTGTTTTAAATTAAATGTTTTAGTTTATATCCATACATCATACCTATATATATATATATATATATTCACTCTTTAACCAGTTTATTTAATAGATGAAGCAACAATATATAAATATAATAGTAAGTGTTATAAATTGTTATTATAATCAATATATTTATTTTCATAAATATAATATAGTAATCATAATATTTTATAAAATTGTAATTAATTTTATAATATTATTTTTATACCTATGTGAATCTTGATTTTGGTTAATAATGATATGTTATTTTTTATGGAAAATATAATACATATAATTCTAAATTAATTTATAATTTATATTTATTTTGTTAAATTATTAAACTCATTATACTTTTTATACTTATAAAGTTTTTTATTAATAATATATATATATATTTTAAATTATACTAATACATCGTATAATTATTTTTATGCGATTAACACAAAATTAAAAACAAATATATTTTAAAATATATATAATATTACTTTAATAAAAATTTCAATTATGTATTTAGAATTTGAAAAAACTTAGTCTTTATATTCACTCTACACCTTCGTATAATTTTTTTTTTTTTTAATATCAATTTTTATTTTTATTTTTAAATGGCCTAGCAGCCACGCAGGGCCGCACCCCCCTGGGTGGCTAGGGAGCGGCGACTGGGCAATTAACAAAAACTAAAAAGATAAAAAAACCACTAAAATAAAGATTAAAAACATTTTAAAAAAAAAACCTAAAAAAAAAAGGAAAGAAAGAAAAGAAGAAGCAAAAAAGCATTCAAACAAACAAAAAACAAACATATTTTTTATTTAAAAAAAAAAAAAAAAAAAAAAAACATTTTAAATTTTATATTAAAAAAATTAAAATTTCCATTTAATTTTTTTTTAACATTATTAAAAAAAAAATTAAAAACAAAGAAAAACAATTTTTTTTTTAAATAAATATTATTTGTTTGAAAAAATTAAATGCATTTTTTAATAAAATATTCGTTTGTTCGTTTGTTTGTTGTTGTTTTTTTTAATATATAAATTTTTATTTTTATTTTAAAATGGGCCAGGCTTGCAGCTATGCCGCCCAGGGTCACGCCCCCATGGGCAACCGGGTAGCAGTGGAGCGATTTCGAGAATTGCCCAACTGCCACCTGGCAGCCTGTGGGGGCGCAGCCCTGGGCGGCACGGCTGCTAGCAGCGGCGCCGCCCAAGGCCGTGCCCACACGGGCGGCTGGGCAGCGGTTGGTCGATTCCCGGAATCGCCTGGCCGCTCGTGGGGGCGTGGCCCTGGGCGGCGCGGCTGTAAGCCAGGCCCATTTTAAAATAAAAATAAAAATTGATATTAAAAAAAAAAAGAATATTTTATTTAAAAAATGCATTTAATTTTTTCAAACAAATAATATTTATTTTTATTTATTTTTTAAATGTTTTTCTTTGTTTTTAAAATAATTTTTTTTTTTTTTAATAATGTTAAAAAAAAATTAAATAGAAATGTTAAATTTTAATTTTTTTAATATAAATTTAAAATGCTTTTTTTTAAAATAAAAAATATGTTTTTTTTTTCAAATGTTTATTTATTTATTTATTTTATTATTATTATTATTATTATTATTTTTAATTTGAAAATACGTATATTTTTTTAAAATTTTAAATGCTTTTTTCTTTTTCTTTTTTTGAATATATATTTTTTTCTTATTCAACTTGTTCTGACGATGAACCACACTGGTTGGTTCGAAACGCGTCACAAAAATTTCTCCATGTGATTTTCGCCGAAGAATTCTTCAAAAATATATATTTTTTTTAGGTTTTTTTTTTTTTTTTTTTAAATGTTTTTAATCTTTATTTTAATAGGTTTTTTAAAAAAAAAATTGGGTTAATTTTCTAATTTTTTTTTTTTTTTTTAAATCTAGTTTGTTTTTTTTTTTTTTTTAGTTTTTGTTAACGTTTTGTTTTGTTTTGTTTTTGTTTTTGTTTTTACTTAATTTTACAATTTTTTTTTTTTTATGTCAAAAAAAAATTGACATCAAAAATTTTAACGTGTCAAAAATCGTTAAATTAAGAAAATAATTATTTACATTTCATACATTAGAAAATTTAAAGTAAAAAAATAGGTCTTTTAAAGAAAGGGCATGATGCAGAATCACCACTTTTTAAAATCAGCATGCAAATCACTAAAATTCTAAAATGTAATGTACATAAAAAAATTAAAGTGACAAAAACTATGCTTTAAAAAAAATATGTGTGTTCTGCATCGCCCCTTTTCAAAATCGGGTCACTTTTTCGCTATCTCTACGAAACGGGTAACAGTATCAGTTCCCCTTTCAAAGTTTAAATTGTTTCTTTATGAATATTCCCAAATTCTTCTTTGTTCCATTTTTTTATTTTTCCTTTGAGCTCTTTGAGGCGTAACTGGAATGTATGCATTTTGTTCCTCCCTTGTTCTATGCTTGATCTCCACCATTCCTTTATTTTTTCTAAGAAGGTTGGATCCCACAGCCAGAAGGCTTCGAACTGGAATGGTCGCTTATTTTTCCCTTGTTTCATATCTACTTCCAGCCTTATTGGCCAGTGGTCAGATCCCATGCATGGTAGGATTGACTCTTCATAATAAACATCTCTACTTATTAAATTCTCAGTTGCCAGGAATCTGTCTAGCCTTGACGCAATTTGACAGTTTCCTCCTCTTCGGTTATTCCAGGTGTAAGTTCCATTATTGGTGGGGATATCTACTAGGTGGAGCTCTTCTTGCATATCCCTGAACTGCTCCATTTCAGGTTCTTCTCTTCTAATCCCTCCTTTTTTTTCCTCCAAAGAGGTTATTAAATTGAAATCCCCTGCTATTAACTAGAGCTTTTCTGCATGCAGGTGGCTTAATTTCCTAATGCTTTGTATAAAGTTTTCCTTCTCTGCAAGGATGTGTGGCCCATACACTACTGAGATTATGATCCATTCTTTAGTTCCTATGTTTCGGAAATGGCCAATAAGAATTCATGGCATTCCTATCCAGTAGTCTACCATAACCTCTGCAGGGTTCCAGAGCACAGCTATTCCCCCTGCACTCCCTTTTGCATCCAGTGCAACTGCTTCATATCTTGGTTTCATTTTCCGTAGAATCTCCTCTAGTTTTTCACCTATTATCTTTGTTTCTTGGAGAAGAACTATTTGAGGCTTTTCCTTTCTTAGTCTCTCCTATAGATATCTTTGTTTTCCCCGGCTGTTAAGGCCCCTTATATTCCATGATAGTACTATCATTGGTTACCAACATCTCTCCCATTATTTGGATTGACTCTTGCAGATTTCTTCTCCCTCTTTTCTTGCCTCCTTTACTTCTGTTTTGTTGTTCTTGTGAGTTTTCTTCTTGTTGCATGCCTAGTTGCTCTGTTATCTCTACTTGTCTCTGTCCTTGGTTAGCCTTATATTGTTGGAAGGTTTCCTTGTATAATTTCTTTTGGTCCTCTGGGATGAATCTTTCATCCAGATGCCTCCATTCATTTAACAGTCTTTTCAAAACTTCCTCTTCTATGCTTAACTCCTCTCCCCTACCTGCATCCACTTCCATTATGGTGAGATTTGTTTGTTCCTGTTCTTCTTTTTCTGTCGGATCCATTTGGGCTTTCCTCTTTGGGGTTATTTTTGTTTTACTCTGACTACTTTCTTTTTCTTTGTCCTGGTAGTCCATTGTTTCTGTCTCGTTTTCCATTCCTTCCTCTTCTTCCTGTAATACCTCATATCTGTTCTTGTTGTTCGTTTGCGTTTGATTGTTTCCTGGGTTTTGCTGTCCTTTCGGGGTCTTCCTTTTGTGCTTGACTTCTTTGAATCCCTCATCTACCTCCTGTGGGGGTTTCATTTGTTTTTCTTTTAAATCCGGCCTAGTTTCTTGGTTCAACGGAAATTCTTTGAATAAGTGTCCATATTCATGGCATCAGCGGCATCGGAATGGTATATGCTCATAGTCCAAGGTCTGTTGCCAGATTTCTTCATGATATTCCAATTCTATTGATTCAGGGATAGGCTCTGAGATATTCATGTACACGCAGATCCTGGCATAGGAAGTGTAGCGACCCCTTCGTGTGGTTTCTGTGATTTTAACAAATCGTCCTATTGAGTTTCTGATTCCTTCCAGTATTTTCGGATCCCAAAAATCCATTGGGAGGCCAAAGAGTCTCACCCAGACAGGGGCTGCTAGGAATTTCTCTTTATCAAGATTATAGCATTCCTCCCAGTACCTCATAAACAATCCTGCATTATAATGAAAATATGGACCATTTTCGAAGACTCTTTCCTTATCTTGCAGGTTTGAGAAGATTACCGTAAAAAACCCTTTGGCTCCCAGCTTGAGTTCTACATGTCCTTTTGGTTGCCATTTCTGTTGGATCCATTTGATCAGGTCCTTCTCTGTTGGCCAAACACCAATGAATTTGCAGATCATCACGTGGTCCTTCATGTAGCTGCGGTATCTCTCCAGTTTGTTAATGGGTATTATAAATCTGGGTTTCTCTATTGCACGCGGCAAGCACTGTCCTCTGCTTTGGGCCTACCATCTAGCTCCTAGGACAAGGCCATTATTGGGCGCTGCCTCTTCCTGGGAACTCGGTTGCTTGTTGGCTTTCCCACTTGAATCACCAACTACTACGTTCTGGTAGGAGGGTATATCCCCCCCCCCTTCTGATGTTTGCATGTCCTTGCCTTCAGTCGGTTGTCTACGATGCATCCATTCCTTTGTAATGTCAAGTTTGTTGCAGGTTTTTGAACCCTAGGTTTTTCACCTCATATTCACAGAGCTTGTTGTCTCATTCATCACGTCTATTGGGATATTATGAGTTCAATTATAACTTGGATTTGAATAGAATTTCACATTTAATTTTATTGAGTAGCTGCATGGGCCATCACAGTAGTATCCATTCACATTTTATTAAGTAGTTGCATGGGAAAATACATTAGGATATATTTAACATGTGAGACTAAACATATTGTTGTTGTATGTTTTCCCATCTTGATATATTTCATCTCCCATTCCTTTAACTTTATAGTAGTCTCTATATTTTTGGGTTGGTAATGGTGGAAAACCACTTTTAGTTTCAGATATTAGTTCCCACATTCAATAAGTTGACCTATGCATGCAATCTTTTGTAATTTGAATTGTGTATATATTTGTATACACTTGGGGTTACAATTTTTTAGTCTCGCCATTACATTAATTTAGAATATTTACATACTACTTATTAACTCATGATATTTCCACCTTGGACCAACAAAATGCCTTGTTAATACAATCTTTGTTTCAATTTTAAATATATATCAAAACAAGAAACATTAATTCCTTGTTAGAAATCCAACTCTACTAATCAATTACTTGTCTTGAAATTACTATAAATGTTCCCATATTATATTTAGTATAATTTGTTAAATTTGGTTGAAAGGAGATCAAAAGACAACAACAAAATGAAAATACACAATGTAGACAAACAAGAAAAGGCATCATTATATATGAGCCAAAAAGGTAAAGATAACTAAATATGAATTCAAACAAATTTCCTTGCAACCTTCATTTATTAGCTCGCACTTGCTTTCATGTATAGACACAAACCAACACTATCCATCCTAGTTACTATTAAAGAGCTAACTAGTTTCAAGACAATAGAAGTTTTCTATGGAAATGTCATTGTCACATGTAGAGCAATAATTGACAAATCACAAAAGGCAAATCAACTTTTGCAAGAAGATAATATATGCCAAAGATGAAATGAAGTTGAAATTGATTGTCCATGCCAATTTCATTAAACAACATCAAGGAGAACTTCTTCTAAGAAAGGGCATTTGTATAAGAAATTTTAAAATTGATGCAAAGCTAACTATGACCATGGTGAGTCTGAATGCGTTTTGACAATGTATCAACATATTTACATATGAAACACAACACCTATTTCTCAAGAATATAGCTTCATACCAATCACATCAATCAAAAGATATTAGAAACAACATAAAAATATGTGCTTGGAACACAAAAGTATAATTGCTACCACTACCAAGAAATAGGGGATGAAATATACCCTAGTAATCAAGGATGACAATTCACAAAATTAAAATTAAAGGGTGAAGAGTGATTAGGGAAAGAACTAAAGAAACCCTAGTTTCCTCGTTGACGGTTTTCATTGGTTTTCGATGGTCTGAGTTTCCAACGCATGAAACTGACCTGATTTGTGAAGAAATTTGATGATGTTCCAGAAATTATAATTCATGTCAATCAATCCCATACAATGGATCTAAAGCTAGCGAAGATAGGCCTAATCAAACAGTTTATGGGCTTATGTCCCTTATAATGCTTATTGAAACTCTTGGTGGATAAAAATTGGAGACCCGTGATTGAAGGATTTTTTTTTGTTTCCTCTGATGGCAAGGGGTTTTTCTCTTTCCTCCTTGAAAAGAAAGTAGATTGAGATTTAATTTTTTGAAGTGGACCATATTTTATGGGGGATCATGGTTTGTATCTAAATAAATGGAGTCCAAATTTCAACCTAGAAAATGATGTTCCATCAACTTTTCATGTTTGGGTTAAATTTCCATATTTTCCCATTCATTGTTTGAACAAGGACACCTTTAGGAAAATTAGAAAAGATATAAAATTCTATATTAATTGGGTAGAACCACGAGAAGGTATGCAATGCTAGGATTTGTGTATAAGTGGATCTTGATAAGGGACTCCTGATGACAATAAATCTCCCATTAGATAATTGGAATTATTATGAGGAAGTGGATTATGATCAACAACTATTTAAAGATAAGAATTGTCATGAATATGGGCAGTTTGCTTGAAGTTGCCCAAAAGGGGAAGAGAACTAGAAAAATAATGAGGAAGGAGAACAATGGAAACAACAAAAAAAAGGGTGCCCTGCAACAAAGTAAAACCATAAGGACATGAGAACGAAATGGATTGAGACCTAAAGGCCCTCCCTCTCCAAATAAATCAAATTCGAAATTTGAAGAATATTCCTCTAGAAAGAACAAAGTTTTGGTAAGGAACAAATCTAATGCCCTCAATCAGGCAGATGAAGAAGGGAAAATCCTCGATCCACTACACCAAGAGATGCAAGTGGTCAGCTCTCCATGTGTGATTTTTGAGGGTCAAAATGGCATGCCTCCCCTCAAAGATGTATAAACTCAAGAAAATTTAATCATGGAGGAAGAGGCTACATTAGAAGAGGAATAGGTATTTCATTACCCTAGAAACACCAAGAACTATCAGGGATATTTGGTTTATGGATTTGTAGGACGAAAAATTAGAGGGTCAAAAGGTAATCGGTGAAAAACCACATAAGTAAGTAGGCCTATGCACCAATAGATATGCTAGAAGTGCACATGCAAAGAAGGATAAAAATCTAGGCTCTTAAAGGTCATTGGAAGAGGCCTTTAAGAGAACCCCTAAAATAATCCAAGATAAGGACTTGGGGAAAAAAATGAAGCTAGACTTGCACAAAATTAGAAAAATAAGGAAGGTGATATTGCACCTACAAAAAAGGTTGAATATGATAATGCTTCTCCTCTCCATCCATTTTAGAAGTGTTAAAGAAAGATTCAAGTCCCTCCCCTCCTTCGAGAAGAGGTAGGAAAGACTAGAAAGAAAGAAAATCCAACTCCTAGAAATATCCAAGATTCTTTTATTTACTAGGAGTTTGTTTTGATAATTCTTGATGATGCTCTGTTATTGTATCAATTTTCATAAAGGCTCTGTGGATGAATATGACCTCCTTTTAGTTAGTATTGCTAGAAATATGATTATATTGGGCCAGGGGGGGGTGAATGAATATAATGGCCAGTTTTAACCAAACAAAACATTTTAATGCACATATAATATTAATCCCATCATTGACATGAAAATACACTAGATATACATCAACTAGAAGGAGGCACCAACCCCATGAAATGTTTTACTAACACTAATCAGAAGGAGGAACCAACCCCTTGAAATGTTTTACTAGCCTCAACCAAAAGGAGGAACCAACCCTATGAAATGTTTTACTTGCACCAACTAGAAGTACTCAACTAAACCTTTCATTTATCTCTTTAGCTCTATTTTGTGTTACTCCTCTATTATTCACATCACTCCCTGTTATGTATCTTCAACTCAATTTATTCCACAATCCTTCTACATTGCTCCTAATTTTCATAGTACTCGTGTGCACTAAGATTGAATGACCTCACATATATTCCTTGACTTTATCTTCTGACCTATTCCCCAATCAAACATCCTCCATAAACATCATGCATTAGACTTATTTCACACTTTTCACACCAGAGAACCATAACACATGCAAATTCACTTATGACTTCCTTGATTGAATACTTCACACAAATTTCAAGCATCTTTATCTTATTTATATTGGATTAGAGCCACAATTTATGGTAGGGATGACATGAATAGTGGCTTATTTACTTTTGTAAATATGATATGGATGACTTGGATACGACTTAGATGAATGGATCCTTGGCTCCTATGGGGCTCAACTTTAGGTCCACGAAATCACATGATATGACGACCTTGTAAATGTTCTAAAAAATTTGGGTTTGGGTCCACTTAAGTGTAATGGATTACTAGACATCATGATACCCTATTACTCTTTAGTTTAACTCCCGCTCCAGGGGTTTCATCACCATTCCATAACACCAAGATTTAGGACCACAACTTTAACGACTAGTTCTTATAAATCAAGAATCCAGGTCCACAAAGATATGTTGACATTCCCCAGATATTTGGATGTCCTGAATTTGAATTTAGCTCCAAGTGTTGGGAATAATCTATTTTTTCCTTGGAGCTAGGACCCTAGTCTCAATAGTCCTATTGTATTGTATCTATCTCTTCTATATATGTAATATTATTGTTGATTGGGTAGATACTCATATTTCTGGATATATTTTCAATTCTTCATGGAACTATGACCTCGAAACATTTAAAAAACTATTTTTTGATGTATCTGTATCTGATCCTTTTGTTAGTCAATTCACACACACTATCGAATTCCAGATAAGCCAGATAACTTTCCCCACATGGAACCATGACCAGTGCTGGAACCATGACCACCTTTCCCATTGAGTTTGAATACAAATATGGGAATTAAGTTAGGGTGTATGTTGCATGCACCCTCAGATCACCGGATGTTAGGATAACCTTTCTTCAATGTTATTTCTTAAACATGTAGTAATATATGTCTTTCAAAATATACCTGGTGGCCTCAACCTACTCGCAGGAAACCAAGTTTGCTGGCCACCAGTCGACATCAAAGGTTGTCCAAAATTTAAACAGTTTAATTCTTATCATCTAGGCTACATTTGTTGCTATGTCTATTATATGATTAATTCTTGAAAAGTAAATGCTATTCAATATCATAACAAAATTTAACTAACAATGTCACTGTTTCATTCATCTAAAGAATCTATTGGAGCTGAATCTTTCACACTTGATCCGGATACCTCATCTATGCTAGTGGGATTAAACATGAGGATAGTGTGCCTCATGTACCTGTGTAGACCACCTATGTACTTCAACAAAGTCTCAGGTGAGTCTAAAGAAATTTCTAGAATCAAAGCTCTTTTCCTAAATTCTTGAGTGTAACCTTGTACACTTTTCCCTTTTAGTTGTCAAAGATTTTTCCAGCTCTTCATGGCTTGCTGCATGTAGGCTACTGGATAGAATTGCTTTTTAATTGTAGAAACAAATTCACTCCAAATAGAAAGAATCTCACCATGTTTCTTCATGTCAACTTGTGTCCTGCCTTCCCACCATACTAAGGCAGTGCCTCCAAGGCGTAGGCTGGCTAGCTGAATCTTACTCTTGTCTGAGCCAATACTCTGTACTCTGCAATAAACATCAATCTGTCTGATCCAATTATCTAGCTTCTTTGCATTCAACTCTCCATCATATATTGGTAAATCAAATTTAACATCAAATTTAATCAAAGATGTCTTTTTTTTATGTTCAGGGCTATTAGGAGGCGTGAGGAATTTTTCTTCTTTCCCTTTGCCTTTGGAGTGGTCATGGAGGAGAGAATCTTCTACTCCTTTGTTTTGTTTGGAACTTGATACATCTACATCTCTATGTTTCTTATAGTCCCTATACATTTCCTCCACCATGGATTTCAGGGTCATAAAACTATCCATGAACTGGGGGTCTGATTCCAAGGGATTTTCTTCTGACATTTTCCTCTTAGAATAGACTCTTCCAATTTCTGGGTTAGTTTCAGCCAATTCTCCTTCTCCTAATTTAAGCTTTGATCTAGTTAGCATTCAACAACAAAATCTAGCACAAGCTTGTCTAACCTTAATAACTCTAAGCTCTGATACCACTTGATCTAGAATTTATCCAGGATAAAGAATGAAAGGTATTACAGACTCATGTGCATGGATGTGCCTATGTTACTTATGCAACGGATCGATAAGATTGCTAGAATACATAGACATTGAGGCAATCAGAGAAAACATAACAGTCAAACATGTAAACAAAACAAGTTTAATAAGGAGTTCACCTAATGCTCCTGGGCTACGTCTCCTGGTCCATCCTTTCAGTGGTGGCCTTGCTATTATGTTTTCAAGAAGAGTTTTACAACAGTAAGCTCGATTCTAGTCTCACTAATAGAATGAAGTCAGTAGGAATGGAGTGCACAGACTCTCCTTACTGAAACTTGACCTCTGAGGGTCATAGTAGTATGACAGGACTATACCAAGGAGCTTGCTTGAACCTCTCAAGCCTTCATTGGAGTACACAGACTCTCTGACTCTCTCTAGCTCTATCTGGCTCGATGCTACCTTCAGGTTAGCTCGGCTTCTACTTTCTGTTCTCTACTATTGGCTTTCTTCGTCTCTTCGATGTCTGCCTCTTTGTTCTGCTTCTGTCAGTTCATGGTTTTAAAGCCACTCTGCTCTTCGACGTCGTTTCTGCTTCCCGGTCTTCTGCTTTCCTTTCCTTTGTCTGTTCGAATTCCTCTGCTCTGCGTCATCATCACTGGGCAACGCCTCACAGGGAGGTGGCCACCTGTTTGCTAGCGAACTGGGTGTCAGATTCCCTAAATCATACTTGAATGGCCATTAAATTTGTTTGCTTCAAGATCACCCACGAACACGAATCGTTTACCAACTCATCATCCACGTCGGACGTCAAATCCCTGTCATCTTGCTTTTTGACCTGTCAAATCCGGTCAGTCATTGGGACATATCTCTGCCGTCGATCTGGACCCCCCAGATCCTACGGTTGTCCTTCATATTGGGTGGACAAGTCGCACGATGTTTACCCGTTCGATGTGGGTGGTTTTCTCTCTCTTCCACCGGACACGTGTTACTCGATGTGTGGCATTGAGCGGGACTCAGTCAAAACTACTTACCACCTCGAAGCCTTCTGATATCCTGCCGGTTTTGGGGAATCCGTGCTACGAAACCGAAACAGTTACTTTTCTGAGTTTTATAGCGTTTCGGGGCTTTCCTTCACTGAGGGGGATGCCCTACGATACGTGATTAGCGCTAATCGCGTATCAGAATCCACCTCTGTTTCTTGATCTGGCCTTCGGTTTTGCTAGTTTTGTGCCATTGGGCTTTACCATGGGCCAACGGTCTGCGCGCTCAATCGAGGGTCCTTGTTGCTCTACTCTAGCCACAACTGCAATTGTTATGAGGATTCCTTCTGATAGCTTCAATATTTTCTAGGACTTGAATCTTTTAGCATAATTTTGAAACAGTCATGAAAACTTAGAGAGTTTTAGGATCCAATTCGGATAAAAAATAATGGAATACACATACAACAAAAGGGAACAAAGGTGGTATAGATACAAACAACAGGTGGAGTGGTGTGCTTTGTATCCCTGTGTTCTTATTTAGGTGGAGACTATTTGTTTATATTCTTTATTTTCAGTTGTAGGTGGAGACCCAACTCTCTAGATTCCCATGGAGGCTATCGGGTGGAATACATAGTGTGCTCGAGATTCCTGGAAGATATAGGTGGAGGCACTATGATTATGAATTTATGAAGTTTAAAGTGGGTGGAGATGTTTGGATATCTTGACTTTTGAAGTGTTGTTGTGGGTGGAGCAATATCACTTTAGATTCCCTGAACTAGTTGTGGAGTGGAGCTTTAAATGTTTAGGATAACCTTTCTTCAAAGTCATAACCCAACATATTTGTGACACATTTTTTTTGTTCTTCTAAAGATAATAGTTGTTCTAAAAAGTATTTAAGACTATCATGATCCATTTTTGCCTTGAAGTGTCTTCCCATTCGGTAAGGTCGCCATTTCTTAAGTGCATGTAGTATTGCCAACATTTCCTTCTCATAAATAGCTTGCTTGAGATGTAGCAGTAAAAATACCCAATCGCCTACATCAAAAAAAATTTCACTACGATGTTGATCTACCTGTTGTTTCATTTGATTTTCCACCAAAGTGGCGTTATCCTTTAAAAGTTGGAGAACTTATTGTTGATGCTCGATGTGATCTTTCACTGCTTGAACCGTTTTCTTCTTGATATGTCCTTCTATCTTTAGAGTTTGAGGAGTGGTAATTTCTTCCAATCCTTTAAAAGATATGGTCGGATTCATTTCGTGATGCTCGATGTGATCTTTCACTTCGTGAACATTTTTCTTATTGATATGTCCTTCTATCTTGATAGTTTGAGGAGTGGTAATTCCGACCAATGAATTACAAGATATGGTCGGATTCATTTCTTCTTTATCGATGTGATATTTCACTTCTTGCACCTTTTTCTTCTTGATATGTCCTTCTATCTTGAGAGTTTGAGGAGTGGTAATTCTTGCCAATGCTTTACAAGATATGGTATGATTCATTTCTTCTTTCTCTAGGGTTGGGTCTTGACGTATATCCTTTTCTTTTGATTTTTCTTTATCCTTTTCTTCCTCCTCTTCATACTCTATGTAAAATAATTTCTTCTTAGCACACTTATGACCTTTAGTGCATTTTCTATCACAATTGTATCAAAGCCCTTTTTCTCTTTTTTCTTCCAATTGTTGTGGTGTAGCCCTTGTAGGTTGTGGAAGGCTAGGAGAAACAACACTTCCATCTTCATAGTTGTGAGGGGTAGACTTCCTTGTTGCCATAATGTTACTTTCCACTATGTA
This sequence comes from Pinus tabuliformis, assembly GCA_031772625.1. Classification (NCBI taxonomy): domain Eukaryota; kingdom Viridiplantae; phylum Streptophyta; class Pinopsida; order Pinales; family Pinaceae; genus Pinus; species Pinus tabuliformis. Next base: position 1,314,460,708 of record CM062820.1, read on the forward strand.
ACAAAGCCCTTTTACTCTTTCCAATTTTTGTGGTGTTTCTCTAATGAAGGTGTTGCTCTTTGTATCCTCATAATGTGCTATCATTTCCTCCATGAAAATTGACCACGTAACAAGTTGTTTATGAGAACAAAGCTCTTTATACCATAAAAATTGATCCGATTCTAAATATGAAGATGAAATACATACCTTTTGTAACAGTGGTACACCATGTAGATCAAAATATTGCTCCATCTGAAGTATCCAATTTACCAGATCCTTGCCATCAAACTTCCTCATATTGCCTTTTCTTGATTTTAGGAGTTCGATCTTGAAATGACTATAACTCTGTAATTCCGGTTCTTCCAATTCTGAAATTGTGACCTGCAGTATCCCTCTACGTCCTCTTTCCAATGCCACCAGTCTGATCAAATTTAGATTCTCCAAGAAAGAGTTATGAACAATCTCCTAAGATGATCTGATTATATACCTTTTCAAAAGATCGAATTTGTATGAAGTGCCACGTTTCACTGTGTTAACCTAGGATCTGAAAACTATACACAGGAAACTACAGTCTGTTCTCTTTCTGTAACTTCTTACGAAATTTCAATATGATGCTCAAAACAAAAGTTATGACGATTTTACCCAGGTCACCTGTTTGGAATGTAATTCAGGAGTCTGCAAAAATACCAACTTCCTCAGATCATATCTCCGCAAATATAGCACAAAAAGCTCTGAAATTCAAATCCGAGTTTCGACACGATTTCGTCTCAAATGGGTTTTTTGTTCCGCTTCTGAAACGTTCCAAAAAAAAAGTTATAGCGAAAATGCCACGATGACCAATTTGCAGCAGCGAAACCTTAGAATCCAAAGCTCTGATACCAAATGTTATGGAACCAGCTCACAAAAAGATAGAAAAGATAGTTGAACGCCTTAGAATTCAGCCTCTTCTAGGGGGCAACCTCCTTTACATTACACAAATGAACAATTATTGGATGATAAAAATGAAAATACCTCCTTTCTATATATAGGAGTCTAAGGGGTCATAATAAAATCAGAGTCGACATAACAATAATAATGTAAGGGCACAATAATAACAATAGTGGGCTTCTATGGGGCACAATAGTAATAATATGGGCACTACATGGGTACATCAATATGATAAGGGGGTTGTACTAATAACAATAAGGGGTTACACTAGTAGTATAGCGGCCTAACAGCCATTGGTACTAAGAAACCAGTGGAGTATGTGAACTGGTCATGCCCAATCTCCCTAAACATTATGCCCACCATAGTGAATTTAAATTTATTGCCCCTGGGTGCTTACAACGTTCCCATTGGGATAGACTAGTTTGTATAACACAATACCAAGGTCGACTGCTATAATAAGTTGATTGAGTGCCTTTGTGATGATGGGGAAAAGGCAACACTGCAGGGAAAGGCCAAACCAATATCGGTTAGATTAGTGACAACATTGCAACTAAAGCATTGTGGCTAAAAGGGGTGTAGGTTGTTTGTCATTCACCTCACTAGTGGGTCTAAAGGAAATAAAGATGACTTGAGAGAGAATTTGAGTTTAACACAATTTGAGGATGTTTTTTCAAAGGAAATTCCATGATTTCCATTGCACTGGGAAGTTTATTTCTCAATCAAATTAATTTCGGGAACAACACCAACATCTAAAAGCCCTTACTAAATGAGCACTCTTGAGTTGATTGAACTAAATCTATAACTAAAATTAATGTTGGAGGAGGGTCACATTAGGCCAAGTGTATTGCCTTGGGGAGAAACAATTTTGTTCATAAGAAAGAAAGATGACAAATTGAGGCTATGTTTAGACTGTAGAAAGCTCAATAAAGCCACCATTAAGAACAAACACCCATTTTTCGTGGATCGATGACTTATTTGATTAGTTGAAGGGAGAAACACCCTTTTCTAAAATTGATCTAAGAATTGAATACCATCAGGTACGCATCAAGGAAGAATATATCCATAAAACTACATTTAGAAATAGGTATGGGCACTAAAATTTTGTGGTTGTGCCCTATGGGCTTACAAATTCTCCTACTACTTTCATGTCTTTAATGAACAATGTTCTCAATCTGTATTTGGAAAAAACTGTATTAGATTTTGTTAATGATATATTGATGTATTCAAAAACCACAAAGGAGCATGAAGAGAACCTATAAGTAGTACCACAATTGCTAAGAGAGCATAATCTCTATGAAAAACTTAGCAAATGTGAGTTTTTCAGTCTAAGGTCTAATACTTGGGGCATGTAATCTGAAAGGAGGGTGTGGCAGTTGACCCCAAAAAAGTTAAGGAAATTATGGAATGGCCAACTCCAAAAAATGTAGTAGAAGTTAAATAATTCATGGGGCTGGCAGGATATTACAGAAAATTCATTAGGAATTTCTCTAAGATTGGATACCCCATCATAACATTGCAAAGAAAAGGAGTTAAATTCTTATGGATAGTTGAATGTGTTGCAAGCTTTGAGCAGTTGAAACACTTAACCAAACATGCACCAGTGTTAAGGATTGTTGACTCAGACAAGGAATTTGTGGTATGCATGGATGCTTGCAAAGAAGGGTTGGACAGAGTCCTCATGCAAGAGGGACAAGTAGTGTTCTATGAGTACATGAAGTTGAATGAGCATGAAAAAAATTATGTCACTCAATTATCTTGAACTCGAAACAATAGTCGAAGCATTGAAGATGTGGAGAAATTACCTTATGGGGAGAAAATTTACATTTATGTTAGATCATGGAGGATTGATGTACTTGTTTGATCAACCCAAGTTGAATTGTAGGCAAGCTAGGTGGTTAACCTTAATAAGAGAGTTTAAATTTGAAATTAAGTACATAAAGGGAAAGGAAAATAAGGTAGCAAATGTGCTCAACAAGAGGAAGCAAGTATCATATGTAGTAGTTGTAAGTTCACGTTGAAATAACCTTCAAGAAAAAATTAAAGAGGCAGAGCAACAAGATAAGTGGTACCAATGAGTGAAAGAAATTTTACAACAAGAACCAAAGGGAGTGAAGAGTAATAATTTTTCTCTCTTAGAGGATGGGCTTATAAGATTTAAAAGCAAGTTGTATATACATTGTTAGAGAAACTTGAAAAACCTCATCCTAGATGAATTTCGTAAGAGACCATACTTTGGTCTTCCTAGTTATCAAAATATGCTACTAGTCATGAAAAATTCTTATTACTAGTCAAGTACGAAAAAGGGATGTGGTTGAACATATCTCAAAATGTGTAGAATATCAATAGGTAAAAGTATAATGCAAGCATCCAACATGATTGCAACAACCAATCACCATTGTAAAATGGAAGTGGGAGGTAATTTCCATGGATTTGATCATAGGTTGGCCAAAGGCAGTTAGGAAACATGATGCCATCATGGTTGTGGTGGGAAAGTTGATGAAAACAACTCACTTTGTGGCTGTTAAGTCTACCCATAAAACAAGTGATGTTACCCAAGTTTGCATAAAATGAATATTGAGGTTACATAGAATGCCTAAGAAGATTATCTTGGATAGGGATGTAAATTTTAATTCTAAATTTTGGAAATAATTGTTTGTTAGTTTGGGGATAGAGTTGGCTTTTAGCACAACCTACTAGCCACAAAAAAATGGAAAGACTGAGAGGATAAATAGAGTGTTAGAAGACTTTCTGATAATGTATGTCATGCACCAACCAAAGAGGTGGGAAGAGTTCCGTCTTTCGATGTAGTTTTCCTACAATAATGGTTATCAAGAATCATTGAAAATGAGTCCATTTTAGGATCTTTATGGTAAGAAATGCAACACACCTATTAGCTGGAGTGATCCAATGGACAGGGTGCATATTGTACTAGATATCCTAAAAGAGATGGAGTAGGAAGTAATAACTATCAAGCAAAATTTAAAGGTAGATAAAGATAGGTAGAAGAGTTATGCAGACCAACAAAAAGTGCATAAAGAGTTTAAAGTGGGAGATCATGTGCATCTCCATGTTAGACCAAAGATAATTTCATTAAGAAGTGGCTCATGTGACAAGTTGGAACCACGATTTTGTGGGCCATTTCAAGTTCTAGAGAGAATAAGGCCAGTGGAATATAGATTAGCCTTGCTACCTACCATGAACGCTCACACTGTTTTCCATGTTTCTTTACTTAAAATATATGTACAAGATGTTAATCATGTGATTTATTGGTTTGTCATATAGGTAGAACCAGAAGAAGAGTTATAGCCGAAACCGTTGTGCATTCTATATCAAAGCCAGAACGAGCTTCAAAATCTATTCATAGAGCAGGTTAAGGTGTAGTGGAGACACTTTGTACCAAAGGAAGACACATGGGAGATGGTTGATCAGATGAGGGTGTCATACCCATTTTTGTTATTGAGAAAGAAAGTGTAAATGTAATGATAAATAAAATTGTGTATGTATAAAGTTCATTGTAAATTATGTGTGTGTGTTCAGATGTAGAACATCGAGGATGATGTTCCTCCAAGGGGGTGGGGTTTGTAGCAACTCCAGTGTTACCCTCTTATAAATATTTCTATATGCATTGATGTGTAAATGGATGTAAATTAATATAAAATTATAAATGATGACTAGATTGAGAGTGGACACTGATTCATGAGCCTGTGAAGGAGGAGTGTGGGGAAGCTCGCTTAGGGAAGTTGAAAAAAATTAATAATCCAACCGCCTCCCTTTTAAAAATAAAAGAGATAGTTGAATAGACATTTAAGCTTCCATAAGAATCTTTGTTGATTAATGACGAGGAGGGAGAAAAATTAAAGGTTGCATTTGGGCTTCTTAAAGGGAGAACGAGCCAGCAAGTCTCAATCCTTTGGGAGACATGAGCTTATTTAGCACATCCAATGTACGCAGAAGGAAGAGGAGCAAAAGGAAGAAGAGGCATGAAAGGAGGAAAATTGATCTGGAATTTATCCAGGATAAAGAATGAAAGGTATTACAGACTCATTTGCATGGATGTGCCTATGTTACTTATGCAACGGATCGATAGATTGCTAGAATACATAGACACTGAGGCAATCACAGAAAACATAACAGTCAAACATGTAAACAAAACAAGTTTAATAAGGAGTTCACCCAATGCTCCTGGGCTATGTCTCCTGGTCCAACCTTTCAGTGGTGGCCTTTCTATTATGTTTTCAAGTAGAGTTTTACAATAGTGAGCTTGATTCAAGTCTCACTAACAGAATGAAGTCTGTAGGAATGGAGTGCATAGACTCTCCTTACTGAAACTCGACCTCTGAGGGTCACAGTAGTATGACAGGCCTATACCGAGGAGCTTGCTTGAACCTCTCAAGCCTTCAATGGAGTACACAGACTCTCTGACTCTCTCTGGCTCTGTCTGGCTCGATGTTGCCTTCAGGTTAGCTCGGCTTCTACTCTCTGTTCTCTACTATTGGCTTTCTGCGTCTCTTCGCTATCTGCCTCTTTTTTCTGCTTCTGTCAGTTCATGGCTTTAAAGCCACTCTACTCTTCGACTGCTCATTTCCGCTTCCCAGCCTTCTGGTTTCCTTTCCTCTATCCGTTCGAATTCCTCTACTCTACATCATCATCACTGGGTAATGCCTCACAAGGAGGTGGCCACTTGTTTGCTAACGAACTGGGTGTCAGATTCCCTAAATCATACTCGAATGGCCGTTAAATCTGTTTGCTTCAAGATCACCCGCGAACACGAATCGTTTTCCAACTCATCATCCATGTTGGATGTCAAATCCCTGTCATCTTGCTTTTTGACCTGTCAAATCCGGTCAGTCATCGGTGCATATCTCCGCCGTCGATCTGGACCCCCCAGATCCTACAGTTGTCTTTCATATCGGGCGGACAAGTCGCACAACGTTTTCTCGTCTAATGCGGGTGGTTTTCTCTCTCTTCCGCCAGACGTGTGTCGCTCGATGTGTGGCATCGGGCGGGACTCAGTGAAAACTGCTTACCGCCTCGAAGCCTTCCGATATCCTGCCAGTTTTGGGGAATCTGTGCTACGGAACCGAAACAGTTACTTTTCCGAGTTTTATAGTGTTTCAGGTCCAAGCATTTCAGGGCTTTCCTTCACTGAGGGGGATGCCCTACAATACGCGATTAGCACTAATCATGTATCAGAATCCACCTCCATTTCTTGATCTGGCCTCTGGTTTTGCCAGTTTTGTGCCATTGCGCTTTACCATGGGCCAATGGTCTGCGCGCTCGACTAAGGGTCATCATTGCTCCACTTTGGCCACAACTACAATTGTTATGAGGATTCCTTCTGATAGCTTTGATCTTTTCTAGGACTTGAATCTTTTAGCATAATTGAAACAGTCATGAAAACTTAAAGAGTTTTAGGATCCAATTCGGATCACGGCCTTCCCACTGAAAAAGCTTTTGGACCACCAAAAGTTGGTTTTTTTTCAAGCATCAATCAAGTGAGGGTATTGCTTCCTCACTTGCTCAATTTATATCCATTTCACACTGCTTGGCTTTGAACCTTTGAGTTTGATCCTGAGGTACTCAACGTCACCTCTGCGTGTAGTTCTTACCTTCCTATCTAGAACTGCATCTTCCTGCAACTCATTAAGATATTCAGGTAACAAATCATCAATAGAGTAGCTGTGCATGTAAGCTGATAGATCAAGGCGAAAAGCATTCTCACCAATTTTCTCAAGTATCTTGAAATATCCATACCTTATTGGCTTCAGCTTATTACCTTCACCTTGCATCCTGTCTTTGCTAATATACAGCTAGACTTGGTCATCAACTTGGAAACTATGCTCCATCCGATGCTTGTCATGCCTTGTCTTGTACTTGGCTTGGCTCTTTTCCAGTCGTTCCTATACTGCCTGGTGAATCTCTTGGATTTGTTCAATGAACTTGGTTGCCTTGTCCACATCACTATGTCCATCAACTGCTATGTCTTTACCAAAGACAAAATCCAAGGGAGACCTTGGTGTGAAACCAAAACAGGTATCAAAAGGAGATCTCTATGTAGAAGAATGTTTAACTCGGTTGTAAGCATGATGCACATAACATAAATGTTCATCCAAAAGTTTGGGATGCTTGCTGCAATAGCCTCTAAGCAATTGGATCACTGTCCTGTTGACCACTTTTGTTTGGCCATCTGTTTGCGGATGAAAAGATGTGCTTTTCTTCAGCCTAATGTCCATCAATTCCCATAAGCTTGACCAAATTTTCCCAACAAATTGGGTATCTTGATAAGATATTATGGAAGTGGGTAATCCATAATGAACCCATACACGCTGAAAGAACAACTTTGCAGTTTGTTCAACTGTTATCTGTTTGTTACAAGGTATTAAAATACACATTTTGCTGAACCTATCCACAACAACATATAAATAGTCATGACCTTTCCTAGATTTAGGTAGTCCTCCAACAAAGTCCACGGAAACACTTTCCCAAGGATGAGAAGGAACTGGTAGTGGAGTGTACAAGCCTAGTTTTTTATTGCTGGGCTTGCTTTTAGCACACATCCTACACCCTCTTACATATCTAGAAACTGTCTCATTCATTTTCAGCCAATAAAAAAATCTTTGCAGCTATGAAACCGTTTTACTTACACCAAAGTGACCTGATATTAGAGAAGTGTGTGCTTCTCAAATTATCTTTACTCTTTCAATTTGTGGAATGCATAGCTTCCCACAATGATACAAGAGTTGGTCCTTAATATGATAATCCAATTCTTCTACCCGTTTTCCTTTACTTAAAGTTGCATATACATCTTTAAAATCTATATCTTGAGCATATTGTTCAATGTAGCTCTCCTACAATACTAAATTATGCTTAAGTATAGTAGATGCATTTATAATTGGTCTAGATAACATATCTGCAACTTTATTGTGTATGGCTTTTTTATATTTGATGACTAAATGAAACTGTTGTAGAAAACCCATCCATCTATAGTGTCTTGATTGCTGCAACTTAGTTTGGGAGTGTAGATATTGAAGTGGTTGATGATCAGTATGTATAACTGTCTCTTTTCCCATTAAGTAATGTTTCCACTTTTTCACACTCTGTACTAATGCATACAATTCTTTATCATATGTAGGATAGTTAACTACTGCAGAATTAAATGTCTTAGAATGATAACATATGGGTTTACCGTGCTGCATCAACACTGCTCCCATGGCATAGTCACTGGCATCTGTTTCAATCTCAAATGGTCTTTGAAGATCGGGCAGTGCTAGTACTGGTGCTGTAATAATATTTTCTTTCAAGGTGTCGAAGGCTTTCTGTTGTTTGCCTCCCCACTGAAACACCTTGTTCAATCCTGTTAAAGCATGTAAGGGAGCTGCAATTAAGGAAAAGTTAGAAATAAACTTTCTCCAATATTGTGCTGCTCCTAAGAAGCTTCTAACCTCTGTAGCAGATTTGGGTTTAGGCCAGTTTACAATGACTGCAACCTTAGAGGGATCTATCTTCAATTCACCACCCGCTAATATATGTCCCAAATAATTCAAAGATGTTTTGCCAAATCCACATTTTGAGAGTTTAACATAAAGTTTTTCTCTTTTCAAAACATCTAATGTCTGCTTAACATGCTTTAAATATTCTTCCCACATTTGGCTAAATATAAGAATGTCATCCAGATATATAATAACGAAATCATCAAGAAAAGGTCTAAGTACATCATTCATTGCTCTCATGAAAGTAGCAAGAGCATTAGTTAAGCCAAAAGGCATAACCAGCCACTCATACAATCCCTGCTTTGTTTTGAAAGTAGTCTTCCATGCATCTTGTTCTGCAACTCTGACTTGATGATAGCCACTATGCAAGTATAACTTGGAAAAATAAACAACTTCTTTTAACTGATCTAATAGATCATCTATGCGAGGAAGGGGATAACGATTTTTTATCGTTATCTTATTTAGTGCTCGATAATCAATGCACATTCTCCACGAGCCATCTTTCTTTTTCACCAAAACGATTGGAGACCCACATGGTGATGTGCTAGGTCTGATGAACCCCTTCTCGAGCAGCTCCTGTACTTGCTTCTTGATTTCTGCATTCTCTAAAGCGGACAACCTGTACATTCCGATGTTAGGCAATGGAGCATCTTGCTGCAAATTAATATCATGCACTATTTCCTTTTTGGGTGGCAGACCTTTAGGTTCTTGAAACAATACATCATATTCTGAAACAACTTTTTCTAAATCAGCTTGTTGTTTAGCATCACAGCCCTCAAATACATTGGTTTTATCAGGTTTCTTTTCCTTTACAACCATCAGTTTATCTTCCCTAAGTTTATGAGAGTATAATTATTCTTGAGCTTATGAGCTCTTACAATATATTTGATTCCATCTTTAACGAGTAGATACTTGTTCTCAGCTCTATAGAAAATAGCTTTTCTATCATACAAGTAAGGACTTCCTAAAACAATTCCACATATATCCAAAGGAACTATATCTAACTCAACCTCATCTACAAATGCTGACCCAAAAGAAAACTTAAGTTTACATTGTCTAGTCACTTGCAATTTTGCTTTATCACATAGCCAACCTAATGGATATGGTTTCTTGTGAGGTGTGGTTAGTAATCCCAACTTCTTTACAATTGCTTCAGAAATTAAATTTACTTGTGAGCCACTATCAAACAAAGTATCAATCTTTTGATGATTGGAAATAACTCGAATATGAAAAAGCTCACGTCTTTTTCTCTCATTTTCTTCATTATCAGTAGATTGTGTAGAATTACTAGTAGATGCTTCAGAATTTTTACCTTTTATACCTGTGGCTGCGATTTTTGCTTCATCTCCTGAGTCTGACCCCAAATCTTTTTAATAGCTGCACCAGTCTTCTTCTTGTTTCCCATTAAACTTCTTAGGTTTCAGCTCTGGATGCAGAATCCAGTAGTGTTCATCATCATGCCCATCCTTCTTACAGTGAGTGCATGAGGACTTGCTCTTCTGTACAGTGTTTGTCTTCCTCTCTTTCCATTTCTGTTTTCTTTTCTCCTTATTTTTGCTTGCAGTGGGTTGGGATGATCCCCCAACTTCTGGGTTCCCATTCTTACCTCTAGCTTCTAGATGCGTAGCCTAAATGGATACCTCATCTATGCTAGTGGGATTAAACATGAGGATAGTGTGCCTCATGTACCTGTGTAGACCACCTATGTACTTCAACAAAGTCTTAGGTGAGTCTAAAGAAATTCCTAGAATCAAAGCTCTTTTCCTAAATTCTTGAGTGTAACCTTGTACACTTTGCCCTTTTAGTTGTCGAAGAGTTTTCCAGCTCTTCATGGCTTGCTGCATGTAGGCTAATGGATAGAATTTCTTTTTAATTGTAGAAACAAATTCACTCCAAACATAAAGAATCTTACCATGTTTCTTCATGTCAACTTGTGTCCTGCCTTCCCACCATACCAAGGCAGTGCCTCCAAGGCGTAGGCTGGCCAGCTGAATCTTACTCTTGTTTGAGCCAATACTTTGTACTCTGCAATAAACATCAATCTGTCTGATCCAATTATCTAGCTTCTCTGCATTCAACTCTCCATCATATATTGGTAAATCAAATTTAACATCTAATTTAATCAAAGATGTCTTCTTTTTATGTTCAGGGCTATTAGGAGGCGTGAGGAATTTTTCTTCTTTCCCTTTACCTTTGGAGTGGTCATGGAAGAGAGAATCTTCTACTCCTTTGTTTTGTTTGGAACTTGATGCATCTACATCTCTATGTTTCTTATAGTCCCTATACATTTCCTCCACCATGGATTTTAGGGTCATAAACTATCCATGAACTGGGGGTCTGATTCCAAGGGATTTCCTTCTGACATTTTCCTCTTAGAATAGACTCTTCCAATTTCTGGGTTAGTTTCAGCCAATTCTCCTTCTCCTAATTTAAGCTTTGATCTAGTTAGCATTCAACAACAAAATCCAGCACAAGCTTGTCTAACCTTAATAACTCTAAGCTCTGATACCACTTGATCTGGAATTTATCCAGGATAAAGAATGAAAGGTATTACAGACTCATGTGCATGGATGTGCCTATGTTACTTATGCAATAGATCGATAAGATTGCTAGAATACATAGACACCGAGGCAATCAGAGAAAACATAACAATCAAACATGTAAACAAAACAAGTTTAATAAGGAGTTCACCCAATGCTCCTGGGCTACGTCTCCTGGTCCATCCTTTCAGTGGTGGCCTTGCTATTATTTTTTCAAGCAGAGTTTTACAACAGTGAGCTTGATTCGAGTCTCACTAATAGAATGAAGTCAGTAGGAATGGAGTGCACAGACTCTCCTTACTGAAACTTGACCTCTGAGGGTCACAGTAGTATGACAAGGCTATACCAAGGAGCTTGCTTGAACCTCTCAAGCCTTCATTGGAGTACACAGACTCTCTAACTCTCTCTGGCTCTATCTGGCTCGATGCTGCCTTCAGGTCAGCTCGGCTTCTACTTTTTGTTCTCTGCTATTGGCTTTCTGCATCTCTTCGATGTCTGCCTCTTTGTTCTGCTTCTGTCAGTTCATGGCTTTAAAGCCACTCTGCTCTTCGACGTCATTTCTGCTTTCGGCCTTCTGCTTTCCTTTCCTCTTTCTATTCGAATTCCTCTACTCTGCGTCATCATCACTGGGTAACGCCTCACAGGGAGGTGGCCACCTGTTTGCTAATGAACTGGGTGTCAGATTCCCTAAATCATACTTGAATGGCCGTTAAATTTGTTTGCTTCAAGATCACCCACGAACACGAATTGTTTGCCAACTCATCATCCACGTCGGACATCAAATCCCTGTCATCTTGCTTTTTGACCTGTCAAATCCGGTCAGTCATTGGGACATATCTCCGCCGTCGATCTGGACACCCCAGATCCTATGGTTGTCCTTCATATCGGGTGGACAAGTCGCACGACGTTTACCCGTCCGATGCGGGTGGTTTTCTCTCTCTTCCACCGAACTCGTGTTACTCGATGTGTGGCATTGAGTGGGACTCAGTCAAAACTACTTACCGCCTCGAAGCCTTCCGATATCTTGCCGGTTTTGGGGAATCCGTGCTATGAAATCGAAATAGTTACTTTTCCAAGTTTTATACCGTTTCGGGGCTTTCCTTCACTGAGGGGGATGCCCTGCGATACCTGATTAGCGCTAATCGTGTATCAAAATCCACCTTTGTTTCTTGATCTGGCCTCCGGTTTTGCTAGTTTTGTGCCATTGGGCTTTACCATGGGCCAACGGTTTGCGCGCTCGATCGAGGGTCCTCATTGCTCTGCTCTAGCCACAACTACAATTGTTATGAGGATTCCTTCTGATAGCTTCGATCTTTTCTAGGACTTGAATCTTTTAGCATAATTTTGAAACAGTCATGAAAACTTAGAGAGTTTTAGGATCCAATTCGGATAAAAAATAATGGAATATACATATAACAAAAGGGAACAAAGGTGGTAGAGATACAGACAATAGGTAGAGTGGTGTGCTCTGTATCCTTGTGTTCTTATTTAGGTGGAGACTATTTGTTTATATTCTTTATTTTCGGTTGTAGGTGGAGACCCAACTCTCTAGATTCCCATGGAGGCTATCGGGTGGAATACATAGTGTGCTCGAGATTCCTGGAAGATATAGGTGGAGGCACTATGATTATGAATTTATGAAGTTTAAAGTGGGTGGAGATGTTTGGATATATTGACTTTTGAAGTGTTGTTGTGGGTGGAGCAATATCACTTTAGATTCCCTGAACTGGTTGTGGAGTGGAGCTTTAAATGTTTTGGATGCCCTGATTTGATTGTATTGGGTGAAGACACTGTGTTCTCTTGACTCCTATATTATTTTGTAAATGTGCATATGAATGGAGTTGATATCCCTTGAGCACTTCCCTTCACAGGCTCTGAATTTGGCTCAAGGGTGGTTAACTCCAAGAAAGAACAATAGTAAAATTGACCTACGGTTGGGAGGAGAGTTTAAGTCCCACTCTTAGTTTCCAGTTACTCAAGATTTTAAGATAAGTGTTTACTTGTATTCTTGTTGTTCTTAACTATTGAATGTTATTGATGTATAACTTTGAGTGTGTGTTTCAACATTATTAATGAAGGAATTTGAATTCCTACACATGTTGGTTTACTTCCTTCTTTACATAGTTTATTACATGGCTAGTGTGAAAATTATGAATATGAGTTAAACTACTACAATGTTTGAAATTCCATGGTCTATTTACTATATTTTAGTTAAGAGTCTTTGTGTTTGAGAAGATATTTTCTAAAGTGTTGAACATGCATGTTATGTGGTTATAGAGTTTATATAAATTACAAGTTGTTGATTTCCTGACTCTTGTGGCAGTGGTTAAGACCACAAAGACATATATCTATGAGATTTGGTATTAATGTGGTTATGTCCACAAATATTTGTTACCATGGACTTGCGTGGTGAATGCCTGAGAAGAGAGTAGGATGATATCTCTGGATAATGTGTTGATTGTTGTTTTTTATGATGAATATATTCTTGGTTACTTTAAGGAATGAATTTCCTTGTTTACGTATGTTTTGGGTGACATTGGGTTCACCAAAGAAACTTGATTACACCTCTGATAGAGTTGGAGAGGACTTAGGAAAATATTCTAAGTCTATGGAATTTCAACTTGTGTTAGTGGTTTTCAAGTCGGACCAAGAAGGTTGGGAATTCGGGCCATTAGGATGAATGGTGGAGGTTTTTACTATTTAGGGGTGCCAAATGTGACCCCAGACCTGAACTACATTTGGAGTCTAGGATTTCGGGGTTGGATGTGTTAGTGCTTGGAATTTAGTTCAGGGATCAAATGTGTTAGTGCTTGAAAGTTTGTTTAGGGGCCTGAATGTGAGCCCAGGCCCGAACTACACCCAAAGTCTAGGGCCAAATATGTTAGTGCTTGGAATTTAGTCAGGGGGCTCAGATGTGGGCCCAAGCCCAAACTACATTAGGATTTTGGAAGCTCAGGGATCCAACAGGGTTTGGCCTGAGTTTTATACTACATGCCCCAAAACCTCAAAAAATCATTATAACATAAAGTTGCTATAAAATAAGTCGAGGGTCAGTTTGGTGGGGCCCATGCAAAGTGGTGACATGGAAAGTCCATGTAGGCGTGGAAAATTATACCTGATAGATCAAAATGATGTGGACCACGTAGGTGAGGTGGGGTTTTCACGTGGCAATACCTTGCTAGCATCGAAAGAGTTTATCGACCAAACTTGAAATGGCCATAACTTCTGATCTGGGAGTTATATTTTAACAAAAAATATATCATTGGAAAGCTCTCGACAAGATAGATGTGATGGTGGTGTTTTTTTCTAATTTTAAGGATATTAAAAAGAGAGGAATTTTGTGACCCAATTTCCATGATAAGTCTATGGAGGTTGGTTTAAATCAAAGTAACACCTTCCATTCAGCTTGGGAAGTCCAAGGGGGGTGGAAGGCAGTGTTACAACCAACTTGTTGGGCTTTGACATGGTTGAAATCAATGAAAATATATATAGAAAAATATCCCCCTTTGTCATTGATGGAAACACCACCAAACATTTGCTAAGTCATTAATGATCTTAGGCTAGACTCCCCCTATCTGCTTGTTTAATGTTGAATGATCAACTTTTGATGTCTATTTATTCTCCCCTTTTGACATCAACAACAAAGGGAATATACACCCCTTATGTTGGTGCATACACTTTCCTTGAACTTCCCCCATCACCAACATGCTTCTTTGTTGGAATTAATGATCCATTCTTCCTTGTGAGGAATACATTTCTCCCATTTTTTGTCTAATATATTAAAAAAAATCAGGGTAGAGGTTTAGTAAATATGTCTACAATTTATTCATTTTTTGGAATGCATTCCAATCTGACAGTTTGATCAACAACTTTTTCTTGAAACAAATGGTCTTTGTTAGGAATGTCTGTTTTTTTAGAAGCATAATAGAGTTTTTTGAGATATTGATAACACTAGTATTGTCACACATGATATGTATAGTATGATTACTATTTTCTTGAAGATCCTCGAGATTTTGCTTCATCCATAAGACTTGAGTACAACATGATGTTGTTTTTATATATTATGCTTCAATTTCGGATAGAGAAGTGGAGGTTTGTTTCTTGTTGAGCCAATAGGCTAGACAACTACCTAAAAAGAAGGCTCCTCCATTGGTGCTCTTTTTATCATCATAATTTCTAGCCCAATCTACATTTTTATAAGCTTTAAGAGTAAGATGTATTCCCCTTGGGTACCATAAACCATAATCTATCATGCCCTATAGATATCTAAATATCCTTTTGACTGCATTCACATGAGGTTCCTTTAGGCTTGATCGAAATCTCCCCACCACACCTATTGCTTGCATGATATTCGGTCTTGATGATGTTAAGTAAATAAGGATACCAATCATGGACCTGTAGATGGTATGATTTACTTATGAAGTGTAATTATACTTACTAAGCTTGCACCCCATTATCATGCGAGTACTTACGGGTGCATAGATTTCCATACCAAAATTATTTAATATATATTTAAGATACTTGGAGTGAGGGATAAATATGCCTTTTTGTGATGGATGAACCTAAAAACCAAGAAACAAATACAATTTCCCAAGCATATGAATTTCAAACTTCTTCATGTTAGTTGAAAAAAATTGCTGATAGAATCAACATCATTTCCGAAAATTATTTGATCCACATAGACAAAAATGATTAGAAAGTTATATTTTTCAATCTTGATGTAAAGGTTATTATCTATTACCCCTCTCTTTAAGCCTTGTTATTGAATATATTTATCCAATCTTGAATACCAGGCCCTAGGTTCCTGTTTATAGGGATTTCCTCGATCTACACACATAACCTTTATTTTCTGATAGTTGAAATCCTATTGACTACTCAATATAAACTTATTCTTGTAGTTCTCTAATTAAAATGTTGATTTTACATCCATTTGATAAACTTTAAACCCATTAAAGCTTGCAAAGACCAATAACGTCCTTATTTCTTCAATTCTGGCTATTGAAGCAAATGTTTCTTTGAAATCCACACTTTCAATTTGTGCATATTCTTTACATACAAGTCTTTATTTTTTCCTTACTACTTGTCCATTTTCATTTAGCTTATTTCTATAGACCCACTTGATTCATCACAATTTTGTCCTTAGGTCTTGGAACATACTCCCATGTCTCATTCTTCTCAATCTTATCTAGTTCTTAATCCATCATCTTAACCCAGTCTTCATCTTGACTGGCCCGAGAAAAATATTTGGATTCGATCATAGATAACATGGCAATGTGTGCTTGACTAGAAGTACTTATTGACTTTCTTCTAGTTTAAACTCCGACTTCTTTTCACCAACAATTTATTTTTCAGGGTGATTATTGTATACATACATTAAAGGATTTTTTGAATGAGATCATGTTGTCTCTTCTTCTTCCTCCTCTTTTGGTTCTTCATGATGTTAATCTCCATACTCATCGTTGATTTGGTCAGCGAAACTAATATATTTTGGTTGATTCTCTTTGAGAGGTAAATTAGTTTCACCCACCTTTACATAAATGTTGTTAACAAGCTTGTATAATCTCTTGTAATAACATCTATAATCTTTGCTTTTAGTTGAATATCCTAGAAATATTCCCTCATCATATCTAGCATCAAACTTATCTAGATTGTCATCATTGATCTTGATGTAGCACTAGTTTCCAAAAACTTTGAATTGCTTGACTAAGGTTGGTTTTCCATACCACAACTCATAGGGAGTCTTGTCACTATTTGGAATGAGGCGTGATTTATTTAAAATATGAAATGTTGTGTGAACAAATTCAGCCCAAAAGGCATTTGAAATGTTTCTCTCTTAGAACATGGCTCTAGCCAATTCCTACACTAATCTGTCTTTCCTCTCCACCACACCATTTTTCTGTCGGGTATTTGCAATTGAGAATCGTATTCTTATTCCATGTTCTTCACAAAAACCATCATACTCTCTTGATGTAAACTCCCCACCTCTGTCAAACCTTAGGCATTTCAATTTACAATTAGTTTGGTTTTCAACAAGGGCTTTGAAGATTTTGAACTTATCAAATGCTTCATATTTCTCCTTTAAAAATGCAACCCAAGAAAACTTGGTATAATCATCAATAACCAACATAAAATATCGTAAAACACTTAGGGTTTCAATTCTTTAAGGTCCATATAATTTTATATGAACACATTTTCGAGGTTTGGTTGATGATTTCTCTTTAGTCTTAAATGCTACTCAAATTTGTTTATTGATTTGACATGACTTGCAAATTGTGCTGCTTGGTTTTGAAATCTTTGATAAGTCTCTTACAAATTGATTTTTGTTGAGTTTCATTATATGATCAAATTTCAAGTGTTCCAATCTTCTATGCCATAACTAGCTCTCATCAAGCTTCACCAAATAATACTTTTCATTTTCTTCTTTGAGTTTGTACACATTATTTGAATTTCTCACAACCTTTGTTATTACCTTTCCAAAGTTTGTTGACTTTTTCTCACAACCTTTGGATTGAAAATAAATGTCATACCCTTGGTCACACATTTGATTCAAACTTAATAAATTTGGTTTGATTCCATCTACAAAAGGAACATTCTTAGCCTTTCCTTTTCCATTGTCCAAGCTAATTATGCCTTTTCCCTTGATTTTCTTAGAGCGTCATTACCAAAGGTAACACTGCCTGCCATATCTTCTCTTGGTGATAAGAATTTATTATTTTCACCAGTCATATGTTTGAAGAATCTAATGTACACATACAATGACTACCTTGATCTTGAGAATATAATATAATACCACATTTTTATTTTCTTTTTTCTTTTTTCGTCATCTATGTATTAGGTTCTTCTTGTGTTTGCTTGAACTGAGAGCTAATTTGATTTTATTGATTCTCCAATATGTTGTTTTATGTCCATAGTTATGAAAATTATAACATTCAATATGATCAAGTAAAGGAGCAAAACAATTGCTATCTTTGGAATCATTTTGTGTGGATTTACAAATTTGTTATCTCTGCTTCTTGTAGATTGAAAGTATTCATTTCTTTTACTGTTAATCTGGTTAATTTTGGGATAAGATCTATAATTTATAGCCTTATGACCGAAAAATGTACATAAATAACAATAACCATAGAAGACATTTGGTACCTAGGTGTAATTTTCTTTTGAGGATATTGTATTCTTATTATTTGATGGCTTTCTCTTTGAGAGAGATATGGGTTATGTTGATTCCTCACTTGATCTCTTTGGCTTTTGAAATCATTGTAATTTTCCTTCCCATGCAACTACTAAGTTTTATTATTGTCCCTTATTTCATTGTTGTCACTTTCTTCTCCTTGTTGCTACCAAATTTGATCATTATTATCTTTAATTGTCTTGTTTTCATTCACTTGTTGTTGTTGATTGTTATGGTTATTGTTGTTACGTCCTTTGAGTGCTTCAATGAAGTTGATTGGTTCTTTGTCTTCAAGTTTCTTTGTGCTTGTCTCACCTTCATAATAAAAAAAATAGTCTTGATGAGGAGAGATATATGAAAAATAAGAATTTCATCTAATTTTTCAAATCCCTTAATATACTTTAAGTCATGGTTCAATTGGGCACTGGTTTCGTCTAATTCCTTTTTAAGGGAGACTATCTCTTCCTCTAGTTTTCCACATTCCTTGTGCTTATCTTTTAGCTATTGTACCATGGTGTCTTAATATTCTTATTTTCCTCCAACTCTGTCTTTATAAGTGATGAATTTTTAAATCATGCTTAATAACTCCTTTTTCTTCTTATTCTTTTTCCTAAGTTTGTTGATTTCCTCCAAGGCATTGATTAATTCACATTCCAAATATACTACTACCTCTTATTCACCTATCTCATATTCATATTGGTATTCAACTTGAGATTTTATAGCCACAAGTATGAAGTCATTAATTTGTTATTCATTAGAAGATTGTTCATCATCATCCTCTTAGGAGTTATTGTCCTCTTGGGCCTAAAATATTTTCTTCTCGAGGCTCTTCTCCTTCTTAACTCTCCTCTTTTCCTTATTGTTGTGTTCATTATCTTCCCTTTTGTATGGGAATTTATATGCATACTAACCTACTCTTCCATCATTAAAACATTCGAAATGAAACTTATCTTTGTATTTGAAAAACCCTCTTTTCAATTTTCTGACAAATTTGGCTTCTTCTTTATCATATTCATAGCTCGATTTTTCTTGATCTTCTTTGGTCTTCTTATCAGCTTGAAGGTTTCTTCCCTTCACGTAGATTTTCCTTTTTGTGCTTCTCAATTCATAGGTAGTCAATGTTCCATATAGTTGATCCATTGTTAATGCATTTAGGTCTTGAATCTCCTCAATGGCTAATACTTTGGCATTGAATCTGATAGGAAGTGATTTCAACACCTTTTTAACTATTATGGATTCCTTCACAATTTCACCAAGAAATCTCATGGCGTTCACTATTTCATCCACATGAAGGATTTTTTTCTATATCTTCATCCTCATTCATATTTAATGATTCAAATTACATTCTATAGGCTTGGAGTTTTTCTTTCTTTACCTTGTTGTCACCTTCATAGTTGTTCTTCAACTTGTCCCACATTTCTTTGGTTATGTTGCAGTGCATGACTTTAATAAATTATAATTCATAAAATCCATTTAGGATTGCATTCATTGCTTTAGCATTGTAAGAAAACTCAAACTTCTCTTCTCTGTCAACCATTACATTGGGCTTTTCATAGCCATTCAATGCTATAGCCCAAACATCTGCACTAAGGGACATTAGGTAAGTCCTCATTATTACCTATAAAAATGCATAATTAGTTCCAGTGAACAGAGGAGATTTGTTAGAAAAATTTCCATCCCGATTGGCCATGTTATAGATCTAGATCTACCTTCAAGTTGTTAGACTACTATTGAAGGAACATGATTTGATACCAATTGTTGGAAATATGATTATATTGAGAGGGGGAGTGAATCGGTATAATGGCCAATTTTACCCAATCAAAATACTTTATTGCACATATAATATTAATCACATCATCAACATGAAAATACATAAGATATATGCATATCCAATTTCTTTTATTATGAAAGATCTAGTAGCAATCAACCTACTATTACATTTATTTTTTTGGCACCAACCAGAAGTAGGAACCAACCCCTTTAAATTTTTTATTGCACCAGCTAGAAGGAAGCACCAACCCCCTAAAATGTTTTACTAGCAAAAACCAGAAGGAGGAACCAACCCCCTGAAATGTTTTATTAGCACCAACCCCCTGAAATGTTTTACTGGCATTAACTAGAAGTATTCAACTGAGTGCTTTATTTATGTCCTTAGCTCTATTTTGTGTTTCTCCTTTTTCCTACACATCACTCCCTATTATGTATCCCCACCTCAATTTCTTTTGTAGTCTTTGTGCATTTCTCCTAGATTTCATAGCATTCAAGTGCACTCAGATTGAATAACTTCACATGTATTCCATAGCTTTATCTTCTGGCTTCCTTTGTGATCACATGTCCTGTATAGGCTTCATGCCTTAGACTTATTTTTCACTTTTCACACCATAGAACCACAACACATGTAAAACACTTCTAACTTGCTTGACTGAATACTTCACACAACTTTCAAACATCTTTAGATTATTTATACTAGATTAGATCTGCAATTTATGGCAGGTCCAACATGGGGCCAACATGAATAATGGCTTATTTACTTTTGGAAATTAGTTTTGGATGACTTGGGTATGACTTAGATGAATGGATTCTTGGCTCCTCTAGGGCTCACCTTTAGGTCCATGTAACCACATGATGTGACCACCTTGCAAATCTTCCATAAAATCTAGATTTGGGTTCACTTGAGTGTAACAAATTACTGGAAATCCAAATAACAATATTTCTCTTAAGTCGAACTCTAGCTTTAGGGGTTTCATCATCATTCCATAAGACCTATTTTATGGACCATAACTTTAACGACTAGTTCTTGTATATCCAAAATCTGGTCCACAAAGATATGTTGACAATCCCTGGATCTCCAAATGTCCTAGATTTTACTTTTTCTCTGAGTGTTGGGCATAATCTCTTTGTCCCCTGGATCCCGAATCAAAGGACCTACTCACACAAATATTTTGGTAGTAATGGGTGGTCGACAAGCCTCTCAACCATAGTTCCTACTCATAGGGTGCTTGGCCTATCCGATAAATGCTCATGTGCTTGTCACCAGCTTCTTGGTGATTTGGATTGGGAACTATGACCAACATCTTGTTGGGTCACTACCCACCGGACATTGGTGAGTTACTCTTGGGATTTTTCCTTTTGTTGCTTGCCAATTGTTGTCGATATGATTAGATGGGTCCCTCATGGAACCATAAGCCTTCAGAACCCTGTTTGAGCTTCAAAACCTTATTTCTCCTCTTCCCTTGGTAGTTAGACTAAGTGCCATATATTGTTTGAACGGTCTTTGAGAGGATTATCCAACCAAATACTTTGCATGTTCATTTGATCAAGATAAATAAAGGAAAGATGCTTGCAATTCTCAATAATCTCTTACATTAATGACATCAAGGACTATGCAACACATTCAACAATCTCCCTTGATACTAGGCTTTGACATTGTTGACATCAATGACAACATATGCACAACAAGTATGTGTTGTAAATTTTGTCAAATTTTGTAAGTATTTGGCGTATTTACGCATATAAGAATAATGGTTTAGATATCGATGAAATCAAAATTCTTGATCCATTTGATATTTCAAGAAGTCACGTGTGTGAGTTAGATAGTTGGAATAGCCCTTTTTTTGTTGTAATTGTTGTACCCATAATGCATTTTTTTATAAATATAATATTATTGTTCTAGTTAAAAAAAACACACACACACAAGGATGGCAATTAATAAAATTTAAGGCAATAATAAGATGTTATTTATATCCATGCATTTAGCTTGCAAAAGTTTTATTTTAGAAGAAAATAAAATTGATACAAGTGTTTCGCTAAAATGTAACTACAATTTTTCCAATATTTGTAGCACAATTTGTTTCCATCAAAGACATACTTTTAAAGAAAAAAATCCCAATCCAATTATTCAAAAAAGTGGTCAAATGAAAAGAAGCACACCTAGTACACTATGCATATGCCAATAAATATTCATTACACTATAAGGGAAAATAAGGCATTGAATGATATAAAAGCATTTCTCAAGTCGACAAATTAGGTAAAACCTTCAAACCATATAAAAACAAGTTATATATAACAAAAACTTCTTATTAAATAAATTTTGACTAACAAGCACATTGAACAATGTCAAATATGTTTAGGGCATGTTTGTAGTACCAAATATATATTCTAATCCTTTCCAACCCATTTTCTTATAATGCAATTTAGCAATAAAATAGTTTGGATCAATACAAGGAACAATGCTATATTTGCTAAATGTTAAGTTGAAAACCCTTTCAACTATTAGCACTAATTAAGTGTACATAATTATCCAAAAAATACAAAAGTACCATGAACTATAGTTATAGAGGACATTTTAAGGAAGTTATTGTCTAATTTAGTTTATAACATGAATATTACCCAAAAGATAAATATAATTTCATCTACATGCTTTGTGACTTTGTTGTTCATAGCAACTTCATACTCAATCAAAACAATACAACTATTAATATAGAGATAAATTTTCCAATTCATTGGCTACGTTTTTACACTAAGTTTTGTTGTGCATTGCAAGTATACCAAAACTATGATATAGATGTAGAGATACTAAGAAAACCATATATAATGATATTTTTGTAGCACCTTTTTTTTTAATCTAACACTAAAAAATATTGCAAAAACATTAAAATTTTGGTGCTCTTGCAATAGTTTTTTCTTTCGAGATATGAACTACTTCAATCCCTTTTTAACTAAATTTTGACGTAGCACAAAAAAAACCACTACCAAAACACTAGAATAATGTAATTTTACTAAACAAAAAAAAAATTAATATCATTTACCGTATTTCCATGCTTTTGCAAAGCCTTTTATGTTGTGTTTTTTATATAGTTATAATGTCTTAGAATTAGTAAATTACTTTTCAATATAAATGTGTTAAAAATGGTTGAGATAGTATTGGATTTTTTGGGAACGGGGCTCTGCAACTTGAGCTAGGGTTGAAGTTGACGCTAGGGTTTTGACTTTGGGTACCATGGCAGGATGTGTAGGGGGGAGTGCAACTCCCTCCTATAGTCAAGTCGTTACAGAAGGAAGTAAGGACAAGGGAAAGCAGCATTTTAAAAAGCCTCTGGAGAAGGTGTCAGAGGCTAGTAGCAAAGGAACATTGGGAAGAAATGGACTTCAGGAACTCGAAGGGGATCAGTCGGAAACAAATAAGGAGAAGGAGAATGGAGGCAGCAGTGGAAAACCTAACTCCACAAGGACGACTAGGGTCTGCAAACCCAAGTTGAGCATTATTCCCCAGGTCATATTGAGCAATCCAGTGCTTCAAGCACATAGGGATCATATGACGGAACATGCGATTATATGCAAATTTATGGGGTTATGGCCGATGGAGAGGGCGTTACACATCTGGATAAAAATCCATTGGAAGCCAAAGGGGGAAATACACCTACATCTGGGTTCTAAGGGCTTCTTCACAGTGGTGTTCACGAGTCTAGAGGACAAAGATAGAGTTTTCGAGGGAGGACCATATTTCTACGCTGCTGCATGACTCTACATGCGACCATGGGTGATGAACTTTGTCCTGGAATGTGAAACATTCACATCGATACTGGTATGGATTAATTTATACTCCCTTCCTCTGGATTATTGGCTACCAGAATCTCTGAAAACAATAGGCAACAAGCTGGGGCATTTCCTAAAGATCTCAGAGGTGACTCTGAAAGGAAAATATACCTCCTTCGCTCGAATATGTGTGGAAATGGACTTATCTAGAGCCCTTCCGAAAGCGATAATTTTAGAAGTGTATGATGAAGAATGGGTACAGACTGTGGACTATGAGCACATCCCATTTAGGTGCCACAAATTCCATGAACGTGGGCATTTATTCGGAGACTACCCAACAAACAATATGGAAGGAAATGCGAAACCTACTGAGGATAAAAATCATGAGGGTTTCACTAAGGTTGGGAGCAAAGGGAAAGGTGGTAAACATCCACAAAAGAAGATGAATGAGGATAGACATTCAAGACACAATCATTTCAAGATCCTAGAGGAAGAAGAGAGGAACAAGGAAACAGTCCAGGATATGGAGAACATAATCAATGAGAAGGAAAAGGAAGCTGACATGGAGGATATCACAGTAAACAACCAGCAAAAGGATGATCTACCAAGTTGTATGGAGATAAGTAGGGACCATGAGATGACTCCAAGTGAAGCGGGAACGGAGGACCATGAACTACAGGAGATTCTAGATAGGGAAAATCTAGATCTAGAAAAATTTCTGGAACAAGGGACGACCATAGGAGTAGACTCCCTGCCAAAAGAGGATTATGATAGGGTGCAACAACTCTTTCTATGGAGATCACAATCGAAGGGAACTGGAGTCAAAAGAAATCATGAAAGCCAGGAGCACAGTGGGGTCAAAATGATGGAGAATGTACAGGCACAATCTCCAAAGAACTCAGGAAGGAAAAGGGGAAGAAAAAGACAGAATGAGTTGCTAAATGAATGTGGAAAACTACTGATTAACTCAGGTAAGATGAAAGATCTTACTAGTTATTCCTTTACTAACCTTTCTTAATGAAGCTCACAACCTGGAATATTAGAGGCATAGGAAATAGAAGGAAACAAAGGAATCTCAGTAATAGAATTAAAGAAGAAAAACCAGATATGGTTTTTATTCAGGAGACAAAATGTTCAATGGATAAGATTAGAGAAATTCATAATAAGTGGCTAATCAAGTATGAGTATCTAGAGGTTAAAGCAAGCAACTCGACGGGGGGGGTTCTCACACTGTGGGATCCATAGAAATTTGGAATCCTGGATGCTGAGGCATCCAGGAACTATCTTTCTTTGGTATGTCAACCTATAGGTGATAAGGAAATATACATGATCACAAATGTTTATGGACCTCAAAAGCTAGCAGACAAACTCAAGCTTCTCATCTCCCTTGAGGATCTAAGAGAAAGACACCCCAATATGCCTTGGATTGTTGCAGGAGATTTCAATATGATAAGATCTCTCTCAGAGAAAAAAGGTGGTATTAGACAGTTAGGAAGAGACTCCATGGCCTTCCAGAACTTCATAATGAACATGGGGCTAGTGGATACTGAAACAATAAATGGAACCTTCACCTGGAACAACAAGAGGGGAGGGGCTTCCCAAGTTGCCTCCAAACTTGATAGATTTATTATTTCAGAGGACCTCCTTCTCACAGGCCCTGCCATGACAGCTTCTATTCTACCCTTTGGAGGATCGGATCACTGGCCTGTACAGCTGGAAGCCACCTTTATGGGCACACCAAGAAACAGACCTTTCAGGTTCGAAAATGCCTGGCTCTCTCACCCTAAATTCACCAATAATATTGACAAATGGTGGAGAGAGGATTTGAACATTCAAGGCACTAGAATGTTCATGCTCCAACAGAAACTCAAACACATCAAATCCAAACTCAAAGATTGGAACAAAAAAGAATTTGGTGATATCTTCAAAGCTAAAAGAGAAGCTGGGCAGAAGCTCCAGGAGATCAATCAGATCAGCATCATAGATGGCTTTACCAAGGAGCGGCAAAAGCTAACTGACTCTTTGCAGGAAGAATGGGAAGAGCGATGCTTGCAAGAGGAAATTTTCTGGAGATAGAAATCAAGGATAAAATGGATTAGAGAGGGATAAAGGAATACAAAATTCTTTCACAAATCCATCATGGCTCATAGGGCACATAACAGAATCACAAAGCTCAAAGATTCTCAAGGGATAGAGCTTGTCTCTCACAGCGATATGGAGTCGGTCCTTGTACAACACTTCCTCAGTATAGCAGAGGAAACTCTGGAGGATAGATCCAGGTTCATTGACCAATTCACTCAGTACATCCCTTAGCTAGTCACCAGAGAGGACAACCACAATATTAACAGGCCAGTGTCGGAAGAGGAGGTCAGTGGAGTGATTAATGAAATGCAAAATGGAAAAGCCCCAGGCCTGGATGGGTTCAATGTAGACTTCTTCAAAGCTTGCTGGGAAACAATCAAATAGGATATCCTTGAGGTTGTGGAAGACTCAAGAAAATCCAAAAAGGTTCTGAAGGCTCTTAATGCTTCCTTCATAGCTCTGATCCCAAAACAAGAAAATGCCATGACTCCAGATGGTTTTAGACCCATAGCCTTATGTAATGTGGTGTACAAAATTATTTCCAAAGTGATAGCCAATAGACTCAAGTCCCTTTTACCATCTCTCATCTCAGAGGAGCAAACAGGCTATGTGGAAGGGAGACAAATCCTCGACAACATCATCTAAGCTCATGAGGTGGTACACTCTCTCAAAAGAAACAAACAAGCGGGTATGATTATTCAATTGGACCTAGCGAAAGACTATGACAAGCTAAGTTGGTATTATATAAGAGAAATTCTAAAAGTCTATGGCTTTGACCAAAATTGGATAAGATGGGTTACGACACTTGTCACCATGACCAGTTTCTCCATACTACTTAATGGAGCTCCATGAAGAACCTTCACACCCTCCAGAGGTCTCAGAGAGGGAAATCCGCTCTCACCTTTCCTCTTCATTCTCATGATGGAAGGGCTAGGCAGAGCGATCAAAATTGCAAATGCTGAAGGATGGATCTAGGGTATCAAACTCACCTTGGATGGAGCAGCAAACACTCATCAACAATTTGTGGATGACACTATGCTGCAGGGCATACCCACAGTCAGGGAATCCAAAGAGATCAAACGCATCTTAAATGAATTTTCTATGGCAACAGGCATTGAGGTAAGCCTCAACAAATCAAAAGTTTTTTTCTTTAACACTAACATTGCTATTCAGAGAAATATTACCAGAATTCTTGGGTTTCAAAGGGAACAGCTACCTTCCAAGTATCTAGGCATACCCCTCACTGATAAACCTCTAAGCAAGAAAGTGTGGGAGCCAATAATAAACAAACTTCAGGACAAGGTCAGAAAATGGACATGCAGGTCACTCAATTTGGCAGGGCGCCTAGTGCTCACACAGGCGGTCTTGCAGGCAATTCCCATTTTCATGTTCTCAGCTCTTCCTGCTCCTAAAGGTATCAAGCAGCAGATCAGGAGCATACAAAGGGATTTTCTGTGGGGCAGAGGAGAAGAGAAAAAGAAGTGGGCTTTAGTTGCCTGGGATAAAATATGCAAGCCCAAAAGCCATGGTGGCTTGGGGCTGCATGACCCTGAAACCCTCAGTAGAGTTGCGGGAGCCAAACTTTGGTGGAGATGGATTAAGGAGTCGACAGCTCCTTGGGCTAAGCTTTGGAAACAAAAATATGCCAAGTATTGGTAGGAGAAGGATCACATTAGAATGTCAGGGCAAATCAGGGGCTCCCATATTTGGAACCTTGCCTGGGAAAATAAAAGTATTGTTCAGCAACATAGCTTCTGGGAAATTTGAGCAGGGAACCTAGCACAATTTTGGGAGGATAACTGGCAACAGGAACCCAACCTTTACAAGGATGACTTAGCAGCTCTCAAGAATGACACAGATAACAAAGGTCTTCTTATGGTCAAAGACTTCTGGGACCAGGATAGGAATAATGGAAAATGGAGGAATTGGAAGGATCTAGGCTACAGTGATGAGAGTCCTCTGAAGGCCCAGGCAAAAGCTCTCACCCAGGCTCTAGAGCATAGAAGGATTCTAGTATCCTCCTTACCTGACCAATTAAGATGGGGAAAGAACACCGAAGGTAACTTTAACCTCAAAGAAGCTAAACAGGAAGTAACAGGATTTAACTATCTGAATCCTGATCAAGTCTGGAAGAAACTATGGCAAAGCCCCCACTGGATGAAAATAAAGTTATTCATCTTGCTAGTGCATCAAAGGAAAATCTTAACTTGGGAGAATCTCCTTAAAAAATGCTTTATTGGCCCTTCCAAATGTTACCTCTGTGGCTCACAAGAGGAGATGATGAATCACCTTCTCAACCTCTGTCCTTTCACATCCAGCATGTGGAACTGGGTAGCCTCAATCTTTAAACAATCAGATAGGGATAGTCTCAACATATCCAATACCTTGAAGAATTGGAGGAACAACTTCTCAGGGAATGAAATTATTAATAAAGCCTGGATTCTGGTTCCAAGCTTTGGAATTTTTGGAAAGAGCGCAATAGTTGAGTCTTCAAAAACAAAGCAAGCAAGCCATAATTCATAATTGACCAAATTTTAAGGCAGTTCAAAGACATAGTAAGAAGCCTGTTGAGGACACTTCCTAAGGATCCTCCCCTACCCCAAGAGGCGAGTATTATACTTCATTTGGGTCTCCAGTCCATAAGCCCACTGGGCATAATCAAGGGAGTAAGCCAAATAAATGCAGATAGTGATATTTGGCAACCCCCTCCTTATGGTTTCCTAAAGGTTAATATAGACGGAGCATCTAAGGGCAATCCAGGGTTAGCTGGCTTTGGGGGTGCTATAAGAGATGAACAGGGTCAAATAAAGGAGATCTTCCATGGCCACTTGGGTAAGGCCACTAATAACATGGTGGAGCTCATGGCACTGGAGCAATGCCTGGAAATCCTGTTGGACTCAAATTCGCATAATGTTATCATTGAAGCAGACTCAGAATTGATTATTAGAGCGGCCAAGAAAATATGTAATGGAACTTCTCCAGATAAAGTTTCGAAGCATTGGAGGCTTTTGCAGGTCTTTTACCGTATCCACTCCCACCTGCAAACCTTAAAAACTGTTAGCTTTGTCCATGTGAAAAGGAAAGCTAACAAGTTAGTGGACCGTTTGGCGAACGAAGGAGTCACCAATATGGATAGGGATTCTCAGTATGCTTGGGATTTGTTACCACCAGGAAAACTGTTGGAGGATTGCCTCTATCAGGCAGACAAAGATATGGAGCTATGGTTTCACATGAAGGATTGAAGTGGTTTAGGAGATAAGCGGGAGGACAGGGAACCCTAAATTGTCTGCCCTTTTTGGGTATTGGCCGCAATCCAAAGCTTAGAATTCCATCGAATGTGTGGCGAGAGGATCGTCTCTGGAAGTACCACAGGTTTGGTCGTCCATTGACCAAAACTTTATGGGGCAATTTTGATGGTGTTTGGGGTTTGGTAGAGAATCTGGGAGGAAGGCACAAGAATCACCCGATGTTCTTGCTTAAAGGCTATCGTTTGGCGAATGGGCACGCTACCTATTTCATGAGGCAATCAATTCCAAAACCACAAGTGGTTTATTGAGCAGGGTCCAAGTGGTATCTGGTTTTTCTGAGGAAGGCCACGATTCCACTCTTCAGGTGACACGTAGCAGCGAGAGGTGAGAGAATACTACCTTCATCGGGTGGTTATCCCTCGCGCTACTTGTCCACCCGATATCCGTGCAGACCGTTGGATCCTCGTCAAGGGATCAACGGTGTTGGTTGTTCGTGCAAGTTGGTTTGGCGTTTCGGACCCGACAGAGTTTAGAGAGCTGGCCTATAGCTTTCGTCGGGTCTGTAAGACAGGTTTTTGTGTGGGTTTGTAGTGGGCCCATTTTCAGAGCGTGTACATTGATCCTGGCAGGTCGGATCGTACGGTCAGTGACTATTGTTTCCAGCTAATCTTTGGTGGCAATCTGGTGGACCCTCAACAGGTCACTTGTGGCTTTTTTGTGGACCCAGGTCTGTGGACCCGTCTTCCAAGGTGTTCAAGGTTTCTTTTGGTGCTCGTCAGTATGACCAGAGGTTCCACTACTTGCTTTTGTACAGTGTGTCTGGAGGTAACTCCCCGATTTTCTTGTTCGGGCTTCTCATGATTTTGAGTGCATTGTTTAGAACTTTGCTTGCCCAACTACTTGTTGAACTCTCACGGAGCTGGTGTGACTTCTTGTAAATTATGTATTATTGGATTGATTAATAGAAGGTCCTACTCTTACTTGATAAAAAAAAAATGTGTTAAAAATGGTTATAAATTTTTTATTATGTCACTGCTTATGCAATGAAATCTATGATCAGTTGTAAGCTATTAGCATGTCTGTATTGGTGCAATTTTTCAATTTTCTATAGTTTTTTTTGTAAGGTTAGCAATACCTTTCATTCATTCATCTATAAATAGGCAGGTTACAAATATATAAGTCGTTCGGTGGCCTCAACTTGCCCAGTGGGAAACTAGGTTTGTTGGCCACTGAATCGCATTATAAGTCATCCAAAACATAAATAGTTTGAGTCTATCTAACCAAGCCTTATAAGGCTGATAGTATGGAAACCAACTAGTAATCATAACACTAAAAACATAAATGCTACCCAACATGCACAACCAAAATTAACAGGCATAACTTCAACCGTCTATTCATCTGACGATTCCATTGGAACAATATCTTGAGCACTTGATCTTGGCAATTCATACCATGACAGACGTGGGATATGTTTCTCAATGTGGCCCAGGTGAGTTTTCTAATTCTGCAACTGAAGTCGAATGAGCTAGAGCTCTTTCTGAATGTCTCAGAGGCCCGGCCCGGGCTCACTTTGCATTGTTGTGTTGGTGGTCGCAACCATTGCTTTGACCATTATGCATTTCATTAACCAGTAGAGATAGACATATTGCCTAAACAGGGTGAGACAAACGCAAATGTACCCAGGGTCTGTGATTAGATCCCCCCAATCTTTAGCTGGCAATTCCAGCTCAGCTTTCAAATTCAACTCCGCCTCCTAGGTTACGATCAATTGTTTCACCTACGCCAGGGTCCCTTCGCAGTATGCTTAAACCATGGCCTGAAGAATCTCAGAGTTTGCTTTCCAACCCCTCTATCGCGCAATCCGACCGGAAGACTAACCAACTTCTTTACCTTTGCCTTCCTGGTGTTTGCAACCCCATCTGCCTTGGCCCGAGGCTCCACCACGAGGCTGAGACTTCACCATATCTTCCAAGTCTGGGCCCCCGTTCTTCAACCTTCTCCCATCTTCCAGCACTCGTAAACCATCCCACTTTACAAAGCCCAGAAGTGGAGATAGCATAGCCAGACCTGGAATATGATTTATACAGAGAACCACCCGAAAGACGAGCATTAACTTAATGTATGACCAAAAAAACAATTGAAATGTTGGACGACATTGTGTCCCTTCATAATTCCACCACCCGAGCCAGCAAGCATACACAAATAGTAACCCTCCAGGAGTGTGAGGTACCACTAGAATGAAAACAACGTCCCCCATGCATCCCTGAGCCCAAAGTCCGTAGACTCATCCCTGATCATATTTTCCAAGTCCAGGCCCTCGTTCTTCAACCTTCTCCCACCTTCCCGCATTTGTAAACCAACCCACTATACAAAGGCCAAAAGTGGAGACAGCGTAGCTAGACTTGGAATATGATTTATACAGAGAACCACCCAAAAGACAAGCATTAACTTAATGTATGACTAGAAAAACAAATGAAATGTTGGACGACAATGCGTCCCTTCATAATTCCACCACCTGAGCCAGCGAGCATACACAAACAGTAACCCTTCGTGAGTGTGAGGTACCACCATAATGAAAACGACCTCCCCCATGCAACCTTGAGCCCAAAGTCGGTAGGCTCGGCCCTGATCATTTACTAGAACCCTTACTCTCCACAAGGCTTGCCCAGACAATTCAAAATTAAAACGAGGAAACCAATTCAATTTTATATAGTTAACATTAGGCTTTTGGTTGAAATTTTTGCGTGATGTCAGCCCGGCGTTGCATCCCCGACTCCAGATTTCGAGGGTCAACGTCATCCTACCATGCACAGAAGACTAGGTTGATCTGATTTTATAGTGTAGGTATAGGAAAGGGTGATTCTTCGTACATGTGGGAGTTAACTTAGGCTACTTTGAGCTCTAGTGGTGTAAATTTTGTTTTAAGAGTGTTGGTGGAGAATTTATTATTATGGTTAATGGATTTTCGGTGTTCAAAGTGGCTATTTTAATTTTTTCTTCGTGTTGTGGTGCTCATTGAGACTGACTTTCCTATTTCTGTGCCCATGTTTTCTGTGTGACATAACTCCTCGTTGTCGGGTTTTCGTTGTTACCAAGTGAGTTTTTTTTTGTTTTTTGCTTTGTTTTGTTTTGTTTTGTTTTTTTGTTTTTTTGTTTTGTTTTGTTTTTTTGTTTTGTTTTGTTTTGTTTTGTTTTGTTTTGTTTTTTTTTTGTTTTTTTTTTTTTGTTTTTTTTTTTTGTTTTTTAACTTTTTTGTGCGAAATGCTGAAGGTGTTTGGTTATGTGGTAGGAAATAGGTTTTCCAATTTCCTCGACGACGATTTGGCAGGTAAATGTATGAACACTATTTTATGGTTTAATCATCGTGATGCATAATTTGGAGTTCTAATGGTTCACTTTTTCACAGAATTTGTAGGTGATACTTTAGAATTTCGAGCATAACAATTGTTCGGGTAAGCAATTTGTTGAATTCTAGTGATGGAAACTTGGTAAAAATTTTATTTCTCTCTGTGAGAAAACTCTGGTTTAATGGGTCAGAAATGTTAAATACATTGTCGGCTCGAGTTTCAATGGTTTGGATGCAATGTTGTAGGAATAAACCAGTATTGACTGACCATAGCTAAGTCGAAGGTCGGCCCATATTTGCATTTGTGGAAGTCTTGTGAGCAAGGTGTCGACCCAATTCCATATGTTTTAGTTTTAAATTGTATGTCGACCCCAATTCCATGATTTTCTGTAGCAGTTACGATGAAGATTTCCTAGAATTTACTCTCAAACTTGTGAAGTCAAGAGTATAGGGATCTTTTCATTTTCATAAGGCTTTTGAGTAAGATGGTAGCTCCAAATTCATATCATGTTGTTTTATATAGTCGGGGGGTTAGATTTTTAATGACATAAACATCTAGCTCAGGAAGAAAATAACTTTGACCTCAGTCAAGCACGATGCATAGACACAAGGGTGTGTTAATTATTAAGTTTCTAAAATTTGCGATGTCGGAAGTTGACGCATGTTTCCGTTTTAGTAGACTCGTGTATGTGAGTTTTCTCATGCCTTTTACGTTCATTCCATTGTCATAGGACACATTTCTTCTATTAATTTTTTTTTCAAAACACTAAATTTATTGGAATAAAAGTTATATTTTAACCGACGGGTGATTACAGTCTTAGATAGTTTCCAACTAGAAAAACAAAAACATAAAATAATTGATGGCTAGGTTCAAGTTTCAATAGTATTGGTGAACTTTTGAGACCAATGTTACCAGTATTTTGAGTTTCCAACAGTGGTATTTTCTAATGTACGTTCTTCCTAAATTTTATGCATAGAGGAACATGCTTGAGCCACAATTGTGAGAGTATGTTTTAAAAAAATCAAATTTAGAATAAGGGCATCTCTCTCGATTTCAGTTTTTTGGGTTTCTTTGGAGTCGGAGGAAACCCGTAGTTGAGGTCAGGACCAACTTCATGGTCAGGCAGTCAGTGTGTCTGTGGAGAAGAATCATAAGGAAAAGTTCGAACTCTGAGCCATCTTAGCAAAGGCTGAGCTTCGAGCGGTCTTGAAGTTGCAACTAACGTTTAAGTTAGTTGTTTTCAACTTTTGTAATTTATGAACCATATTCACATTTTTTTTTCTTTAGACGAGGGGTGACAGGTTCATATCTTTTAAACATTTTAATCCTAATTTTGTTTTAATTTGTACATAGTTTTTGGATTTGTTATCTTAAACTTTTAGATAGAAAGAATAATAATCTTTCTATAAAATTGCTTTAAATAAATGTCTTATAAAAATAATTTGTTGAATTTATTTCTTTATTGATAAAAGAATAAAGTATTTTAAATTACATTTATTAAATAATATGTTATGTGAAAAAATAAAATAATAAATTATAGACACATATGTTTGTTTTGTGGGCCTTTGTAGAAGAAAGTCGGAGGTCGGGCTGACTATGAGGTCGGAGGTGGCTGTTGTAAACATGCATAACTATACACACATATTTCTTTTGTGGCTCCTACTGAAAGCAAGTCGGAGGTTGGCCCCCACTATGACATCAAAGTTCGGCATTATCGTTTGAATAGTCTCTCTAGACATTCCCACCTACTGACACTCCTTGGCCAATTCGGCTCCAGCTTCAATACTCCACGTGAGCTGGTGCAAGGTCAGAAAAATTCAACGAAGGTTGTGATATCTATTTTATTTAAATATTATTTTAATCAAAATTATTTCAGTATACATTAATGTTGATATTAGGTAAGATTAAAGTATTTTATTGGTAATTTAGATTTTTTTATTCAATATAAATTTTTATGTTTTGTTTCCTAGAATCTAGGTTCATTGTTGTTATTATTATTATTTCTTATAAACAACTTAAATGAGGTCTATGATCAAGTTTATCATGAGTTGATATGTTATAAATTAAATCTTAAATGTCTTATAAAAATAATTTGTTGAATTTATTTCTTTATTGATAAAAGAATAAAGTATTTTAAATTACATTTATTAAATAATATGTTATGTGAAAAAAAAAAAATATATATTATAGACACATATGTTTGTTTTGTGGGCCTTCGTAGAAGCAAGTTAGAGGTGAGGCTGATTATGAGGTCGAAGGTGGTCGTTGTAAACACGCATAACTATATGTACATATTTGTTTTGTGGCTTCTATTGAAAGCAAGTCGGAGGTCGGCCCCCACTATGAGATCGGAGGTCGGCATTATGGTTTGAATGGTCTCTCTAGACACTCCTAACTACTGACACTCCCCAGCCAATTCGGCTCCAACTTCAATACTTCATTTTTTTCTTTAAAGAAGGGATAACGGTTCCCATCTTTTAAACATTTTATCTTATAAGAATAATTTATTCAATTTATTTTTTTATTGAAAAAAGAATATTTTAAATTAATTTTATCAAATAATATGTTATATGAAAAAAAATTATAAAGAGGCCAATTATACATATATGTTTCTTTTGTGGGCCCTGTGAGAAGGAATTTGGTGGTCGGGCAGCCTATGAGTTCAGAGGTCGGCATTGTCATTTGGATGGTACTATGACATTCCGCGACCAATTAGGCTCCTTGTAAACACGCCCAACTATATGCACATATTTTTTTGTGGTCGCTACTGAAACCAAGTCAAAAGACAAGTCTGGCTATGATATCAGAAGTCGGCCTTGTCGTTTGAATGGTCTCTCTAAACACTCTCGACTATTAACAATCCCTGACCAAATCAACTTCAGCTACAATATTGCATGGAAGTTAGTGCGAGTGCTGACAAATTGAATGGAGGTTGTGATATGTGTTATACTTAAATATTATTTTAATCAAAATTATTGACATATACATTAATGTGGACATTAGGTGAGTTTAAAGTGTTATGTTGTTTTACAGAGAAATGAGCAGTAATAGTCAAATTATCTTGCTTCTTGGTTTTTATCGTTTGTGTTGAGATTTCAGAGTAATGATACTATTTATTACCTGCAAATTATAACTTATTCCATCGTGCATGTTTTATTTATTTTCTGATACATATTTGGCTTGTAATGTACTTTTTTATTCAATATAGATTGAAAATATAATTTTTGGGTTTTGTTTTCTAGAATCCAGGTTCACTATTGTTATTATTATTTTATATAAACGACTTAAATGAGGTATATGATCAAGTCTATCATTAGTTGGTATTTTATGAATTGAAAGTTAAATATCTAGTAAAATTAGTTATTATACATTCACTGCATGCCATTTAGCAAAAAAAAAAATGGTTATTTTTTTTTTTTTAATATAAATAGGTAAGCAAATAGTTTTTATGTTTGAGTTTTTTTTTTTGTTCTTAATAGGTTCACTATTATTATTATTTTTTTATATAAATGACTTAAATGAGGTCTATGATCAAGTCTATCATTAGTTGGTATGTTATGAATTGAAAGTTAAATATCTAGTAAAATTAGTTATTATACATTCACTGCGTGACATTTAGCAAAAAAAATGGTTAATTTTTTATTTATTTTTTTAAATATAAATAGGCAAGCAAATAGTTTTTATGTTTGAGTTTTTTTTTTCCTTTCCTAAATCAATTTTGTTTTAAATTTGAAAATTATTTATTTAAATTACAATTTTAGACAATGGATTCTAAAATATTAAGTTTATTTAGATACTTAATCTATATATATATATATATATATATATATATATATATATATAATTTACAACGAAATTAGTGTAAACTTATATAAAACATCTTAACTGTAGATCGATCAAATCTCTCGAGGTGCAAACCTCTTTTTTGAGTGCAAAACTTGAGAAAAGGTTTGCACCTCGAGATATTTGATCCCTCTCAGTGCTTGATAGATCTGGAGTTAAGATGGATCTAGGCTGGTTTCAATCGTGTGTGGCCAAATAAAATCTAATGAACATATGATTAATTTTATCAATAATATGTAAATTCATCTAATATTAATATAATAATTTTAAATATGCTAAATATGTCTGAGATTAATCTGGTCATTTTAATTTTAAATTTGCTTAGTTACCTTAGTTTGTTGAGATGATAAATATTGTTAATAACTTTAATGATGAAAAATGATTAAATAAATTTTTTGAATGTAAAGTGACAATGTAATAGTGTTGAATGATATAAAATGTGAATAATAAGAATATAGTCAATTACGAATAGTCTTCATTGTGATTAATCTCAAACTATTTTCTTCTATTATTCTTATTGTCACCCTTGTTACTTTTGTCATCTTTTCATATCGATTATATGAAAAGGACAGGTTAAATCGTAAATCATTTAAATCTTTAGCTCGGGATATTGTAGTAAACATCATACCTTGTCTCTCTTTCTCTCCAATATTAATAGGTTGAATTACTCAGAAAAATCAATGTACATTATCAATAATTTTTTGTGCTTACACTGAAATCAATGCACAATTTTAATCCAAGCACTTTAAAATTAATGTACCATTGTCCAATTACATCAAATTAGAAATCGTCATGTACATTGCAATCAATGCATCTAATTCAAGCAATCAAATAAGATTGGAAAACAACATTTACACTAAAATCAATGCATCTAATGCAAGCAATCAGATAGGATTATAAATATATATTTACACTCAAATCAATGCATCTAGTGCAAGTAATCAAATAGGATTATAAACCAACATCTACACTGAAATCAAATTTCAATGCATCTAGTGCAAGTGAGCAAATAGGATTATAAACCAACATCTACATTGAAATCAATGCATCTAGTGTCATCTATACTGAAATCAATGCATCTAGTGCAAGAAATCAAATAGGATTATAAATCACCACCTACACTTAAATCAATGCATTTAGTGCAAACAATCAAATAGAATTATAAATCATCTACATCGAAATCAATGCAGCTAGTGCAAGCAATCACATATTATTAGAAATCAACATCTACATTGAAATCAATGCATCTAGTGCAAGCAATCAAATAGGATTAGAAATCACCATCTACACTGAAATCAATGTATTTACTACAGGCAATCGAATAGGATTAGAAATCAGATACATTGAAATCAATGCATCTAGTCCAAGCAATCAAATATCATTAGAAATCAACATCTACACTAAAATCAATGCATCTAGTGCAAGCAACGAAATAAAATTAAAAATCATCATCTACACTGAAATCAATGCATCTAGTGCAAAAAATCTTGTTCCCTCTCTCCCCCTCCATATATATCTATATCTCCCTCCATCTCTCCTTATTTGTCTCTCTATCTCAACCCCCCAAACACACATGCTCTCTCACTCCATATCTTTCAATCTCTTTGTCCCTCCCTCACTCTCTCCATATTTCTCTTCTTCCCTCTCTTCACTTTCCATCTATATCTCTATCTCTTTTTGTCTCTCTATATCACCCCAAAAACATACACTCTCTTTCTCCAATCTATCTATCTATCCCTCCCTCCTCCTATCCCTCTCTCTCTCTCTCTCTTCCCCTTCTCTCCCTCTCCCCTACTTCTATCTCTCTTCCCTCTTACTGTCCTCTCTCCCTCTCTCTCCATCTTTCTTATCACTCCTCTCTCTCTCTCCACCTTTCTCTCTATATTTATTTCTTCTTACCTCCCTCTATCTCCCCCTTAAAATCCATCTCTCTTTCCCTCTCTCTCTCCACTCTCTCACATCCTCTCTCTCTCTCTCTTCCTCTCTCTCTCCCTCTCTCTCCCTCTCTCTCTTCACCCTCCAACTATGTTACTATATACCTCCCTCTCTCCTCTCTCCTTCTTTCCCCCATTTCACCATTTCACCTTCTTCTTCTCTTTATCTCACTCAAAAGATACACACTCTCTCTCCATCTCTCCCTTGTTACTCCCTCTCTCTCTCCACTTCTCACTCTCTATGTATTTCTTCTTCTCTCTCTCTCTCTCTCCCTCTAACTCCATCTCCCTATCCCTCCCTCTCTCTCAAGTTTGATCTCTTGTACTTCCTCTCTCTCTCCCTTTCTCTCCTACCTACCCCTCTCTTCCCTCATCTCTCTCTCTCTCTCTCTCTCTCTCTCTCTCTTTCCCTCCAATCCTTTCTCTTCCCCCAACACTCTCCTCCTCTCTCTCAAGTCTTGTCACTCGTTCTTCCTCTCTCTCCCTTTCTCTCCTACCTCACTCTCTCTTCCCCCATCTCTCTCTCTCTCTCTCTCTCTCTCTCTCTCTCTCTTTTTCCCTCCAATCCTTTCTCTTCCCCCAACACTCTCCTCCTCTCTCTCAAGTCTTGTCACTCGTTCTTCCTCTCTCTCCCTTTCTCTCCTACCTCACTCTCTCTTCCCCCATCACTCTCTCTCTCTCTCTCTCTCTCTCTCTCTCTCTCTCTCTCTCCAATTCTCTCTCTTTCCCCATCACTCTCTCTCTCTCTCTCTCCCCAACTATGTTACTATATCACTCCCTCTCTCCTTCTCTCCCCTCTTCTCTTTATATATCCTTCTTTGTCTCTTTATCTCACTGATAAACATACACACTCTCTCTCCATCTCTCCCTTTTCACTCCTTCTCTCTCTCTCCACTTCTCACTCTCTATGTATTTCTTCTTCCATCCCTCTCTCCCCCTCCAAATCCATCTCTCTATCCGTCCCTCTCTCCTCCTCTCTTGTAATTCCTCTCTCTCTCTTTCTCTCCTACCTTCCTCTCTCTTCCCCATCCCTCTCTCTCTCTCTCTTCCCTCTAATCCTCTCACTATCTCCCTCCCTCTCTCTTCCCCTTTCTCCCCCCTCCATCTTTGTGTCTCCCTCTCCCTCTTTTACCATTCTCTACCTCTCTCACTCCTCTCCTTCTCTCTTCTTTATTCCTCCTCTCCCCTTTCCTTCATTTTATCTTCATCTCTCCCTTGTGACTCCCCCTATCTCTCCACCTCTATCACTTTATTTCTTTGTTCTTCCCTCCCATATATATCTACAGTTAATATATATTATGATATAAATTTTTTGATATTGTATTAATCCAAAGTTATTAAATTTAATAATATTAATATGAATAATAGATTTAATAATAATAATGATAATCTTTTAATATTATTATTAGGGTTAATAATGCTCATGGTATTAATAATAATTTGGCCCATAGGCTTCACCTAAATAAAATCTCTTTTTTGAGTGTTAGTAAGTATAAAGAGGTTTATGGAGTAAATATAAAAAAAAGGTTTTCCTTATTTACCATACCTCTAGTTTATCTATATTTTTTTTTTATTTATCATATCTCATAAAACCACTATAACAGCAACACGGAAATGAACAGTTTTAACTCAGTTTTTTATGATAAACATTATGATTTTTCTTATCTTTTAGTTATATTTGTAAATAGTCATAAGTTACTCTTTATCCCTCTGAGAAGAGGACAGAAACTTTTAAGTTATAAATGTTTTTGAATTACATGTACTCCCTGCGAGGAGGAATGCACAGTTTTCTTTCATTTTTGGTTGGACAAGCAATGCCAGATCAAAGTAATGCTTATGCATATATAGAATGTAATTTTCATCTTTATTAATGGAAATTACAACTTTGTCCCAGAGAAAAAAATAAAAATAAATAAATAAATAAATAATAATAATAATAATAATAAAATAAAAAATAAAAATCATATCTCATAAAACCCCTTTTTTAGTGTCAGTAAGTATAAAGAGGTTTATGGAGTAAATATAAAAAGAGGTTTTATTTATTTACCATACCTCTAGTTTATTTATATTTATATTTATTTATCATATCTATTTTATTTACCATGGTATTTGGCTCATAGGCTTGGTATATAATTAGATGTTAATTTTTAATCCTATTTGATATATTTTTATTTATTTACCATACCTCTTTATACCTCTTTTATAAATATGGTATTTGGCCCATGGTATTAATAATTATTTGTCCCATGGTATTTGACCCATAGGCTTCACTTAAATAAAACCTCTTTTTTGAGTTTTCATAAATATAAAGAAGTTTATGGAGTAAATATAAAAAGAAGTTTTATTTATTTACCATACCTCTAATTTATTTATATTTTTATTTATTTACCATACCAAAAAAAAAGAAGAAGAAGAAGAAGTTTTATTTATTTACCATACCTCTGGTTTATTTATATTTTTATTTATCTAACATACCTTTGTTTTAGTGTTCGTAAACCTATTTATATTTTAAATTTATATTGTGTTTATACATAATAATAATTAGATTGATTTTTAAATAGGGTCGACATTAGATTAAAAATATTAAATATTAAATGTTAAATGTTAAATGTTAAACATTACGTTTACATTTTTATGTGAGATCTACCCTATTAAATGTTAAATGTTAAATGTTAAACATTACGTTTACATTTTTATGTGAGATCTACCCTCATACTGGTCTGTCTAGCCCCCATACTAGTCTGTCGAGCGCCTCTCGTCGCAATAATCAAACTCTTTTATACTTTTTAGTGATTTTATCAATTTATATTTAAAATACAACATTGCAGTGTATTTAACTTTTGGTTTATAGTACATTTTATATGAAGATCTTTTTTACTTTATTTGTTGACCATGTTCTTTTTTTGTTTTTTGGGTCCTAATTATTTTAAATTGTGGCAAGTGACTAAATTGTTAAGTTTTATTGGTTTTACTTAAAATTGTGGATGGTTGCAAAATGAATTAAAGTTTCAATGAGTGTTTTAATTATTTTGACTAAACTTTATAAAAGTAAAAGGGACTTAGTTTAAAGTCATGTGAATGTGAATTTAAATTTTATTTCAATTTTAATTTAATTTTATTCATATATTTTGTAAATTAAGTATTTGGAATATTAAATAATTAATTAAATTTAAAATTAATTATATTTATGATAATTTTCATTAATATATATATATATATATATATAGGAATAATCTTTAGTGCGACTTTTTGGACTTTCCGCTGCCAAATCCTAGGGAAAAAATTGAGGTAAAATTTTGATTTGTGTTATTTAAACTGGTTTTTTTACTCTATATATGATTTAGCACCTGGAAAACCCCTAGGGCACTTCGATTGTGCTTTTGTTACCCATCAAACTTGTGATTTCAATAAATTCCTGTTGGATTTTAGATAAATTAGACAGGAAAAAAAAAAAAAAAGAATCCAAAAAGTTGCACTAAAGACAACTCATGTATATATATATATATATATATATATATATAATGTTGTATTCTTTTAATTGTTTACATAAAAGAAAAAGAAAAATGAAAAAAGAAAAAAGAAAAAGAAAGAAAAAAGAATCCAAAAAGTTGCACTAAAGACAACTCATGTATATATATATATATATATAATGTTGTATTCTTTTAATTGTTTACATAATGCTAAAATATTTTATTATCAAATTTTATTGTTT
Source organism: Pinus tabuliformis (assembly GCA_031772625.1). Taxonomy (NCBI): domain Eukaryota; kingdom Viridiplantae; phylum Streptophyta; class Pinopsida; order Pinales; family Pinaceae; genus Pinus; species Pinus tabuliformis. The sequence continues at coordinate 1,314,502,513 of CM062820.1, forward strand.
TTATATATAAATAAATATAGTATTAACTTATTATAATAAGTTTCTTTATATTTGTTTATTTTAAATTCCATGGATTTTTGGACATCATTGTGATTTTGTGTCATTCATATTGGATTTAAGGAAATGTAAATAAATGTTAAAATTGCAATAATTGTATGGTTAATAAATACATTGCCTTGTATTATATTAGAGTAGTTTATATTTACATATATTATTTAGTGATGTATAGTTAGAAACATGTTATTATTTTTATTAGTGGTTTTTGTAAATCATGATGCATTGCTTGATATTCAATGAATAGATGTTATCAAAAAAAAAATTGATTGATTTGAGCAATAAAAATATAGAGTCATGGATACAAATTGCTAATATAAATTATTCTATCTAGGTGTTTTATGTAAATAGATCATGCATTGGTTTAATGCCTTCATAATGTTTATGATGGACCTTTGAAATATATATTTTTAGGATTTGATAAAGTAATTTCCATATTAGTTGAGAAATATTTGATTATGCATGTGCTTTTTATTTTACAGTTATGAGATTGTAATGATTAGGATGTTCTAGACATTTGTGGAATTTTGAATTTGATTGGAAGCTTAAGGCCCACCCGAGGAGCAGACTACTCATGCGGGCCATACTTAAAAACAAAATCCCCACTGGAGACAATCTACTCAAGCAAGCTCATCATGGCCCTTTCTGGTGTCACCTTTGTAAATGTAACAATGAATCTGTCTCACACCTATTTATTGAATATCAGGCCGCTCAAGACCTTTGGCAATCGATATCAGCCATGATTCCATCCCCGATAAGGTGGCAAGGTGCAAATGTGAAGGAGACCTAGATGACCTGGTGGATAAGCACTGATCCAAAAAAGCTTAGGAATCTCCCCTTACTCATCTGCTGGGGACTGTGGATAGCCCGCAATAATCTCATTTTCCAAAACTCTGCACCGCACTGGCCTTCCATTGCATCTTGTATCATCTCCGACTACTCCATCATCCCAGATGACCAGGAGACAACTCGACCCCAAACCATCATACCCGAATCCATAAACCATACAAAGCCTTGGGCTTATTTTGATGGTTCTGCCCAGGAGGAAGGATGCGGGGGAGGGGCCATACTTTACCTCACTACTACGCATTCCTTCCACATTCAGATGGGTCTAGGAGGGGCACGAATAACTTTGCAGAACTATCCTCTGCAAAATTCCTTATACAATATGCACTGCAAATCCAATGTCGAGACCTCCAACTCTTTGGAGACTCAAAAGTTGTTTGCGAATGGATAAACAAAAAAACTAGATGTTCTGCATACACATTGTCACATATTCTGGATGAGGCTCATCGTCTTATTACTTCTTTTGACACATTTACATGTCATCATATTTACAGGGAGCGAAATGCAAATGCTGACAGATTATCCAAAGAAGTTGCGCACAGGCCATCCGGCACTTGGATGATCCAAGAACATAGAGAAGGAACTTTTTAACAATACTACCACCGGCCTTTCATGGACATAGATGCTATAAAAAGCTCACAGGGAGCATAGATCATGTTAATATTTTTTGTTTTAAATTACCATCTGTAAATATTCATATGTTTCTCATTTTCAGAAAGACCTATGGACACACTATATGGCTACAGTTATTCATTTTTGGTAAAATCAGTATGATGAACACATCGGAAAATGATGCCTCCCTGCGTGGACAAAAAGCATCATTTTTTGACATTTTTCTGGAACCTTAATTATTCTGACATGCACCACCTCTTACAGCATATGCTTTTGCATATACAATATGTAATTTTCTCAATCAATGAAAATTACGTTTTTTCCAAAAGGAAAAAAAATAATGGCTTCAATTTTCATACAAAAGAACCAACAAATGACTATAGTTCAATGCTATATCACTTTTGGACAAACCTTTCAGCTAATATTGTTTCTTTCCATGTCTTCGATGCTTATTGGACAAATTATCATACAATTTGTCTTACCATATCTTTATTGTCACCTTGAATCATTTTGCCAATGTTCATATTCTACAATTTCATTGTTGACTTGTCACAATATTTGTCACATTTGGAAATGTGCACCTTTGACATATGCCTTGATTTCCAAACATTGAAAAATATAGAAATTTTGCACAACAAAAAACAGGAAAACAACAAAACCATGCAAATATCAAATTTTGGTAAGTCTTCGAACCATGAACATAAATTTTTTCAGTTTGTCTTGTATAACTATAATTTTTTATGTCATGCTTGGCATGAAATTTACACATTTTTGTTCTCACTTTGTTGCATTTTTCTCCATATATTGAATAGTATTATTTTCTTTAGCTTCTAGTTCATATTTTGTTATTTCTTATGCAACTTATTTTGATAAAAAAAAAATGTGGCCCTAGTAATTCTTAATAACACATTTCCATAAATGAACGATATGTATATTTGTCAATGAAAATTATAAAACATTTTCTTTATTGTAACTTATGCACAATTACTACATAGCCACCAACAATGGCTAATAATACTATAAAAATAGAATAAATGTATATATAATGTATCATTGTAGAGCATACATTGTTTTAAATTTTCTTTATACACTTGTCTCAGACTTGATGACTTGCATTTTCGTTTTCTGGCAACGATTGGTCCAGTCATTTGGAACAATATCATGGAAACATCTAGCTCTAGCAAACAATTATTGGAAGAACAAATGGTGGAAAATGAGAATCCAAAAAGGTTAGGTTTGTGCTGCACTGAATGTTTGTATAGTCAAATGACATGTTTGCATTAAATCAATGTCAATGTTTTTTGAAGCATATTGTTTTGAATTTTCATATAAACAGAGCAAAAACAATGGAAGAAACATCCTCGTCAATCATTGAAATATGCTCAGGAGCATATGCAAAGACTTTTGAAGGCGATATATTGGTTATTTATGGGCCAACACAAACTAAAAGTCCTAACTCTCCTACAAAGGCACGACTGCTCCATGCTGATTTGGTTGATAGCCATGGCCAACTGACTATCATAGTGAACATGAGCAAAAATATTATAGAGTGTTTTGAAAACATGTTTACTATTGGAAACAATGTTTGAATTACAGATTTTGCGATAAGAAACAAGGGTATTTATGAACGAGGAGACGCAAAATGTTGCATAGTGTTACAAGACAAAACCACGGTTGAATCAATTGCACAAGTTTGCAAAAAACGCAGACTGGCTCTAAATACAACAATACACAGTCTTGTTGTCTCAAGTGATACATATGCAGTTGGTTCAATAGGAGCAATAGTAACAGGCTACCACCAAAATAACAAACAACTAGAACTCAATATAAAATATGGTGAAGTTGCAAAGGACAATGCAATTGTAAGTCTGTTGCTAGAATAACTATACTTGCATTTTGAACAAAAAGCTAATAGTTTCTTTGAAACTATGTTATTGTATCTTTGTTTTCCATTGTTATCAAGGTAGAAATTATCTCATTATTTTTTGCACAGACTACTTAACCAAAAATATGTTTCCTGATTCACTGTAGTTGCTATTGAATGATAGTCATAGAGAGCATTTTTTCAAAATACAGTATGAATTGGCATCAAAGATGACTCTGCTCTATTTGTTCAAAAACATTGTCAGAAATGATGTGAAAGGGAGTCAACAATTACGCTCTAGATGAACAAATTTTCTTGAACCATTGAATGATGAATTTGCAAGAGCACGTTTATTGTATTTTGTAATGTCAAGAACAAAGGTATATTAATTTATAGCTTCTTTGTTCAAGTAACAATAGTTTTAGTTTGATGTACAAAATCTTGGATTTTTATGATAGATATTGGACCTAATAACTCAATTTTCCTCGGGGGGGGGGGGACACAGATCGAAGGAGTGTTGAAAGCCAAAAATGTTTTCTCTCCTCCTTTTCAGCGAATTTGCAGTAAATGCAAACAACTCATTCATCCAACCACAAATAAATGCACAATCTATAAAGATGGCACAACATTTAACTATGAGCACAGTGTTGAATGCACACTGGAAACAAAGAATTGAAAAATTGATTGTATGTTGCAGATGCCACAGCTAAAAGAACATTTCCCAGTTATTGTTGAGACAAGCTTTCAGGAATACATGCAAAGCATATCATCTACAATTTTCAATTTAAGAAAACTTTGTATTTGAGGTCTTTTTACTTTAATAGTTAACAACATTATTGTTGAGATAAAAGAGTTGTGACCAGCAGACAAAAATATTCTTTCGTACATCAAGTTCATACATTTTGATAGTTAAGTTATTCTTTCTCTTTTCATTTTTTTATTTTATGTATTGCACCAATTCATAATTCACAAATACTTGCATAAATACTAATATATAGTTTTGCTTTTATTGCAGGTTGCAGAATTACAAAACACAAAAAACATTTAGTCAAGTGCTTTTTGGATATTTTCTAGAATATATCAATCAAGAATACTTTCTTTTTATTTTTTTTCATAAATAGTTATTTTTTCTCTTTTTCCCGTAAGTTTTCCTGCTCCGGATGAAAAAAGAAGAAGAGAAAAATGCACACTATGCAATATGATATTTCAGTTATATCAAAATTTCTATGAGACTATGGTCTTATTTTTTGTTAATAAGAACATTAGATCTTAGTTCCATAGTAACATAATGTAACTCCAGAATAGTTATTATGCCATATTATATATATGTCGATCTTTTGCTCTCCACTATTGAAATATTAGCTTGGATTCTCATTTGTTGTAAATTTTGGAATTGTGTTCTGTTAGGGAAAAAAAAAGGAAAGAAAATAGTTGCATGTGTATCAATGTGTTCATTTCTGTATATGCACAATTGAATGCTCTGTGTTAAAAGAAGGCACTATAAGAGAATTGAGATAGTTGTGTTTTCGTTTTCTTTTGCCATAGATCAAATCGTCCTTATTTTCCTATTTGCATAATTGTTTTTCATGTAGTGTTCATTTTATAATTAGTTTTTTTTGTTCATGTTTTCTGAGCTATATAGTGTTGTGATGCAGTTATATACAATTGAAAATTTATTGTGCAATGAATTAAGAGATTTTGTATCTCGTTTCTCTTTTCTAGTTTCTTTTTTGTCTCTTCTTAAAATGCATTTCAACTCAAGAAAATAAAATAAAAATAGAAAATTGGAGATTTAAATATAATCTAGGCAGATTGTGGTTTCATCGATACTAGCTACTTGGACTATGCTACTCAATTATTTTTTACTTGTTTTTCCTACACATAAATGGAAACCAATGTGCATAGTTACTAGAGCAACTTCTTCTTTCGAAAATTTCTGCCAACCCAGTGCGTCATTTTGTTAATAGGACCATAATATCTCAGTTGCACAACAACATTATATACTTACAAAAAAATCATTATACCATATTATATACATACGTGTGTTTTTCTTTTCACTATTACAATATTAACTTGAATTCTCATTTTCTGTAAATTGTGAAATTGTTTTTGTCTTAAAGAAAAAAAGCGAAAACAAAAAAAAACAAAGAAATAAAAACTACAAGTATCTCAATTGCTTGATTTTTGTATATATTCGAAATTTTCTGTGTCAAATAAAAAAAAAGCTTCTACAGGGGCATCCATACATTTTTGTTCTCTCTTTTCTTTTGCATATATCAAATCTTCCAGAAATTGTATTTTTCTATTTTCACAAGTGTTTTTCGCAGGTTGTGTGCTTTTGTTAATTGACTTTCTTGCACAAATCTTTTTATTTCCTAAGCTATATAGTGTTGGATTGTAGTTATATATAATTGTGAATTTATTATCTAATGAATTAACAAAATGTGCATCTTATTTATGTTTTCTAATTTTCTTTGTTTTCTCTTGTAATGCATATCAACTTGCAAAAAATTGCAAATTTAGCTATAGTATAAGGAAACGGAAGCTCTTCTAGTGCTAAGTGTTATAACAATGGTGTCGAATAATTTTTTGGCTCTTTGTCACCAGTGATACATGGTCACGAGCATGCATCATTTTTGTAGCCACTTGTTTTTCCATTTCAAGCTAATAGCTTATTATTTACCATAGCACATGTTAATAGTTTCCAATGTTTGGTCTGTGATAATGATTCTTTGATGAATGGTGAACGATATATGTACTATTTGAAATTAGTGATCCCTTTTTTGTAGCACACTGTCATTGCTATGAATAATAAATATATTAGTTATTTTGAACTATGAGCTCTTATGATAAATTTTTCATTGACTTATGTAATCAATCTTACTTGGAGATTATGACATATTTTAGTCTCTCACTACCATAGTGTTTTTTGTAACAATATTGTCTTAGTATTTTGTGTATTTATTATTTAACATATACAATTTAGTATTCTAGATATATTGTAAACAAGAGATTGAGAAATTTGTAAAATAATCTCTGAATCATTGGTAACTTGATTTCTTATTTTTGATCTCTCATGTCACTTTGGACTTTGTGCTTTCACTGTAACAATATGGGAGTCAGTATGATTGATAAAAATATCACTAAACTTGTATGTTTGGACGCACCTACTTCTGAAATGTTGAAAGTTGTTCAATCGTTGAATCAAGTGATTTTATCCCTTTATTCATTAAGCATAGTAGAACTATGTTCAATGTTAATTCAGTTTCATTTAGCCCTGAATTGGAGGCAGAAACTGTTATTTCCATCAATACACCAATCAAAAACATATGTCAGATGAGCATTTTAAAACAAAGTTACGGAGTATAACAGAAAATGTGTCTACAATTTCTCTCCAACCACCTGTTTTTATTGTTCCAATATTATCAATGAATCAATGAACTGAGGTCAATGACGATCCAAAACATGTGCCACACACTTCAAACAATGGAGTGACTGAGGGAGAAAAAAGCATAAATTTATGGATAAAGAGGTATGTGTTTTTTAGGCACTTATTACCTATTATTTAATATTGTTGGGAAGTTTTATGAAATACACTTTGAGTACACTCATCTTCCATTTGATGTACTTAGTATAGCAGTATTATGCATCCACATAATCATGATACAATTAATAATGCACTCATTTCTGAAGCTGAAACTAGTCTGCATGTATTGCAGATTTTAATATTTTAATGTTAATATGATAATTAATCTCATAATGGATAATTTTCCCTATAATTTTGTGATTTTCAATCTTAGTATTTGTTTTATCATGTGATTTTGCAAATAATTCATTATGTTGCCTTTCTTATGGGTTTTGTATTATATTGTTCTTGTTGACACCTCATCATGGGGATTTGGTGAACACTTGTAAATAATGTAAATAGTAAATAATGGAAAAGGAAGAGTCATCGAGAGGTGAAACCCAAGAGTCACTCCCTAATGTATATAACCATGAGTAATCTTAATGAAGAAGCACAAATGATTTTAGAAGTTACCTCCTAGCCTGAGACGGTATCAGAGCCAACGCCATTTTTGGCTTCCCTCTCTGCCCTTGTAACTCCCTTCTGCCATTTCTGCAAACTGTCATATTCTTCATTCCTATGCTTTCCGCCCTCTGAGTGATAATCTAGTGTACATCCACATTTTTTTTAATGTTGCCTTAGAGGCTCCTAATCGTTGATTGTTTGGTGAAATGTATGCTCGATGTCCTACTCCATACATTGTCTCTCCTCCATATGCTGCCTCTCCTCCTCCATATGTTGCCTCTCCGCCATACGTTGGCCTGAATATCAGACTGTGTGGTCGAAGCTCTGCGTTAATGATATGTACACTCTTATGTTGGTTCAATTAGCATAAACTATTGAAAGGCCATGAAATTGAGTTTTTTTTAAAGATCGTGCATGAGTATGTATGGTATTGAAAGTGTTTATGGTATTAATACAAACCACTGACCAGACCTCCCCTCTGCTCTGCTTCCATATGCCCCTCTACTGTAATTGATTAGAAAAATGGGTAGAAACAGCAGCTGAGAAGAAGAAGCATCAGTGATTTCTTAAGTCTCCAATTCGACTTTGAGGCCACAAGATTCCAGCGGGTCATCTATGTGTGACTCAAGGGAAGTGATGAACAGGTCATTGTTACTATTTTTATATTTGTGTATCATATTTTCTGGAGAACAAGTTATAAGGTCAGGGACGCTAGAGGTATCAGCGTTGCCTTTGTTGGACCGACAGGTTTCGTTCCCTGTGAAAATATTGTTGTCTTTGTTGTTTTTATTATAGTCCCTTGACTCGAACCTCTCGCATAGAGTGGGGGTATTTGAGTTAGAGATATATCCATCTCCAATACTCATCAGCCCACCCTTCTTCTTCAATAATAGTAGGGCATCTCCATCTCCATTTTCCAACAACGCTAACAACAACAGCATTTTGAGAGTTTTGCGAACCCCCTCCCCTGCATATATTCCCTTCCCCATATAACCCTCCCCCACATAATACCTCTATCCAAAAAAAAAATATACATCAGAATAGAAGTGTTTTTTTTTCACAGTATATTACCAACAGAAGTATTTTTTTTACAATACACATATTTTAAAATGCATTCATTGATATCTATTGTGGGAGTGGTTCTCAACAAGAAGGACAACTATCCAGAGTGGTCTCGGAAGATCAAACACACTCTCATTTTTAATGAGTTGTGGAAAGGAGTTTGTGTAGGAGAAGGAGACAATGAACCAACAAAGCCTACCTCAGACAAGGAATTCACCATTTGGGAAAACAAGAACAACAAGGCCTATGCCTTGATTGCAGCATCTGTAAATGAAGAGGTGAGTCACCATATTTCACCATTTTCGAATTCTTTTGAAACCTTAAAATAATTGAAGGAACTCTATGGCTCACACTCTGTGCTTGAAGTTGTCCAACTGATGATTAAATTGTTCAGTCTTGAATTACAAAATGATGATCCTCTTGCTCTTGCATCAGAAGTAAAATATATTATGCATGATATCAAAGTCACTAATGTTGAACTAGACATTCCTCTGATATCTTTTGTCACGGAACTGTATCCCACATATTCAAATTATCTTAAGTCATAGCAAGCAAATGGAAACCTCAAAGAGATTACCTTTGACTCCCTTGTGAATAAATTTGCTGAGAGAGAGAAAGATTTTAGGAAGAAGACAACTCCTCAGTCTTCTTAAGAAGTTGTATGTCTTGCACATAGAGAGAAGAATCATGCTCAAGATTCTTCCAGAGGAAGAGGAAGAAGAAATTTCAAAGGTGGGGGGGTAGACACTCTCAAGGAGAAAAGTCTAATCTTCATTGCATACGTTGCAATAGATATGGATCACATGATGTATCCACATGCAAGGTGCCTTGGGACAGAATTGAGAAGGAAAGAAATCAACCCAAAGGTAAAACCAATGACAACGAGAAAGGTAAAGCACCTGAATCTGCTCACTATGTTGTGGCACATTGTAATATTTGAGTAAATGAAGACTTGTTTAATGCTTCACTTGCTTCCTGGAAAAATGATTGGTTGCTTGATTCAAGAGCAATTTGCCACATGAATTTTAGAAAATATCTTTTTGAAGAATTTACTGACGATGTTGATGGAGAAGTATACTTTGCAAACAAATCAAATCTCAAGCCGTCAGGGCTTGGCAGAATCAGGGTCAAATTGCATAGTCTTCTAGACTTTCTTTTGCATAATGTTTTATATCTCCCACATATGAGGAGAAAATTTTTGTCCTTGGTCCACATCTGCCAGCAAGGACACTCCATTTTTATGTTTGATGGTAAGTTTTAGGTGAGAAAAGCATCATATCACTCACTTGTCATGACGGGGATAGAAGAAGAAAATCTTCTCAAGCTGCAAGGCACCTCTGCTCGTGCACAAAATTTCTCATACAATTCTCATTATGATGAAGGTACATTTCCATCAAGTCTATTATGGCATGCTAGAGACACTTGAACTATGACAACCTTCGCTTGTTGAAGAAAAACGGTGTTACTGGTTTGCCTACAATTCCTAGGCAATGTAAGCAATGTGATGCTTGCATTCTATGAAAGCATATCAAACAGTCTTTTCATGATTCACATTCCAGAGCACATAGAAAACTTGAACTCATTCATTCAGATTTATGTGGTCCAATGCATGTTCCTTCTGCAAATGGAAATAAATATATGATGACATTTATTGATGACTACACTAGAATGTGTTGGGTTTATTTATTGAAGAAAAAATATGATGCTTTTCAAACATTCAAGAACTTTCATACATGGATTAAAAATGATGCACAATCTCATATTGGCTCTATTCGCACTGATAATGGAAAAGAATACACTTCAAATGAATTTGAAAACTATCTTCGCCAGCATGGGATCAAACATCAAACAATTGTGCCTTATAATCCCCAACAAAATGGAGTAGCTGAAAGAATGAATAAGACAATCTTAAATATGGTACATTCCATGATGTTTTTCAAGAATGTAAAATTGATGTTTTGGGTTGATGCAGTTCTATGTGTTGTATATGTAAAGAATAGATGTCCATCTAATGCTATTAGAAACAAGACTCCTTATGAAATGTGGTATGGCCACATTCCTTCAGTAAAGCATCTCAAGGTCTTTGGTTCCACCTATTATGCCTTGACACCAAAAGTAAATAGAAACAAATTTGGGGAAAAGAGTCATAAGTGTATCTCCTTGGGGTATTCAAATACCTCCAAATCATACCGTCTCTATGATGAAGTTAATAAAATGTTTGTTGTATCTAGAGATGTAATATTTCTTGAATCTTCCAAAACTGACAATTTTGTTGAGATTCAGACATGAAAAATCATTTCAAGAATTTGATAATCAGATTCCACATCTTGAAGGGGGGATTCCTATACTGGATCAATATGTGGAATCTTCTTCTGAAGCACTCTCTCCCCCACATGAAACTCCAACCATTGATGATACTTTGAGTGATGTGATTGACAGAATTGGGAGACTCAATCTTGATTCAGTCCCAACTCAATTAACTGAGCAACCTGGACCATCTCAGAAAGGTCCCCCAAAGTGGCTGACAAAGACACTTGAAAGTGTTCATCCTGATGAGGTTGGAAAGACAGGAACAAGAAATTAAATTAGGCAAAATGGAGGTGATGTAGATGATTCTGACTCACCTATTGATATGGATGTTTCTTATGATTATGAACTGAATTTGTCTACGGATTTTGAACCAACTTCCTTCAAAGAAGTCGCTTCTCATGATGAATGGAAAGAAGTGATGCAAAAGGAGTATGATGCCTTCATAAAGAATGGCACGTGGAAGTTGGTTGATCCTCCATTGGGAACCAAACGAATTGGGTACCAGTGGGTCTACAAGAAAAAGTATAAAGTCGATGGCTCACTTGACAAGCACAAAGCCAGGCTTGTGGCAAAAGGTTTTTCACATAAGGAAGGGGTCGAATATGAGGAGACTTTTTCCCCCACAGAAAAATGGGCTACCATCCAGACACTTTTTGCCCCAGCAACTCAAAACAACTGGAAAGTCCATCAAATGGATGTAAAAATTGCTTTCTTGAATGGAGATCTAAAAGAGAATGTTTTTATCTCCCAGCCTGAAGGATTTGATGTGAAAGGACATGAACATAAAGTATGCAAACTTGTGAAATCCTTGTATGGCCTCAAGCAAGCACCGCGAACCTGGTATGAAAAGTTAATGAAGCATCTTCTGAAACTCAACTTCAAACATTATGATCTTAATGATGCAACTTTGTTTGTCAAGAAATTTGGCAAAACAATTGTATATCTTGTGGTATATGTAGATGATATTTTGATGATAGGGAACAATGAGAGATACATTGCATCCATAAAGAAGGAATTGAGCAAAGGTTTTGAAATGACTGACTTGGGCTATGTTCACTACTATCCTGGTATTGAAGTAACTCAACATTCGAAGTCTATATTCCTTTCTCAAAAGAAGTACATTGGATATTTGTTGAAAAGGTTTGGCATGGCTCACTACAATCCTCTAACTACTCCAATGGAACAAAACTTAAAGCTCACATCCATTGAAGGAAAAGAATTTGAGGATGCAACAAAGTATAGAAAGCCTGTAGGAAGTCTCAACTACCTTACTAGTATCATACTAGACATTTCGTTTGTTATTGGAAGCCTCTCCAGGTTTATGCAAAAGCCTTGCGAGGGACATTGGTCTGCTGCAAAAATAGTTCTAAAGTACTTGAAGGGAAATCAAGACTTTGGAATCAAGTATACATAGGTGGGGGACTTCAGTGTGATTGGATACTCTTATTCAAACTTCGATGGAGACAAATAAACTAGGGTATCTACTTCTAGTTATACTATGAGTCCTGGATCAGGACCTGTCTCTTGGAGATCACATAAACAATCAGTGCCAGCAAATTCCACAACAGAGGCAGAATATGTGGCAGAAACTGAGGCAATAAAAGAAATTGTGTGGCTCAAGAAAATTTTGGAAGATTTGCAGGTAAAACAAGTACATTCAACTCCACTCATGATTGAAAACACCTCTGCAATAAAGTTGGCCAAGAACCCAAAGTTCCATGATCGAATGAAGCACATCAATACAAAATACCATTTGATTCGACATCATGTTGAGGCCAAGACAATCCATCTATGCCATTGTTCCACTAATGAGCAGATTGCAGACATCTTCACCAAAGCGCTTGGAAGAGAAAAGCTTGAAAGATTCAGAACAATGCTTGGACTCACCAACATCCCTTCAAATTAAAGGGGGGAATGTTGACACCTAATCATGGGGATTGGGTGAACACTTGTAAATAATATAAATAGTAAATAATGGAAAAGGAAGAGTCATCGGGAGGTGAAACCCAAAAGTCACTCCCTCATGTATATAACCATGAGTAGTCTTAATGAAGAAGCACAATTGATTTGAGGATTTACCTCCTGGCATGACAGTTCTTATGCTTGCAGAATGGTACAAGTTGCTACACTAGCTCACTGAATCCAGAAACTACAAAAATAGGAATAATGTGAAACTCATTTCTACGTAAACCAGGAAGTCATAAATAACATGTTTTACTCTTGTCCTTTTTGAACTTTTTTTCTTTACATTCATACTAAGGTCTTTTTTTACAAGACGAATTATGATATATTGATTTTTGTACTAGGCCCCTACAAGGTCTCCCTATGTGCTTCAGCTCGATATTGATATCTAGTGAAATCTAACTATTGTTGTTGTAATACAACAATAAAAAAAGAAAACATGCTTTCATGTACAAGGGAAAAAATTCTCTTTGTCACATATTAAGAAATTTATACATGGTTATGTTTGATGTGTTAAAGCTTATATTGTCTCAGTTGCCAACCTTGCAGGAAATTTCATGGTTCTCAAACACTAGAACCACCATGTGTTCTAGATACTCTTCTATTTCCCTCATTGTTAGCATAACAAAATTTGTAGGTTTGCCTTCTTTTTCATATCTCTCTTTGTATTTTCTCATCCAATTTAACTAGAGCTATAGAAATGGTATTTCATGAGTGAGCTATGAATAAGAAAAACATTGATTAACATTAAGTCAATCTAAGGATCCTTGGAAATAGAAAGCATCTCTATGCAACCCTAATCAAAGTGCTTATTAATAGATTTTTGTTAACAAAGGACACAACGTATATCTTCCAATCATTGAGAAATATTCCATTTTCCTACTCCTTTTCCAAGGTTCTGATTGAAATAAAGACAAATGTTATCAGTGTTATTTCCTTTCATGTACCTGGTCAATGTTCATAGATTTCCTCTTGTTGACTTTGTAGTTATTTATTGTGCAAGATAATCACAAATCTATGCCACCAGAGAGAAAATCAATGAAAAACATGATAACTATGATATTTGTGGTGATCTTTAGGTATACTCTCCTTTATTCAGAGATTCAAAATCCAAAAAGTTTGTTACTCATTTGTCCCTGCTATTTTGATATGGTTCTTATTCATTGCTTTCACTGCAATATCACTACACATGATACAAGTTTCTTCAAATCATTTTGTCCCAAAAATATCTTTGATTGCTTTGGAAAAAAAATAAAAAACAACCTTGTATTTTACTTGGAGGAATAGTTCTATGTATAGCACGTATATAATATGCTTCCAACTGCCTGAAAAATTTTCTTGGTGATTATCAAACAAAGTCTACATTAGTAACTTTAACTATGACACATGTAAACAATTATTTAGAAATTACTGAATCTAGCCTTGATTACTAGTTTCAAGTAACTAGAATCCAAAAAATTATTTAGACATTGACAAATCGAGTCTTTATTGCTAATATTAAGTAAGTAGCACACAAGAGCTAAAGGTAGAATTGCATATGTCAGTCATTTTTCATTCTCATATGTAGTTAAGACATGAGCATAAATTAATTGAACACAAGAGGAATAGAAAGCCTTTGTGTTACTGCTAATGTTCTTTGTGATTTGAAATAAAAAACCAATACTCACTCGTTCCATGACCCATGTTCTGTAATTTTTTGATATGAAAGATATAATTTAAAAATTCAGGCAATAATTTGCATTCCTGTTATCTGTTTTACAAGAAGCCTTTTTTCTTTTGTGCATCAAAAAAAACAACAACAACAACAACAACAAAAACAAAAACAAAAAACAAAAGTGTTAAACAATTGTTTTCTTCCTTGAAGACTTAAGTTGCAGAATCGATCGAGAAACATTTTGTTAAAAAATTAACCTTTGGACTACCCGACTGTCCGACCATGCGACTAGCAAGTCGGATGATTGGAAATTTTATTATAAATAATTCGAGTGACCTCTCGACCTCAACGTTACCAGACCTTTAAACTACCCAGCCTAATGAAACCACTTGACTATGGTATAGTTGGGGGTCGTGATACAATAAGTGAATCACAAAGCAAAAAAATGTCTGGCTGTCTGACCTCCCGACTGTACAATCAACACAATAAACACAAAATTGACTATGGTATAGTCGGAATAGAGGTATGACAAATTAATCATAAAATAAGAAAATACCCGACTAGCCAACCACCAGACCTCTGAATAGTGTGATCATGCGAATAAAATACTATTTTTGTTGATTTGTGTGCAGTGCACTTTTTAATAAAGATTTTCAAAATTTCTCGTTTCACATTCAATTGATTATTTGTTAAATCAATAATAAATTTTTTAATGCTTTCTCAATTCCTGAAAAAAAAAGTAGTTAGCCTGTTTACAGGGAATTAATGCACATGTTTGTTTGCAATTTTCGCATTTTTCTAAACAAAATTTTAAGGTTTTAGGCTATTATGCTTGCATTCTCTTTTATTAAGTATTGTTCAAAGAAAATTTGAATTAAGTAAACCCAGTACCAATTTCAAAAAACTCTCTGTAAGCAACGTTAATTTTTAGAGATTCCTGAGTTCAATTTCAAATTTTAAATTAGCAAAACTTATGTATGTTGTATTGACATTTACAGGTCATAAAATGCCAAAAAAAGGAAACTCTCTAGCGGAAAATTTAAGATTTTACGGTCTTTTGCCTGCATGTTGTTCTCTTAACTCTTGTTTGAAGAAGAACTGAATTGAGGCAACATAGTACCAGTTTCAAAAAATATTGTGTAAGCATAATGCTATTTTTTTTTTTACAAATTGTTGAATTCAATTCCAAATTTTGAATAATCAAAACTTATATACCCTTTGCTAATGTTTAAAGCTCATAAAATGCCAAAAAATGCAAAATCTCCAATGGCCAATTTAAGATTTTAGAGTGTTCTGGTTTGATGCTCTTTTCTTGAGTCCCGTTGCAAAAAGCACTAAATTAAGGAAAAACAGTACTAGTTTCAAAAAAAATTGTGTAAGCATAATGTTATTTCTTTTAGAAATTCTTGAATTCAATTTCAAATTTTAAATAAGCAAAAGTTATATATCCTACGTTACTATTTATAGGTTATATAATGGGAAAAAGGGAAAATATGCAGCGAAAAAGCTACAAATATAGCATATTAAAGAAAATATTAAGGGCATGGATGTTGGACCAGCACAACAAGTGAACTTCGGCGCATTACTCATGTCAGATTCAACCTACAAGACACAAAATGAAGGTATGATGAGCTGGGAGGATATATTTGAATTCTTTGAGCAAAGAGAATGGTTAAAAAGCACAAGAAGTTACATAAAGTAGCAACGAGGGCTAGAATTTTTCCCTATTATGACATGATTTCGTGGATTCTCTCTCGCACTGATATTAAAACTCGAACAATATCTGACCATCAAGAAATTGTGATAGCCTCCTGGAAATCTAAAGTCTTATCGGCCATATATAAGCTTAGTCCCCTGGAAATCCCACTTAATTTTGACTTCCTTCAGAAGTTTCGAAGTATTGTCTTGAAGAAATGTAAAGAGAATTATGATATAGTAATTGAAGATTGGTTGAGAGAAGAAGTAGAAGGTTTCAAGCTCAAAGGAAAAAAGGAGTATCCAATAGCTATTTTTAAGAAGCATGTTACATTTCTTATTAAAATTTTAAGAAAATTATATGGGGAACAAGATCCTGAGCATTGCAAAATTAAATGGATCCCAATAATCCATAGCATTTTGAATGAGGGGAAACACCTAAACTGGGCTGACCTCTTGTCACAAAATATCATAGATTCAGTAAAACTGCCAATGTCATCTCCCCCCAGGTTCAATTATATTTTTTGTATGTCTCCCTATTTTTTAGATGTTGTTATTGCCTTGGTCCCATTTCTCCTCATGAAATGGAATTACCCATCTAACTAGCAACTACCGATTCAAAATTATACTTATAATATTCTAATTTATATCATTTTTATGGTATTTGCCACTATGTTTTGATTCCTTTGCATGAAGCCCTATTTGAAACAATACCTCCCAGAATAAGTGATAATCTGAAAGAAGGCCTTGAATCAATAGGTCATTGTCTTGTTGAAGAATTATTTTCCTATGTCATAGTTTTTGGAAGTGAAGTTGGTCCCCATCTTCTGCCCTGATATATTATGGAAATACTTGTTTTGAGAGAAGTGGCTAATCAAGTTGTTTTGAATGGGCAAGCCAAAAAATTGAGTAAGCTGCAAAAGAAACTCTGGCCTAATTTTCCAATAAAGTTTGGTGACATTAATATCCAATACAAAGGGCACAGAATCATAGAAGTCGAAGAGCTTGAGGAAATTTGGTTATTTACTTTGCCCCATTATGACTATGATCATCAAGGTTTCATTCGCAGACATTATATAATAGTCAATTATATTAAATTTTTTATTCATCTGGAACCACCTTTCGATGTAGTTTTTATATGTATTGATGATTTTTAGCAAGTTTCCTAAAGAGGAAAACTCTTGCATAGTGAATCAAGACGACAATTGCAAGAATTTAGAGAGGAACTATTCAAAAAATATCTGTACCTCCACATTTCATTCGAAGATTTAAAGTCTACTAAATTTTTTCAATTTAATTTCAATGAACTAACTTCAGAACCTTCTATTGTTTCTCAAAAGGGAAAAGCAGTAGAAATTTAAAAATTAGAAGGTTTTGTTATCCCAAGTAAAGAAGTTGAATCCACATCAATACAAAATCTGAAAGAGGAATAGGAAGGTACAGGAAGAGAAAAGACTCCAAAAAAAGAAGAAATAGTTGAACAAGAGATTATTGTCATTAATTATCCTAAGAAAACAAAGCAAGAAAAACCATAAAGTGCAGAAGTCAAAAGAAATGGAAGTACCTAAGTAGAAAGAAAATAAGGTATCTAATGAAACCAGTACCAAGGAAAATAAGCAAAAAATGGAATCATATAATAGATTGGATACTATATCTATTGTATCTCCTCGGGCATCAGTAACATCGATTTCTACTAAGATTCCTTGGGAATCATTCTTGTTTAAACCGATTTATGAATTAGAGCTAATTGCAGATATTATTCCTTCTTTGATAAATTATTATTTTAATACTCAAACAAAATTAGTTTTCCAAAGAACAAAGAAAAGAAAGCATGATACTCTGGAAACTGTATTTGAATTCAACTAGTAGGCTCAGGGAGACGTAAAAGAAAAAGCTCAGGAATCTTCCCAAGCTTTAGGATCTTTGGGGAATTACAATCATTATCATTTGAATGATCTTACAGCTTCATATGGCGACAACTTACAGAAAATTAAAGTTTTGGAGGAAAATTTGAAGAAAAATGAATTGTTCAGTGAAGAAAACTGACAATGAAATTATGCTACTTTAATTCAAGGATTTGCTGTAGAAAGAGAAAACTTGCAAAATAATTTTCAAAAACAATTGGAACAAGCAAATGCAAAACATAAATAGGAGATTCAAAAATTGAGAAAAATACATGAAGAACAAACTCGTATCTAGAAGGAAGAAGCAAAAAATAATTTTTCCATTATTGTCACAACTTTGCAACAGGAAATTGAATCTCTTAAGTATCAAGTGAATGAGAATCAACATGCAACATAGAGTCTCAACATTTTCAAAGATTAAGCTTTATAAATTTGTCTAATTTTAAGGAAGAATCAATCAAAATTCTATTAAAAAAAAATGGATAAAATATCAATATTTTATCAAGAAATTAAAGATTTAAGTGAAATAATTGATTCATTGGTAAAAGAAGACAAATCAATTAAAAACAAGTTTATGTCTATACTTGACTAGGAAAACGAATTTCAATCTATTGGAATTCCAAGAGTTTCTAAGAGAGATAAAAAATTGATGCTTGCTTCGCTAAGTTGCAGGGAGAAAGAACAAAAATAAACTAGAGCATGCATACAAATGACATTTGAGTAATGTTGATTAGTTTAGAAAAAATGAACAGACTTTATAGAAGAATTTGACCTATTAGGTAGCAAGTCATTAAAGGAAGCAGTCCCAGGAGAATTAAAACAACCGACCGAAGATATTGTTGCCAAGGACCAGATAGAAATAAAAAACATTACAGTTTGGAGACAACAAAGTTTCTAAAACTTTATGCAACTGCCTTTTCGGCAAATCAATCTTATTTCCAAGTTTGAGGTCAAATATTAGAAGAAGAAGAAAAAGGTACAAGGATTAATTTCCAATTGCCAAATCAGCATCAATCGGTTTTCTTCCATTTATTTCTCTACAATTTACAATTTATATTCATAATGGGAAACTTATATCCAAGTACATGCACCTCACCTGCTACTTAATATCAATTATGAAGACTTTGAATATGAGGAGATGTCTGCTTGTCTCCCAGATTTCAATTGAACATAAAACTTTTTAGAATTGAGTATTTACTTTCAGAAATCTGATGATTTTCATGTTCTAAGGCCTATTTCATTTTATTATATTTTAGTATTTATAGACCTTTATGTGTTGGTGCAAAGGGTCCAGAATTAGTGAAGACTGTAGACTTGGATGTTTTTAATCAATTTTGAAATGCCAACATTTTTCAATACCATTTTCAGTGCTCATGTGTGATGAATTGTGGCATTTATGTTAGTGCATGATTTTAATTACTTAATAAATGCCTCTGATTTTACTCTATGACTTGTGTTGTTTGATTCCGAATGAATATTTGATAATTATGTTTAAGATTCCTTATGAAAATTTTGCAATTTACATCTTTTTATAATCAAAAATTAAAAAATTGTAGATTTACTTATTGCTAGTTGATCATTGCAATACAATACTCAAATGTAGGCAAACTTGCTCTCCTCTATGACATAGAAATTGTTATTTATTTACTTTAAATTATGCATGTATAGATATTCCTAGAAAATACTAAAAAAATTGGTTGGATAGTATCAAAACCCGAAAATATTTTTGAAGTTTTTATTTAAATCTTCAGCCAAAACTTATCTATTCAATCTTGTGAATTCAATTCCAATTAGGAATTTAAATTTCATGATATTATGCGTGGTGTTATGCTCATTTAAATCCTTTAATTGCTAGTATTTAGATTGATTAAATCATTGGTTAAATGTGCATTTGTTGTTGATATTGGTACATGCATAATGTACAGGACTTTGGAGAAAGTGTTTGATGAATAGAATCTCAAGAAAATATCTTTTGTTTCTATATTGTAGATATATATGTTAACATCAAATAGTTCACAAATTCATTGTATTGCAAAACCTTTTTCCTCTATATGTCGATATGCATATGGCAGTAATAAGTTTATAGTATAAGCTTGTGAATCATTGATACATTTCTCTTGTTCAATGTTTCTAGTATCTAGGTGTTGTTTTAAGCAATTGGTAGTAGTATTCTCATTGCAAATGAAACAATTATATAAAAACTTGTACAATTGTTTTTCTCATATTAGACATATCAAAACATGGTGCAAGTGTACAAGTAGACTCAAACAAACAGTCATCATAGTCATTGATATTTTTTCCATAGATCTACAAGCCTTATTAAAGTAATATTTTCTCAATTAACAATATTTCAAAGTGTCCAAGTGAGAATTGCTATGCACGCTTGCATGGGCCAATTTCCAAATACAAAGTTTTGATTATCTTGCAAAATATTATATTCATGGCCATCAATGGCTGGATTGAATTATAGATCTTCGTTTAATTTTAGTTTTAGATAGACAATAGGACCTTTGTTACAGGTGGTATACAGCCATACGAAAAAAATAAAATAAAAATAAAAAATAAAAAAATAAAAATAAAAATAAAATAAAAATAAAAAATAAAAAAATAAAAATAAAAAATAATAATAAAAATAAAAATAAATAATAAAAATAATAATAATAATAATAAAATTAAAAAAATATATAAATAAATAAATAAAATAATAAAATAATAATAAAATAAAATAAAATAAATAAAAAATGGAACTTTGATTGACCACATACTGACTTGTTGCAAGAGGATTTTTGCCACCTGTCAACAATTCCTTATGTAAATTGGATGCAAGCATATCAATTCTTGCAGTCATAATTGTGTTGTGATCATTGTTCACATTGGTAATGCTTATAATATAGAAGAATCATCTATTTCTTGTTAAAATGTTTATCATTGTATATGGCACATTAAAATTACTATTATTTTGAGCATTGTTGTACAGGTTTCCTCAACAAGATACATTTCACTAGTTTTTGTTGCATTGTTGTTTCTTGTTATGTATGTGTGTCATTATGTCCATGAAAATTGTTATGCCTATAAGATGAAGCACAACATGACAGCAGATTCCATGTTGAACCTTGGTTGCACACTGAGTGTGCCTAGAGTTCCAACAGAAGAGTTATTATACACAAAGCTAGCACAAGGAGTTGGCCAAATACTTGCACATTTCGTCAAAAACTTCTTTGTCAATTACTATGTTCTTGTATTCATTTGTCTCAAGTATTTACCTCTGAATACAATTGAAACTAAAGAACTCAAAGTTATTAGGTTGTTGTTCTAACAAAATAGGTCTTTTTATAACATATGTTTCTTATCCAACTCGAATAGTGTTCATGAAAATTGTTTTTCTAGAAGCTGAATACAAAGACAAACACAAAACAATGTGCATTGCTTGTCCACTTGACATTTGTTGTATATTTAACAATGTGTTTCCAAGTTTATTTTGTTGTCTCGATAAGATATACAATTTTTGTCGAATTTTTTTAAATGCAATTGTAATGGAGCAATTCATTTTTTTCATATAAGCATTGCACTATGTTGCTATACCATAGGGATCTAAAATAGATTGAGCATTTGTGTTTCCTTGCTACACTATGTTCTTGTATTCAACTGTCTCAAGTGTTTTTCTTTGAATACAATTGTAACTAGATATAAATGTAGACACAAACAAACATGAAATATAAGCTTTGAGAATTAGTTACTGAAATTCTAGAAAGACTTTATAGTGTCACATAACATATAGTGTCAATAACTAAGCTGAGAGTCAAGAAAATAATTGCCAGTGTGCACACAATAAAGTCTTTTCACAACCTGTTGGATAGAGGCAAATCTAGTCTTTTATATTTCTTTGTTCTGTAATTTTTTGGTATGAAACTTATAATCTAAATATTCACCAAATAATTTGCATTCTTGTTGTCATTTTTACAACAAGATTTTTTTTCTTTTGTGCGTCAAAAAATCAATAAAAACAAAATCCTTAAACAAATTTTTTCTTTTTTGAAGACTTAAGTCGTAGGTCAGATCCAGAAAAAAATTGTAAAAAAATACAAGCTCCTGACTACCCAACCTTCCGACCACACAACTAGCAACTCGAGCTGACTACAATTTTTTTTATAAATAATTGGGTTGACCTCCAAACCTCGGCATTGTCGAACTATGAAACTAATCGACCTAATGAATTCACTCGACTATGGTCTAGTACATGTCATGATAAAATAAATGAATCATAAAACAAACAAACAAAACGCCCGATTGTTTGGCCTCCTAACTGTACGATTGACTCACAAAGAAAAACCATGGCAATCTCGATAGTAATCTTGTACTTTTTGTTCTTTCAGAGTCAGTTACTAAAATTTTTGTCTCGTTTATTTGTTTGTTCTGTGATTTTTTATTTTGTGCATCACAAAATGAATAAAAACAAAAGCCTTAAACAATTTTTTTTTTTTTTTTTTAAATTAAGTCGGAAGTCGGATCCAGAAACATTTTGTAAAAAAAGAAATACAAACTTTTGACTACCCGACCTTCCGACCACCCGCATAGCAACACAGAGTGACTGCGAATTTTTTTATAAATAAACGACCTAACCTCCCGACTTCGCAATTCCCGAATTGAAAACTACTTGTCCTAATGAAACCACCCAATTGTGGTATAGTCGGGATCACAATAGAATAAATGAATCATAAAACACACCTGACTGTCTGACCTCCCGACTGCACAATCGACCTAAAAAAAAAAAAAAATCCCCTCTTGTACTTTTCATACTTTGAGAATCAGTTACTTAAAGTCTAGTCTCCTTTATTTGTTTGTTCTGTAATTTTTTGATATCAAACATATAATTTAAAAATTCATAGAATAATTTGCATTCCTGCTAACAACTTTACAAGAAGCATTTTTTCTTTTGTGCATCACAAAATGAATAAAAACAAAA
Organism: Pinus tabuliformis; assembly: GCA_031772625.1. NCBI lineage: Eukaryota > Viridiplantae > Streptophyta > Pinopsida > Pinales > Pinaceae > Pinus > Pinus tabuliformis. The sequence goes on from CM062820.1 coordinate 1,314,525,469, forward strand.
GCCTTAAACATTTTTTTTCTTTTTTTAAAAATTAAGTCGAAGGTTGGATCTAGAAACATTTTGTAAAAAATAAATACAACCTTCCAACTACCCGACCTTCCGACCACTCGACTTGCAACACAAAGTGACTACAATTTTTTTATAAATAATATACTCGGCCTCAGCATTGCCCAACTGTCAAACTACCCAACCTCCCAACCTTAGCATTGCCCGACTATCAAACTACCCAAACTCCCGACCTTAGCATTGCCCGACTATCAAACTACCCAACCTCTTAACCTTAGCATTTCCCGACTGTCAAACTACCCGACCTAATGAAACCACCCGACTATGGTATAGTCGGGGTCGGGATTGAATAAATGTCATCAACCAAAAAACACCCAACTGCCTGACCTCCCGACTGTACAATCGGCCCAATATTATAAGTTGGAGATCGAATGTAGAAAGATTTTGTATAAAAAAATGTAACCTCTCAACTACCCGACCTTCCGACCATGCGACTACCAACTCGGGGTGACTACAAACACATACAACGCAACCTCTCGAGCTTGGACTAAATGGATTTCAGCACCACTTTTCTTATGCTATTATGCAACTATTACTTTGTCTTGTCATCTCTCCGCTACCCACCTCGTTGCTTGAACCCTGCAGATAATCCATGTCCGATGTCCAATTGTACAACAGGAGAATCCCGCTACCCCAATCATAATTTTTCCCGCCCATGGTCCTAACTGCAATAGGATAAGCCTTATCCAATTCTTTCTATAAATTCATCATTTCGCCCCTTTTCTCCACACTAAACATCCTTTCTTATTTTTCAAGAATGGTTGTGTCATGGCCATTTGGCTCTGCACCACGCATAGTCTTTATTCGACATTTTTGCATTGTCTTCAAAGACCAGGTGTGTTGCTACATGAACTACCTCAAGAAAATCCTCTTGATTACAAGTTGCTCTCAGGGATTCATTCTGCTTGTAGATCTAAATGAGCACCTCACCACTCTATTGAATTCATACTAAGATGTTCCACGACGTTACCCCTTCTGAGCTTGGGTGATAGCTACATTGAGGAATTACTATCTCGTGGTGCTTCTCTACCTTTGGGTAGGGAATTCCTCACATGGTGGCATAGGCACTCCTATAGTTCTTATCTGAAAGAAGCCTAGCGCCACCTTACATCGGGCTTCCACCTCACCTGCCACACACCAACTATTCTAGAATGCTCATGAACTCTCTCAGCAGCTCCTCGAGACTGCTCATGGGTAACCGGGGCATTTGGCTATTGATAGGGGCTTGTGATCCTCATTGCCAAGCTCCCTATGGTGGGAATGGAGGCTCATGCACAACAAAGGCTAAAGCCTATAGAAGCACCACAACAAGACATAATCGACCCGAGAACATTTGTTTGATCTTTTGCATACTGTTTTCCTATCAAGACAATATTTTGTAAACAGATATATTAATGTACACATTGATCATCTCTGTCAAACAGAGCGTCTCTGTTATAGATTTGTACATTAATACAAAGAGTCTCAAAACCCAGTTCTTCTAACTGATCTTGTTTTTCAATTTGAATAGATCATTGAGGTCCTTAACTTCATTTATTGAATTATTTATGATATCATTAAGCATTTAGGAAAAACTGCGACATAGACAATAAAACTTTTGAAAACTAATAACCAACAAATACGCTTTTCTATTGTCTATTCTTGTTCATTGATCTGATGCAAAGTGAAACAAATGTCAAACTCCTCCAATTGTTTACTTATTTGTTTTAAGAAATAAATTATCTATCAAACTAATAACTGTAAATATCAGTACACAACTAAACCAAAAAAACAACGACACAAATGTCATTTTGCAAAAAGATAGCTAAAAGTAATTCTTGCAAAAAAAAATGTTTTCCCATTCCATGTAAATAAATACCAATAAAAATAGGATGAGCTCGAAAAAAAATGATATTATCAAAACGTCATGTTTTTCTTCAATTAAGAACAATCTATAAAATTACACTTAGAAATTAAGATTCAATACTTTGAAATTAGAAACTAAAATGGAATAGTTTGGAATTAGTTTCAAAATACTTGGCCTTATTTTATCTTTGTTTTTAGCAATTAGTTAGGCCTAAAATTTCCTTGTATATATGAACTTGAACTATAAGTTCATCTTATTCACACATAACATTTTAACTAAATGAACTAAAAACTACATGCACACGAATCATGTATACAAATAAGCAATGACATGCCACCATGTGGCTCTTGTTTATAAAATAAATCTAATAGAAAAATCTTTAAATTGGTATACATATATTAAAATTATCTTTACCCTTTTTTTGTATGCATATATTAATTTTTTTTTAATGCTTATAGTGAAATTTAGAAAATAAACCCTTTATGTCTCATTAAAATGAATAACATTGATTTTATTCATATATTTTAAATAATTATGAAGCACACTAAAAGATCATGGAACACATTGAATATAACATGGCTTTTTCTTAATTGTTATTTATGATTTCTTCTTAGATTTGTACTTTTTGACCAAATAATTGTTTGGGTTTTGAGTCATATCTCATATATATATAATTTAAAATAGACCGGGTCACATCCTTAGATTATGAACTAAAAATAATTTGAACTAATAGTGTACAGGCAATATCATTTTAAGGTGACGATATGAGGTTCTTAGTATAAAATGTCACTCCTTTAAGGTTGAACTCGACAACATAACAAATTTAGGTGGATGAGAACACATTAATGAGGATACAAAATTTTATAATAGAATGAAATCATGATTTTTTTCAAAGTTGTGGTGACAATAGGGTTCTAATTGAAATATAGAATGGTGGTGTAAGCTGATATGGAAGCTTGCATGTCCGGCCAAGAGAAGATTGTTCTTGTGGTGCTCAATTAAAAACAAAGTGTCAACTAAGGACAATTTGCAGGCACAAAGAAGGTTCTAATTAGTGCATATTGTGAAAAATGCAGAGGAGTCCATCTCACATATGTTCTTATGTTTCCCTTTTTCTTTGAATATTTAGGATAAAACCAAAAAACTCTTGGGATTTAATATGGATAGGAGAGGAAACAGTTTAAGTGAGGCATGGATGACCCGGTTGGACTCATCAAGTGATGAGGTTCTGAGAAACATTCCTCCCCTCTTTTGTTTGGGGGTTTGGCTAGCCAAGAACAAAGCCACATTTAGGGACTCTTCATTAACTCTTGATCTCATTGTAGCTGAAATTGGAGAAATCGTTTCTCTTTTGCCTTCAAAGGAATCCATCCATGTACCTCACATCATCTCTGAAGAAGATATTAATCGATAAATTCCATGTTCTTATTTTGACGGAGCTTCAAATGAGGATGGCATTTGTGGGGGTGGTCTCATTCTTTTCATCAATGATCAACATTATCTAAAGTAAAAAATTGGTCTAGGTAAGGGATCCAACAATTATGCAAAACTTCTCTCTTTAAAACTTCTTTTGTGTTGGGCTTTGGAATATGATTGTTTCTCTCTTCAAGTCTTCGGGGATTCTTTAAATGTTATAAATTGGTTTAATGAATCTCAAAGATGTCACAACCACACACTGCTTCCAATTCTAGAAGAGATCTTCCAGTTAAAACAAACTTTTAATAATATTTCATGTTGTCACATTTATAAGGAAAGGAACTCTGACGCAGATATTTTGTCCAAGGTAGGCACTAGATAGGTTATGGGTAGTTGGCAAGTGGCTGAACATTTAGATGGGGCAGTTCATAATTTCCAACACTGGTCTTTCACCAAAGTATAATGGCATTTCCTGATCACTCTTCTTCACCAACTCCAGTTTATGTGGTGTCTTTTTTAACATGTTATCTATATGCAACAAACTTATATTTTTGTATATTTCTTAAACTCTCAACAACAGATACTTAACACTGTCAAAATGTATTTTTTGTGACCAATACAACATACAAAACTAGTTGTGATTTCAGGATGTTAGGATCAAATAGTTTTATAGGGTGAGTTTTTCTCCAACTAGTTTATTTTGTGCTTAAAATTGGTTTTTATGGAATAGTTTTATGAATGCACTCGTTGCATGTACTAATGTGACATTTTATTTTTAATAGAAAGTTGTAATTTTTTCTTCGAAACTATATATATATATATATATATATATATATATATATATATATTTGAAAGGCATCAACTGAAGAGGAATCAAGACAGATAAAATATTGTAATTGGTTGATTGTTTTTTTATAGTTTCAAATTCCCATCCCTTGATTTATTGTGGTCATAGGGTAATCATTATGCAATTTTTATATGTGTTTTCACTCTTCAATCTTGTGGGAAGGGATTTCATGACTTGAGATTATTAACATATTATTATAACATAACAAGTGTTTATCTATCAATTGTGGATTATTTATTTTATAAAAACTTTTAAAAATATAATGATAATGGTTGAAATATTTGTTAATATTCCAGAGTGTTATTTAAAACCTAGGGAGTAAAAAAATAATTGTTCCTGGCATTGGTGATAAGGGTGACATCCACATGAATAGATGATCCAAGTGGCTCCATAAATAGAAGTGGCTTTGAAATGACTCAAAAATCAAAGTCGTTGGATTGAATTTGAACTAGGGTCAGATCGAAGGTCTCTGTGAAATATTTCCAATGGTGTAAACAACACCTCAATCCGAGTTCATATGTGAAATTTATGGCTAGTTAAAGTTCTCGTCAAACTAGGCTTAGTGGCAACCCTAATGAGACAACAATTTGGCATCCTATGGAGAAAAAAAAAACCAATTGAAAGGCACCAATTGAAGAGGAATCGAGACAGATAAATTATTGTAATTGGTTGATTGTTTTTTTATAGTTTCAAATTCCCATCCCTTGATTTATTATGGCCATAGGGTAATCATTATGCAATTTTTATATGTGTTTCCACTCTTCAATCTTGTGAGAAGGGATTTCATGACTTGATATTATTAACATATTATTATAACATAACAAGTGTTTATCTATCAATTGTAGGTTATTTATTTTATAAAAACTTTTAAAAATATAATGATAATGGTTGAAATATTTGTCAATATTCCAGAGTGTCATTTAAAACCTAGAGGAGTAAAAAAAAAATTGTCCCTAGCATTGGTCATAAGGGTGACATCCACATGAATAGATGATCTAGGTGGCTCCATAAATAGAAGTGGCTTTGAAATGTCTCAAAAATCAAAGTCACTAGATTGAATTTGAACTAGGGTCAAATCGAAGATCTCAGTGCAATATTTCCAATGGTGTAAACAACACCTCAATCCCAGTTCATATGTGAAAATTATGGCCAGTCAAATTTTTTGTCAAACTAGGCCCAGTGGCAGCCCTAACGAGACAACAATTTGGCATCCTATGGCAACAGATTCTAGCGGTTGGAAAAGGTGAATTTGTTGCCTAATTAATTTTCCTAATGACCCCTAAAAATCTGATGGTTGGTTTTTAAGGTTGGTATTAAAAGAAAATTACACAAAATATAGGGGGCGGGCCACCAACCCCGCCACCCCTCACGAACCATATTATATTTAAAAAAAACCAACCTGTTGGAGGGTGCTCGTCAACCCACATGTATTGACCGGCACAAATATATATATATATATATATCGCAACAACCAACTGGCATATGCCATGTGATACTGGCGGGATTCGAACCCACTTGGCCCGACAGGCCAGCCCGCCAAAATGGGTGGTCTCATAACCGCTCAAACGAATGCACCAGACTTAACAGCAAATACCAACGGTTATAACCACGGAGAAGCCATAATGGGGAGTCCCGCGGGTTGGACCCCAGGACCTCCCCAACCAAAATTCTATTTTCATTGCCGCCAACCAAAAAGTCATTCAACCATGTGTTGGGAAGTCCATTGACCATCATTATATGAACCTTTACCATTTTCTGGACAGGGGGGGGGAGGGAGGAGGCAGAGATCTATAGCGGAACAAGGAGGTGGAAGCGTGAGCATGCCCCAGGCCGGAACTGCGCCCAGGTAGGCACGATTTTCGAGAAAGATTCCTACAGATTCTTGGGAGAATCTTTTTGCAGTGAATCTAAAGATTCCTTAGAGCTCCATAAGTCACATGCTCAGAACAGGGTCAAGTTTATAGTCATTTGATACGATTTTGCACCACGAATTCAACGGTGATGTCCATTTCTACAACTAAGCTTTTCATTTTCAGACCATTGCAAGAAATGGAGGTATAAGGGTCATTTATGTAATTGATTATAATTTTATTTCTGTTTCCATTTAATGAAAGAGGCCTCCCCACATTGAGCAGGGCCTAGAGACGTAGCCCACACTAGGTGAACTCTGTTATCAAATTGTCTTGTGCCTTAGATCTCATGGTTGCTTTTGCTTTCCGCTTCTTTCATGTGTTTATGCTATTTGGTTACATGCTCTTTTATATGCAATTTTGTATGCATCCATGAAGTAAAAGATCTGGATCAAATTTGGTATCAGAGCAAGTCTTCTTGATATGAGTTGCATGAGTGAATGCTAACCAGGAACAAGCTCCAAAGACGAGAAGGAAAACTCAAATCCTTTGATCCTAAAGCGGGGCATGCAGCACGAAGATGGAACATGATAGATGAGGAAGCTCGAATAGAGGAATAGTGAAATTATTGCAAGATCTTCTTCACCATGGAAGAGAAAGTTGACAAGTTGTTTGCAGAATATGAGAAGACAATCAAGCCTAAGAAGAAAGAACCAGATGATCATGCCTCGGTAAATCATGAAGGTGGAAGAGGAGAGCCTCCTAAACCACCCTCTCCATCCTCTAGTGATAGTTCTTCTTCTTCCTCTTCTCATCACTCTAACAGGCATCATAGGAATGCATCTAAGAAGCCATTTTTTAAGCTAGATGTAAAGTTTGATTTTCCCACATATAATGGAGAATGTAATGCAAAGAAATTAAACAATTGGATTAGACAGATTGAGGTTTATTTTCGGATTCAGCAAATCAAGGAGGATGAGGCCAAGATCTAATTAGCATCTCTTCGGCTGAGTGGCATTGCTCTCATTTGGTGGGAGAGAAAGTTGTAGAAAGGCAGCAAAAACTTGTGTAATCTCCTTTCTTCTTGGTCCAATTTTGTTTATGCAATTAAAGATCAATTTTATCCTTTGGGTTATCGACAAAAGGCTTTAATGGAATGACAATATTTTAGACAAGGAAAGGGTCAAAATGTACAAATATTTACAGAAGAGTTTAGAAAACAAGCTTTGAATTTGAGCATTCCACTTGATTCACCAGAAACTGTAACAAAGTATATTGGTGCTTTACATAGTTACATCAGGCATTCTTTGTTGTTATTTTAGCCTACTACTATTTATGCGGTCAATGCGAAGGCCATTCACCTTGAAAGCAGGGAAAAGAATGACAAAGAAGAACCAAAGAAATCATCTTTCAAACCTCAGAATGGCAAGTTCAAAGGAAAAGGCAAGGGAAAGGACAAGAAGGTAGCTACAACCAAGAAGGAGGAAGGACCAAAGCCATATTGCACACATTGCAAGAAGAAAGGCCATGATGATGAACACTATTGGAAGTTGCATCCAGAGTTGAAACTGAAGAGATTTTGTGGTAAGAACAAGCAAAAGACTGTGGCAACTGTACAGTAGGACCTTGGATCTGACTCCAGTGACGAGATGCAGATCACAACAGTGGGAATACAAGGTACTCTTTCTCTTCATGCTAATAAAAATTATGAATTGCATGCTAGTACAAGTTCTTCAAATGAGTCTCTTTTTAATGAATGAAAGAGTACTGAATTGTTCCAAATTAGAGTCGTAATGAAATAAACTAAAGTGGAAACCTTGTTTGATCTGGGCTCATAAGAAAATTTGATTTCAGAATCCTTGGTTAAGAAGTTGGGGTTAGAGACCAAGCCTCATCTGAAACCTTACCCTCTTGGTTGGGTGCATGATAAAGACAAATTACATGTAACCAAGTAGTATAGAGCTAGATTTGTGATTGCATCCAAACTAGCAGATGAGGTTGATCTTGATGTTGTATCCTTGGATATCTGTGGCATTGTATTGGGGAGTCCATATTTGTATGACAAGAAAGCAATTTTCTTTCTCCATGAAAACAAGTATCATCTCACAAAAAATGAGGTGGAATACATTGTTAGAGCTCATCGCGTCAAAATCAGTGCTATTCGTGTAAGTGCAGGTCAGATGAAGGGATTGATCAATTCCAACAAAGGGTGCATGCCCATGTTTTGAGATAAAAAGATGTAGGGACATCTGAAGCTTTCCAAGGTTGTCATCCCACTCACAAAAAAGAATTGTATGAAATTGTTTCTAACTATAACCGATTTTTCAGGAACCAAGTGGGTTGCCTCCAAAGCATGAGATCCAACATGAGATTCACTTGCAGCAGGATGCTCCTTTACCCAACATTGGTATGTACAGGTTGTCAGCCATTGAGATGGAGGAGATAAAGAAGCAGGTGTAGGAAATGCTGAACCAAGGGGTCATAAGGCCAAGTTATTCTCCATGTGGTTCACCTATTGTGTTGGTGCCAAAGAAGGATGGCACATGGAGGATGTGCATAGACTACAGGGCACTCAACAAAATAATGGTGAAGAATCAGTACCCTCTCCCTCACATTGATGATTTATTAGATCAATTGAAAATGTTGTCTATTTCACAAAATTGGACTTGCGCAGTGGCTATCATTAGGTCAGGATTGCAGAACAAGATGTATGGAAGACTGCATTCAAGAAAAAATAGGGGTTGTTTGAATGGTTGGTGATGCCATTCAGACTATGCAATGCTCCGACCACATTCATGAGGGTGATGAATGATATTTTTAGACTTTTTCTTGATGATTTTGTACTTGTGTATCTTGATGCCATTCTTGTTTTCAATAGGACATCGGAAGATGATGTGAGTCATGTTAAAAAGGTTCTTGATGTTTTGTAAAAAGAAAAATTATATGTCAAAATGTCTAAGTGTGAATTTGGTAAGACCTCTTTGGTTTACTTGGGTCACATTGTTGGAGGTGGATAATTAAAAATAGATCCTTCTAAAATTGATGTGATTGTAAAGTGGCCTAAACCCACCAATGTTACAGAGGTTCATAGCTTTTTGGGTGCAGTACAATACTGGAGAAGGTTCATTGCCAACTTCTCCATCATTGCATCCCCCTTACATGCATTGACAAGTGTGAAGCAAACCTTTCAGTGGGGAGGAAAGCAACAGAAAGCCTTTGATACACTGAAAGAGAAGATCAGTATCGCACTAGTTTTGGCCTTACCTGACCTCTAACAGCCTTTTGAGATCAAGACAAATGCCAGTGGGTACGCCATGGGAGTAGTGTTGATGCAGCAAAGGAAACATGTATGTTACCATTCAGAAACATTCTCCCAAGCTATTGTGAATCATCCCAAGTTGTGGAACAAGCAACTTCCCTATGTATAACATGCATACAACTGGGTAGTGCATTCATCCACTCAAATTTCACCATTCGAGACATGCTTTGGATATTTGCCAAAGGATCCCTTAGACATGGTCTTTGGGAGAGATGAATATTCCAGTGGGTAAGATGATTGGGGAAAAGCACGAAAGTTCATTCAATGAATTCAAATGATTCACTAGGAAGTGCAAGAGCAGTTGAAGAAAATTCAAGCTCAATAGAAAGCTTGATATGACAAGCACCAGGTCGATCACCAATTTTAGGTTGGTGATAGAGTGTGGCTCCACATTAACAAAGACAGGATGAAAGGGGAAGGAAATAAGTTGAGACCAATCCGATATGGCCCATTCACCATATTAGAAAAGATTGGAGACAATGTTTTTCGTCTCGATTTGCTAGCATACATGCAGATGTACTCAGTGGTGAATGTTGAAAATTTGAAGCTTTATGAGCCTCCTTTGATCATGGACACCAAAGAGGTTGGACAGGTTCCTACAGTGGATGACTTTGCACCTGAATACTTGGACAAGCTACTTGAGGATATCATTCTTGACAGGAGGACTAGGACTTCATGACAGGGAGACATGGAGTACCTTCGTATTGGTTTCAAGGGAATACATCTGAGTAAGGCCCATTGGATTGAAAAGGAGAAAGTGAGGGAGAAATTCCCTCACTTTCCAATTGATTGATAAAGCTTTTGGCAACCCAAAATCTCATTAGTGGGGAGGAATGATCCAGGTGGCTCCAGAAATAGAAGTGGATTTGAAAAAACTCAAAAATCAAAGTCATTGGATTGAAGTGGAACCAGATTCATATTGAAGATATCAGTGCAATATTTCCAACGACATGAATGGAATCTCAATCCAAGTTCGTATGTGAAAGTTATGGCCAGTCAAACTTCTGGTCAAACTAGGCCCAGCGGGAACCCTAACGAGACAACAATTTAGAATCTTATGATGACAGATTACGGCGGTTGGAAAAAGTGAATTTATTTCCTACTTAAGTTGCCTAATACCCCTAAAAATCCGACAGATAGTTTTTAAGGTTGGTATTAAAATAAAGTTATTAAAAATATGGGGGGCGAGCCACCAACCCCGCCACCCCTCACGAACCATATTATATTTAAAAACAAACCAAATGGTTGCCAGGTGGTCAAACCCTGCCAACCCACATGTATTGACTAGCAGGAATATATATATAACAACAACCAATGGGCATACACCATGTGAGACCTGCGGGATTCGAACCCGCCCGACCCGGTGGGTCAGCCTGCCAAAACGGGCGGTCTCATAACCACTCAAACGAGCGCACTAGAATTAACAACAAAGACCAAGAGTTATAACAACCGAGGAGCCATAACGGGGAGTCCCACAGGTGTGACCACGGGACCTCCCCAACCAAAATTTTATTTCCAATGCCGCCAACCAACAAGTGGTTCAGCCATGTGTTGGGAAATTCGCCGACCATCACCATATGAACCTTTACCATTTGCTCGACGGGGGGGGAGGAGACAAAGATCCGCAGCGAAATGAGGAGGCAGAACCATGAGCGTGCCCCAAGCCAGAACTGCGCTGAGTAGGCACGATTTTCGAGAAATACTCCTAGGGAATCTTGGGAGAATCCTTTTGTAGGAAATCTTGAGGGAACCTAAAGATTCCTTAGAGCTCCAGAAGTCACACGCTCATAACAGGGTCAAGTTTATAGTCGTTTGACACAATTTCACGCCACACATTCAATGGTGATGTTCGTTTCTGCAACTAAGATTTGCATTTTTAGACCATTGCGGGAAATGGAGGTATAAGGTTAATTTATGTAATTGATTGTAATTTTATTTTTGTTTCCATTTAATGAAAGAGGCCTCCCCACATTGAGAAGGGCCTATAGACATAGCCCAGACTGGTTGTACTCCATTATCAAATTGTCTTGTGCCTTACATCTCATGGTTGCTTTCGTTTTCCACTTCTTTCATGTGTTTATGCTATTTGGTTACATGCTCTTTTATATGAAATTATGTATGAATCCATGAAGTAAAAGATCTAGATCAGTAGAGGTTGCCATGTCCAATTCAACCAAGCCTTTGGTTCTTATGAAGGTCGCCTTTGTTTTTATCCTATAATTAACTTGAATGAATCATTTTCTTATAACATAATTTTTGTGAGCTATGAATCTTAAAAATTATTAGTTCAAGATACTTTAATCCAAAGAGAAATGACGAGGACATGTATGTTTTTCTAAGAATTTATTTCTTGGAAAGTTTATTTTTAAATGAGTTAATTTAGCTTATGGTAAATGTGTAGTAGGTTGTGGGATTGATAGGATCTAGTTGATGGGAGGCTTAAAAATCCTATTAAACTAGGTAAACAACAAAAACAAGATTGAAAAATTGGTTCTCAATCCAATAATGCACAAGGTTTTTAAAGTAAAGGGTTTTTTTTCCAAAAATCTCTTTTACTCGTACTTTTTGAGAGTTCAATTCTAAAGCTGATGATGTATTAAAATTTTCATTAGTTATGTGGGAAATGTTTTTATCTTAACAAGAATTCTAGGATGGAATTGCTTTTCCAGCTTCTATCATCTCTCTATATTGATTTGATACATAAGATAAAACTTTGGTTGATTATGGTTTTCCAGTCTAGTCTCTAGTCCCTTTACAATTCTATTTTTTAGAATGAAAAATAGGAACAATTTTTTAATGCATTTTTACTATGTGCTTTATGAACATTATGGAGAAAATTTTTCTTAGAATGACTATAATTATCTTAGTTATTTTTTGGACTGCTACAAGGGAAACTTCTTGTCATTTTTTCCTCTTGTGCGCTCAATAACTAATACTCTAGATGGTTTATAAATTATCATGGATATTCTACTAGATAAATTCATCACAACAAATGTCGTGTTATGCTAGATTTTTTTTATTAAGAAAGTTTATTTCCTTATATCTCATATTCTTTAGCACTAGCTCGTTGCTTGAATTTATGAAAATAGATGAAATATGAAATTGAAAGAATAAGAAAATAAACACACCATGCACAAAAATAAATGCAAGATGTACCTTGGAAAAAATGAAATGGGAGAAAACCCAACTAGAAGATGAGGCTTATTTTCTACTCTCTTTTCTTCAGTTCTAAAATTCAAGTACAAAGAAATGGGCACTCGCTATGGATTTGCCTATGAAACCGTGACCTAAATGGATACTACATAATCTACTTCTCCTATGTTATGCTTTCAAATCCCACTCCTAGATGACTGCTAGACCATGGAACAAGAACAATACTAAATAATGTAACCCTTTCTCCTCCTAGTGGCCCAATATTTAACATAACTTGATATCCATTTAGGGTTAGATGACTACTAAACCATGGAACAAGAACAATACTAAATAATGGAACCCTTTCTCCTCCTAATGGCCCAATATTTAACATAACTTGATAGTCATTTAGGGTTATAAATTTTGCATACTTTAACCCTAAATTAATGACAAGGTTTGGACCTTCTAGAATAATTTTGAAAGATTACATGTGGTTTTCCCTACTTGTGTGAGTAGTGGGGGTTAACATGGCATCCACTCATACCATGGGGATCAACAAGGTAGGTCAAATTGTAGGAGACATAACTTCCAGATACAAGTTTTGATTGAAGTGATTGTCACATTGTTGGAAAGGTCTTGGTGTGTAGAATAGAATCAACAAGCTGCAAACTATTCTCACAAAGTTTTGACCCCCAAAGTGCCACTTGATGCCTCAAAATGTCTTGGGAAGGTTTCTGAGCCAAATTTCCAAATTGGGACTTACCACTAAAATGGGCTCTAGAATTTAATTCCCCCAAAACTTCCACTTAGAAAGTACTAAGATAGATGATAAATTATATAATGGTTTATTTCAAATCATTCCTTTCCATTTAGGTAGGTCCCCAAAAGATTTTATTCAATGAGATGAGGAATTTTCCCCTCTACCTTCTTCCTAGGTCAGTACCATTTTGTCTTGTGTCAAAGTTGCTTTTTCAACCCAATCTACCAAAGGTCATCTTGCCCCTATATTTTAGTTCTAAACTTCCTTTATAAAAATCTATATTCTACCAACTATGCCTTAGCTCCTAAAGCTAATTCCTCTATGGTAGGTGGGACTTGCTCTTAAGTTTCTTGATCCAATATGGAAGGCTCATAGAGTTTCAAATTCTCCACATTTACTACTGAGTAAATGTGCATGCATATGGATAGGTTAAGTTTGTAGGACTTATCACCCAACTTTTCTAACACCTCAAAATGACCATACCACAAATTCTTGATCTTCTTGCTAGGACCTTGTAGCCTTTCCTTGTTTAGCTCTAATGAAACATCGTTCCCACTTTGAAATATTTCTTAATCTGTTGATGGTTGTGTCATGCCTTGTACTTTTCCTATGATTTATTCAATGTCTCTTGTACTTGCAAGTGAATCTACCTAATCCTTTCAACAAATTTATCCACTTTTAATGCTTCTCTTATGTTATCTTCCCTCACTCGTCCTTGCTCTCCATATATAGGTACATCTAAGGGTGAAGGTGTGAAATACCTAAAGAAACTTTCAAAAGTGGAATCGCTAGTAGATGTATGGTTTGCTTTGTTATAATAATGTTGAATGCAGACCAAATTTTAATACTAGGTCTTTGGATGCTTCTTATTATAATCCCTCAAAAGTTTAACCAAAATCTTATTGACTTTTTCCTACCCATCTATCTATAAATAAAAAGTTGTAGATGTTTTTAACTTGGTGTCCATGTTCTCCCAAATTGTAGTACAAATGGCACTGAAAAATATGGTATTCCTATTTGAGATGATGCTCCTTCATATTCCAAATTTCTCCCAGACCTATTCAAAAAACATGTTTTCTACTTTTTCTCCTTGTTGGTATCTTTACAAGACACAAGAATGCACATCCTGTTGAACCTATCAACTACCTGAATTGGATAATCAATTCCTTTCTTGGTTGTTGGAAAACCACCCATTAAATCCATGAAAATGCTTCCCCAAGTTCTAGGGGGTACATGTATAGCATTGTATTATATTATTAGGCTTGTTGGTACAAAAAAGTATACATCCTCTAATATATCAAGCTATATCTTCTTGCCTTTTGGGAAAATACACATACCTTTGTAAGTTGGCAATTGTCTTCCCAACACCAAAATGTGCTACAACCTTGGAGGTCTAGCCTTATCGAATAAAATGAAAATGGTGTAATCTTTCACCTTTAGGGACACACAACTTGTTTGACTTGTATAACAACCCATTCTAGACATGATTGTCAATCTTATTGTCACCTTCTTCCACACAAACTTGGACATGTAGTTATTGAAACATCTCTTTGAAGTACTCATATTTTGTGAATCCCTTTGTATATGCTTCACGGGTAAAAGGATTTGTGTGCATAAGAGTTCCCAAAGTTGTAATTCTGAAAGTGGGCAGCCTTGGAACCCTTTTTTCCAACATTTTAGTGTTACACTTATTATATGACTGGATGAAATTGCTACAAAAATTCCATCCATTTGTAATGTCTAGTTTTTTGAAGCTTACTCTAGGCATGCAAATACTACATCATCTAGTGATTGGTGTGGATAATGGTTTCCTTACCCATTATATAGTGCTTCCACTTCTTAATATCTTGAACTAGAGCATGGAGTTACTTATCATGGGTAGGGTTGTTCAAGGTTTGCTCATGAAACATTTTAGATTGATAACATACTTGATTACCTCCTTGCATAAAGTTTGCTCCCATAACATATCCACTCACATTTGTCTCCACTTTGAAATGCTTCTACAAGTTAGCCAATGGAAGGTATTGTACTAGATTGAGCTATCATTTTAGCTTGTCAAAAGCTTTCTACTAATTCTTTCTCAATAAAAACTCTTACCACTAGTTGTTGTAGCATGGAGTGGTGTAGCTACTATTGAAAATTATGCCATGAACTTTTGTAGGTATTGTATTTCTCCTATCTTCAATGAAATTAGTTGAAATTGGCCACTTAATGATGGCCTCCATCTTTGCAGGGTCCATCTTGAGCTCCCTTTTGTCAATCGCATAACCCAAATACATTTCTCGAGGTAAGCACACAATTGATGATTTTTCAAATCCTCTAACACCTACATGAAATGTGCTACTTCTAGGTAGAGTTAAAAACCTATATTCAACTAAATACACTATTAAAAATGAATTTAAATAGGGATGTAATACATCATTCATTAATCACATAAATATAGTTGATGCATTGCATAAACCAAAAGACGTGACAAACCACTCATACAAAACTTGCCTTGTCTTGAAGGTGGTATTTTAGGTGTCTTCTTCTTTGATGTGTACCAAGTGTTGTCCCAATTTGAGATCTAACTTTGTGAAGTACTTGGCATGTTGAAATTGTTCTACCAAATCATCGATCTTGGGTAGAGGGTACTAATTCTTGAGTGTGATATTATTTAAAGCTCTGTAGTTGATACACATTTCCCAAGTCCTTCTTGGGTACTATGATGATAGGTGACCCATAATGTGAGGTGCTTGTTCAAATTGTTCTCTACTCCAATAGTTTCTACAATTATTTCTTCAGTCCATTTGCTTCTAGAATGGACTATCTATACAGTCTAATATTCAATAATGGGAAGTTAGGAAACAATTCTATCTCGTGCTCCACTTCCCTCTTAGGTGGTATCCATTTGGGCTTCTGGAACACTCGTCTTTACACCTACAAAAACTCCTCTAGTTGTTTTTTTCTCTTTGGTACTGTTAAATTGCCAAATACCAACCCAAATTTATTTTCTCATTGCAGTGAATTTTATTCCTAACAATTTATTATTTAGAAAAATAGATTCTAAATTATCAAAAAATAAAATCACTGGTATTTTCAACATCTAGAAATAGATATGCAATGAAATTTAAATCAAAGAGATCAATCACACATTGCAAAAAATAATTCACCCACAACAATTCCTTGTCATCTATTAATATAGAGAATCTAGGTTTTCGACCAGCAAAGATATAAGGAAAAATACAATAACTTGAACCTGTAACTTGGCCCCCATAAGATGAATTTGGCCTATGGGATTTGGCCACCTGGAAATAGGTCTCATAAATAATAAAACATGAAGGTAATTGACCCCACTTATCACCAAAAAATTGGCCTTTGTGCCCAATAACTTAGCCCTGACAATTCAACCTCCCTAGCAATTACGCCTCATTTCAGTAACTCAACTTTACAATATCCACAACTCGACCTCCTGGATTCACCCTCAAATTATCTTGTACTTATCCTCCTCTGTGCTTCAGTTTACTAAGCCACTCACACTAGAGAAAATCAATCTCTCTTATTGTGACTCGCTCTCTTGAGTTGTTGTGTGTCTTCACCTCTTCGTTATGCTTCTTTTATAATCTTAATTAATCCCAAAATACCTAACCCTAATATCCCTTCTATAATATATTGGAGATCAATTGTTGATATTAATTCTAAGTCGCTTAAATAATTAAATTATTTATCCTTATGAAATGACTTAATAGTCCACAATAATTAATTGACTTTAATTACTGTACTTTTCCTAAGTTAGGCTTAGGAAAGAAGACATAAATCACTTACTCCACCAAGTAAGCACCTAAAGAGGGAATAAATTATGTTCCACATGCTAAGACATTAAGCCTATGTAGAATACCTTCCAAAGATACTACAAGCTTCAACACTCCCTCCTAGCAAGGAAAGGATTCTCCACGACCCCCATCTTATCTCGATATTTCACAAACTTCCCTTTCACTAGAGGCTTAGTGAGAATATTTTTCACCTGCTCCTCTGTAGAAATGTACTATAGTATCACAACACCTCTCTGGACCCTGTCTCTAATGAAGTTATATTTGATCTCAATGTGCTTGAACTAATCATGAAACGCAAGTTTCTTAGAGAGCTTAATGCAACTGTGATTATCATAGTGAATCACTATTGGCCCCATATGTATATCAAATAGTCTTGCAAGCATTTTGTGAAGCCAAACTACCTCACAACTTTCCATACTCGCTACCATGTACTCTACCTCTACTAAAATAAGTGCCACTAATTGTTGCTTCACGTTGTACCACGAGATCATGGTTGATCCCAAGTTGAAGCAACATCCAGATGTGGATTTTCTATCCACAACACTCCTTGCCCAATCATATTTTGTATGTCCCTGCAACTCCACTCCTCCAACACTAAAATATCTCAATCCAAATTTCACCATATCTTGTAGGTACCTCAACACATGCTTTGCTTCCACCCAATGGGCCTATCTCAACTCCACCATGAACTGGCTGAGTGTGTTCACAAAAAAACATATATTTGGCCTAGTGTTGATCAGATACATCAAGGAGCCTATTAGCTGCCTATACAATGTGGGATCCACCAACTCACCTTCAAAATCATTTAACTTATTAAAGTTAGTGATCATTGGTGTAGATATAGGCTTACAATCCTCCATCTTAAACCTCCTCAAGATCTCAATCGCATACTTTCCCTATCCAAGGAAAATCTCTCCTCACTAATACCACACCTCCAATTCCAAAAAGTAGTGCATCAAGTTGATGTCCTTCATCTTGAACTCTAAATCAAGATCCTCCTTGCACATCGTTATGACCTTCTCTAATCCTCTCAAGAAGAGATCGTCCACATAAAGTGCCAAAATGAGTGTCTCACCCTCAATAAGTACATAGTACAATTTGGACTCTGCCTCACTCTTGGTGAAGATCAAACCAAGAAGATATCCATCAATCCTAGCATACCATGATTTTGGAGCTTGCTTCAGCACATAAAGGGCCTTATTTAACTTGCATTCATGAGATTATCTCCCATGCACCTCAAAGCCTTGAGGTTGCTCAATATACACGACCTCCTCAATCACCCTATTGAGGAAAGTAGTCTTCACATCCATCTAATGTATCCTCCACCCCATCTTTGAAGCGATGGACATAACTACTCTAACAGATGCATATCTAGCGACATGTGTGAATTTCTCCTTGTAATCCACACCCTCATTTTGGGAGAACCTTCTCACCATGAACCTCTCTTTATACTTCTTGACAGTGCCATCAACTGCATGTTTGATCTTATAGATCCATCGAGAAGTGACCATGGAATTTCCCTCTAGTATCATAACTATGTACCATACATAATTTCTCATGATGGAGCTATACTCCTCCATCATGGAATCCCTCAAGACCTACTCATTTATAGCATACTTAAAAGCGAAAGGCTCAAACTCACTGACATTGCTTGATAATGCCAAATAATTGGAAAATCTTGTCAGTGGTATGCTTTGCCTGAAGGTGCTGCTAGGAGCCTCTACATGCTCCTTAGCATCCCTCAAGGTCTACTTGGCCCATCTCGACCTCCTCCTGGTAAATCTCGAAGGAATATCTAGCTTATCCTCTAGATATATAGATTATGTCACTGCCACTCGTGTTTCTAGTCCATGTTCAACCTTAGGAACTTCTCGCTCCCAATACTCTACCACTACTAGCTCTTTCTCATGATATCTCCTAAGGGTCCTACCCTCATCAATTCTGACATCCCGACTCAAGACCACTTTCCTCTGTCCTAGAATGTAGACTTGGTAGGCCTTTGAGACCTCATTGTAGCCAACAAATACACCCCTTTCTAACAAGGGCTCCAATTTAGTCCTTTTCTCCATGGGAATGTGGAAATAAATTGGAATACAGAAGATGCACAAATGGCTCACATCTAGTTTCTCTCCTGTAAAAAACTCCTCTGGAGTATCTTCCTCTAATATCCTCTGAGGACTCTTGTTCTACCATATACAATTGTATTACAAGCCTATTCCCACGAAAACATAGGAAATTCTTGATCATAGAACATTGCCCTTGCTACCTCCATTATGGACTTATTTTTCCTCTCGACAACCCCATTCTACTAAGGGTTGTAAGGTATCGTGAGCTCCTTCTTAATCACTAGTTCCTTGCAAGAATCTTGGAACTCATTGGAGGTATACTCACCCCCATTTTCTAATCTTAATACCTTAATCTTCTTCCTAGTTTGATTCTCTATAAGATCTTTTAACTCCTGAAATTGATCGAAGACTTCATCCTTGCTCTTTAGGAAGTAGATCAAAGTTTTTTCTAGAAAAATCATCTATGAATGCCGCAAAGTATAAGGAACCCTGTGATAGATGTCATAGGCATATGACCACAAATGTCTGAGTGCACCAAGTCTAACACTGCCTTAAACCCAATCTTGCTATGAGGATACACATCCTTGGCCTGCTTGACAAGTGCACACCCTTTACACAATCCATCCTGCTCCACCCTGATCTTTGGAAAACTCGTAACCATTATTTACAACATAGGGTAGATTTGTAGTGTAGATGTCCCATCCTCCTATGCAATATCTCACTTCAGTTGTCACTCTCATGTATGAAAGCCTTCACTGACTGTCATCTCAACAGATATAGGTCCCTCTCCCTTCTCCTAATTACATGGTTATTGTTGGGATCAACTCCTTTCAACCCAACAACCACTTCATCTCTAGTAAAGTTGACTTCTAATACTTTATCTTCTATGGCTGAAACTAACATATAATTTTCTCCAAACCTAGTACATACAATACTTCATTCACCTCCATGATACCAGCTGAGACCAATGGAAACTTAATATTGCTAGTGTCATCTATTGCATACTTGGCCTTATCACCAAGCTCCACATGTACATCCCTAGGCCTTGGTGAAGACGTATCGAGATCTTGTCATGTGATGAGATGCTCCACTATCCACAAACCATACCCCTCTCATGACGATTTAGAAAGGAAAGGCACCAAGGAAAAGTTTTTCTCAAAATTTTCAATCATCTCTTCCATTTGTGCAGTGGTTGCCACAACTGTTTTTCCCTTTCCCTTCTTCTTTTTTGGACATTGACTAGAAAAAATCTTGAACTTGTGATAAGAAAAGCACTTGAATTTGCTCATGTCCTTCTCCTTTTTATTTGTGAAGGTCCTCCTGCACTCTGGGTTTGCTTAGCCTTCCTTTGCCCTTTTTCACTTATGTTGCAAGAGAAAGCTCATATTTCTCCTTAGTACCCTTTTGTTTTTCGTTCAATGAGTTCTCCCAAATATCCTTTTGGATGAAGTCATCCCACAACTGGATTCAATTAGGAAGTTGTTGCCTAGCAAGGATCCCATTCACAAGGTGGTACAATGTTTAATGCAACCTTTCAAAGCAACCTTCACCAACTTCAAACCAATCATAGTTACCCCAAAAATTGCAAGTTCATCATAAGCCTGTTGGATCCTCATGAGGCAAGATGTCATGGTCTTAGATTTGCTTATTTTGATGTTGTGTAACTTCTCCTATAACACCATTTTCCTATTTTTATTCATGCTTAGATGAAGACTGGTCAAATATACCCACATCTAATATCAAGTCTCCCTCCTTGATATGTGAGGAATTTTGTGATCCCTCACACCATCCAAAATTATACACCTTTCTTTCATATCTTTAAGATTACACTCCATTGCAAGGTTTGGATATGAAGGAACCTGAACTTTTGTGTTCCCAAAATCCCACAAACCATTCATCTTTAGAATCACGATATTTCGCTCCTTATAGGGACTAAAATTAGTAGCCCCATCCAACCTATCTTCATATCACAAATTACTTAGTGATGTCATCTTCACAAATTGACTAGAGCCGCAAAACTCAACTGCAAAATTTAAAAATAATTTTGTTGTTGTAGAAAAGAGAAATTCATTGTTACAAACCCCATGATCTAATATCTCTATCTTAGAGTTATTTAGAAAGCTCTAATACCATGTTAAATTTTGAAATACCATCCCACATTCATTCTCTCACAACAATTAATTTTATTCCCAACAATTTATTATTTAAAAAAATAAATTATGAATTATCGAAAAATAAAAGCACTGGTATTTTTAATATCTAGAAATAGATATGAAACATAATTTAAATCAGAGAGGTCAATCACACATTATAAAAAATAATTCACCCACAACAATTCTTCATCATCTTAATCTGGAAAATATGGTTTTTGACCCACAGAAATACAAGGAAAAATACAATAACTAGAACCTTTATCTCGACCCCCACAAGATGAATTCAACCCAAGGGATTCGACCACTTGTAAATTTGTCTCAGAATTAATTTTGCTTGAAGGAAATCGACCCCATGGATCACCTAAAAATTGGCCTCTGCACCTAGTAACTCGACCCTAGAAATTTGACCTCCCTAGCAACTATGCCTCACTTCAGCAACTTGGCCCTGCAATCTCCACAACTTGACCTCCTGGATTCACCCTCAAATTCTCTTGTACTTCTCCTCCTCTATGCTTCAATCTACTAAGCCACTCACACTAGAGAAAATTACTCTCTCTTGTTGTGACTCGCTCTCTTGAGTTCTTGTGTGTCTTCACCTCTTTGCTAGGATTCTTTTATAATCTTCATTAAGCCCAAATCCCTAACCCTAATCTCCCTTCTAAAAGATCTTGGAGATCAATGGTTGATATTATTTCTAAGTCATTTAAATAATTAAAATCCTTAGAAAATGACTTAATAATATACAATAACTAATTAACTTTAATTATTGTACTTTTCCTAAGTTAGACTTAGGAAATAATACATCAACCACTTACTCCACTAAGAAATTTGTAACACCCCACCCCACATTTACCCACTTTTACAAGCTCTCCATGGTAAACATGAGCTGAGATTTACTATGGCATGACCCAACATCCAATTTCTAGTTATGGAAGTGGGGTATACTAATCGAAAACTTACTGCAACTTTTGAGGGACACCAGACCACCCAAATGTACGAAGACATCCACTGATGATCTCACCCTGAGCTGGAACTATATTTTTCCTTAACTTAATAACCTAATCACATGTATGCGAAGTTGTACATGCGTCTAGAAGGCCTCAGCCGCACACATAAGCCTCCCTCCATGTGGCTACAACCAATATTTTCCAGTTAAGAGACTACGACTATGAAATCAGTGCCACATTTTCAGGGCTAGCCTACAGGCCACTGCCCAAAACTTTCCAGAATCAAGTCTAAGATGAACACAAGTATGCATAACCTATACTTAGGCTCAAATCTTGCCCAAACATGCCAAACACATGATAAACATTTAGACAAACATATGGTAAACATAGTAGCTACAGGTCATGAATGCATATCTAATCATTGTCTCATTCATTTCACCAGAGAATCATCA
Source organism: Pinus tabuliformis (assembly GCA_031772625.1). Classification (NCBI taxonomy): domain Eukaryota; kingdom Viridiplantae; phylum Streptophyta; class Pinopsida; order Pinales; family Pinaceae; genus Pinus; species Pinus tabuliformis. Next base: position 1,314,548,135 of record CM062820.1, read on the forward strand.
AGAAGGCTCACTGCCCTCTCAAGCTAGCTGCACAACACTTGTTAACTCATACATTCATATAATCATTCAATGAATTATCAAATCATGAACAAGATTCATAACAAGATCACATCATTTAACCATGCCTATAACCAACATTTAACCAGAATGAGGCCATGCCAAAACCAGTGATAAAATCAACACAGTAACTAATACATGAGTACATTGATCTCAATAAGGAATAACTTATAATAACATATACATAAATCCAACCAAGTCAGGGCCTTCCACGTAGCACCTGATCACAGATTGGGCTAAACTGAATCTTTCTTTCAGCCAATCACCCATGTGCCATATTCCAAACATGAATGTGGGATCTCATGGGATAAACCAAAACAAAACCAACCAAGGCATTTAGAGGTTAAACCACCTCAACCCTCAACCACTGTGATTTCACCTAAACCACTCCAGATAAAAATAGTAAGAATAAGTAAAGTTAACAAAAAGTAAAAATGAATAAAATAAGAAAGAGATAAATTAAGAGAAATATTAGATTAAGTAAAACTTAAAATAAATAAATAAAAGTTGCATGTTGACACATGGAATGTGTACATGTGGACCCATTTTCATTTTTTGGTCTATTTAATGGACGATGAGATTCATCCACTCCTTCATCCGTTCTCTTAGGAGAAAAGTGTTGTGAGACAAAGGATTCTCTAACAGTGGTGTGTTGATTAAGGGCTCAGGGGTGGCCAGTTGTACAAAGATTATGTGTAGTTGAGCCTACGATTGGGTGGAGATTCATCCCAAAAACTTTGTTGTGATTAGTGAGATTCAAATAACTTTCAACTCCGAAATCACAAGTAAAGAATATCGCCACTACATGTAAGTTGTCTCTGCTCATGTTTTTCGAAATTCTATGTTAATTAGTTGAATAGTTGTGTGTTGATTATAAATCACATAATTGATCTAATTACTTGTATATTTAAATTGTGGGTTGTTACATATGGTATCAGAGAAGGTTTTTGACTCTATGACCTCTAGGTAAAAGTTTGAGAAAAATACTTAATTAAATTTATCAATAATTTTGTTTGCCATGACACACAAAAAATTAATCAAAATAGATTTAAGAAATAAATATCATTTCTTTTAAGATAGTAGATAAATTTTCTTTATTTAAATTAGTGAATATAAATTTCAAATATAAATTTTAGTCACTTCTAGTTTCATGCACTTGTGTGTAATCTTTAACATGTTATTATAAACATTGGGTACCTCTTTGCTATTATATATATATTTTTTAATTTAGAATAATTTAGATTAAAAAGAAAACATTGTGAAATGTAAATATGTTGATTTTTAAAAATACTTAAACCGAAACCTAACCAATTTTGGATTCATTACAAAACAAGCTTTATGAAATGTCAATATGTTGATTAAAAAAAATAAAAACTTCAATTAAAACAATTTTCTAAATTGGATTTTGAAAGAAAAAAAACCTCCTCAAAAGCTTATCTCATTTAAAAAAATAATAAATTATCAACTCACAATTTCATCTAAAGTAATTTAGCAGCTCTTCTTGTTGTTGGAGGAGTGCACAGTTTTGGCAGTGTAGGGTGTGTTTATAGGATTAAATTAACACCTTTTAAGCCAATTCTTCAATTTATTTGAAATTTATGGACTTGTTGGATATGCTTTATTTGTAGTTGAGTCGAGAGTATGATGTGTAACATTGTCTGTCATCAAAGTTGAAATTTTACTCATCTCGGTCAAAAAAAAAAAAAAAAACTATACAAAACATTTAAATAATGTCGACTCATAAAAAAATTGCACGTGAAAAAATTAGATCCCTCTCGACTCATATTAAATTCGTATTTAAAATAAATCTATACTTGTTATATATGCAGCACAAGAAATTCTTGCCACTCTACCTATTCCTTTGACAATGTCTTCTTTTGACCATCTCTACAAGTTTACAATTTGAAAATATTACAAAAACTATTATTATCTCCATTAGTGAAACGATTGCAACTACTATTGCATTTTAATTGCTAGATGCTTTACAGATTATGAAACGAGTAGAAAAAGTGGGTTCCCTAGTTTGAGTCCCTTACTTCCATTCTCACATCAAAACTATTTTTATGACCCAAGTGGGTTAACTAGTTTGAGTCCCTTACTTCCATTCTCACTTCAAAACTATTTTTATGACCCTACTTTGGTGAATGGTTTCCTTTGCTTTCCACAGAGATATTTATCCAATTATAAAATTATAAATATGATCTTAACTTTAGTCCGAAGGTTTTCGAATGATCTGACATTATGTGTTTCCGCATGGATATCTACTCAAAGATATTTTGTATTTGTATTAGGATTGAATAGATTTAAATTAATTTTATAAGTTTAAATGCTTAATTTAATAAATTAAATTAATTTGGATAATTATAAAATAAAGTTTTAACAATATTTTTGTGAGAAAAGTGAAAAGTTGTAGTTCTTGTGTTCATCAGTTAATTATTTAGATTTTTTTTATAACTATTGTGATGTATTTTGTTTATGATTGAATTAATGTTATCTCTTGATTTTGTTTATTATTTGAATTAAATTTTATTAATAATGAAAAATAATTTTATTATTAAGATATGCTAAATTTGAATTTTGAATTTGTATAAGAAAGTTGATTGAAATTTGAAGTAAATAAAGGAAGGTTATATGTTTGATCTCCAATATTAGCGATGAACATGGAATTTCTCTAATGATGATAACTTATTGTAGATCTCTTATCCATGACCAACCAAGAATCATGAGATGATTCTCATATCTATGAAGTTATGTTATGAGATTGTATTGACATGTGGTTCCATTTATTATGTGATGTCATGAAATATCCTTGATGTTATAATTTATGATTATATTTCATGGTGCGAAGCTTGTGGTAATTGCATGCAAATTTTATGACACACTTGAGCATGGAGTTCATTATTATTCAAAATGTTGTGATTAACAATGATGTTATGTTCTCATGATGACATGCAAGAGTTGGCATGTGGATTATTTTCTATGATATTATGATGTTATAACTAATGCACTAGTTACATGTTGAGATGTGGTCACTGACAGGAACTCCACAAATGGACTGAGAGGGTCGGGTTATTTGATGATCTCGTGGGAACCCATACGTGCGAGGGAGAATATGTAAAACCATATGGGTTGGAGACATACTCAATCAACACTACATATGATACTGATTTTTTTTGTCTTGTATAACTCTTGATGGATAGCTCTTAAGGGGCTGTAGGACCATCTTGAGGAGACCAAGTGTCTGATATTGGATTGGGATGCTGAAGTCTGGTGGGGGTGTAAGGAATTCGATGCCTGGGGTTGTGCACCTTAATGCGTGTGGAGGGAGTGGGCCATCCTTTCGAGATGCCTGGAGTATTACTACATGGAGCATTGAGCCACATGTCTGCCTTGGGACAGATGAGGTATGAGTCGGGCACGAGCCTTGGGCTATGGTACAGACCGATGAGGCTTATGTCTGGTTTTGAAAGTTGGGAAAAAGGACAAAGATTCCTTGGGATTGCTCTGGTGATGTGAAAACGTTCGATGCCTGCTGATTATACTAATTCAACAGAGGGTGTAGGAAAACGTGAAGTAACAAATAACTAAATAGAATCAAAATGTTTAACGATTCAACTTAACTTTGGTACGAATTCCCTTAAAGAGGGGGGAAGTATGTGATGCCCCTAATAATAATAATAATAATAATAAATAAATAAATAAAATAGTAAATAATAAACTTGAGTTCTAGATAACTATATATAAAAGTAAACTATAAAAATAGTAAGAATAAATAAAGTTAACAAAAAATAAAAAGTAATAAAATAAGAAAGAGTTAAATTAAGAGAAATATTAAATTAAGTAAAACGTAAAATAAATAAATAAAAGTTGCATGTTGACACATGGAATGTGTGCATGCGGACCCATTTCTATTTTTTGGTCTATTTAATGGATGATGAGGAGGATGAGATTCATCCATTCTCTTAGGAGAAAAGTGTTGAGACAAAGGATTCCCTGGCAGTAGTATGTTGATTGAGGACTCGAAGGTGGTCAACTGTAAAACAATTATGTGCAGTTGAGCTTACGGTTGGGTGGAGAGTCATCCCCAAAAAATTGTTGCGGTTAGCGAGATTCAAATATCATTCAACTCCGAAATCACAAGGAATATCATCACTACAGGTAAGTTGTCTATGCTCATGCTTTTCGAAATTTTACGCTAATTGGTTGAATAGTTGTGTGTTGATTATAAATCGCATAATTGATCTAATTAGTTGTATATTTAAATTGTGGGTTGTTACACATACCGAGAGGAATTTTCCTATCTACACCCACTTGTTAAGGACTTCCTAGAGAAAACGATCTCCACCCCCAACCTTAGGGATTTTACTGAGATAATCTCATCCAGATCCAAAATCTTTCGACAAGCTCCAATGGGCCCCATAAAACTCCTCCAAAATCCTTTTGATCCTCATATGTTGCAATATCACTCATGTAAATTGGTTGTCACCAACTCCGGAAGTCCATCCTGACTGCGTCATAAAGGAAACTAAAAATGGGGATATTACAAACTCTATCGCCCCAAGAATTCTTGCCTTCAAGCAATCCACATATGTCCACTGTAGATGCATTTGTATACTAATAGTAAGATACCATACAAACCACTAGTCCACAACTCGCTTCCGTGCTAACCAAACCTGAATGGATCCCTCAATAATTGGATCCCAAAGCCACCTCTGACTCAATTTGTCATCGATAGATCCACTTGGATCCCAATGCCACATAAGTCCTCAATGTTGTGGGTTATGATACCATCTTGACCCTCCATCAATATCCTTGCCTAAGGGCTCATGTTGTATTATGCCCTCAACTAAGAGTACCATCCTAACAATCATCCCATCAATAGAGTACCAACTCATCACTTCTCTCCAATCTATCCCCTGAGAAAGATCAAAGGCCCAAACACCTATATATGGAACTAGTCCACTATGCAAATATTTCTCCATGCTCGACCCTTGTCACTACATCTAGTCAACCAATAAGGAGAACTTTTCCCCTCTCTCTCAGATGGATAAAGGAGGGCAAACAATAGCACAAGCCCTACCTATGTACTCCTAGAGAGGGGTATTGTCTAAAAATACTACAACTCTGCTAGCTGCCATTATATCGATCTGCCCCTCATCAATATTTGGTAGCTAATCTTCCTCCATCATGGGCTCATCATGCACATCATCCTCATCTAACTTACATTCTCTTATTTACTCTACTTGTTGGATCATCATTAGTAGCTCATCATCAACATCTCCACATGATTGCTCATGCTCCTCAAAGGTATACCCATGAAAATCAATAGAAGAAAAATCCTCACCAGAAGGGGCAGATGGGATCTCCTCCTATTCTACCTTTGTTATCTCCTTTGTGCTACTAGAGCATGAGTGGTTAGGCCCCCTAGGTTCCTTGCAGATGAAATAGAGACCCCTCCTTCTCAACTCATTCTTGCTACATGTTTAGATCCTTGTATCCTCTTCTTTCCCCCCCAGCTCACATCTCCATCAATTCTTCCTTAGTCAGTTGCCTTCTGAACATCCTCACATTTTTCTCAATCACCCCTTTGGCTATCTCATAGGCGGCTGGTGAGATAACTTGTTCCTTCCTCCAAATGGCCAACAAGTTTCACTGCAACCGCTTGTCAGCGAAACCACCTTCAACTAGCAATGAAAATATGGTATCTTGCATGTTAGCCTTCACCTCCTTAGGGTGATGCTCTATGATGTTGGTGAAGAAGAATTGGAACATTCGAGGGATCATATCATCATGTCCTAGATCAAGCATGACTACGTAAGACTTGACTTTGACCATGATTTCTAGGATCATGAGCCTTTGACCAAAGGTAGAGCTCTAGGTGATAACACTCCACGATCAACTGGAAGATCTTCCCCATGAATTCATCACTGTAGGGAGATAAGGGTGCTACTATCCTCAAAATCTCACTAAAACGGGAGGCGATGATGGGCTTAACTCTTTCACCTGGATGCTCCAAGAATCTAGTTTGTATTAAGGCAAGCATGGTCGACTTTAGAGCCTAATTCAAACTCCAATATGATTGATCCACTTTGGAAAGATAGGATTTTGACCTTTCTAATGTGGGAAGGACATCTTCTAACCTTACAGTCTCCAAGTTTGACCCAAGTGCGAAAATCCAATTCCCTACTTCTTTTTCCTTTTGTAAGTCCCTTGGATGCCTCTGTTGGAGCATATTATGTACCTATCTAGAGAAAGGTATGTTGTGCTGCTTGGCTCCTTGTCCCATAGAAGCATTGTGGTCTAAGGCATCAATTGTTGCATTGTTGTGTTGGTTCATGAGGTGTCTTAAACACTTCATCATACAACAACTCTACTAGCATACTATTAGCCACATATATAGAGCTATGGAAGCAAAGTGACACAACATCTATAGACTTAAACTCTCACAATAGTGATAATACATCTTTGTCTTTTCAAACATCAGTCACAACTGACTTATAGATCAAGACATGCTCACTTATTTAACACTTATTTACCGGCTCAAACTTACACACACATATATATGGACTCAGTGGGACAATATGAGACTCAAATGATAACTTACATTGGTTGGCCTTGACGTTCTGGGCCTCTTGCAGTTTACCAACAATATATAGACATTACAAGGCTTATGAACAATACAATAATGACAAACTTTAATGATATTCTGCTACAAGCTTCCTCAAAACTAGTCACTGAGATTTGACTTTTAATGGAATTCTTTAGTAAAAAATTTGGTCAAAATTTTCACATAGGCACTAGCGTAAGTTGATATTTGATTTGTTTGTGTGAACATGCACATATGTAATGACACAAATGAAGGCTATGACTCAAATATCAAACTGGCATATCTTTTCCCATGTTCAAAAACTACACAATCAACTAGAAGGTATGGCATTTTTACAATATGGAAAATAACACATGCTACATGTGATTTTTGTAATGAAAATTACAATGCAATAAGCTTGAGTAAAGGAACCTGATTAGTGGTACAAGATGGTGTTGAATTCGGTCCTTAGTATAAATCTCCAATATGGTGGCACAATGTACAATAATGCAGCTGCTAATGAAGAATTATTGGCCACAAAATGGCTAAGTCCAGTAATACAGTGTCAGACTTTCCTTCTAATCGACCCTGTATATGGAGTCTCGCTCCCTTTGAAAAGATAGTTTGGAAATTTAACACCAATGATCATGAACTAGGATTGGCTGAGCTAGAAGTATCACTGAAACCAACTCATGTACCTTCAAGATAAGTTGTTACAAGCATGCATAGGCATGACCACATGAATTTTCCAAATCTGAAGCATGCATTTAACAATGACCCTTACCAGTGCTTCATACCACAGTTGATGGCTCAGCCTTTTGAAGAATTACTGTAGGAAATATGTCCCCTTTTCCTTAACTAATCCAACTCCTCTTATAGATAAGTTCATTATCCTTTGACACTGCGAATTTATTAAGTGAGAAAAATACAACTCAGTCACTGAAGAGAGCATCCATGAATAAATCTTGATATGCTTCAGAAACCCACTCGACCTTCTTCGAAAAGCCTGCTACAGGCATGCAAGTTTGTCATCAAGGGAGAACTCCAGATTTGGTTCATCAACAAATATGAGGCTTCATAACCCAAGAGATTTGAACTCAATTTTATTTGTCTTGGTACAAATATTCACATACAAAATGCCATTCGACCCCTTAAAAAATAATGTATGAAACTTTAATAACTTGTCCTCTGCTCCTTGGAATTTGTGACCCTTTTAGACAAAGATTGAAACCATGATAAGGAAGTTGATTCACCTTGACTGATAATTTTGCTACAACATAAGTGTTTCGATCCAATGGAATCTCAAATCTGGAACAACACGCAATATATTTGGCCTATTTGCTGAGATGCAAATAATTCGGTCTTGAAGCACAAATGCTAATCCAAACTTATTCAACCTCTTTCCATTTTTTTAATGGCTAGATTTCCTTGATGGTGAAGTACATGAAGTTCTGGAAAAGTCATGGAGCTTTGGCATTGAAATCCTGGTTTTGGAGAGGAAATATAGCCTTATACTAGATAAATCGATCACTAATTTGATTCAACCTCTATGCTCAGAAGAACCTCAACCTCCAAAATTTAACTTGTCCCTCCTTGAAAATGCATACAACCTGTTACAAGGGGATGGATTCTGGCCTTAACCAAATAATTACAAATTGATTCAACCTCCTTAATTGAAAATCGGGCTTGGCAATGGAAGCAGAGTGTAGCAGGACAGACCCTTGGGCCCTTGAAAATTCTTTGATGACAATCAAAATTTTATGAAATTTGGGCTTTGTAAAAAAAAAACATGGCCTCAATAAACTTTAGACTTTGTCACTTTAATAATTTATCCCAATTAAATGGGCCAATATAACTATTATTCACTAGACAATTTTATTTTCTCACGGGCCAACAATTTGTCGAGCATTTTGTTGAACCATCATTATGCAAGAGACAATTTGATCAACTTGATGGGAGTATAAACCTAGCCACAATTTTGGATTTATGCGGCCTGAAGACATCTTCAACAACAATCTATAATACCCCAAAAAATATGTCTTCTTTGGCACCTCCAATATAAACTCTCAATCAATCTACAATTAAGACCCTCAGGGTAGTAGGAACACCAACTATGATACCACTATAATATCTCGTTTAATGAATTTTGATGAATTCACAAAATTTGCTTACAAAATTTACTCCACAATTTTTTCCAATGAAATTAATAGCACAACAAATAAAATTTGCAGAGAAACCCAGAAAGTCCACAATTACAAATAACATAAGAAATGGAGATTAAAACAACTTTATTTATTTACTAGAGTAATTACATACAAAGCTCACAATAGAAATAGTTGTGGTGATGGCCACATAAGATCTACTATAATAATGAATTGAGCATTCGAAATAGAAACTGGAAATCTGTAAGTTGCTCTTGTGAATTCTGGATGAATCCACCAAGGGGAGAAATGGGTTCTTGCCCACTCTCACTGAATCACGTGAGGGTTTCCATCATGGGGCTACTAGAGTAGAGAACTAGGTTCTCAAACCTCTCACACAAAGACAATGCACAAATCCAATATGTCCCAAATGGTTAGCTCTCCCTCATTTTAAAGATTGGATGGAACTCTCTCTGGCCTTCTAGAAGCATTTAATTTTATTATTTTATTCCTTTTCTAGAAGCCTCTCCCTTTTTCTTTATTTTAAGTGACTTTTTATTTTCTAAGTCACTTTTCCCCTTTCTAATTAATTAAGTGACTAATTAAAGTCACTTTTAATCCATGAAAATGGTAAATTCGCCTTCACGGTTTCTCCAGTCACCGAAGGTCACCTTCCACCATCCCATTTTGTAGATCTCCACATTCAGGTTCTAATGAGAAATTACACTAAGATGTTTCTCCAAACATCCCACTCCCAACAACACCTTTAGTGCATACAATTAAAATACACTGAAAATAACTCTGTTTTATGGGAGTCATCATAATGCAACGACACCATGAATGAATTGTACGAAACTACTCCCGATGGTGAAATATAATAGGCGAGCTCCAATGGAACCCATATAACTCAAAAATCCCCTAGGTCCTTGGATGATGCAATATCACTCTTGTAAACTGGCTGCCACCAACTCTGGAAGTCCATCCTAACTGCATCATAAGGAAAACCAAAAATGGGGATATTACAATTTAGTGGCTATGATCTCTACATCATTTTTCACTGATCCCAATGGTTATTAGCATTAAATAATCATGAATCTCCAACTCAAGATTGTTGACTAGATCATTTTCTATGAGGCTGGCTTATGAACCAAAATTGAATAAAGCATTTACCTTGGTATTTTTGATCTAGATCTTAATAGGGAATAGTTTTGTCATCTCCTTCTCTTCCTTATGATTAAGGTTACTCAAATTCACATCCTTCTAATTGAAGTGTAGACAATATTCTCATCCACATCCAAGTTGTCTTCTACTTGGTTACCCGAATCCATGCCTAGTAGGTTCTTCTTCCTCACATCCTTCATACAATTCTTTGGGTTCAACTTTTGATGTAGCTTCCAATACTTATCTTTGGTCCGACCATCAATATTGATATAGTTGTAATGGTTGTTTGAATCCTTCCACCAATGCACAATATTTTCCTTTCAACTGCTTCTTCCCCTCCTTGGAAGCATCTTGGTGGTCTTTCTATTTAGAACCACTTGGTTTTCCTTTCTTATGGCCTATGTTCTCTAGATACTATGTTTGCACAGAAACCTCAGCAATGGTCTTTGGTTTGAATATCATCATTTTCTTTCGCAAATGACCATCTAGACCCCCCTTATACTTAAGGAGCACATCTGAGTTCTTGGGAGAGATATCCAACATGATCACCATCTTTCTAAATTTAGTGGTGTCCTCTTGCACCAAAATAGAAGAAGGGAGGAAATTTCCCCTCATTTATGCTTTTGGGGGAACCTACCATACAATATATTGAACTATTTCTCTTATCCTCTTCTCCCAACAGGACCCCATAAATAGGGGTAGTGGCGAATGATGGGTGTATAACTGGTTTTTCCAACTGACTAGGACTCTACCCTCACTTCTACTTGAAAAGATGTGAACAAATCCATTAGTCATCTATATATCCAATAGGGTAGGAAATGAGAGTTGATGAGGGTTTTAAAATCCTCCCACTTAGTTACTTATGGATCACCCTCCAATCTAAGTGTCTTCATGTGGCTTTCACACTAGGTTAGTGCATGGCCCTCGGAAATTTCTTTCTCTTCATATATATTATGGACACTAAAATACACTCTAATTGTTGCAATTAATGATTCAAATTAGCAACATCAATTTGACCTTGGTAGGGCTTGATATCCATTTTCACTCCATTTTAAATGGAGGTTGTGAGGGAGCAATGACACTAGACATTGGCTCCTATTATGGGTCTTCATTATCTATTGATTTATGATCTAATCCAACTTTTGAGTTAGACCCAAAAGGTTTGAACTTGTTTACTAGAGTTGCCATGGGGAGGGGTATGTTATGAGAGATATCAATGACTTGCTCTTCCGGCCTTGTAAATCTATCCTTTCTTGCATCTCGAGGGTTGTTATGAACAAACTCTTTTTCCATGGCTAAGGTTATGTGACATTTTTTTAAAACCAATTCTTAGATTCCACATCTTTCCACAAATAACCTAAAGGAAGTTGCTTTTATACCAATATGATTTGTAAATTTCTTTAGATATTCCATTAGATCAATTCATCACAACAAATCTTATGTTATGCTAAAATGTTTTATTACATAGGTCTATTTCCTTAGATCTGAAATTTGTTAGCATTAGCTTATTGCTTGAATTTACAAAAATAAATGAAATATGGAATGAAAGAACTAGAAAATAAACACATTGCCCACACAAATGAATGCATATGCATCCTATGAAACCTGAAACAAGAGAAAACCCAATTAGAAGGTGAGGCTTATGGTCTACACTCTTTTCATCTGTTATGAAGTGCAAGTACAAAGAAAGGGGCACTAACTATGGAGTTTCGTATGGAATTGTGGCTTGAATGGTTGTTACATGATCTATGTCCTCCCCTTTTTGGCTCTCAAATCCCACTCCTAGATGCTCTACACAACTATGGAACAAGTATAATACTAAAGAATGGAACCCTTTCTCCTCCTAACAGCCCAATATTAACATAACTCGATAATCATCTGTGTTACATGCCTTAACTCTCAATTAGTAATAAGGTTAAGACCTTATAGAATCTTCTTAAAAGTCTATACATGACTAGCCCAACATCTTTGAGCAATGGGGGTTGATGTGGCATCCACTTGTACCATGGTGGTCAACAAGGTAAGTAAACTTGCAAGAAGCATAACTTCTACATATGAGCTTTTATTGATGTGATTTCCACCTCGTATTGGCATGCAGAACAATATCGAGGGGCCATGACCCAGGCACACAAAACTTTGACCCCCAAAAGTGAGATTCGATGCCTAGGATGGCTTTGGAAGGCTTTAAACCCCAAATTTCTTAATTGGTACCTACCACTAAAATGGCATTTGCAAGCCAATTCCTCAAAATTTACACCCAAAAAGTACCAAGATAGAGGGAAAATTATATAATGATCCATTCTGGATCATTAAAAGTGTCAATTAGACATGATGAGGTGTATTCCAATTGAAACTTTAAAATATTAAATATAATATTTTTAACATGAAAAAAAACAAACAATAAAATATTTAGATGAAGATTCACTTACACAAAATATTATAGTTCTTTCTTTAAGGAACTTTTTGTGAAACTCTGAGGTCTTCCTTGGAATATTTGGATGGAGGATGGTGTCAAATATCTACCAAAACATCAGTTGGAAATCTCGAGAAACTCAATTGGATTGGAAATTGTGACTTCCCTATTGGAAACATGCCTTTGACATATAGTCCATCTAATTAAATAAACCCTTACACAATATATTATAAAGTATTAGTTATAATAAAAAAAGAAGAAGAAGATAAAGTTATAAGGATTATGTTGAGTAAAGCTCAAAATTTTGTCAAACCATAGTTCTAGAGTTTCACTAATCACTATGTTTATCATAGTAACCCCAACATGAATGAGATTGTGGAATCTCCCTATTCACCTGTGAATTTTGCAAGTTCATAAAAGAATTTGGATTCTTAGGACATATTTCTTAAATCTGATATAAACCATGAATTAAATGACATTGATACCCACACCAAAATTTGTGTAAAGCCTGTCTTGAGTCTAGGTCAATTAGATAAAATAGTTTTAGACTGTGATAATTATAAAGTGATCTAGGAATTAGATTATGAGAGCATGACTTTTAGAGTTGAGTTTATCAAGAGATTGGCCATATGAAGAATGCATACCCAAATGCTAGGGTATCAACAAGATAATAAAAGGAAACACAACAAGTTCAAAGGTTGAATCACTTTCAAATGAATCATCACATTGAACCTCCAAAAATGTTTCACAATACTCAAAGCTTAGGACATCAACAATGATGCCGACCCCAACATTTTCGGAAAAAAACATTGACATGGATTTAGTCATGCTATACAATTCACCCCTTATATACAGGTAATTATAATTGGAAATACCTTAGTCAGATGAGGAGGCAACATAGACAAGACAACTCGCATTTAGAATGGGAAATGATCCCCTCTAATATATGATCAGAGTAAGGTTGTGTTGTAGTGGCTACAACCACCCTCCAAAATTTTGCCTTAGCTTCGTTTTGGAGCCTCTCTACCGACCATCCTCAACAGCATGTCTTACACTGTCAAGCACACCAACTTCAGTTGTTTCATAAAGTCTTGTCAGCATGTCTTGCACTATCAAGCACGCCAACTTCAGTTGTTTCATAAAGTCTTATCAGCCTGTGCATACAAGTTTGTTCCACCTCCTTCACAGGCTGATTTTCGGACTTAGTGTCAATTACTGGTTTAGCAGCTCCCTATGGGAATTGCACAATTCTGGAGGGGAACCAGCCTTCCCTCCAAAAATTGTGCAAACCCAGCTGGACGCCTAGCTGGGCTTCAGAATTGCATAATTCTTCCTGACAGTCTTCCTCTCAAAAATTGCACAATTCATCCCAGGACAGCTGCTCAGCCGGAAATTGTGCAATTTTGGGCAGCAATCACCTGCTACTCCCAGAAATTGCATAATCCCTCTAGGACAGCCAACCCAACAACTAGCAGAAATTGCGCAGATCCAGCCAGGCAACCTGCTGAGCTCAGAAATTACACAATACAGTCAAACAGGCCTCCTTGAGAAAATTGCGAGGTCTGACCCAAGACAAATGCTCAACTCAGAAATTATGGATTACAATCAGACAGCCTTCCTTGAAAAAATTGCGAGGTCTAACCCAGAAAAACTGCTCAGCTTAGAAATTGTGCAATATAGTCAGGCAGGCTTCCTTGAGAAAATTGCGAGGTCTGACCCAAGGCAACTGCTCAACTCAGAAATTGCGCAATACAGTCAGGCAAGCTTCCTTGAGAAAATTGCAAGGTTTGACCCAGGACAACTTCTCAGCCCAGAAATTGTGCAATCCTAGGAGACAGTCACCTGTTCCTCCCAGAAATTGTGCAATCCCTTTGGGACAACCATCTCTTCTCAGCCCAGAAATTGCACAGATTTTCATCCTAGGCTCGCAAACTAATGCAAGTGCCTTCAGGTTGACTGGTTCCCTCCGGGACCGAGAAAAATTGATTTGCATGTATAGATTACTTCTCCCAAGGCAGCATGCAAAGGCATCCCTTGATTCAGGGATCTATTTTTAGCAGTTGGAGGTTACATGCAAGGATCATTTCAGAAACCTCTCGCTAAGTGTCGCTTTTCCTAGATTTGTGGCATGCGCGTCACAGCCTCGATTTTATAAAAAATAATCAACCAGCACTACAGAGCTCATTCCTCACATCGACCTCGCAACTCTGACATCCCACATTGCATCTAGGAGTCGTCAACACATTCAACTTAGCTATTTTAGGGTAAGCCCGCTTTTCATGTCTCGCGCTGCGTTTCTGTCGCTTTTTGTGTTTCACTTCGTGTGAGTGTTGTCTTCTTGATTTCAATGAGCACTTGTTGTTGTTTTGATGTGTGTTAGCTTGTACAAGCATTGTTTCCATTTTCGTTCGCATCTCACTACTGTGGCATGCATGACACTGTTTTTGCATGAACGGTTGCCATTGCGGAGACTCGCTTCACACACATGCATGCTTTCCCGTTTTCTGAATCCCACACTTGTTGTTTTCATGTATGATCATAAACTCTTCTTTGCACTCATCTTATCATTCATTCATACTTCTCATGTTTTCAGTGGTCCGTTGGCCTGTCTGGGCTGCCTTGGCCCGGACCGTGCCTTGCCTAGCTAGCACTGCGCATTTCCGGAAGCGAAGGCTCTGCCTTCCCTCCAAAAATTGCGCAAGTCTGGCCCAGCACTGACCTCCAGGCTTGCATAGTGCAATTCTTGGAGGTAGGGTCTTGCTGGCCCCAGAAACAGCGAATGCAGTTTGCTGGATGCATTGGAGATTCCCTGACATGTTGGTGGGTCCAGCACTGTCAACATTTCTGGTGCTAGAAGGAGGGCCATATGAAAAGATGTGTCCTCTCATCCTGTTTGGAACCTTTGCACATCTATCATGGATTCTGTTACACACACCCCTCCACGATGTTTTTTGCATGCCGAACCTTTCAACATCACAAGGGAGTTTTTTGGTCTCTTGTCCGAATTCACTTATGATGGTGAAGGAGAAGTGGCCTCACCCGTGTTCTTACAAGGCTTCCTTTCCATGCTTGACGAGGAAGATGGATGTTCTAACGAACAAGCCAGTATGCTGCTTGCATACACACTTCGTGAATCCCCACTACGGTGGTGTTGCAGCCTATCGACTGACAACGTGCACTCACTCGAGCATTTCTGTGATCTCATTGAAGATACTTTCCATCATTTTGATCCAAAACATCTTGAACAAAAACTGTTACAACAACGGAAGGCCCCGCATGAATCGCCTATGGATTTTTGGCAACGCTTCCGTGTTTTGCAGTTTCAAGCTCTGAAAAGCCAGATGAAATTTCCATATCTTTGGGATAGATTCGAATATTGTCTTAACAAATCAGTCCATCCCAAGAAGAAGTTTGAGCCCAAGCCTCGCTCAGCATACTTCAGTGATGGAGCTGCACAATCACAAACAGACATCGTCACTGTCACAAGTGACTGTCCACCGTCCCCTCATCAAATAGCTCCACCATTGCAGAGTGATGCGGGAGAACAGGCACACATATATGTTCAACCGTCATATCCTCCCAACATCACTTCGCTTAATTTTCATGCAGATTTGGTTGTGAGTCCATTGAGTTGTCACATGCGTTTTATACCACAACCTCCATATCCTCCAAATGATATTGTCTTGTGTTCTTCCATTCCAGACTCTACACTTGTTTTGAACGAGGATCAAGCCATTGACGAAGTTGGTGTTGCACAACCAACATGTGTTGTCATTCATGAAGAGTATGACTGGGAGCTTGAGAATCAACACTCTGTGAAGGATGACTCCCTTCTATCTGAGCCCCCTCAATTCTTTCCTGACATCTTTGGTGAACCTGCCATCCATGATTTCACATGTGTATCTCCATCTATGGATGTGTTGTGGCCAGCAACAACCCCCCTTCTTATTTAGTGTTATTACTAATACTAAATAAGTGGGGACCCTTAGTCAAAATTAAAAAAAATCAATTAGTGCTTGTATTTCCTTTTCTAATAAAACTTACCGTCAAAAAAATTAGGGAAAAACCCTTAAAAAATAAAAAGCCTAAGTTTTATGATAAAATAAGATTATTCCTTAGGAAATATTGCATCGCAAAAAGATCATGGACACCCCCTTTGCAAGCCAAATTCTAAGATTGCGAGATTGCGATAAGGGACTACGGACATATATCGCATCGCATGCGTCAAAACACCACTTACGTTGAAAAACTGCCGATATGCGATGGCGCATATCGCAAATCGCAGGAAACAGATTAATGAAAATTGTCATATGCCACGCTCCCGCGATATTGCGATATTGCGATAGAGAAATTATGCGATATTGCGATAAAAGCGGCAAAGCGATAGAACGATTATGCGATAATGCGATATTGTGAGTTTGCGATATAGCAAGCAAGCGATGTCGTGATTCTGCGATGTTGCGATCTGCGATATTGCGAAGCAAATCGCAAAATCGCTTCATCACAGATCTTGCGGGCTCGCGGTTCGAAAAAGTAGTTTCCATAAACCAAGACCTGGTTATGCGCTTTAATGCCAATTAATGAGTTAGTTGCCAGTAATTAATGGAATAGGGTTTCGTGCTTATAAAAAAAATCATTTCACGTAAGGTGGTGTATTTTATATGTCTTCGGCATTTAAAGCTTTCCCGTCACCTTTCCTTATCATTATTCTCACTTCACTTGTAAATTGCAGGAACAAAGAACAGAGAACGATACAAAGCAGTATGCAGGATACTATGGGAAAGAAAGGTAAAGCCCCGAGCTCTGAAGAAAAGGAAATGGCGCCCTTGTATACAGACACTACCTGCAACCAAGACGCTAGTATTGCTACCTGGGAAGGCATGTACAATCTACTTGAGGAAGAGAATCCGAGAGTAATGGAGGTCGAGGCTACTGCAGGCTCACATAGTTCCTCCGAGGCATCCCTTACAGAGCTAGCTTGTTCATTCTTACACCGAATAGTGGCGAGGCCCAAAATTCTTCCATATACGGACATGGTTAAATGGATATTGGACAATGCTGATATCAGAAACAGACAGTTTAAGACTCAGGGTCAAGGACTTATTGGCTCATTTGCTTCACAAGATTTGAGGCTCATGTATCATTTACCAGAGCCACAGGCAACTTACAACAAACAGTTCATGGAGAAGTTTGCAAAAGAAAACCAAGACCTGAATGCACCAAAGACTGGTCAAGAAGGGACGAACCGCTAAAAAAGGACAAACATGGTATGTATAGTACTGGTTCTCTCACCTCTCCGTATTGCTTTACTGCTGCCATGCTTTGTAGACTTTTTGGAATGCTAGACATTAACAAATTTTCATCTGAATGGCTACCATTGTTGGATGCCGCCACAAATTCTACTGATGTTACACTTCTGTACTCTTAGTGGATGTTGGATTAAGAAGAGATAAATCATTATCACTTGAAGCTCATGAGTAGGACTAGTTATAAATGGTACTTCTATCTCTTAACTATTTCTGCCTTTGTGTTAAAAGTGATATTCAAGTTCAGTTGTTTATATATTAATGTGTGAATGCTTGAGTTATCATTTGGCACTTTTGTACAATGATAGCTATTTATTTATGTTTAATGTATGAATAGCTTATTATGCGATATGTTTTTCACAACTGTTTTGTCTAACTTTTTATACGAAGTGGTTCATCTTTATTGAATTCTTTTCTCATAGCAGTTGAATGATCTTTATTACCAATTGTTATTTGAAATCATTTTAGATCGCATAACAGAAGGATTACACCCCGGGTTAGTGTAGAATTAGATGTTTCTGTTTATTAGAATAAAATTTGCATGTTATTAGATTAGAATTAGAGCATCTCACTTAGGAACTTTTAGAAGGGAAATATCAATTCTTCACACACATACACATAAATTGGGAAACTGGTCCCATATCCCCAGTCGGACCCACTATACCAAACGGAAAAGGAGCTGCTAACCAAGGTCCGGACCGGGTGGGTATCCCCCTTGTTGTAGACCTGATTTTCGGGGCTTCAACATATTTGGCGCTAGAAGGAGGGCCAGAAACTGTGAATGGCAAGTAAATCTAAATCTAAATACCATTCTGAGAGTAAATCGCCCTCACCGTCTCCCCCGACTTCTCCATCACATTTAGAATCTTTAAATCCAGAGCCAGAAGTCGCAGGAGTAACAGCCGCTGCTACAAACCTTGACATTTCAGAACAATCTACTATTGAACCTCCTGAAGTTGAATCTTTGATTCACAAACTTCAGCAATTTTCTATATCTCCTCAAAAATCTGATAAATCTCAAGGTAGCGTGACTTCGCAATATAATCCTGCTCATCCTCTTACCAGATTAAAGAGTGAAAAGTTTGGTGTTCAGCCAACCGAGTTACCTCTACCTACAAGGAAGAGAGCAAGGAAATCTCCTAAAGGGTCCGATAGCGAGACTCTTTCATCATCATCATCCATCTCAACCTCTTCACTGCGAAGTCAACCATCCACCCCTCCACTTCAGATCATTGTCCATCAGCCCATCAGCACTACCACATCTTCTTCTCAATCATCTGGAGTCATAATATCCTCATCTTCTCAACCTCAGGGATTATCTTCTGCAATTTCCTCTGTTAGCAGTTCAGCAATGGCTCAATCTCCATGGAATAACCCAGGGGCAGTCTTAATGCCTGCACCCTTGAGTCAGCTACCGGCCCATCCTGAAAAATGGCTGCCTAAGTTTAACCCTGAGGCAGGCATGCTAGCAGAAGAACATATAAATAACTTTATGCTATCCATAAATCTTAATGGAGTTACCAATGAAGACGTTGTTGTTCGACTTTTTCCTTATACTCTGCAAGGAACAACCGGATCATGGTATTTCTCATTACTGTCTGGATCTATTACTAGTTGGGAGATTTTCCAAGAACAATTCTTGATTAAGTTTGGTGATGATAGGTCTACGGCGACACTGATCAACGACCTGTCTAACCTTAGGGCCGAGTCAAAAGAACCTATCAAAGATTTCAATTTACGTTTCAATAAAATCTTAAATAAAATTCCTGCTGCTTCCCAGCCTAGCGAAGAAGTGCGAAGTGAATGGTACATTACTGCTTTACCATCAAACATAGCAATCTTTGTTGATAGGGCTAACAAAACAACTTTAGTTGAAAATATGAAAGAAGCAATAGCAGTAGAGAAACGTATTATAGCCCTAGAAAAGAAAAATGCTATAGAAGAACAAAAATCCAAGAAGGTTACTTTCAAGGAAGACCCCAAGAAAAAACAATTGAAAGATCCATTCAATTTAGAAGGATTGCAAAAAGTTTTGAAGACCATGTCTAACGAGATGGTCGACATTAAGAAACAAGTGGCAGAAACTTCTTCTAAAAAGCCATACAGACCTTTTAAAAGAAACCCTTCAACCGATTCCAAACCCCCTAACGCTATTACAAGTGTTGAATCCGAAGAAGAAGAAGAGGAAATCGCTACTGAAGAACATACTGATGAAGAAGAAGTTGTAGAGTTACAAGGTATGTGGGATTTCATCCTCCCAGATGAAGAGGATCAAGAGGCATTCCCGGTTAGTACTCGCAGCAGAAATCAACTTGATCCTCCTCAACCTACCCCTAAGCCAAAAAGCGCAAGCTCGATGACTAAGGATAAAGTCGCAGCCAAGAAAACGACACCTAAAGCGACTCAAACCAGCCCAGTCCAAACAGACCCATCAACTCCATCTAAAACGCTGATCGTTTCGGATGAAATGGAGTATAATATCATAGAAGATATGAAAAAGACTAGGGCCAATATCACTTTTTATGAATTGAGCAAGTTAAAACACTAGCAAAAGGTACTTTTGAAAGAATTACATGTTGTACCAGTTGCACCTTTGCCCGCCACTGTAATCTCTCAAGCTTCCCATGACATGGGAAGACCTCCAACTAATGCAATTAATAAAGTTGATCCAAATGATATCGCCTTAATTGGAGGAAGATCGAGATCTCATACTCCCCCATTTCTTCTTACTTATGAAATTTTCAATAAAAATGTGCATAATTGCTTAGTGGATTCTGGAGCTTCATCGAATATTTTACCAAAATAAATATGTACAAAATTGAACGTTCAACCACAAAAATCAGCTGTACGCATAGTTCAATTAGATCGATCGCAAGTCGAAGTGATTGGCGAATTAAATCAGGTCACCATAAGGCTGTCATCCAACCCAAAGGTATGTCAAGTTATCGACATTTTAGTTGCTGATATTCCGGAATTTTATGGCTTGATTCTTAGCAGAGATTGGTCAGAAAAACTTCATGGATACTTTGCAACTGACTGGTCGCACATGTGGCTCCCTTACAATGGTAAACCAAATCAGATAAAAGTTGAGCGAGAGAGACATCAAAAATACATTGTAACAGAACTCGAGGGAGAAAATGAACCAGTAGCATATAATTCTAACATCATTGGCAACTATTTAGTAGATTCTTTCCTAGGAAATTTTAATGCTCATACTTCACCTTACTTAGAACATTCTGTTTTATCTCAAGTAGAAAATTTCTCTCAAACAGATAATTCTAAATGTATTAATTTTATAGATGGTCCTGTAAATAAATCTTTATTTTGGAAATTATTTTTTGATGGTTCTAAGTCTAACGAAGGAGCAGGAGTAGGATGTGTGTTAATAAGTCCAGAGGGAGATAAGACTATGCTAACTTGCAGACTTGAATTTGATTGTACAAAGCAATTGGATTAGACGTCAAATATCTTCAAGTTTTCAGAGATTCTGAAATTGTAATAAGACAGGTACGTAATACTATTCATTGTTTATCAGGTCATTTAAAACATTGACAATCTTTAGTTCAAGATCTAACTAAACACTTTATAGCATTTAATATTTCATCAATTCCCAGACTCCAAAATGCTAGTGCAGACCTCTTAGCTAATGTAGCTTCCAAGCTCATTCCTTCAGAAGATTTTAGCCCTGATCGATTTTCAATTGAATTAATTTTTAGACCATCTATTCCTGATAACATTACCAATTGGAGGATTTTCAACGACGATCCTGATATTGTGAGTTTCCTCACATCTGAAGGATCCTACACCAATCAAATAATTGACGAAGACCAACATGACCGACAATTGCAACAAGATAGCACTAACAATGTTATACCAAAGTCAGTAGTCAAGTTAGAAGATCTTTATGATTTGAAAGATCGGTTTAAAATATCTACCAATTCAAAACTCCAAAGTTCAACATTGAATTATGAATTAGTAAATCTAGGAACTGATACCAAACCACAGAATATCAATCTAGGCCTTGGTCTAGCTCCTGAAGAAAAATTAGCGTATATTCGTCTCTTGAGACAATACAAAAGTGTCTTCGCTTGGAATTACGATGAACTCAAAACGTATGACACATCTATCATCCAACATACTATTCCAATGATAGACAATGAAAAACCTATCCAACAAAAGTTGAGAAAGATCCATCCCAATCTAGAAAACCAGATCAAATCTAAACTCAATAAGTTATTGAAAGCCAAAATAATTTTTCCCGTTCGACATTCCAAATGGGTTTCCAATATGGTCCCTGTTAGAAAGAAAAACGGAGACATTAGAATCTGCATTGACTTTCGAAATCTTAACAAAGCCTGCCAAAAGGACAATTTTCCTTTGCCTCCCATGGAACAAATACTACAGGCGGTCGCGGGCTCAGAATTGATGTCCTTCTTGGATGGATTCTCAGGATACAATCAAGTGTTGGTACATCTCGATGATCAATTAAAAACCACATTCAAAACTAAATGGGGCACATACGCATATCAAAAGATGCCATTTGGTTTGATTAATGCTGGTGCCACATTTCAGAGAGCTATGGACATCGCATTTAAAGGGTTAGTTAATAAATCAGTGGTAATCTATTTGGATGATATAAATGTATATTCCAAGAAACGAAACAATCATCTTAGAGATTTAAAACAAATCTTCCAACGTTGTCAAAAGTATGGGATTTCACTTAACTCGAAAAAATCTTTTTTCGCATTAAGTGAAGGAAAACTTCTTGGATTCATAGTGTCAAAATCTGGAATTCATATTGATCCTGACAAAATCAAGGAGATTTCTGCAGTACCCCTACCTCACAACAAGAAAGCCATGCAATCTTTTCTTGGCCAGATTAATTTTGTAAAGAGATTTGTTCCAGATTTTTCAAGAATCGTGTCTCCTTTACAAGCAATGATAAAAAAGAACTCAAACTTTAAATGGGGCCAAGATGAACATGAGGCATTCAATCTGATCAAACAAGCAATCATTAATGTTCCATCTTTAGCAACTCCAAATTTTTCCAATCCTTTTATTTTATATACATTTGCCTCTGATAGATCATATGCTACGATACTCACTCAAGTAAATCAAGAAAAGCCAGAAGCCCCAATTTCTTTTTTCAGTGCCAATTTACAAGGGGTTGAGTTGAATTATTCAGATGTGGAGAAACAAGCTTATGTTGTTTTCAAATCAATTAAATATTTTAGACCTTTTCTACTCAAAACACATACAAAAATCATAGTACCATTTCCAACGGTAAGAAATCTTCTAGTACAGAAGGATGTGGGAGAGAAAAGAGCCAATTGGATTATTGCCTTACAGGAATATGACGTAGAAATCAAGCCAGCAAGTATTGTAAAAGGTCAAGGCTTTTGTAAAATGCTGGCCGGAGCATCGTTGATGTCCGAAATTCCATCTGCAGAGATACAAATGTACGAGGTAAGCCTAAACGATGTTGAGTCATTATACGCTGATATCATTTATTATCTAAAGAATGGATACGCTCCTTCAAACCTCGATCATACCAAGAAAATAGCTCTAAGGTTGAAAGCCAAACAATATCAGCCCATGAATGATGTTCTTTTTAGAATAAATTATGATTATGTTCTCCTTAGATGTCTTGAGAAATCTGAAGCTGAAGAAGTCTTGCAGGAACTCCGCGATGGGCCAGCAGGCGGACACTACGCTGGAAACGCTATTGCTCATAAAATCTTACGCGCAGGCTATTATTGGCCCACATTATTCAAAGACTCACATAACTACGTGAGGAAATGTCAAGTCTGTCAAACCGCTGCTGGGAGACAAAAGAAACCATCCTTGCCACTGCAACCAGTTAACATTGAGCAGCCTTTCGATCAGTGGGGATTGGACATAATAGGTGAGATCGTTCCTCACTCTTCTAAGCAGCATAGATATATCCTTACAGCAACAGATTACTTTACTAAATGGGTAGAAGCAGTTCCACTCAAGACGGCTAATGCTGAAAATATCATCGAGTTCATAGATCAGTTCATAATCACCAGGTTTGGGTTGCCTTCTGCTTTAATGTTTGATAATGCATCATATTTTTCTGGTAATGCAATGACCGAATTTGCACTCAAAAGAGGTTTCAAACTCAAATACTCTGCCAATTATTACCCACAAGGGAATGGGTTAGCTGAATCTACAAATAAGAATTTAATCAGAATCATTAAGCGAACCATTGACCAAAATCATAAAAACTGGCATAAGTCTTTAATATATGCTTTATGGGCAGATCGAATAATGCAGAAAGCCTCCATTGGTACTTCTCCCTTTAATTTAGTTTATGGGAAAGAAGTGGTTCTTCCAACTCATTTGGCAATTCCCTCTTTAGCCTTGGTTCAATATATTGATGAAGCACCAACTTCTTTCTTACAACTAAGGCAACAGGAAATAATCAAGTTAGAAGAACAACGAGAACAGGCCAAGATAACTCACGCTCATCATCAAGCCTTAGTAAAAGCCTCTTTTGATTCCAATATGATATCTAGAAAATATTTTCAGATGGGAGATCTAGTTTTAAAATGGGACAAGGCTCATGAGGAAAAAGGGAAACATACAAAATTTCAATGAATGTGGCTTGGCCCTTTTCAAATCATAGAAGTCATAGGTCCGTCTACATTTATGTTACAGGATTTAACAGGAAAAAGAGATTCTTTACCTGTTAACGGTCAGATTCTCAAAAAATATTTTCCATAGGAGATCATTCTTCTATTTTGTAGAATAGTTGTTTTAGTTTCATAATAAAACCAGTTGTAAATGGTTACATTCAGGATTCATGAAAAAGACACAAATTCTCTTTTAGATTTTGTTTTTCACTTGTATAAATAGAATTCTTTTTAGAAAATTGATCATTATTATTGAAAGATACAATTAAAAACTCTACGCCTAGAAATGATACTAGTTTCAACTGTATAAATTTTGATAAAAAACGAATTTTAGTGAAGAAATTGTTTTGCATCAGTCCAATGAAAGGTATCAATAATAAAATGAAGATTCTCTGTAGAAAAGCTCTTTCCAAAAAACTCTATTATTGTTGTCCAGAGCCATCTTAAGGAAACAATGACTTCCTCCCCACCTAGGAAGCTACAACGTTCAGGGAATGATCCAATGATACACTTTAACTTAAAGAATAAGAGGTCTCATCACGAGCCGACTTATCATGATCATAGATATTATAGCTTGCTGACTTTGCCAATACTGCATACCACAACAGGGTGATGGCTCAAGATTATTGCAATCAAAAGACAAGGGGTCTCATCATGAGCCAGCTTGTTCAGCAAAGCTATAAATTAGTGAATGACTGTGTCATAAATTGGCTACCAAACCAAGACATTGTTCTTTAAGGATAAAAAAAAGAAAATGAAAGCAATAAGTGTGGATATTGATTTCTCCTTGAAAATTGTAAATTTCTCTAAGTAGGATACAGGATCATTGCTGGGTAACAGGTAACCCTGTCGAGGCTATAAACGCCTTCTGGCAGCAGAGGCTCTACCTACGACAAATGAACATATTCAAAACTGATTTACAGAGAAGACTTTGTTTTTATCTTTATAAACTAAATAATAACTGATGTAGATACAAGGACTAGCTTGAGGGAGTAAATAATCAAAATTGAAAAAAGAAGAAACAAAATATCATTAATAGGTGAAAGCGTAATGTACTTTGTCTTTCTATAATAAAGTTTAATTTCCTGGAAAAAATTTTGTTTTGGAAGTTTAGAAAATTCAAAAGAAAAACATAGATAACTGGTTCTTCCAAGTGAATCGCCAATTGTTGTGGCCAGCAACAACCCCCCTTCTTATTTAGTGTTATTACTAATACTAAATAAGTGGGGACCCTTAGTCAAAATTTAAAAAAATCAATTAGTGCTTGTATTTCCTTTTCTAATAGAACTTACCGTAAAAAAACTTAGGGAAAAGCCCTTAAAAAATCAAAAGGCCTAAGTTTTATGATAAAATAAGATTATTCCTTAGGAAATATCGCATCGCAAAAAGATCATGGACACCCCCTTTGCAAGCCAAATTCTAAGATTGCGAAATTGCGATAAGGGACTACGGACATATATCGCATCGCATGCGTCAAAACACCACTTACGTAGAAAAACTTTAAACTGTCGATATGCGAATCGCAAATCGCAGGAAACAGATTAACGAAAATTGTCATATGCCAGACTCCCGCGATATCGCGATATTGCGATATTGCAATAGAGCAATTATGCGATATTGCGATAAAAGAAGCAAAGCGATAGAACGATTATGCGATAATGCGATATTGTGAGTTTGCGATATAGTAAGCAAGCGATGTCGTGATTCTGTGATGTCGTGATTCTGCGATGTTGCGATCTGCGATATTGCGAAGCAAATCGCAAAATCGCTTCATCACAGATCTTGCAGGCTCGCGGTTCAAAAAAGTAGTTTCCATAAACCAAGACCTGGTTATGCGCTTTAATGCCAATTAATGAGTTAGTTGCCAGTAATTAATGGAATAGGGTTTCGTGCTTATCAAAAAAATCATTTCACGTAAGGTGGTGTATTTTATATGTCTTCGGCATTTAAAGCTTTCCCGTCACCTTTCCTTATCATTATTCCCACTTCACTTGTAAATTGCAAGAACAAAGAACAGAGAACGATACAAAGCAATACGCATGATACTATGGGAAAGAAAGGCAAAGCCCCGAGCTCTGAAGAAAAGGAAATGGTGCCCTTGTATATAGACACTGCCTGCAACCGAGACGCTGGTATTGCTACCTGGGAAGGCATGTATAATCTACTTGAGGAAGAGAATCCGAGAGTGATGGAGGTTGAGGCTACTGCAGGCTCACATAGTTCCTCCGAGGCATCCCTTACAGAGCTAGCTTGTTCGTTCTTACACCGAATAGAGGCGAAACCCAAAATTCTTCCATATACGGACATGGTTAAATGGATACTAGACAATGTTGATATCAGAAAGAGACAGTTTAAGACTCAGGGTCAAGGACTTATTGGCTCATTTGCTTCACAAGATTTGAGGCTCATGTATCATTTACCAGAGCCACAGGCAACTTACAACAAACAGTTCATGGAGAAGTTTGCAAAAGAAAACCAAGACCTGGCAGAATGCACCAAAGACTGGTCAAGAAGGGACGAACCGCTAAAAAAGGATAAACATGGTATGTATAGTACTGGTTCTCTCACCTCTCCGTATTGCTTTGCTGCTGCCATGCTTTGTAGACTTTTTGGAATGCCAGACATTAACAAATTTTCATCTGAATGGCTACCATTGTTGGATGCCGCCACAAATTCCACTGATGTTGCACTTCTATACTCTTAGTGGATGTTGGATTAAGAAGAGATAAATCATTATCACTTGAAGCTCATGAGTAGGACTAGTTATAAATAGTACTTCTATCTCTTAACTATTTCTGCCTTTGTGTTAAAAGTGATATTCAAGTTCAGTTGTTTATATATTAATGTGTGAATGCTTGAGTTATCATTTGGCACTTTTGCACAATGATAGCTATTTATTTATGCCTAATGTATGAATAGCTTATTATGTGATATGTTTTTCACAACTGTTTCGTCTAACTTTTTATACGAAGTGGTTCTTCTTTATTGAATCCTTTTCTCATAGCAGTTGAATGATCTTTATTACCAATTGTTATTTGAAATCATTTTAGATCTCATAACAGAAGGATTACACCCTGGCTTAGTGTAGAATTAGATGTTTCTGTTTATTAGAATAAAATTTGCATGTTATTAGGTTAGAATTAGAGCATCTCACTTCGGAACTTTTAGAAGGGAAATATCAATTCTTCACACAAATACACATAAATTGGGAAACTGGTTCCATATCCCCAGTCGGACCCACTATACCAAATATAAAAGGAGCTGCTAACCAAGGTCCGGACCGGGTGGGTATCCCCCTTGTTGTAGACCCGATTTTCGGGGCTTCAATAGGATGCACCCATTGTTGATCATTCGCAAGACACACCAAATGTCAGTTCATCATCCGACAATGGAGAGGACCAACTATTAATTGAAAATCCACTTGAATTTTCATCTGACTTTTCCTTAAACACACAGGGTGAATTTTTCCACTTCTCATCTACCCCTTTGTTTGATTCATCAGATCATGAGGATGCCGATGAAATCATTGATTTTGTTGATCATAGCTGTCGTGATTTATTGACTCCTGTACTCGATCATGATGATGATTCTATCGCAGTTGATTTTTCAAAGCCACCTGTTTATGATGATCTATCTGTCGACGAATTCGAAACCCCCCAGATTGTCGAGGAACTTTAGCTCGAGCTGATGGTTATATCAGGTCCTTGCTGTCCTGAGGTTGGTTTCATTTCTGATCAGGGAATTGTTGAAACACCCGAGGCTCCTCATCACTCATATGTCTGCATTGAAGATCAATATCACACACAGATCATGCTTCCTCCACTTGAACTACACGATCCCATCACTCATGCATTGGAGGAATCTTACATTGCAAGCACACGTGCATGACACAAGTTGTCTTTGTTTCTTTTGTTTGCTTGCATGTCACAGTTAAGAGTATGCGTATTCTTCATGGCTGCACGTAGTGTCGCACAACACCATGACGAGTCCATGGACTGTATGTCTTGCACTTGCACTCACTTATGTTCTGTGGACACTTTTAAACTTGGAGTGTGTTTGTCTTTGTTGTTATATCTTTCTTGTTTGCTGGTTTGCACAGTTGTGTTGTTCGCAAACCATGCCTTCACCAACATGGGTCAACCAATGCATCGGTGGTTGCATTGGAAGTATCACTTCACATGATCAGGCCCATGCACTGTTAGCTTAGGAGTAGGAGTAGTGTTTGCTTTTGGTTGTTTTCTTGCATGCTTGTTTGCTTACTTACCTCGCATGTTTGTTTGTCTGCTTGCTTGTTTTCTTTCGCAGTTACTCCTGCTTTTGCTTTGTTTTGTGTTTGTTTACTTATTTTGCGCTCGTAGGTTAGTTTTGCATGAAACTATGTGTGACTCTTGAAACAAGCTGGGTAAAGTACAAGAGGCCTTGTGCAGCTATCATTATTGGTTATCTGTCATCCTACCTCTGTATGAAGAACTTGTTATCTTCAGTCCATGATATGTAATGTTCGAAGTGAACCTTGGTGAAAACACAAATGCTTGCGTGCTAACTAGTATCACCTACTCTAGTTGGTTGTTTTTGGGTTAACCCTTGTCAACTCAGTCAAGTAGAGTAAGGTGAGGGGGAAAACCTTAACAAGCACGTCAGAGGTATATAATAAACTACTTATATGAAGGAACAACCTCTTCTGCCTTCGAAATGAATAAGCGCTATGCACAGTTATGAAAATGGAAAAAATGAAAAAAATGAAAAGTGAAAAATTTCAAAATGAAAAATGAATAAGGTGAAAGAAGAGAAAGGCATCCTGTGCAAAGAGGTGATGCAAGTAACTCCGCCGAGGTACTAACCAGGCTCGCAGGCAGCATAGCCATGCTTGTGTTCCTATGTGACTCTGCTGGGGTACTGTCCAGGCCTGTTGGCAGAGGAGCAACACTAGAGATGAAACTAAAACTTTGATGACTATATTGCTTGTGCACCAATATACCCCTCATCCCTAATCGAAACAACTGTGTTGGCTTAGCTTGGAATGCATGTCGACTGACCAAGAGCTTGGCAGATGGTACATCTTATAATCAAGCAAGTGTGGAAACCAAGACGAACAGAGAACTGAACAATACTTCCGAAGGTGTTAGACTTGATTTTCACGAACAAGGTCTATTCAGAGAGCTGGAGTTCTACCAGTGTGTCGCTAAGTGTTATAGCAACTACAACCACCCTCCAAAATTTTTCCTTAGCTTCATTTTGGAGCCTCCCTACCGACCATCCTCAGTAGCATGTATTGCATTGTCAAGCACATCAGCTTCAACTATTTCATAAAGTCTTGTCAGCCTGTGCATGCAAGTTTGTTCCACCTCTTTCACAGGTTGATTTCCAGAATTAGTGTCAATTGTTGGTTGAGCAGCTCCCTCTAGGAATTACGCAATTCTGGAGGGGAACCAACCTTCCCTCCAGAAATTGCGCAAACCCAACTGGGCTCCAGAATTGTGCAATTATTCCTGACAGTCTTCCTTTAAAAAATTACGCAATTCATCCCAGGACAGCTGCTCAACCCAGAAATTGTGCAATTTTGGGTAGCAGTCACATGTTGCTCCCAGAAATTGTGCAATCCCTCTAGGATAGCTAGCCTAGCAGCTAGCAGAAATTGCGCAAATCCAGCTAGGCACCTTGCTGGGCTTAGAAATTGCGCAATACAGTCAGACAAGCTTCCTTGAGAAAATTGCGAGGTTTGACCCAGGACAGCTGCTCAACTCATAAATTGTGCAATACAGTCAGACAAGCTTCCTTGAGAAAATTACGAGGTCTGACCCAGGACAACTACTCATCTTAGAAATTGTGCAATACAGTCAGGCAAGCTTCCTTGAGAAAATTGCGAGGTCTGACCCAGGGCAACTGCTCAGCTAAGAAATTGTGCAATACAGTCAGATAGGCTTCCTTGAGAAAATTGCGAGGTCCGATCCAGGACAGCTTCTCAACCTAGAAATTGCACAATCCTGGGAGACAATCACCTATTCCTCCCAAAAATTGTGCAATCCCTCTGGGACAACCATCTCTGCTTAGCCCATAAACTGCACAAATTTTCATCCCAGGCTCGCAGATCGATGCATGTGCCTTCAGGTTGACTGGTTCCCTCCGGGACCGAGAAAAACTTATTTTCATGCATGGACTACTTCTCCCATGGCAACATGCAAAGGCATCCCTTGATTCAGGGATCTATTTTTAGCAGCTGGAGGTTACATGCAAAGATCATTTCAAAAACCTCCCGCCAAGTGTCGTTTTTCCTAGATTTGTGGCATGCGCGTCACAACCTCGATTTTATCAAAACTCATCAACCAAACACTGCAGAGCTCATTCCTCACATCGACCTTGTAGCTCTGACATCCCACATTGCATCTAGGAGTCGTTGACACATTCAACTCAGTTGTTTCGGGGTAAGCCTGCTTTTCATGTCTCGCGCTGTGTTTCTGTCTCTTTTTGTGTTTCGCTTCGTGTGAGTGCTATCTTCTTGATTTCAGTGAGCACTTGCTGTCGTTTTGATGTATGTTAGCTTGTAGAAGCACCGTTTTAGTTTTTGTTCGCATCTCACTGTTGTCACATGCATGACACTGTTTTGCACGAATGGTCGTCGTTGCGGCAACTCGCTTCACACACATGCATGCTTTCCCATTTTCTGAATCCTGCACTTGTTGTTTGCATGTATGATCATTCACTCTTATTTGCCCTAATCTCATCATGCATTTAGACTTCTCATGTTTTCAGTCGCCCATCGATCGGTTTGGGCTACCTTAGCCCAGGCTGTGCCTTGCCTAGCTAGCATTGCGCATTTTCTAGAAGCAAAGGCTTTGCCTTCCCTCCAGAAATTGCGCAAGTCTGGCCCAGCACTGACCTCCAGGCTTGAATTGCGCAATTCTTGGAGGCAGTGTCTTGCTAGCCCCAGAAACTGCGCAATGCAGTTTGTTGGTTGCATGTCACTACTGACTGAAATTACGCATTGTGTAGTTTTAGTCCTCAACAAGCCAGGATGGATTGCACATTACGCAGTTCTAGTAGTCAGTCAGCCTCCCGAAAGCCCGGACTGTGCCTTGCACAGTTTTGGTAGTCAGTCTCCCAGCCTCCCGATGAAAATTGCGCAATCTTCACAGACAATCACACAGGTATTTTGGATGTCAGTCCTCTAATTTGTTTTGGTTTTCGACTGGCAGATTGATTTTCATGAGTGTTGCTATGTCTACAGGTATCATGGGTGTTTGTTTTCCTCTCAGCAGCACAGGTACAATGGCTTCTAGGAGAGCAGAGTCGAAGACAGCATTCAGAGCACACTTGGGGATGCAATCGATCAAGTGTTTATGAACTTGCCTATCTATGAAGACATCAAGTTGTTCATGGACAAGGATATCAAGATAATATGGCAACAAAATTACAGTAAGCAGTACCTTCAGCAGCATCAGAAGGCAGCACACCTGCACGCAACAAATGCAAGAGGAAGGTTGTTGACAACATCGAGGCGGAACAAAATTGCAAGCTTAAGCAAATCCACTTGTGATGAAAGCAACTTTGGAGATTGAGGCTATGAGGTGACGACACGACACGAAGATTGCGTGAAGGAAGAGAGAGAAACAGAGAAGGAGTTGCATGTGCTGAAGCGACAAGTTAAGGAAGAACATGAGCTGCATAGATGATAGAATGAGTTGCAGCAGGAACAGGTACAGTAGGGGGCGCAACATGCACAGACAGATGAAACTGCGCCCATACGAGTTATAGATCCATCCTAGCGGCTGGCACTGGGAAGACAAGGTGAGCAATGTTGTTGATCGCATGCAAGGGAATTCAGCAACTTGCATGTCATTGTGTACACGCATGCGATCCTACCCATTTGGCACACTCACCGAGGTGAAGAAAAGAAGCAAGTCCGACTAGAGCTGAACATGTACTTCGACAAGTTGATGTGCATGGTCACCAACACACACTTGGAGATTAGCACAATCACTATGCAACAGTATGTTGTTGGTCCAACCACACTCAAGATGATGTGCATGCTATCAAACGAGTTGGACAGAGAAGCCATATCAATGTACTTGGATGCAATGGAGGCAAGAGTTTGCTTTCAGCATGATGTCATCATTGAGTGCACAGACACCATCACAGATGACCAAGCTTGGCATTAGTTTGCCATCATCGACCATCACAAGGATGTCAAAGAGTTGGTCACACCACAACGGTCCGAGTGTTAGTGATGTATTGCATGGATTGCTCAAGCCATTTTGTCTCACATGGGTACATGTGCAGATTGTATGTAACGCCTTGTCAAGTGGAAGTTCAAGTGTCGATAGTTGAATGTAACAATCATAGGGTAGTTGAAGAGTTATGAGGATAGATGAACGGTCATAAAGGGAAATGCCAAGGGTCACCCCACCCTTTACTATAAATAGAACCTCATAACTCATTGTAAAGGATTTTGGTCAGCCAAGCTTCCGATAGGAGTATCTTAGAGAGAGTTTGGACAATATTGTAACGAGCCTTGGCTTCTCCACTATGCAGAGCTAGTATATCTCTTTGGAGGAGCAGGCGGCAGTGACTGTAACGTTTTGCTGTCGGAACTAGTGGTTGGTCATGGTTGTATTGTATGACTAGAACTTACACTTCTTAATATAACAAAGCCAACATGTTTCATGCATATGTCGTATTGTATTTCAACTATCTTGTTTACTCTAAATGATATATGTATCTGTTTGCTTACACATGCATGTGTAGCTATTTTCTGTATATGTATGTATGAATCTTATTGAAATGTGTTGTTGGTTTAACCATCACTTTGGATTGCTAGCTTACTTGCCTTCCATGTTGTGATGCATCTTTGCTCGTGTGTTCCCTTCTTAACTATGTGCTTTCACAGGTTTCCAAGGGGCACACTCACCTCACCCTCCGTGTGTTAGAACCGCTCATGCACCTTCCTTGACTTGTTGCATATGTCACACCCTTGCTACCAACAGGGACATCTTACTTGCCTCTGTGTGAAACTGCAGTCAAGGTGACACCGTATGACCCACTGCTGGGATTCCTACACCAAATGGTTTGAGGTCTAATTGGGACTTCTTACCGGGGAGATCCCCTGACATGTTGGTGGGTCCAACACCGTCAACATGTTGACAATTAGTTTTACTAAAGCCTCCATTAGCAATAGACTATTTGATTGAGTTGAAAGACATTAGGGAAAAAAAAAAGGGAAAAAATAATTTTGTAAATGTTTAGGATCTTAACTAAGAGAAGATACATTGATAAGCACATCTCTAAACAGTATAAGATATTTAAGTTGTACCATGGATATCACTAATCATAATTGTAATTAGATTTTTAACAAAAGCATTTAAAAAGGAAATAGACCCCAAATTTGAGCTTGTTGGGGTAAAAAAATTACACTTTAAAATATACAATTGTGCATGTAAATTCTCTTCTTGGTAATGGAAAATGAAATGTTTATAAAAATTCTATCTTTAAAAATTTAGGGTTAAGATGCATTTATGATATTTTATTTTCGTTTTTTTATAATTAACATGTTGTTATGATTTAGTTTATCATCGTTTCAAAGATGGATTTATGATATTTTATTTTCATTTTTTGATAATTAACACGTTGTTATGATTTAGTTTATCATCGTTTCAAACTTGACATATATATTGTTGTAAGGTTTGAATAATGTCAACATATAAGTCCAAAAATACCATGATCTTTATGCTTGTTGAGTTGGCCACATAGGTAGTGGTCCTCCTAATAACATAATGTTTGATTGGTTGTGAGAATATGTATGCTTGCTCAACCCCGCTTTCTTTCAGGGACACGATATATGGGTGCTTGTGTGTGAATTTGAGCAATATAATAATATTTAGGATAATAAAGAATTGGATAAGCCATCTTTGACGTCTTGGAATAATCTATACAACTTGAAAATATCCTCTCCTATTTAATGATATCTTACATTGAGTATGAGGTTTGATCCACAACAACATATAAGCCCAATATACCATGATTCTTATGCCAATATGGGTTTCACAAAGTTATGGACTGCCTACTAACATAATGGTTAATTGGGATGCCTATACTTGCTTGCTCACACTCCTCACTCACCCCCTACTCCCACAAGTTGTGGGATGTGATGTATCATTGTGTATCACAATGGAAGTGTACAAAGAGGTAGTGAGTTATCCTTCCATTGATGTAATGATTAATTTATTATGGGACACAGTGAAACATATAAGCCCCAACATGTCATGCTACTTATGCCAATGAGAAAGTCCATAAAGATAGTGGTCCTTTTATTAATGTAATGGTCGATGGATATGAGGTATGTTGTGTGAGTGTGAGTGTGAGTAAGAAACAATGGAATAATAAATAAGATAATAAGCAACCGAATATGCTTGTTACACATCTCATAATAGTTTCTATGACTTTAGTCTCTCTCATAATAAATGTATCACTTCTGGACGTAATAACTATAAATATTTTCTTCCTCCCAATCTATTCTCTCCATCTAGTAATTCGAACTCTTTTTTTCCCTCCTAATCTCTTCTCTTCATCCAATTATTAGAAATTGTTTGTCCTTCCTATTCTCTCCAATAATGAATTGTAAGAGCATATAATTTCTCTCGATGTAATAACTAAAACACAAGTAAAGTGGTATAAAAGGCAATGAAATGTTGGTTGTAGAGTTTGATTATCTCCCCACTTCATAGGTATTATTTTTTAGCCATGTTTGGGAGCGGGGGAGGGGTGTGGGGGTGCTTCCCCCTATTATTGTTATGAGGGGTCCAAGGGGGAAACGATAATTTTCTAGAGCCCCCCCACTAGGGGTTTCAGAGTAGTGCCCCCCAAAGAGAATTTTTTGGGAAAATTTCCATGTAAAATATTATAATTTTGTAGTCAGTCTGGACTATTCAACATTAGGTCACATATCTAAACATAGAAGTTATATTAGGGGTTAAAACCTTTTTTTTATGAGGGCAATTTATTGTGACTATGTATTATTAAGAGAACATTACAATTGAGAGAGAGGAGACTACGAAAGAGTGAAGAATATGTTGTATTGGATGTGTTGCAAGTTGTATCCCTTCATTTTGATGGACATAATAAAAGGAACAAATGACTGTTTTTTTTGTGGACATAGCCCAAACTAAGTGAGCCACATATATTGATGTCTCCTTTGTATTCATATAATTATATGCTTTATTTCTATATTCCTTTTGATTTTGTTGCTCCATGGTCTTATTCCTAACACAAAATGTACCTTCTTGGCCATTTCTTTTCTAATTTTTTTATGCTAGAGTCTAGTTAGATCGATAGACATTCCCTATTGGAAATGAGATGCTAGAATTTTTGATTGATGACTAACATTATCTAGGGAATATCTTCGTTGCCTCTATTAAATTGATGGCTTTGATTTAATCCTCTAATCACCTCCCTTATCTCCATTAAATTCACGGCTCATGTTTAATCATTTAACATCCATCGTTTGATTCCATCATGATTTTCCCTTTGTTCTATGCTGCCTCTCTAGTTGGTTTTTGATGACTTTCTAAACTTCTCTGCATGCTCAAGATTTCAAGACATGCCCAAAGGCCACAAAAAAGCATCTCATTCTGTGAATACTTAGTGAGGGTGTAGATGAGGGCTAAGCAAAACAAAATCAATTGATACATATCAGTTTTCACTAACTGTAAGTTAGGTGGCTGTGCTAGTATATTTTGGTTTTGCATTATGAGGGATAAGAAAAATCAACTGATACATATCGACGTTCACCAACTGTGTGTTAGGTGGCTATGCTAATATAATTTGGTTTTGCATTACTGGAATGGTGAAATTCACTTGTTGATACTGAGTATTTTGGTTTTCCTAATGTTTTTGATACTTATGAATTGGTCTATAACATTGGAATTATTCATTTCAACCCATTTAAGAATGTGTAAATTAATCATGTGATGAATTGACCATTTTCTAATAGCTTAAAGTAATGGGAGGGGAAACCGACATCTTTGCCTTGAAATCTAATTGAAAGAATTTTTTGGATAGATAGAATTGCATATATTAGATATTAATATTGTGTAATCTTATTGCAATAAGGTATTCAAGGGTGTTGAGTTCATTTAAGCATTAATAAAAACAATTTCATCGATCCAAAATTGTAATTTAAAAACTTTATTTGAGAGGATTTTAATGATAACAAAGTTAAAAAAGTTGAAAATGTAAAATGTTAAACCTCCTTTATTATTATCAAATATTTTGTGTTGGATTTAACTCACCCAATTTTAGCAAAACATGAAAAAAAATGCATTTAGTTAGCTACTTATCTTTTTAATAAGATTGTTCTCCATTTTTTCTCTTGAGAAAATCTGGGTGGATCAACGAATCATCCCGCCTACTAGCTAAACTAGCAGAGCCTAACCCCAAGAGCGTCATGGAGAATTGACCGTGTGACCTTCCATTAGCAAGATACCTTAGCAACTAGAACTCCACTAATTAAGCTAACCCTCAAATCTAAAGATTATCCCCTCAGTGAACCAACATAACCCTAAAATATAATGAAAAACTTTACCATGTTACAAATTATTGATAACCCTAAAATATAATTAAAAACTTTACCATGTTGCAAATTATTGATAGAGTTTGGTATGGTATTGAAAATACTATTGAATTACTGTGACCGTTCATCAATCTAATCTCGAGCTCGACGTGGATTACTCCAATAAATGATCATTTCACATAGTTAAAAAATAGACATAAAATGCTTGAGAAGTAAATAGCTTTTGTTTACCAAGAGCCATAGTTGATGTTAAATAATTTGATCACATTAAATTTGATGTTAAATAATTAATAATAAATAATTAACAATATGCGAAAACCAATCCGTGTTTCGATTCTGGAAGACTTGGTCTTTCCGTGGCCTTTGCGTATGTGTGAATTTCTCAACGCAAACAGGGGAAAGCTCCCTGGATGAACCTCTATTTTTAGAGATTCACTGATGGAGTTCTCTCTGTCTGTGTGCTTCATATTACAACTCTCAAATTTAAGGCTTACAACTCTGTAGCTGCGTGTTCGGACTTCTCAACAAACAGGTCTAGGCTTCCGTTGGAGTTCGGAGTGTCTTTTTGGAGAGATTCGCAGGGGAATTCGGTGGGCCTTGGTGCTGTTTCATGACAAGGCTCTTGTTCAATCAATCAAGGAAAAGGTAGACAGCGCAAGGCATAAGGCGGAGGATGGAATTGGGACGCGGTGCGAGGAATGGCACAAGTTATTCCAAACCACCGTACACATTCATTATAATTATTGTCACAATTTTATCCTCTCACGTATTCCATTGCTTTGGAATTGTCGGGGCTTCCAAGGCCAACAGAACCTCGCAGGTTACATAACAAACCCGAATAAATACCTCACCAGATTGCCATTTCTTTGTTGTTGTTTGCAAATGCTGACGGCAGATGCGTTTATGGTGTTGTCGTTACAGCCAAAGTGTAGCAGGGTGTGCGTCGTACAGGACTGTAATTGTAAGCTGCCCGCCTTTTGCTCTTTTAAAAATCCGATCTGAATTTTCTAGCCCTAACCTGATCTGAATGCATGCCCTTTTCTTTTTGTCTTAAATTCACAGCTCTCGGAATTCGATATGGTAAATACTGTGGCGTTGGATGGACCGGCTGCCCCGGCGAGGAGCCCTGCGACGATCTCGATGCATGCTGCAAACTCCATGACGAATGCGTTGAGAAAAAAGGTTAGGCTGCTCTGTATCTGCAATATCTGCTTGGTCGGTGTCTTTTTTAACCGTAATTTACTTGCCGTCGAATGTGCTTAAAGGACTGTGCAATTTATTTGCTCCAGGAGAGGTCGAGGACAGCCTTTGACAAAAGATGAATCTTGAGTTTAGGTTTAGGCCTATGCTTTGACGGTGTCCCTTTAGATGTTGCAGTGTTTCCTTCCTAAACGCGTCTAGCCTATCTCTAAGCTGTTGAGATGGCATTATATCGATATTTTTCTTCAATTGTAAAATAATACTCTAATAAGGCTACCTGGCAAGACTGCAGAATTAACCTCATCTTTAACTCTGGACAAGATGCTTCCAGAGTAATTATTGAGCATCACCACTTACACTGTTGACATGTAGATGCACTGCGTCCTCTCAGCTCCGGAGGGGCAAATCTGCCAAGTTTTTCGAGGAAACCAGAGGGACAAACTTGCCTCTTTTTTTAAGAATCAAATCTAGATGGAACTATAACATTACCCTTCTCTATCTGATCCTCCTAGATTCTGGCGGCTAATTAATGCAAAATTTGTATTGGAATTTGTATAATTCCTCAGGAATTCAGTAAAAACAGCCCTGTTAAAGACAGCTAAATTTGAGTATCTTTTACTAAGAGCTTTTGCACTTGACTGGGGGCCGTGATTTACAGAGCTGTATATCCAAATTATTATCTCTAATGATGCAGGATAGATTAAAGGAGATTTAGCCCATATAAAATACTAAAACCAGATCGAGGGGTAGTTTAAAAACCAGCAATTAAATACATTGTTTAGGGTTATTCTGCAGACATTGCAGACATTTCTATCTGTAAGTATACATCTTAGAATGAGTTCAGAGTTTATAGTCAACTTAGAAAATGACCATGCAAGGCCAAAGAGTATGTTTTAACTGAGACTTGAGAAAAACTCAAGAGATGACTTTAGATATAAATTAGAATAATAAAGTAACACTAATTTTAAGAATCAAAGCAAAATGAATTCTTTTTCTTGAGTTAAATGTCCTCTATATACGAAAACGAAGATGCAGATTCAATCTGATTCATATTTGACTTGTGAGAGTGATCTGAGCACGACTCAGAGGACCTGACTCAACAAATTTTCTCAAAAAGCAGAATCAAACTGGGGAGCTGACTTGGCCTCAGAATAGTCTAGTTACTCTGGTTAGGTCCAATAGATGAAAAGAAAATAACCATATGTAAGATTGGTTGCAATCAGAGGAACAAGGTGGTTGACAGCCCGGATTGGGGTAGAGGTCTGGGTGGGGGGAGATGAACAAGGTGGTTGACAGCCCGGCTTGGGGTAGAAGTCTGGGTGGGGGAAAGATCTCTGTGGGCATATGTGTACCTATTATTTTTTTAGATTACCATAACATCCAATAAAGAAGCTAATGTAGTATTTATTTTTCTTTAATGTATTTAAATATCTGTAATAATCTAGGTTCAGGGGATTTGGATTGATGGTGAATGGGGCTTAAGGATTGATGGTGAATGGGTCTTTTGTTAAGGCACTCTATGCGAAAAAGTTACTGGTTCAAATCTCTATGTGTATTCACTCCACCAAAAAAACTATAAATAATCTAGTTTAGATTTGTCTTAGCTATTTTATTTACCGGGGTTACAAAAACATTGAGGTTTGGATCTATTATTTATTTCATTTGGGGCAAATTTCAATGATAATTAAATAGTCCAATAGGGTGCAAAATAATTTAAATTTCGCATTTAGGGTTTTTTTTGTCGTCAGGTGTTTAATAAATTTGAGTTAATATGTATCTATGTTAATAAAATAATTATGAAGTATAATAAGAAATAACAGTGAGCACAAATTTTAGTCAAATTTAGTTGGACTTATCCTAATAGATATTTCTCTAATGAGTTTTATTTTAAATTCATATACATAGAAAATGATCCCAATTAAAGTTTAATTTGATTTTGACAGGATTCTTTAACAAAGCTTTGTAATGAGGCCTCACAATGCTTAAATATTAAAGAACATAAACATACTAGAACTGTAAGAACACCTTATCAACTTAGAGCCCTTTCATCCAAGCTAATATTTCTTATCAAATCAGAGCAATCCCAAGTTTCGTAAAATGGCTCAGGAGCTGTCGGAATGGACCATTAAGCTTTGCATGATTTGGTCAAACTTTGGTCCGTTTTTCACTGCTTAGTTTGGGTACATAATATTTATTATTTTTTTTTGAGTAGAAATCAGGTGTATTAATGTAATATGCATTTTTTTAAACACCCAGTGTGAAATGGTTCTTAGTTGTTTTAAGTCATTAACAGAATGCTACATAAAAGGGAAACAGTTGAAAAGGAGATTATATAACTTGTTCTACTTGTGAAATGGCCCTTGCGGAACTCTTGAACATGTGACAACCTTCCAAATTGACCACAGTAGTTTGTCAACGCTTTTGCATGTCGAACCAGAGATCAATCTCAACGAAGTTTCATTGCTTTTGAGTTAATTTTTAGATTTTTGCTTCAATGATTATTTTTTAAATCGAAAAGCTGCTTGGACCTGAACCATAAAATACCACAGATTACTGTTGTCAGTTAAATGTTCGCTGCTGATTTTTCGTATATGCTTGAAGATCACATTGCACTTTGTTTTGGTATATGCAGTTATATAAATTTTCTTAGCTTTTATTGTGGAAGTGAAATATAATGACAATTATGTGCACTTAAGTAATGCAGGGGTGATGAATGTGAAATGCCATGAAAAGTTCAAGAAGTGTATCAAAAAGGTTCAGAAGTCTGGAAAGCCTGGATTTTCTGAGCAGTGCTCCTATGACGTAGCAGTCCCGACCATGGCTCAGGGCATGGATATGGCCATTATGTTTAGCCAGTTTAACAGTCCTAGCCATGAATTATAAGGAATCATTCAAGATAAGGATGCAGGGTATTCTTTGCTTCAGGTTGTGAATTGTGAGGATATTTGGAGTCAAGGCTTTAGAATATTAACCAGTGAAAGCGTGTATCTGCGAATCCTGAAAACCATTAATGTTATTCAAGCTAGAGGAAGATGGCTGACCTCTTCATCAGAGATCACATTAGATTCGTCTAATCATGTTCAAATCACATGATTCCAAATTTCAGTTCAGACAGTCTAGGGTGCCCACAGATATTTCAAGGTATCTCTTCCCTCTCCAGTGTGGATTCTGAATTTTGTTCGGACTTTGAAGTATGCTATGTTTAACTGCAAGTGACCTCTCGTTAAGGTACCATTCCTGAAATATTGATCTCATTCAATTTCTATCTCGTCAATAAACAAATATATGCTTGCTACCTCGAAGCATATAATTGAAAATGGTACTATGTTGTGTTGTAAACAAATGCCATTGAAAATAATTATCTTCTTCTAGCAACTATTTAGTGCGGGCCTTTATGGATAAAATGAGTTGTCCTTGCTAACTATCAATAAAAACAAGAAAAGAAACAATCCATGTTGTATTAAGTTTAACTCAAATTTAGAGCCACAGACATTCTTATCCAAATATTTGGATGCTAAGTAATAGGATGAAAAGTTCCAGTTTAATGGATCTGCTCTTGTTTGTGTTTCTTATTCACTTTGTAGAGACAATTGATGGTTGTTTTCCAATATTGTGTAAGAGGTTTTAGAATCGTAACCAATTGCCCCTTTTATATAAGGGGGCTGACCTTTAATTTTCCGAAAAGAAGCTTTATATCCTTTTTATTACTTGAAAAAGACCAAAGATATACTTTTCGTACTATGCATGTGCATAAAACCCATCCACATACAAAAAAAGTTAAACTCGACCTTATCAGAGTCTCAGATACTGCTAACATATTTCTTATCACCCTTCTAGGTGATATCTCGTTACATGATCTGTTTGCATAAGAAGGAATTTGTTTGCCTAATGGAAATTCCATCTCCGTAGCCAGAAATCTGGAGACAGAAGAGGGTAAAAGGCAGTCATTGAAAGATTCTGCGAAGAGGCTGATCCAGAGCTGCCTTAATAGCACACCATCTTCAATTATGCAGAAGTTGCATCCGCAGCCCTTTCCGATAACTAAAGGGGACTGACCTTTTAACCAAAAGGAGTATAATGGTCACCCAAAAGGAGCAATCGGGGCTTGACCAACAGGAGAAAGGATTACTAATCAAAAGTAGGAGAAAGGATTACTTTTCCATCACTCCCTACTTGCTTGTTTGTTGAGGAATAACGCTTATTCGTGATGAATTGTTAAGGTGTTATAAGGACAATTAGAACAATGCACAAAAATATCACATAATAAAACATTTGGATGTGGGTAGTTT
Organism: Pinus tabuliformis; assembly: GCA_031772625.1. NCBI lineage: Eukaryota > Viridiplantae > Streptophyta > Pinopsida > Pinales > Pinaceae > Pinus > Pinus tabuliformis. The sequence goes on from CM062820.1 coordinate 1,314,590,506, forward strand.
AATACCATTGCTATAGTTGAGTTCAACCCTAGTTGGACAGTGTGACAAGTGGATAGCTGCACGATGCATGTACATATATTAAATTAGGCAAGAACTTAATATGAGTGTCGTTCTGACCTTTGCCTCTACAAGGATCTATAGTCCTACGTACACCCAATATTCCATGGAGCTGATCCCACTAACCCTAATATACCTCATTAATGTTTATTGGGGTAACTGCATGAGAAATAGACAGTAGATTATAAGAATACCTTTGAGGCTAAACAGAAATTGTACAAGTTTTGGCTTTACATACAACTTACTGCTTATTTGTCATTAGATTATAAGAATACCTTTGAGGCTAAACAGAAATTGTACAAATTTTGGCTTTACATACAACTTACTGCTTATTTGTCATTAGATTATAAGAATACCTTTGAGGCTAAACATAAATTGTACAAGTTTTGGCTTTACATACAACTTGCTGCTTGGTCTTCGTTTCTGCAAAAAATTGCTATGAATCTACTACGAGGCCAATTCGCTCTCTAATTGTAGGCTTCTTCACGAGATACCCCTTTTCTGGACTTCCCAAAGTAAGGCTTCTTTACGAGATACCCCTTTTTTGGACTTCCAAAGTTGATTATGACTTTTCTTTATATATTACAATGTGGACTTCTATAAAAAGTCTAGCAGTAGTCTAATGGGCCTATTTTTGACAAATTTTCTGGCCAATATTCCCTGAAATCTGGTTAGAAATTGAAAAAATCAAAATTTTGAGTTGTTGAGTCTGCACAATCTGAGTGTCCCATAGGTTTCCCAGGACTAAATCCATTTCTGCTTTCAAAAATGCAATTAACACAATGAAATAATGTCATCTCACTATAAATCGAGTCACCAGATTCTAGCAAGAAATGCCAAAAAATCTCCTCATTAGATTGCTCCAAAGTTTTATTCTTCCATGTATCCTCTTCAACCAATGGATTTCACATGCTTGAAAATACGGCAAAAGGAATTGTAATCCTATCAAACACAGTTTCGTCTGATATATAAGATAAAGTTTCTTCCCCTCCCACATATAATTGAGGATTCTTTGGACTGTATTACAATGAAGAACCTATGACTAAGCCATATGTTTGAAACCAAACTAAATACATATGAAATATATGGCATTGCTTTCGTCATGCGATTTCAGCTGCCAACCAATTTTCTATGTAAAATTCGGTCAATCCATTTAGTGCTGGTTTGTGAAGTCCAGTTTCACAAGGTGGAGTAACTATTTTACAGTGGAATTCAATGAACAAATCTTATGCATACTTTGAGAGAGATAAAATCGAATATGTAGCGATTTCATGGTTACAATTATAAGATGTAGGGGAAAATAACACTGCATCAACTTATGTCAATTACATGGCTCATATATCTAGACCAACGTTTTCCTTTGCCTAAAAGCTTCAAATATAAGCATAAAAAATCAAACTCGATGTCGCAGCAAAATACACACTAGCTTTGGGGATATACGCTCTTTTTCTTGCTACTTTGCAGAAGGCTCAAAGGTTATCATGAAAGTGTCCAATCTGTCCACATAATAAACTGATCTGCCGACGGAATCTATATGGTTTTTGTAGGGCAAACCTTTTATAACACATTTTGCACGTGCGAAAAAAGGAAATTAACAGCGCGTATTAGTGCAACATGCACAATGGCATTAATCATTCAAGAAATATGTATCATAGCGAATTGCAACACGAATACATAATACAGTTATGTTCTGATCTGCTTATGGAACATACTTGTAGTGAAATTGATCAAATGAGCACATTGTAAAACTAATGACAGCAACAATAAAAATTATCTTTCAATCAATATACAAAACATAATCCCGCCACATATTTTTAAAAATACATTGCCTATTACGCTCAGATTTGCACCATCGTTTTAAAAACTGGTCTGGTTGAACCAGAAATCGGTCAAACTGGCCAGTTAGCTCCTTGAGAGATCAAACTGACCCAAAAAATCTGATTTGTTGGATGGTCAGGACCAATTGGGTACCAAACCGGCTGGTTTGGCCGACCGATTTTTGTAAAAAACCGGCCAGTTAGGAAGCCACATGGTTGGGCATGTTGATGGGACTTCTAGTCGGTTTTAAGCAAACCATGGTAGGTTCCCTTCTAAATCTGGCCCCCCAAGCTTATAAAATGATGTGTAAGCTCCTATTTGCCTCACACATTTGATTTTTAGTGTTTGTGTGCAAATGAAAGCTTGGATAGTTCTACAACAACATTGAATTTTGGAGCAGCAACAACAAGTTTGAAGGTTCTTTGCCATCTTGGAGCTAGTTTGGAGCTGTCTAGTGGAGTGGGGGGTGTTGATCCCAATGCATATTTGGTAGTTGAACCAAGAGCTAAACTGAACCAACAAGACCAAGCATGGCACATGGTGACTCATGAGGGAAGCAATAGTCGTGCAACTCGGCAAACTCATGCTTCTAGTTCTGCTAGGCCTAGTGATGTTGCTCATGCTACTACTAGCACTACTATTGAGGCTGGAGAGGAGTTTGAGGAGTCCTCAAAATCTGAGCTAGATGATGTTTATGTAGCTCCTGGTGATGATCCCATGTGTAGTAGTGGTAATGAGTTTGATGAGTGATCATGTCGATCAATGATTTGTAGTACGCTAGTGGCCTAGTAGCTTGAGTTGTAGCATTGTTTTTGGACTCGGGAGGGCATTTAGAGCCTCATTTGTAGCATTGTTTTAGGACTCTATAGGCCATTTAAAGCCTCACTAGTTATGTTTTTTGTCAATGATATCATTGATATGTATTGCACTCAATGCCATTTTGATATATGCAACCTTACATGGTATATAGATGAGAAGACCTTCCATATTTTATCTCTAATGGTTTGTAATCTTAATATATATATTCATTAAAATTAATTATTTTATGTATTTTTTCCAATTATGGTTTATTGAATCTAGTTCGATTCGGTTCCAGATTGAATCACGGTTAGATAGGTGGCTTGTTCGAAACCCGGTTTTGGTTTTTAAAACTATGATTTGCACACAATAAAAATGAGCGAGACTCGGGCCATAGTACTCACAGGGCTCAGGCGTTAAACCACAACGACATATATGCAATAGAACCACTGTGATCGAGTTATGAGGGTGGAAAGGCCTCGATACTTCCTCTTTCACTTAAGTTGCGGGCTAGCTGTTTAGGTATCAGAAGGGATGGGGAACCCAAACCTATTAGGCCAAGTGATTGGGCGCCATAACCAAGCGCGTAAGCATGGGAGATCTGGGTTGTTGATGGATGAGTATCCATGGCTGTTGGATGGCCTTGAAGGTTTGGTACCTCAGCGGTTTTAAGTGGAGTGCCAAGGCAAATTCCCGGGGTCAAAGTTCTGGGATGATGTGATAGTGGGGCCTGTTGAATGCCCAAAATGATGAAGGCAACTTTGGCCAAATAATACGTGAAACCCCTCAGTGGGATCCACGCTTACATGGAGTACAACATGGAGGATGTGACGAGGGATGGCATTTCCTTATGGTTGGGGCGGTGATGTCACCCTGGACCCATGACCATGGAGATTTAGGATGCAGGGCATGGTAGAACGTCTGAGATTTAAGTCCCCGGGTGACTTGTTGTGAGGGACCCATTGGTGAGGACAAGTGCAACGTGGCGTGGAGTTCCCTTGCTAGTTAAAGGGGAGTTGCGATGTGAGGCGAAATTGCAATGCCACATGAGCCCTGGAGGTTATCCCCGGAAGTTTGGCTAGGATCAGTGTGGAGACTCATTGAGGTTCATTACAACTGGGTGACGTTTCTGTAGGGGGGCTTGCACCTTTATACACCCAATGTAATTTTCTAATATCTACATATATTGCTATGGTTGGTTCATGTCGACCATAAGAGTTGCAATGAGCAGATCGACAACTGTCACTTGGCATGACATGGTTTGTTATTTGGCAACCACGCGGGCACCACTTTGGGACCACACGGGCAGCAAGTGGTAGGTTGAGTTGACGTGGCTCAATATGATTGGCCAAGAGTTAATCCACCATATCTCTCAGTCTTATGTCGTTGGAAAGGTTTCGATGAGACGAACACAACGATGTCATCGATGACTAGTTTTGAGAAAGTCAAAAATTTTAAAAAGTTAGACCCCATCTCCATAATTGAACATTGGGGGTCAGGTCATCACAATAACTACCTCCTTCTAACCTTTGTTTTTGGGTTGGTATTAGTAAGGGGTATGTTACAAAGTGGTATCATAGCTTCCAGATTCAACACTTGGATTAAAAGGGCATTGTCGCAAAACTAATAAGCAAGGGTTCGACATTGGACTTTGGGAGATCCAGTGAGGCCTTAAAGCCTCATGTAGAGCATTAGAACTATGGTTGTTTATGTATTGATTATGTGTGTTGCTTGGTATATTTTATTGTGATAATTGCATGTGGCATAATATTGATGATTTATATGATTTATTGATGCTAATGCACTAATTGAGGTGTAATGTTGCAGCTAGCTTTGCAACAACAAATTTCCATCAACAAGCCAAGGTGATGGTGTTTATTATGCAGTTGAATTTTGTTAAAATATAACAATTATGTGTGTGTGACAACACATAAAAGACACTAAGGCTCAAAGAGATAAAGTTTAAGGACCATGTGAACAACAAAGGGTGGTATAATCTAGAACAACAGAGCAAGGAAAGAATAGTAAAATGGTGTAGTATAGCTCTGACCAATCACAACATGGACATGAAGAGGAAAGATCAATTGAACAACAAGGAGGGTAGACTCTCCTGATTGGATGGACACGTTGAGAAGCCTGAGAGTAGAAATAAGGAGTTGTAAAGCTGATAATGAGAGGCTTGTCAAAGCACAAGAAAAGCAAGCTAAAGTCAATGCAGTCATACTGCAAAGCTTATCAGACTTGCAAAGGTAGAGGTAACATGAGTTGGGGATTAGCCATAGAGGCATGTGAAGCCTATTGGGGTAGGGAGAAAGAACTAATGGGGCAAATGAGCGCAGATCTAGAAAAAGACACCGATTGTCTAGTAAAGACACTGGAAAGGAGGCATTCTATTAAGTACCCCAAAAGGAAACTCGAGCACCCATGAGTAGCAGTATGAGGACACTCATAGAAGGCCACATTGTCATCATTATCATCATCATCATGGAAGGAGAAGGGAAAGAGGATATATACTAGAGGAGTTTAGAAAGGCAAAGCCTCCTACCTTTGATGGTGAAATGAGGAAATCAGAGGATGCTGAAGCGTGGTTGACGGTTTGAAAAAGTTATTCTAAATCCACGATATTTCATAAGATACAAAGGCAAAGGTAACTACTTTCAGCCTAAGAGGCAAGGCTGATATATGGTGGGATGATCTGAAAAATGTAAAGGGCATAAGGGAAGAAGGACTGTCTTGGAGGGAGTTTGATGAGTATTTTAGAAGCAAATATCTATTTGATAGCAAGGTGAAGAAGATCTACAAGCTTAGATTAGGGCAAATGAAAGATGATGAGTACACCACCAAATTCCTAGAGCTGCTAAGGTACGTTCCCTACCTTAAGGAGGAGAAAGCAAAGATTTAGAGGTATGTCAGTGGACTGCCACAATCTTTCAAGGATAAAATTGAATTTGATGAGCCCAAGACATTAGAGGACACATTTGGAAATTGAAGCATTGCTATGAGTAGTTTAGGCGCAAGCCTGAATATAAATCATATTGGAAATCCAAGGGCAATGCTAAGTTCAAAGAGAAAAGGAAAAAGGAACCTAAGGGAGCAAGTGCGACCCTTGTTAACCAAGAAAACCAATAGAAGTCCAATGCTGCCAGTAGAGGCTATTCTATTCAAGTTGAAGCCAAAAGTTATCTAAAGGGTCCATATAAGTGTTGGAATTGTGGAGAAAAGCACCTAAGGAAAGTTCCCCACAACACAAGCATGCTGGCCCGAAATTATACAATGCACAAGAGACAGAGACAATCAATGACATAGCTCAAAGTATACCCAGAATTTATGCAACAACGAATAATCACCAAGCTGATCATCAAACAACAGTTATAGAGATGGAAGGTATGCTTTGTGACCAAAACATTTCGATTTTGATTGATCATAGTTCAAATTTTAGTTACATCAGTCCCACTGTTGTAGAGAGATGTGCACTAAAGAAGGAAGCACATGACGAGTCTTGGCTAGTTCAATTGGCCATAGTACATAAAGAACAGTTGAATATTGGGTGAAGGCTTGCCCAATCGAATTAAATGGGATTTTAACAACTGCAAACCTCAACATATTGCCATTGGGAGCATATAGCGTATTGCTGGGCATGGACTGGTTATATGTGCACCGAACCAAGGTTGACTACTTTGAGAAGACCATCAAATGCCTAGATGAAGCTGGAAAGCATAGAATATTGCATGGAAAGAAAAAACCCACTTTGGTGAGATTGATTTCAGCTATGCAAGCCAAAAAAAGTCGCATAAAAGGATGTCTTTTGTTTGTTGTGGAAATATCCAACAACGTTGAAGTTAATTGCCACACTTAGAATGATGTCAATGATATCATGAGGAAATACCTTGTTTTACAATTGTTTTTAGATGTATTCCTTGAAGAAATTCCCAGTTTGCCTCATCAAGATGTCAACTTTTAAATTGAATTAGTACTAGGGGCAACTCCAACATCCAAAGTTCTGTATAGGACGAGCACTCTAGAATTAATTGAGTTGAAGTTACAACTCAAGGAGATGCTAGACAAGGGCTACATAAAGCCAAGTGTGTCTCCACAGGGAGCACTAGTTTTGTTTGTTAAGAAGAAGGATGGCACATTCAGGTTGTGCATTGATTACATGCAACTAAACGAGGGGATCATCAAGAACAAGTATCCATTGCCATAAATTGATGATCTATTCGATTAGTTAAGAGGAGCAACAATCTTCTCTAAAATTGATCTGAGATCAAGCTATCATCAGGTGCATATAAAGGATGAGGATATCCATAAAAAAACCTTTAGAACAAGGTATGGGCATTATGAATTCGTGGTAGTGCCCTTTGGGCTTACCAATGCACTTGCAACTTTTATGTGCCTCATGAACAATGTGCTGTGCCCTTATTTGGATAAGTTTGTCATAGTCTTCGTTGATGACATTTTGGTCTATTCAAAGACCAAGGAGGAGCATGAAGAACATCTGGCCGCAATACTACAATTGCTAAGAGAGCATAAGATTTATGCAAAGCTTAGTAAGTGCAATTTCTTTCAGTCACAAATTCATTACTTGGGACACATTGTCTCAAGAGAGGGAGTAGCAGTTGATCCCGAGAAGGTCAAGGCTATCATGGAATGGCCAACACCTAGAAATGTGGTTGAAGTTAGGTCCTTCATGGGACTAGTAGGCTATTATAGGAGATTTATTAAGAATTTCTCCAAGATTGGTTGTCTAATTACTACTTTGCAGAAGAAAGGAAAGAGGTTTAAATGGACAACTGATTGTGCTGCAAGCTTCAATTAGCTTAAGTAGTTGTTAACTAACACACCAGTACTAAGAATAATAGATCATGAAAAGAATTTCATCGTATGCATGAATGCCTACAAGGGGGGACTTGGTGGAGTCTTGATGTCGGCAGGCCAAGTGGTTTGTTATGAATCACAAAAGCTAAATGAGCATGAGTAGAATTATGTAGCTCATGATTTGGAATTGGCTTCCATCATCCATGTGCTAAAGATTTGGAGACACTACCTTCTTGGTGGAAAATTCACTTTAATGACTGAGATGCATTGGTTGAACGAATTTGACTTCGAAATCAAATATATAAAAGACAAGGAGAACAAAGTGGTTGATGCACTTAGCAGGACAGTGCAACTACATCATATTTCAACTATAAGTTCCTACATAATTGATCTTGAAGAGAAAATTAAAAATGTTGGACAAGATGAAAAGTATCACCAATTAAAAGAGAAGCTACAACAAGGCTCTCAAGGTTATGGAGGTAAGGAATATTTCCCTTATAAAATAACAAAATTTATGTCCCAAATAATAGCGACTTGTAGAAACCCATATTAAAGGAGTTTCATGCCAAGTTGTACTTTGTCCATGCATGTTACCAAAATACGCTGATGAACATCAAGAAATTTTATTTTTGGCCCAAATTAAAAGGGAGGTGGCAGATTTCATCTCCAAGTGCATAACGTGCCAACAAGTAAAAGTTGAGTGCAAGCACCCAACTGGTTTATTGCAACCCATTCCCATTTTGGAATAGAAGTTTGGAAACCAAACCACTGCAACCAAGACATATATATATATATATATATATATATATATATATATATATATATATATATATATAATATATATATAGATAGTACTCATAGGGCCGATACGTTAAACCGCAATGTCTTACATGCAATAGAACCACCTTGATCAAGTTCTGAGGGCAGAAAGGCACTGATACTTCACCTTTCACTTGAGCCGCGAGGTTGGCAGTTTAGGGACCAGAAGGGCTAGGGAACCTAAACCTAGTAGGCCAAGTGACAGGGCGCCATAACCCAGTGTGTAAGCATGGGAGGCTTGGGCCATCGATGAATGAGCATCCATGGCCGTTGAATGACCCCAGAGGTTTGGTACCACAGAGGTTTTAAGTGGAGCACGAAGGAAAATTCCCATGGTCAAACCTCTGCGATGATGTGGTAGTGGGGCCTATTGAATGCCCAAAATGATAAAGGTAACCCCGACCAAATAATACGTGAAACCCCTCGGTTTAGATCTATGGTTACGTGGAGTATGACATGGAGGATGTGATGAGGGATGGTATTGCCCGACGGTTGGGGCCGGTGACGTCACCCTAGACCTCAGACCTTAGAGATTTTAGATGTAGGTTATGGTAGAACACCCAAGATTTAAGTCTCAGGGTGACCTGTCGTAAGGGACCCATTGCCGAGGACCAACATTGTGTGGCGTGGACGAGTTCGCTTGGTAGTTAAAGGAGAGTTGTGCTGTGAGGCAAAATCGCAATGCCACTTGAGTTTGGGAGTTCTCCCTAGAAGTTCGATAGAGAGTAGTGTGGAGTCTCACTGGGGTTCATTTCGGTGAGGTGACATGGTTGTAGGGGGGGCTGCACCTATATACACCCAATGTAATTGTCTAATATCTACATATATAGCTATGGTTGGTCTGTGTCAACCTTAAGAGTTGTGATTATTTTGTGACCAAGTATGAGTGGGTTGGCATATGCCACTTGGGATGGCATGGTATGTGATTTTCCAGCAACGTAAGCGCCATGTGGGGACCACACAGGCGCCAAGTGGTAAGTTGATTTGACGTGGCTCAATATGATTGGCCAAGACTTAATCGACCATATCTCTCAATCCAGGAGTTAGATTTGGATAAGTCTTTTATCATTGGAAAGGTCTCGACAAGATGAACACAACGATGTCATCAGTGACTAGATTTGAGAAAGTCGAAAAGGTCGAAAAGTTAGGCCCCATCTCCATAACTGAACCTTGGGGGTCAGGACATCGCAGTAACTACCTCCATCTAACCTTTGTTTTTGGGTTAGGATTAGTAGGAGGTATGTTATGTCTTTATCACCCTTATGAGCTAGATCACCTTCCTTGAATTTTATTTACCTTATTCTAGGAGTATAACTTCTTAGGGTTGTCTAGTGTAGATTCTCTTTTGCTTTTCTCTCTCCTCCTTTAATGTTTTGGCCACTGGTTTGGTTTACTATGACCCTATGTAGCACTCCTTTGGGGTATTTTCTTATTCTATGGGTTTTGTTTAGGGCTCGAGCCCTTGATTATGTCCATAGTTATTTGAGATGCTTCATTATGGGTTCTTGATGATCCAGATGTATTTGAATTTAGTATTGAAGGCATTATGTGAACTTTGACTTTCTTGATAGTGCTTCCACTTTGTATCGCAATGAATAATATATATAACTTGTATTTGGGTAATTTCTTGTAGTATGGTTTAAAGATTCGTGGTATGAGGTCAAATCACATAGTTTGATTTTCCCAATCATCCTTTCTAATGATTAGTCTAATGTTTACCTATACCTAGGAATCATTCCTTTCCCTATTTATATGGTTTTATCTCTTTTTGCAAGAATGTTCAATTATGATCTCTCTCTTTCATTATCTTATGGATACTAGTCAAATTAGCATCAAATATTTAATCTACCTTCCTAATGTCTTTTCCATGCTCATGGGTTGGTTGTTATTTGTATTTTGCAACACCTCTAAATGGACCTCTCATTGTTGGTTTGGTTGTAACCTTGAAGTTTGTTGCTTCAACCTATGACGTCTTCGTAGGTTTATCCTATCATACCTTGAATGCTTCAACTTCACCTCAAGGGAAGTTCAAGCATAGCAAGGGAGGTATCAATCCTTTTGAGGAAATTTTCGATTATCATTCAAACACTTAATTGTTACATTATTATGTATGGTGGATATAGTGTTATATACTGCATTGTATAGGAGATTGAGCACAACTCTATTTTGGAGGGAGACCGGGCTTCATGGGGTTTTCTTAGGAGGTGGAACACACTATTATACTTTGTCACAACCCATCTAGTGCAAGAATGTTCAACACCTACAACTACTCCCAATTGAGTGAGTTCTTTCATTTTTCTTTCAACACTACAATTAATTAGCTCATCAAAATGAATTGTAGTGAATAAACCATATGCTATTTACTTTAATTTGTTACTTCATTATTATCACTTGATTATTGTTGAGACCTAATTAATGTACCCTAATCAACCTACAACTCTAGATTAAAATGATCAACTCTAAACTCTAATTAATATAATGACATTCATCCATTCTTTTATTTCCTTTTCCTGTCTTGTTTTGGCCTTAAAATTGCAGCAAACAATGAGCTTGAAGGTTTCGAGTCTCCCCTTGAGTGGGCCTTACCTAAGGGAGCTCAGAGCCTTTGGGAAAACTCTCTTACAACTAAACTACAATATCTTTGTATTCTAGAAATTGAAGACATCAGAAAGTTGAAAATGTAACTACTTTTGTTTTCTTAATGAAAGATAGTTGTTTTTTTCTCGTGAAAAAAAACTAAACTACAATATCTTTATTCAATTGCTCAAATAAAATCACATCACCAACAACTTTCTATAGCTCTTGGTCATCAAACTTATAAATTAATCAAATGCCCAAAATGGAAATTCAAAAAATAAAAAAATAAGGGTTTATTATAGTGTCCCTTTTCTTTTTAAATATTAATTTTATCTTCGATTAATAAAATTCAATAGTTATGGTTTATATATATGTGTGTACTCATTATCTCTAGAAAGGGCCCTAGGTAACCCAATTAATCAAATTTCTTATCGTTGGGGGTGGTTTTCTACCCTATCCTCTTACCCAAGTGTTGCTATCCATTGAGGACCTATTAATCCTTTAGTTGTTGGTTCTAATTTGAAATACTAATAGATCTCAAAGCACTTGAACTATCCCTAAGTGATTCCTTGTTACCCACGATCTAGCTTCTTCCATAAACTTGGCAAACAAGCTCCCTTACTTTTCCCCCCCTTGATTCTCTTGATTTTAGTTCTCGTGTTTGAGCCAAAAAGGTGCTCCCTCCTTATGATGCATAGTTCAAATCCTTGAACCTTCTATTTTGTCAAATTATTAATGCATATGAACTCAAACCAAATTATTTATTCAAAAACACTTTTAGTCACCAAGTATTCACATCCTTTTGAAATTAAGCCAAATTTCATTCAATAATTAAACATATGCTAGAAACATTCAATTGGTCATTAGAAAATAGAATTTTCTAAAAAGGTTTTATGTTTATAGGAGAATGTAGTAACTATAACATGGAAAAATATAGAAAATAGATGGTGACTAGATGAAGATTCAAGGGCCCATCACCTGAGCCATCTCTTTTCCTTTGAATTTGAAAACCAAGTAGCCACATTTCAATTAGGGCTTGAAACCCTCCATGATGCAAAATGATCCACATTCCCTATACGGTGCTCTTGAAACAAATGGCTCCTCCATGAGACCTCAATGAAGGGTATCTACCAAACTACCAAGAGATATCCAATGTCCAAAGGGAGGACACGAAATAAGCAAACAATTGATGTCAACCATCCACTGAGTAAGCCATCACAACTATGTATATCCATCATAAACAATCTCTCATGTTGAAATCCATCTCAAACCATCCAATGGCTGAGCATACATCATAGAACCCTAAATGTCATGAAGAATATATAAACATAATGTAAATACTTAGAGTAACTTGAAACTATAATAGCAACCTTGAGTTTTTTTAAATGGAGGATGTTTATAGATTTTCTTGGAGCCAAAATTGAGCTTGAATGAAGAACCATTTCAATGTGAATGTAATAACTCTGAGCATGACTAAGGACCTTCAATCGAATGAGTTGGTTCAACTTGTGTCGCTGGAAATTGATCAACAAACTTCTTGAAGTGTTCATCTGATTGAATGCACCACAAAATTAGGGAAAATCATGTTAAATAATTATCGCATGCTTTTCAAATGAGTAAGGATGCAACTATGCACTTATTAAAGAAATAAGTGCATTCGGAACTTGACTTTTATTCTTGTATTTTGAGGTTATATGTTATCTTTTGAGTGATTTGGAGTGCATAATTAATTGGTCTTTCCTCTAATGCCACAAGTGCACAAAAGTGGTGTGATAACAAAGTCAACCAAGAGATCATATTGAATGAATTCACACTATAAAGAAAGTGAACCAAGGGATTGATAAGATGTTAGTTGTAGGGCTATTTTTTTTGCCATGTGAATTTGAATGTATAAGTGCCATTGTTTTCCAAAATAAGAAAACTAGTGGTATTTTTGTATGTGTGGATTGAATGAAGGCTATATTCATAATAGTTTCCTGATAGAATTCAATAATGAGATATCATGTAAGTTTCTAGGAAATGAAGCTTCCTCTTTAACCTAGGGATTCTTTAAAGTTTAGATATCATCAAATTTATATCTCAAAGGAGGATAATAGAAGATAACCTTTGCGACATAATGTGGATATTTCACATACAAAGTTATGGCATTTTGCCTAAAATATGGCCTTATAGTGTTCTCTCACATCATTGTTGTTATGTTCATGATTATATCCACAAGTTCCTAGAAGTTTGTCTCAATGATTAGAATATATATAGTTTATTTAAGAATCATTTTACTTTGTTAAGGGTAATGTTTTAGTGGCACAAGCACAAGCAACTCTCCTTGAATATCAAGAAATTTATTTTGTACACTCCATACTGTTTCTTGGGCATATTGTTAGCAAGGAAGGTTTATTAGGAGACTCTGTATGAAAAATATTTTTATTATGGGTTTCATCCCACTAAAGAATGTTTTGATGTTGTGATTGACACTTGGACATGCAAGCTATTATAAATAGTGATTTGAAATGGGTTTATATGTAAATTTCCATCTATTTTGGTACTTTCTAGTTGGAATATTGGAGCTACTGGCTTGTAATGTAAATTTCCATCTATTTTGGTACTTTCTAGTTGGAATATTGGAGCTACTGGCTTGTAATTCCCATCTTAGGGGCATGCCATGTTCTAGTGATTTGAGGTCTAGAAAATTTCAAAGGTTGTTTCAGGAATTTATTGGATCAAAAATTTGTGAACAAAGTTCCCAAACTCTTGATGTTTTTCTACATATCAAGATATTACTAATGACACAAGATCAACTCAATCAATCTTCATATGATGAAGTTATGTCTATTGCAACATGACCTATCTTGTTGACCACCATCGTATTGAGTGGATGCTAAGATATCTCCCATTATTCACACATGTTTAATTTTAAGAATATTGTAGAGGGTCGAAAACCCTAACTCTAATTAGATATTGAGGCATATAAAAACCCTTAACTCTAACCTGAGATGACTATAAGGCCATAGGTAAATACTAGGTGACTTGTAAAGGAACGAGATACATTATTATTGTATTAGTTATTGTTCTATAATTTAGAAGAGGAAGCGAATGGGAGTTTGGAGTAGAGCATATGAAGTGTAGAACCTCTATTCTACACCTATTTGTCTACCATTTTCCTCAACTTTTCCTTATCTTTCCTTCACTTTTGCCTCATTTTCACCATAAAACCTCTCAGATCATTACATTCAGTGTCAATAAGCATGATGAAGCAAGTTTTGCTAATGGATGACTATTTGTTTAGTTTTTGACTTACTTGCAGGAATCCCGCAGCTATCTGATGATCCCACAGCTATCTGAAGATCCTGTAGCCTTTTTGTTAAACACTATGATCCACGTGTCAGTTTGCTAGACGAGCCACATGGGCACTCAGGTATCAGTGTGCTCGAGGTTCCTGTCCCTTTGTTCCAGCCATCCACGTCATTTTTACCCATGGTCAAAGCTGGTTAAGCCACGGTCAACTCAAGGTGGTTTAAACGGTGTTTGAAAGCTGTTTGGTCACGTCACCTTGAATGGTGATCTGTCCATGTTCTACAGATGGCAGGGGACGCAATCCAACATAGATTTATTATCCATGTCGACAGAACCACTAAACTCGTCCACGCAGCCGTGATGTGTCAAAGGACCTTTAATACGCATACTGTTTTATTGTTTTTCTGTTAACTAGCTGTACGCATAGGCTATCTTAGAAACTCCTATAAATTGATGCGTCTGCGTACGCTCAAAGAACTTTTTGATTAGTTGTAATTTTCTGAACTTGTGTGGAATTTAAGAGCTTTGTGAACTCTGTTTTCTAGTGCTATTCCAGCACTCTGTTTTGTATACTTTTTGCAAATGGAGGAATAGACATAGCACCGTTTTGAAGTTTCCAGATCTCTGAGTTTTCTTGTGGCTGAATGAACAGAGGGCCCCTGCTCGTCTCAGCCTTTGTAAAGTATTTTATGTGCAGTATTTCGTTATTTTCTTGTTTATTTCCTTAAGCATGTATAGTTTCATTTACTTGTTTTCCTTTCTTTTCAGCTGATCAGTGTTATTTCTTTGCAGGTTTCTTTTAGCCCGGGATTTATTTTTATATGTGTTGTGTTTGCTTTACAGCTAATGGTATTTGAAGTTGACAATTCAAGTGCTGCCTTTGTCTTTATAGTTAGTTTTTAATCTTATTTCTCAAAGAGCTGTTAACATACATGAATGATCTTCATCATAAATTATTATCTTTTAAGATCAAAATATCACTAACTTGCAGCTTGTTTGGGTACTTTTTGGACTGTTCTTAAGCTACTTTCTTTCCGTGCTTTACACAGTACATGTGCTTTGAAGCATCGAGTTAGAAAGAGTAAATCATTACCACTAGTCTTTAGAGTAAAAGTTTTGATTTTAAAGTGCTTCCTAGACTATTTCCTCACTACTTTCTAATCATGCTTTCCATAGTACATATGGCTGAAGTAGAGAATTAGAAATAGCAAATTATTATCATTAGTCTTTCAAGCATATTTTTCTCACTTTTATAAATTCCACTTAAACTACTTTCTTTCCGTGCTTTACACAGTACATGTGCTTTGAAGCATCGAGTTAGAGAGAGATAATCTTTATTCGTGGGTTTTAAAAGTGATTCTCTTTTCTTTTATTAGCAGCAACTTGAACGGTGTCTAGTGCCATTGGTAGTGGTCATTTGCTTTCAAGTTTATTTCAAGTCATTTCAATTCATTTATTCTTTCCAAGCATTTCCTTTCAAGCAATTAGTTAGAGATCACTCCACACACACTTCCACTCATTTAGAATTCACTCTACACACACACCATCACTCACTTGTTTATAAATTCTCACTCCATCTTAGGAACATAATTAACCACAACAACACCCCCCAACGATAAGAAAAACTCTAAGAGGTTACTTAAGTACATATAGTACACCCTCACTTCATCAGCTTACGAGCCCCGGGTTGACAATAAATACTAGCAATTTAGATAACACTAAATTGACTAAACATTTTGGCGCCGTTGCCGGGGAAGTGAAATTAAGTAGCCATATTCTTAGAAGAAAAAAAATATATAAAAAAAAACTTCAAGAAAAGAAGTTAATAACCCATCTAAGTATGCTCTCCTCTTGCACTTTGAAGTGATCTGGAGGATCAGAAAGGAGAAAGTTATTGATTTAATAGTTTCTTGAGTATGCTCTCTTCTTGCACCTAGAGTGAACTGGAAGATCAGAAAAAGAACTATTTAACTTAACTTGAAGATAAAATAAAAATGACATGCATAGAGCTAGAGATTCTAGGGGAAGGTTTTTAGCTAGAGCTCGAAGTTCAATTTTTACAAGTCCATCTGCTTCAAGAGATAGACAAGAGACACCTTCCTTATCTCCAACCGAAACTCCTAGTCCTGAAATTCAAGAGCCAAGAGTTGACTCTCCTATACCTTCTATTGAGTTTGAACTAGGAAGAGACTCTTCTCTTTCTCCTACCAGACAACCAATTGTAATTGAGGAAATAGACTCACCTGAAGAGGAAGGAGAAATCTCTCCTCATTCACCCTTTGTAGAAGAACCAGAAGATTTTGAAATCCCTAGGAGAATCATCATGGCAGAGGAAGAAGGAGGCGATAGAGGTAGAGGTAGAGGAGGAGGAGGAAATAACAATAACAATGGAGGAGGTAGAGGTCCCATTGGAGGAAATAGAGATGGGGATAACACATTTGGGTTTCCCATTGTTGATGAGGACTCCCGAGCCACCATGAAAAACATCTCACCATCCGTCCTCCCAAATTTTCATGGATTAAGAACTGAGGACCCTGAAACATTCTTGTTTGAATTTGAAGTTGTGTGTCGAACTTATGACTATCTGGATGATACTCAGAAACTCAAACTGTTCCCCTCAACATTAAAAGATCAAGCTTTGAAATGGTTCATGGGGTTACTTACTCAGTCCATTAGGACCTGGGATGAAATGAAACAAACCTTTTTGGATAGGTATTTGGACTATTGTATGCCTACTAATCATAAGGATGAGGTTTTTAAAATGATGCAAAAAGAAGATGAGAGCTTAGAAGATTTACTTGAGAGATTTCAATATAATTTAAAAAGAGCAAAAATGAGCACCTTGGATGAAGAGACCTTAAAAGCCCTCTTATTAAAAGCCATTAGGGATGAATGGATAGATATCTTAAACATGATGGGGAAAGGGGATATTTCTCAACTTCCTCTCAGTGATATAGCAGAACTATGTACCCATCTCTCAAGAGGCAAATCAAAAACTCAAAAAGGGCCTAGAGATCCTTCTCTCCTTAGGGCAAATAAATCTGCAACAGGATCAGTGAGTAGGGCTGAAATTGGTAATATGCTAGATGAATTTAAAACTGACATCTTAGGGAGTCTTAGTGAACAAATTGATACCCTTAAGATTCAGAATAAACAAAAAGCAGAAGCCGAGGCTATGACCATCTTTTGCCCGAAGTGTAGAAAGAAGCATGCTTTAAGGGAATGTCCCTTGGAAGCACAAGTTGTGGAAACCTGTGTAATTTGCTCAGAAACTCATGAGACCAAGGAATGTCCTTCAATCCCTGGCCTCAAAGCAGTCTTTCAAGAAGATCCAAGTACGCTTGAATCTCTTTGTTTTGTTGCAAGAAGACCTTGGCAGGGGCAGCAAAATCAAGGGTTTAACAACTCTATGAATTTCCAGCCCCCACCAAATTGGAATCCTTGGCAACAACCTTGGTCACAACCACAAAATCCTTTCCAAGCATGGTTGCAAAGCATGCAAATGCAAAATCCTTATGGGAGATTTGCCCAATTCTATCAATATCCTCAATCCTTTCAGAATCAGCAAGTTCCCCAACTTCCAAATCAAGGTCAACAATTGTCATTACCATTCCCTCAACAACAACAAACTCCTCCACAAAATCAAAATTCTCAACTCTTGTTACAATCTCAGCAGAGGCCAAATCAACTTCCCTCTCAACCTCAACCAAACCCCAATAATAGAAATCCTCAAAATGCTTATGTGATGGAAGGTCAACCACTTATGGAAGGTCAACCATTCCCTACCTATATGGTTGTCCCTCTCAATGAGGTCCAACTCAGATCAGGTAGAATCTTAGACCAACCTTCTACAAGTGCTCAACAACCAAGCATTTCTGAGGAAGAATCTCTCAAAGCCAATAAGGGTTCTGAAGTATCCCTTCAAAACCCAAGCATTAAAGAAAAAGAAAAAGAATCAACTCCCTTAGTAGAGCAACCCACATCTTCAGCTATTCCTCCTTTTCCTGAAAGATTGCAAATTGATAAAGGAGTGGAGAAGCAGATTTGGTTGCCTGACTATAGCTTTCTAGATGAATTGAAAAATGTCTGTATCAAGATTCCCTTGTTAACAGCCATTAAGGAGATTCCCATTCTAGCAAAGACAATAAAGGAGATGAGTTTGAAAAAAACAATAAAAAGAACCAGAGACACAAAAAGGATACATCTAGTTGGAAAAATTGCAGACATTATGATGGGTAAAATTACCATGCAAAAATATGTAGATCCCGGTAGCCCTATTGTTAAAACTCACATTAATGGGGTTGAAATCCCAAATACCTTGATTGACTTAGGAGCCGCTATCAACATTATGAGTAGACAGACCATGGATCAGTTAAAACTTCCTAACCTTCTCTTTACACCTACTTTGCTGCAACTTGCAGACAGATCAATCATTAACCTGATGGTGTATTGGAAGACATTCCAGTCTCACTAGACTCTTGGGAATATCCAGTTGATTTTATGATTTTAACTCCCAAGAACAATCTAGGAGGACATCCTCTTATTCTAGGAAGACCTTGGCTGGCCACAGCTGATGCTTTCATAAGTTGTAGGTCGGGAGACATGTATATATCAGATGGTAATTCTACCAAGAAATTCAACTTGTATCCTCCCGCAAAGGCAATAACAGAAATAGGAGAAGATGAGTGGATTGATGATGAGGATACTCTTCAACCTGTTCTAACCATCTCTGAAATCAGTGAGGACAGTCAAATTCTAAATACATTAGAAAATTTTGAGGCACCTTTAGAATATGACTCTTCACAATTCCAGTTAGATGCATATATTGAATATCTTTCCTCTAGACAGATGTCTCTCTTCTCAATGGAAGAGTTTGGTAGTTCTACAGTTGAAGTCTTTCCAGGAAAAACATTAAATATCAACAAGAACTTGGAAAGACTACAACAAGAAGAATTAACTAAACTGTTGCAAAAACATTCCACTGCCTTTGCATGGGAATATACTGACATGAAAGGAATCGACCCTAAGACTTGTATTCATCATATTTACATTGAAGAAAACAGCAGACCTATTAGGCAGCCACAAAGACGGATGAATCCAAATCTTAGGGAAATTGTGAAAGAAGAACTTCAGAAATTGCTCAAGGTAAACTTCATTTACCCCATTTCAGATAGCCAATGGTTTTCTCCCTTGGTTATAGTGCCCAAAAAGAATGGTAAATGGAGAGTTTGCATTGACTATCGAGAATTGAACAAGGCAACCTTAAAGGATCATTTTCCTCTACCTTTTATTGATCAGGTATTAGACACTTTAGCAGGTAAAAAGTATTTCTCATTCTTGGATGGTTTTAGTGGTTACAATCAGATTCAGGTAGCACCTGAAGATCAAGACAAAACCACCTTTACTTGTCCTTGGGGGACTTTTGCCTATCGAGTACTCCCTTTTGGTTTGTGCAATGCACCTGCTACATTTCAAAGGGCTGTACTAGGAATCTTCTCAGATCTGATTCATGATTGTGTAGAGGTATACATGGACGATTTCACAGTCTATGGTAATACATTTGAAGAAGCTTTGGCAAATTTGGAAAAAGTACTGGTAAGATGTAAGGAAACAAATCTTTCTTTAAGTCATGAAAAGTGTTTTATGATGTTTACTGAAGGGATTGTTTTAGGACATCATATTTCAGGAGATGGAATCAAAGTTGATAGATCTAAAGTAGAAGTCATCTCTAAGTTACCTGTTCCAAATTGCCAAAGAGATGTTAGAAGTTTTCTTGGGTTTACTGGTTATTACAGAAGATTTATTGAAAACTTCACTAAGATAGCATCCCCTCTTTTCAAATTACTCACTAAAGATTGTGAATTTAAGTGGGATCCTGAATGTCAATCTGCCTTTGAAGCTTTAAAGACTAGAATATCTGAAGCACCCATTTTAAGGGGTCCAAATTGGAAACTCCCTTTCCACATTTCTACTGATGCTTCAGATACAGCTTTAGGAGCTGTTTTGGGACAAAAGGATTTGATCCCTTATGCCATTTATTACACGAGTAAGAATTTGACTCCTACTGAGTTAAATTATACTGTTACTGAAAAGGAGTTTCTAGCCGTTGTTCATGCTATAAACAAGTTTAGACACTATATAACCGGCTATGAAACCTTTGTCCACACTGATCACTTTGCCATTAGATACCTCATGAACAAACCAGTCACTAATGGTAGAGTTACAAGATGGCTTTTGCTTTTACAAGAATTCAACATAACTGTGTTAGATCGACCAGGTAAACAGAACACAGTAGCTGACTTCTTGTCTAGAATCCAAAACACTAATGAGGACTCTCCGGTAGAGGATAAATTTCCAGATGAGTATTTGTTTGCAGTAACTACCAAAACCCCTTGGTATGCTGATATTGCTAATTATTTAGTTACTGGAAAATTACCTTTACATTTATTTCCTAATGAGAAAAGGAAAATCATTCAGGTAGTTCACTTTATTCTTGGATTTCTAATGAATTGTTCAGAACAGGGCCAGATTTGATGATCAGAAGATGTGTACGAGAGGATGAGATGCCTGACATCCTTAAGGCATGTCATGACGAACCTTGTGGCGGACATTTTTCTGATAAGAGGACTGCCTATAAAATCCTTTCATCAGGATATTATTGGCCTTCTCTCTTTAAGGATGCAAAGCAATATGTTAAAAGGTGTGACAGTTGTCAAAGAACTGGGAGACCAACTCTTTCAAATGAAATGCCACTACAGCCACAGGTATGCATCGAACCTTTCGAGAAATGGGCTCTAGATTTTGTTGGACCAATTAATCCGCCATCCAAGCAAAATAGATATATACTGGTTTGTACTGACTATGTTACCAAGTGGGTAGAAGCTATAGCATTAACTTCTGCTACTGAAAATTCAGTTGTTCAATTTCTTTTCAAGGATATTTTCACTCGTTTTGGTGTCCCAAGAGAAATTGTAACAGATCAGGGGAGCCAATTTACATCAAGGATGGTGGAAAAGCTGATGGAGGAATATAAGATTAAGCATAGAACATCTACTCCATACCATCCGCAAGCGAATGGTCAAGTAGAATCTACAAATAAAGTTCTTGAAAGCATCATCACAAAGACTGTTCATCTACATAGAAGAGATTGGGCAGAAAGGCTTCCTGAAGCCTTATGGGCCTATAGAACTACATGGAGGAACACTACAGGACATTCTCCCTATGAACTTGTTTATGGGAAGGAAGTCCTGTTCCCCATTGAGTTCCAAATCAAGACCTTCAAGACAGCAGTTCAATTGGGGATGAGCTTATCAGAAGCCCAGAAGCACAGAATGGACCAGTTAAATGAACTAGATGAAATGAGACAAGATGCAATTCTAAGAACCGATCTAGTTCAGCACCAAAGAAGCAAATGGCATGATCGACATATCAAAGAAAAGAAGTTTCAAAAGGGTGATTGGACACTCTTGTTTGATTCAAAATTTAAGGACTTCAAAGGAAAATTTCAAACTCATTGGCTTGGGCCATATGAGATTGATGAAGTCTTTAATAATGGAGCAGTTAGAGTGAAGACTATTGATGAACTTCAAACTCCCTTTATTGTGAATGGCCACCGGTTAAAAGTCTACCACAAGCCACTCTCAAAAGAGGAGTTTGTTAAGTTATTCCAAGGCGATTCTGAAATGAGGCTGGTGGAGAAGAATTCTTCTCCTCCATCAGCCTAATCTCTGTTTCTTTCAATTTCAATAAAAAAAAAAAAAAAAAAAAAAAAAAAAAATGAATAAATGTATGAGCCTGAAAACCAATCTCTGATTGGCAGTCTCATGCAGAAAACATAAGGTGAAAATCAGGGTCACCTGACACCTAATGTTTTCCAAAAAAAAAAAAATCTCTCTCTCTTTCATTTCCATTTCATTTATTTCATCTCACCATTTTCTTCCATCTTACCATCTTCACTTCACCTCACTGCTTTCCACTCACTCATTCATTCCTTCATTCCATTTCACTTCATTAATAAAGTTTTTTTGGCAACTAAAGTATTTTATGCAGCTAGAAGACTTCATTACAGTTTCTGCAGCCATTTGACAATCCTGCAGCCGATTAGCTTTCCTACAGCCTTCTGTACCTGCACAAGAAACACAGTTTGTCTGAAGAAAATATTCACAGTTCCAAATCATCGAAGACAAGGAGGAAAGGTCATGTGCTAGCAATAAAGTTTACAAAAGGTTAGTAAATCATCAGAAGCCAAATCAAAAGTGATCCGAGGTATGTTCAAAACTCTAAACCTATGGTTATTTCATTATGCGGAATTTTCTGGGTTATGTCTTGTTGGCCACTAAACGTAATGATTACCCATTCTCTTTTTCCCATGCGACCACAAATCTCCGAATCCTCCACGTCTACCAGCTCATAATAACCACGATTTTTGAAATTACATATGGCTGTTTCGGTCATTAAGGTCTTGTACCCTAATGACGTAACCTACCGCATTACGTCTCTCAGTTCTCGTTCCACAGCCATGTGTCACTCCACAGTCGAGATTAAAGAATGTAGCCGTTCCGTTCATCATTTCAAAACCCTCTATGCTCATAACACCCTATTCCTCGCCATCATCTCCCTTATTTCGTTTTCACTCACTACGATTACCTCCATAAACCATCCTCTGTTTTCCCTCTGCCGTATAGCCCGTAAACCTGTGATACAGTCGTATTACGACTGTTAGTCACCGTTTTCACTGTGTCCACGCTAATTCCACCGCTTAACTCTAAATTCAAGCCGTGAATTCCCGGTGTCTGAGGCTGTTAATGCACCGTATACCCTCTGTTCCAAAAAGTCTGAACAGGAACCGAGGAGTTACTGTGTGAAGTTACGGAGTTACTGTGTAAGGTCACCATCAAATTTGTATTTAAACAAGAGCTGAAGAGTCGATGGGAAAGCTTTTGAGGGCTGAACCCGAAGGTTCGAAATTCTTGGAGGCATATCCTCAGGTTGAGGAGGCACTACAAAAAGCCAATTGGTTACAATGTATCAGAAAGTTTAAGGGCTACCATAAGGAAGTAACCAAAGCCTTTGCAAGATCATTTAAGGATAAAGACAGTCAGGCAATTGTGGGTGATTTAACAGTTACAGTCAGCGAAGGAAGCATAGCAAGGGCTACCTCTCTTCCACAAACCGTGAACGTTGGTTCAAAAACCGGCAGTCCAGGATCAACAATGGAAGCGGATTTTTAAAAACCCAGGTATGGACACAAGTGTTTTCACCAAAGGAATTCCAATTTCCCATGTTAAAGAAGAATGGAAAATTCTATTGTTATTAGTACAAAAGTTTTTCACCTGTGAAGGGAGATTTGGAGTGTTGTATGTCTATCATGGTAAAATTATGCTGCAGTTTCAAGGAGAACATGATATAAACCTTCCTTATTTCCTATTTCAAAGCCTTAGGAAAATGTGTTCCATGGCTCAACGAAATCCACGAAATGTAGAAGCTTACCTCTGTCACCATGGTCTTGTAAAATTATTGATAGAAGAACAGTTAAAAGAAAAACAAGACACATGGGAAAATTCCTTGTAAGGAATCATTTTGCAGAGCCTGGAGAGTCTTCTATACCTAGAAAAAGCAGAAGAAAGAGAAAAGAAAGTATCTCTGAGACTGATATCTTAGAAGAACAAACTGTGGCAGAAATAGAAGTCCATCATCCTGAACCTGAGATTGAACCCACTGAAGACAGTGCTCAAGAGGTCATCTCAGAAACCCTCGCTGAACTTGCCAAGGAAGCTGCCAAAAAAGAAAAGAGAGGACAAAAAGAAACAAAAACAAGATAAGGGGAAATCCATAATCCGAGAAACTGACCAGACCCCAGAGCATTCTAGTGGTGAAGAAAGAGATAACCAGCCTTTAGCACAAAGGGTAGCTAAACTCCATGAGAAAACTGCCCTCTCTGAGGAAGTAAAAGTTCAAAAACCAAAGGAAAAGGCACAAAAAGAAACACAGAGTGCTGCCACTGTAAGAAGGAGTAGTAGATTGCAGAATAAAAGGAAAGCCACGAGGACACTCTTCGTTGATCTCAACACACCTGAGAAGGGTGCTACACAAGCAGACCTTGAGGATAGTCCATCACGTGAGGCAGCTACTCCTTCAAGAGAAGACAGTCCATTTCAGCCGGAGTTTGAAACTGAAACTGAGCATGAATATAGTCCAAGGAGGTCACCAATTGTTGACCCAATTCAACAAGAGGTGTACAACTATTATGAGACATTGGAGCAAAACACTGCTGGCCCAAGTAATGTCATACCTCATGAGCAGCAAATAGATTTACTTAAACAAGAAATCTATGAACTTGAAGTGCTGAACCGTCACATTAAACAGAGAAATGAAGAAATGAAGCAGCAAGCTGATATTGCCAAGGCAATCCAAGATAATACCTATCTTCACATGAGCATGTGGCAGAAGAAACACAGCAGACTCAAGAAGAGATGCAGAAGGCTGAACAGAGCCTTAATTAACTTGAAATTCAGATGCATGTTCAAGAGGCCAAAGGTTAATGTTTCTACACAAAGGAAGAGAAGGAGGTTGGATGTCCTAGCTGAGGCATCCCAGCAGATGGACTGAATTGTGTTTTCATTGCATGAGGACATGCAATACCCTCGGAGTGGGGGTATGTAGAACCTCTATTCTACACCTATTTGTCTACCATTTTCCTCAACTTTTCCTTATCTTTCCTTCACTTTTGCCTCATTTTCACCATAAAACCTCTCAGATCATTACATTCAGTGTCAATAAGCATGATCAAGCAAGTTTTGCTAATGGATGACTATTTGTTTAGTTTTTGACTTACTTGCAGGAATCCCGCAGCTATCTGATGATCCCACAGCTATCTGAAGATCCTGCAGCCTTTTTGTTAAACACTATGATCCACGTGTCGGTTTGCTAGACGAGCCACATGGGCACTCAGGTATCAGTGTGCTCGAGGTTCCTGTCCCTTTGTTCCAGCCATCCACGTCATTTTTACCCATGGTCAACGCTGGTTAAGCCACGGTCAACTCAAGGTGGTTTAAACGGTGTTTGAAAGCTGTTTGGTCACGTCACCTTGAATGGTGATCTGTCCATGTTCTACAGATGGCAGGGGACGCAATCCAACATAGATTTATTATCCATGTCGACAGAACCACTAAACTCGTCCACGCAGCCGTGATGTGTCAAAGGACCTTTAATACGCATACTGTTTTATTGTTTTTCTGTTAACTAGCTGTACGCATAGGCTATCTTAGAAACTCCTATAAATTGATGCGTCTGCGTACGCTCAAAGAACTTTTGATTAGTTGTAATTTTCTGAACTTGTGTGGAATTTAAGAGCTTTGTGAACTCTGTTTTCTAGTGCTATTCCAGCACTCTGTTTTGTATACTTTTTGCAAATGGAGGAATAGACATAGCACCGTTTTGAAGTTTCCAGATCTCTGAGTTTTCTTGTGGCTGAATGAACAGAGGGCCCCTGCTCGTCTCAGCCTTTGTAAAGTATTTTATGTGCAGTATTTCGTTATTTTCTTGTTTATTTCCTTAAGCATGTATAGTTTCATTTACTTGTTTTCCTTTCTTTTCAGCTGATCAGTGTTATTTCTTTGCAGGTTTCTTTTAGCCCGGGATTTATTTTTATGTGTTGTGTTTGCTTTACAGCTAATGGTATTTGAAGTTGACAATTCAAGTGCTGCCTTTGTCTTTATAGTTAGTTTTTAATCTTATTTCTCAAAGAGCTGTTAACATACATGAATGATCTTCATCATAAATTATTATCTTTTAAGATCAAAATATCACTAACTTGCAGCTTGTTTGGGTACTTTTTGGACTGTTCTTAAGCTACTTTCTTTCCGTGCTTTACACAGTACATGTGCTTTGAAGCATCGAGTTAGAAAGAGTAAATCATTACCACTAGTCTTTAGAGTAAAAGTTTTGATTTTAAAGTGCTTCCTAGACTATTTCCTCACTACTTTCTAATCATGCTTTCCATAGTACATATGGCTGAAGTAGAGAATTAGAAATAGCAAATTATTATCATTAGTCTTTCAAGCATATTTTTCTCACTTTTATAAATTCCACTTAAGCTACTTTCTTTCCGTGCTTTACACAGTACATGTGCTTTGAAGCATCGAGTTAGAGAGAGATAATCTTTATTCCTGGGTTTTAAAAGTGATTCTCTTTTCTTTTATTAGCAGCAACTTGAACGGTGTCTAGTGCCATTGGTAGTGGTCATTTGCTTTCAAGTTTATTTCAAGTCATTTCAATTCATTTATTCTTTCCAAGCATTTCCTTTCAAGCAATTAGTTAGAGATCACTCCACACACACTTCCACTCATTTAGAATTCACTCTACACACACACCATCACTCACTTGTTTATAAATTCTCACTCCATCTTAGGAACATAATTAACCACAACAACACCCCCAACGATAAGAAAAACTCTAAGAGGTTACTTAAGTACATATAGTACACCCTCACTTCATCAGCTTACGAGCCCCGGGTTGACAATAAATACTAGCAATTTAGATAACACTAAATTGACTAAACATGAAGTAGAAGACCTTTTAGCAACCACATATGCTACAATGTCAATGTGAACTCCACAATATTCATATTCCTTTGCATAATCCTTTGCATTTTATGTTTCATATCTAATAAGAAAAGGGCAAGGCATAGTCCTCACTTTTTGGATGTGTTTTCCCATATTTGGTTTCCTAGGGTACATATTCTATTCATTGTGTGGATGAAGCATAGTATTTTTTAAATCTTTCTATCATTTTTAGTCTCATCTTTTTTCAATGTTTTGTACACTAAGCTAGTATTACTACATCTTAATCTTGATGCTACATAACAAAGAGTTTGTAAAAACTTGTAAGGTCCATTTTCATGAACTTTTTGTTAGAATATCCATGTTAATGTACAAGTTGTGTATCATAGCAATTTTCTTTGGGCTTTATGTGGGGAAATATAATATCAGGGAATTGGCATAAGAAACAAATCTCAAAACCCTAGCCATGAAGGGTGAGTACAATAACAATTCCAACGATGATTCAGAGGAGATATTTCAAATTTGGAAGTACAAGTTGTCGGAATCTCTTGCAACATGATGATCCTCATGGTAGCTTTAGAGAGAAAGTTTGGACCTTTTGTGGAGTTTGGTAGCTTTAATTTAGAAGTTAGCTTATATGAGAAATATTGAGACAATGAAGATCCATAAAAGGAGTTGAAAAAGGAGCCAATAAAGAGAGACCAAGCTCCAACATCACTTCTTCCCACTCTCTATTTAAAGTTGAAGGGAAAGTGAACATCAAAACCTATCAAGGTGATATTGATGATGTTAAGTTGAATCAATAGTTGCAATAATTAGAAATCTATTTCAATTTTTATAGCATAGGAGGAGAAAAATGTACCATTTCCCAAACCAAAGTTAGAGGGCCATGCTCAAAACTAGTGGGAAATCTAGATTTTTATGCTTAGGCTAGAGCGTTATCCCAAAGTAACTAAGAAATAAGTGTTTAAATCCCTCATTAAGTCCTAATTCCACCCTATTGGGTACACACACAACTAGTGTATCCACTAGTATTACTTTATGTAGTAGTGGTAGAGTGTACAAGAGCACACAATTGAGTTTAGAAAACACAAGATTATGTTTAATATATCTCCCAAGTTTTTGAATGTATGCCTCAAGTATTTGGATGGTATCCACAATCATCTGAGGAGGAAAGTGATTCTTTTTAAGCCTATGACTGGTAATCATTCATGTGTTAAGAATAATGACTTGAGAAGTTAAGAATAATAACTTGAGAATATTGATAAGAAGAAATGGAAACTGAGTCATTCCAAGAAAAAGTAACACCATTGTAATATTGATAGTCATACCAAGGATAAGTGTTGGAAGCCACATGAATCCAAAGAACCACACGAAGGGTGTTAATAAGACGAAGATAAATGGCATGTGTTAGAAAACCAAGTTGAGAGTAGCTTACATGTATATGAAAAGATTGTCTACACTCCAATGAAAGAGGTGAAACTACTAGCCTCTGTCCTGTGCAAGAGAAGGAGATGATTAGACTCTTCCATATTAAGAAGACAAAGGTGGATGCTTTGTTTGATTTTTCTTTGTAAGATAACCTCATAGTAGACCTAGTAAGTAAACTTGGATTGGAATTTCATGACCATTCTCACCCTTACCCATTGTAATGGGTAAGAAAGGATGTAGAGCTTGGGTCCCTCAGTAGTGTAAGATCAAATATGAAAAAACAAAAAACTATATTGACGAAGCAAAGGTAGATGTAGTACCACATGATGTTTTTGATGTAGTGTTTAGAATCCCTTACATGCACATAATGGATTGATCTTCATTGAGGAGAGTAGACCAACGCCACCTAAATAACAATGGAAACCCTTCATCAACAATGCACATAAAGGTAAATCCAAGGTATCTTTTGTAAGTTCTAACAAAGATAAGAAATTTATTAGTTTAAGTGGGAATTTTGAAATCAATAAGGAGATGAATTTGTAAAGGTTAAATAATCTATGGATAGATGTGTTAAAGAAAATAAACATTAGTTGGAGGAGATTTTGTAGAGATACAAAGAAGTCTTCTAGGAGACAAAAGGGATATGACCTAAGAGGAAAGTGGATTATAAGATATAATTGTTTCCTAACTCTCCATTTCCAACATTCGAATGCATATAGAAGAAGATGAAGTGAAGAAATAGTTGTAAAAACTGTTGGAATAGGGAGTAATTCGGCCATGCATCTCAACTTATGTGTAACCTATTATCATAATACCCAATAAGGACAAGAATTTGATAATTTGTATCAACTAGAATAACTCTTAATAAGATCACCCTGAAGAACCCATACACTCTACCTAGGATTAGTGACTTGCCATATTAGTCGCAACATAGATGACTTGCTAGATCATTTTCAGCCTGCGAAGTAATTAACCAATTTGGATCTCAAATCAAGATACCACTAGGTATGAGTAAAATAAGAAGATACTTGGAAGGCCACCTGACAAGGAAATGTTTGTATGAATATTTAGTAATTCCTTTTGGTTAATGTAATCCAAGTTTGGATACATTTATGCATTTAGTGAATGATGCACAATGCATCTCTTTCAAGATTCATTTATAAAGTATAACGTACATAATGTATTGGTTTATAACTCTACTTGGGAGGAGCATATTGCACATCTCATGCAAGTATTAGAGACTTAGAAAAAGCATCAACTACTGGGAAACCTTAAGAAATGTGATTTTTCCAAGCATTCCTTGGCATATTTGAGATATGTGATTAGTGGATGGGAACACCATATTGATCCTATGAAATGGAGGACTTCATCAAACAAGTATATGATACTAATTAAACTAAAGTCAAGATCTTTGTGGGGTAGCATAGTGTAATGTCCTTGGCCCACTGGTTGCTTTACTTGTAGCACTATAATCCATGTTGGGCCATTTTAGCCATTTGTTGGGTATATCTATGCTCAATGACCCTTTATAAACTAGGTTATAGATGGTTTTCCCTTTGTTTATTAACTCCATTTATACCTCCATCCAACAGGTTGATGCACATTTCTGTGCCTATTACTATTGTACACCATCACTAGGAATTTTCCCTTTATATTTCGTTTCCAACATGGTGATATGCATGTCTAAATGCACTCTAATGCAAATGCTTAGCTATTTAATTTTTTCACCCAACAAATTATAATTCATGTGTAACTATTAAAATTCATATATTCAACATAGGAAAAATACATAATTAATTAAAACATAACTAAGTATAAGTTAACAGAGCACTTATCTAATAAGGGACCAATTGGTTGCAAACCTTTGACATTCCTCCTAGCCATAAACCACACTGTTAATTTTCTCTCAACAATGGGTCACCCCTGAGCTGTTAATTTGGAAACTCAGTGACAAATTCCAACCATGAGACAAGATTCCTCTTTTCGAGAGGACCAATTTTGACTTTTGAAGTGCCCAATTTGGACAAGGGAAAGTGTACTTTTGAATTAAAGCCCACATGTGCATATTTGATTAGGTCGGCCCTAAAGCAAATTGGACACCCTTGGAAGGCTATAAATACAAGTGACCTCAACCTCATTTGGACATCACAATGAAGCCTTCTTCTATTCTCTTCTTTGGTTTGGCTCACACAACTTTGAGGCAAGTTCACGGAGATTGGTTGGCCCATGACGAAAATTGCAGGGTCCGAAGTTCACATTTCTATTTTTTTGGGTTTTGGATCTCAGCCATAGGGATGTCATGGAGAAATTTTAACTGCAGTCGCAGATACATCATGGAAAAATTTCGACCGAAGCCTTTCAACCACTTGCATGACACATTTTTCTTGCGATTGGGACCTAAAGGTTGAATTTTCAGTTGATCGAAGTTTTTTCTTGTTGACCACAAAGTCTGATAGTTGATTACAGACAATAACAATTGATTACATGTTCCTGAATTAGGGTTTTTGGATTATTAGCATGGTTGGGTTCATCTCATGAACGCTATTTAACTATTTTTGTTGGATAGGTTTATGGTTAAAGACGTGGATCATTGTACTCTCTCTTTGCTGAATCATTCAATGCAATCTAATAAGAAGAAGAATTTGAAAGGGTTTTCCCCATAGTGGGTTTTGTCCTGGTCTCTGACCAATCCTGGTGTGTCTATGTGTGAATGCTTTTCTTCTATTGTTCTTTCATGTTCCGCTGCATTGATGATGACATTGTTCTTTTTATATGGTTGCACATGCTGCTGAATAATGATGTAAATATGAATAATGTTATGATGTTATGGGGTGAATTTAATATGGAAATAATGAAATGCAATTATTAAAGAAAACAACAATATAGCCCTAATAAAAATTAACATGGAATTAGAGTTAGACTGAAGAAAAATCATCGAATATCACCCCTATGAAGACACCCTTGATGGATGCAAGAGAAGACGAAGGAGACCTAAAAGAATAATAGGGTTTGAAGGAAACTCTAGGTAATTTAATTAATAAGGGTTGATCGATATTATGAGGTTAGGGTTTTGGAGAAACCCTGGTTTATGGAAATTATTTGAGATATGTAATTTAGAAACCCTAACATGATTGATGTGAATATGTACAAACACTTGTGATAGATTTGATGAAGCCCTAGATGGGATAGTTTCTATTAATCCTAGTTGCTGATAAAGTTGGTTGAAATATTGAAGGCAAAATTGTCATATGGACAATGGACAATGTTGGCTCTTGAAGGTTGGTTCAAGAGGGAGATGATCACCTCTCATTGAAGATAAATACTTTTTTATTTATGGTGCTCCTTTATGTTTTTACTTTTTTTTATACTTATTGATCTGATTATTGTTTTGATTACTACTTATTATTCCTACATGTATATTTGAGTATTTGGATGCTTATAACCTCCTAATGAGTTGTGATAAGTGGATCCTTCTTAAGGATCATGGCTAGTGTAGGAAGAGAAGAACTGACGTTGGAAAAGGTAAAGAGGCACTTGATGAATAGTTGGCAAAATGCTACAACTGCCTATGTAAAATAAGAAGGTGCACAAGTATTTGAACACCCAAGGTATGTGTGGTGCTTTGTTTTAATGTTTATAGCTGCAATAGAGGATGACAATGTATGCCCTAAGGTATGATGGGAATGCTACCTTCACAAATGACTCATGCATATGGAAGTTTGATTCATGGTACTCATGGTGGGATGGTGTACTTGGTAGTGAACAAGTATCTTACTTTTTAGACATGATGAACTTCTTGATTCTATTGATATATTGGTATACTTGATGTTTGGCTAACATCTATCATTTTGGATATCTTGATCCCATAAAGAAGGCTAGCACCTTGATTCTAATAGATGGTAACTTGATACTATTGATAATGTTTGTGATAAGCATGGTAACCTTAATGATGAAAGTATGACAATAAGATTGATATACAAGATCTTCTTGTTATCCTTGGTTAGGTTTTGATAAACTTAGTAATTATGTCATATGGTAAAATCTGGATGACCTGACTTGATGGACTAAGCTATGTAAGTGATATTGTGTTCATGATCTTTGAAGTATGATGAATCACCTATCTGTTGCCCTAATCATAAGACTCTAACTCTTGATAAAAGTTTGATGTCAAGTTCATATATGATAATGAAGTAGCTGATGCTGACATGTTATGAATATGATGGATATATGTTTTAGAACCCGATATAGCTAGATTTTATGATCTAACAGTTCTACTGATGCATGACAAGTATTTTGATAGACAGGTTGATATCTTGAATGATGATGACTAAAGTGGCTTCCCTTTCAGAGGGAGAATCTCTTTATAAGATCCCTTCTCCTATTTTCATTTGCATTAGATGTATAGGAGATTCTTTACTGTTGAAGTGTGTTTTCTGGACATAAATAAACAAATATATGATATTGTTGGTCTGCAACAAGTTCTGGTCTGAGAAGAGAGAGTTTTTCCTTAATCTAAGGACCAACAACACAGAAAAAACCCTATGGGTGCAGTTATGCCTGTAGGTAATGTTAGTTTTGATAGCATCGGATGTGATCTAGACATGAAAATTTGTGGAGAAGCTAAGCCACATGAGTTCTAAAGAACCCAAAAATCGTTTGGTGAAATTCCAGCCGGATGGTATTTTGTTAAAATAATTAATATTTTTAATGGGGTTCCTAAGTCTAAACTTAGGAAAATTAAAGTATTAATGGGTATTAATCAAAATATGGGTGAGAATGTTATAGAAAGTCGATCAAGTCAAGTTTTTAATCTTAGCCATTGATTAGAGACTTAATCTCGGCTGTTGAAGTCTCAACGAGAAAAGTATAAGAAGGAGGCTTGGGGTTCATTTAGAAACACACATGGAGAGAACGAATTGATCTAGAGTTCGATTTCTGGGGCTAGGAAGCTGAGAAATTCGAACTGAGTGATCATTCTGCAGCAGAGGGGTAGGGATAGTTCAGGAATACTGGGCAGAGAGGCGGAGAGCCACTAGTGGAGGCAACGCAACACCTAGAGGGACTGACGCTGGGCCAGTCTGGGCCCACGCAGAGCCAGAAGGGCCAGTGCAGAGGAGAAGCTGCCCTCACATCGAAATCCGAAATGTCGGGGAGTTGCTTGGAACAGCCGGGAGAGGTTGACGTAGAAGCTCCAGGAGGTAGAAAAGACAACGCAGAGCTGACGCAGGGCCTACTCAGGGCCAATGCAGAGATAGCCGGGGTTGGCCAACGCAGAGATAGTTTTTGTAACTGGATTTCCGAGAGGGCATCCAACATTGTATTTAGAACTACTGCTTAATAATATAGAACCCTCAGAGCTACTGCACTAGTTTTCCTGCATTGGGTTTTTCCGGTGACTATTTTGTCCAAAAATAACTATGTCCTATGTATCTTGTTCTTTGCTTAGTTTCTTGTTTCATGTAATAAAATTAAGTTGGTGTAAGCTGCATAAGTAATTTACTAAAATATTATTCAGAAAATAACTTGATAATGTATATTAAAATCAAGTAGAAGTAAATTCAGTTTTTCTGCAGTAGGGGTTCCTTGAGTGTAGGAATTTTCACATGGTATCAAATGATTGATTTTGAAATAGGAAGAAAAGATCTAGCGCTAAGAAGAGAGGCCAATAGCTGCATTTGGCTGCAATTCGAATCCCCTTGAAGGGATTGCGTAGTCCTTGCCGGGAAAGCAAAGATTATGAGGAAATCACTCTCTGAGAGAGTCGGCAGAGATGTACGATTTCTGATTCGTGAGTTTGTAGAGGGAGTGATGTAAAGCCTCAGTGTAGTGCTTGAAGGTCGCAGTTTCTGTCAGGGTAGAAATCCGTTGGAAAAGAGCGAAGACACATAGAAGTGGAATTTTATCCTCAGAGGACTTTTCTCGGAAAAAGTTTGAATTTTTCACTTGCCGGGTAGAAGACCAGTGATGCACAGTGACTAGAGGAGTCAATTCGGCAATTTGGGTGAGATGGCATCACATGGGCTCAGAGATCAGGACAGGTTGGAAGGAGCTTCCAACTATGTCATATGGAAGATCAAAATCTTAGCTGTATTGGAGGAGTACGATCTCGAAGCCTACGTCAAGAGTGTTGTGGCTGTTCCCGCAAACAATGATCAGAGGAAGAAGTACAAGTCTGAGCAAGGGAAGGCGAAGAGGTTCATACTCGATGGAGTTCAAGATCGCATGGTCTCACGATTGTAGGGCAAAAAATACTGCGTGAGAAATGTGGGAAGCTTTGTCTTCACTGTATGAAGGTTCTTCCGAATAGCGGAAGATGTACTTAGAACAAAAGTTGCAGTGAACATTGATGCAGAAGGGAGAAGGGGTTAACTCCTATCTTCAACATCTTCAGGACACCATAGACCAAATTGCTGTAGTGGGGTCTACTCCTTAGTCTACTGCGATGGTAAGGACGACCCTGAATGGAGTCTGAGATGGATGACAAGTCTTCGTCCAAAGTGTTTTGGGCAGGGAAAGACTACCTTCATGGGAGGAGATGTGGGCAACCCTTCAACAAGAAGAATTAAGGAGGGATCTAGTTAAGGTCAACCTCAATGGCAGCAGTGGGAGTGGCACGAAGACCAAGGAGGAGGAGGAGAATGCAGCTCTAGCATCAAAGGGACAACAGAAGAAAAAGCGAAAGGACATTATGAAGGTGAAATGTTTCAGATGTGGCAAGTTGGGCCACTTTGCATCCTAGTGTCCTTTGAAGCAAAAGGATAAGGATGAGAAACATGATCCTAAGGCTGCTCCAACAAAAATTGACGAAGATGAGTTTTCCATGAGTGCCCATGCATCTCCAGGAGGCAAATGGTGTGATATAGAACTGTCGTCGGGAGAACTACATGTGGGCAGGATCCTTGAGGAACCCACCTCTTGGATTAATTCCTTGCTATGAGAGCCCAAGATTCAGCAGTAGCGAGTGGACTTAGTGTCAAATGATATGGTGGGTTGATTGGAGAGACAAATGCAGTAGCTTGAGACCAGAGACTGATCAAAGCAAAGCAAGGTTGGTAGAAGTGCAGATGGCACAATGCAGAAGTCAGTAGTAGCGCAAAAGATTCAGAGGGTTAGAGACTAGTAGATCTCAAATTCCAACATTCACATGGTATTATGCTGAACACAGTTAGTTCAGAAAATTTTGGATGCTTTTCCGTTGCTGAGCAGCAACACTTGGAAAATGAAGCAGTGTGGAGCTAGCAGTGGCAATGTTTGCCGCAGATGCAGAGGGAGCTGTAGTACGGATGCAACAGTGGTAGTGGCAGTCTCATGGGCAACAATACAATAGCCGCATCAACACAATGTTGGTGGTAGCAAAAGTGCAAAAAGGAGATGATTCAAAGACAAAGCATCATGTAGTTGGACATTGTTGCTAGAGCACATTCCTCGCTAAGAGGGAGTGTTATTTTTTGGTAGCATCAGATGTGCTCTAGCCATGAAAATTGGTGGAGAGGTTGAGGCACATGAGTTCTAAAGAACCCAGAAACCGTTTGGTGAAATTCCACCCGGATTGTATTTTATTAAAATAATTAATATTTTTAATGGGGTTTTCTCTAAGTCTAAACTTAGGAAAATTAATGTATTAATGGGTATTAATCAAAATATGGGTGAGAATGTTCTAGAAAGTGGATCAAGTAAAGTTTTTAATCTTAGCCGTTGATTAGAGACTTGTTCTCGGTTGTTGAAGTCTCAACGAGAAAAGTATAAGAAGGAGGCTTGGGGTTCATTTAGAAATACACACAGAGAGAACAAATTGATCTAGAGTTCGATTTTTAGGGCTAGGAAGTTGAGAAATTTGAATTGTGTGATCATTCTGTAGCAGAGGGGCAGGGATAGTTCGAGAATACTAAGCAGAGAGCCACTAATGGAGGCAACACAACACCTAGAGGGACTGATGTTGGGCCAGTGTGGGCCCACGCAGGCTTGACGCAGAGCCAGAAGGGTCAGCGCAGAGGAGAAGTTTCCCTCACGCAGAAATCCAAAACTGCCGGAATAACCGGGAGAGGTTGACGTAGAAGCTCTAGGAGGAAAAAGAGACAATGCAGAGCTGACACAAAGCCTGTAAGGCTGATGTAGGGTCTACGCAGGGCCAACGCAAAGATAACCAGGGTTAGCCAGTTCTGCTACCAGATCAACCGGAATTTACCCGCTGAAATGAGGTAATCTCACTCAAGTTTTTCCTTTTCTCTATAACTGGATTGACGGGAGGGCATCCAACATTGTATTTAGAACTATTGCTTAATAATATAAAACCCTCAGAGCTGCTACACCAGTTTCCTGCATTGGGTTTTTTCGGGGATTATTTTGTCCAAAAATAATTGTGTCCTATGTATCTTGTTCTTTGCTCAGTTTCTTGTTTCATGTAATCAAATTAAGTTGGTGTAGGCTGCAGAAGTAATTTACTTCAGTATTATTCAAAAAATAACTTGATAATGTATATTAAAATCAATTAGGAGAAGTAAATTCAGTTTTGCTGCAGTAGGGGTTCCTTGAGTGTAGGAATTTTCAGAGGTCACAAATATGAAGCTTTATGAATAGAATCAGGAATGCACCGACAATATGACGATCCTACAGATATGGAGCAGATATCAAAAGGTTCTATGAGAAGGGAAGTTTGCATATTTGATTTGCTAGAGAGAATGTGACTATGTTGACTAACCTTGTGTTTGCAGGTGACCAGAATATGCATATCAATATGTTATGTCATTTTTTATTTAACCATTGAGGCTAGTGTATGCAAGTGTTTGAATATATTTGGCTGATTGGTATAGATAAGAAATGTTTGGAGTTTTGACATGATGCTTGATAATTCATTGAGATGCTTTAGAACTTTGACATGCTGCTTGATGGTTCATAGATATGTTTTGGCTTATGGATTATTTGAATTCACAGTGATAGCAAGTTGAGTTTTGATCTGATTTTGTATTTGATGATTGATGATTTTCCTTGATGACAATGCTATGTGGGCATAGTGACTTTTAGTGATTAATGTTGACATTGATTTTCTATTGGCTTCATTGTCTTGGTTTCCTTCATAGGACTCTGAGCATCCTTGAGCTTGGAATCTCAGGAGCCTCAGAGCTCTGTTATACAATTTCTTTATATTCTTTGAATCTTTGTTCACTTGCATTTCTTATTCTTATTTTTCCCATTTATGTATTAAGTATTCGTGTGCCATTTGCTGTAGGTTAGATTGGTTAAATGATTGAAGTAAGTATGTTTGTTTGTTTGTTTGTTTTTTTAATTTTCAGGTCATTTCTATAGGTACAAGCATGATGCATCCTTAGAACAACTTTGAAAAGTCATATTCATCATTGAGCTATTTGGATTGGTTTATTAGTTCACAATTTTGGAATTTCTGGAAGTATCATGTAGCAAAATAGTAATAAGTTTTTGCTAAATTTTAACACGTGTTAATGAACTTATTTCGAGTTGATTCCACTTGGATTGAAGCCTAAAAACATCCAAATTAATAAAAAAAATTACTCCATAGTATTTACATTTGATCAAGTTAGACATTTGGTTGGTTAACTAACTCACTCATTCTTGAATTTTTGGTTTTTAGAGTAGTAATGTTTTGCTAATTTTTAGCACATGTTAACAAGGGTAGTTTTGATTGATTCTACTTTCGTTGGAGTCCTAGGACATCCTACTTAATTTTTTTTTTTTTTAATCACATCTCATTTTCATTCAATTTTCTTAGGCATTCAGTTAGATAACTCAAAGGACAAACTAACTAGCAGACTGAGTATTTTAGCCTTTTTAAGTATAAAAATCATAATCTTTCTTGTGTGGAGGTGAGAATACGGGTTTGCAGGGTTGAGAATTTTCATTCACACTCCTCATCCTGCGACCAACTCCATTCTTTCTACCTCAACAACGCCTTCAAAACATTGTTCATTGAGAGTACATTCTGGTTTGTTGAAGGCCACCGTGTGCATTGTTCCTTGTGCAAGATGGACCCTTGAAGGGTACTAAGATTGGAAAAGGAAACTTACAACCTTCTCCTACCTTCCAATACCCTTTCCCACCTTTTGATAACCTTTTTAGCCCTCATAACGCTCACAGATTCAATCCTGTAGCAAAATAGGGCAATCCTATAGCACCATGTAGAAGCCCTCCAAACTTGACCAGAATTGTCCTTAAAGATTGATTTTTGCCTCCTAGCCTTGAATAATGTCTCTTAGGCTCTGAAACCATGATTGATGAATACCAAAGTCCACTTAGGACTTGCCTTTCTACCACTCATTCTGACTTTACCGATTAGGGTTAGTAGATAGGTTAATGAATTGAATAACATATTGATGATTTACATGATTACTTTTTGAAATGCTTGATAAACATTGTTACCAACATATGGTCTCTTTGAATGTAGTGATGTAGAGTTGGTTCATGATCTTTACTTTACGTAATAAGAATAGGTTTTCTTTGTAGGAATTTATAGGGTAAGTTCCTCCGATAGAACACCAAAGGACACTGCTCACAAATAGATAATAGATCAATACACTAGTATTCTTGACATGGTTAAAACCCTCAAAGAGTGAAACAGTGCTCGACCTGAGCCAATGCGACCACTTCAGGCAATTTATTAATAAAAGAAAGAAAATTTACATAAGTTTCTTTCATGAATAGTCACCCTACAAATGACCCTCCATGCTCTTTAAATAGAGATCATGGACCAATCGGGTGTTAAGCTATGGATCAAGTGTTGGTAATACCGAGGAGAGAATGAACCGTCGGATCACTGGATGTCTAGAACATATTGTGACCGTCGGATTGTAAGTTACAAAAGTACATAGTAAAGAAACACACTTTACGTAACTCTACACTAGACCAAGTTATACTTAACTATTTACTGTGTCTAAATATCATAACATCCCCCCTTAAGAACAACTTGGGATAGGATTGAAGGATGTACAAATATGACACAATAGGAGAAGGAAGGAGGCATTAGAGCCTATCCCCCCTTAGTGACAACTTCCTGAACTCCAACCATAAATCGAAGTTTAGTAAACTTCGCCTCTGTGAGAGACTTTGTAAAGATGTCTGCAACTTGATCGTCGGTTGAACAGTATTGCACTTCAAGAACATGATCATGAATGAGCTTTTTGATGAAGTGCATGTGTAGTTCAATGTGTTTGCTGCGCTGATGTTGGGCTGGATCTTTGCATAGTTGAATGACACTTTGATTATCATACCAAAGTGTAGTCGGATGTTGCTGTTGAAAGCCAAACTTTGACAGGATCTGACGAAGCCACATGGCTTCCTTACTAGCTTCTACGACGCCACGATACTATGCTTCTGCTGAAGAAAGAGAAATGACACTTTGTTTCTTGCAAGCCCATGTAATAGGTCCAGAACTAAGAGCGAAGACATAACTTGCAATAGACTTCCAATCATCAGGGTCACCAGCCCAATCGGAATCAGTGAAACCAACCAATAGAGGAGATGCTTCTGCACTGTAATGAATCCAAAACTGAACTGTACCTTGAACATAACGAAATATTCTTTTAGCTGCTTTCCAATGACTTTCATGTGGGTTTTGAATAAATCGAGTAATAAGGCCAACAACAAAGGAAAGGTTAGGACGGGTATGGGTCAGATACAAATTTTTTCCTACAAGCTGACGATATAAGGTAGCATCAACTTCAGGGGAAGTACAAGTGACTAAAAGTTTGGTTCCAGACTGAAAGGGAGAAGGTGATGGCTTATAGTCTTCCATATAAAAGTGGCGAAGAAGATCATAGGCATACTTGGACGGGGAAAGGGATATAACTTCCTTGGATTGAAAGACTTGAAGATCAAGAAAATAATGCAAGTGTCCTAAGTCTGTCATTTCAAACTTCTTTTTAAGGTTGGACTTCACATGGTTTATAAGGTTGGAATCACTACCAGTAAGGATAAGATCATCAACATAAAGAACAAGAATGATAAGAGACTTACCCACTTTCTTGGTGTAGACATTATTGTCAGAATGCCACCTAGAAAAGCCACTATCTAAAAGAAAGCTATCCATTTTGGCATACCAAGCCCGAGGGGCTTGCTTGAGACCATAAAGGGATTTCTTAAACCGGCATACAAGGCTGGAGTCTGTTTGTATAAAGCCAGGAGGTTGTTCCATATAAATTTTTTCTTGCAAGTCCCCATGCAAGAAGGCAGATTTAACATCCATTTGATGGATTTCCCATTTGAAAGAGGCAGCAAGGGAAAGAATAAGGCAGATAGAGTTCATTTTGGCAACAGGGGAGAAGGTTTCAGTATAGTCAATGCCTTCAACTTGTGAAAAACCCTTAGCAACAAGACGATCTTTATGTTTATCAACTTTTCCATCTGGTCCAAACTTGGCTCTGTAAACCCATTTTCATCTAACAAGTTTTCGTCCCTTTGGAAGAGGAACAAGATCCCATGTATCGTTTGCCAATAATGAACGATATTCTTCATTCATAGCTGTGTCCCAATCTGGATGGCCTGAAGCTTCTGCAAAGGTGTCAGGATCATAATTCTCTGAAGCTTGAGCTAGTAAAGAAGAGGCTCTATTGAACTGAGAACATGTATGTCGCTGATCTGTAGGATCACCTGCAAGAGCAACTGCTGCATCTCGAGTAGCACAGACCCATTTTGGACGCCGAGGAGCTGAAGGAGGATCCTAAGAAGGTGGGGGAGGATTGTCATCCTTGCTATCATCATATGAAGAAGAATTATTTTCAGAAGTAGAAGGGATAGAGAGAGGTGGCACATTCGATGAACTAGGCTCGTAGGCCGATATATTTTCAGCAAACTTTACATCTCTTCTAATAATAACATTTTTGGACTTAAGTGGAATAAGTCTATATACCTTGACATCTTCGGAATATCCAACAAAATTACATTTTTCACTTTCAAGTTATAAAACTCTATGTTTCTCATCTGGAATATGGCCCCATGCTTCACTTCCAAAAACACGAAAGTGACTTATGTCTGGTTTAATTGAGCTCCATGCTTCTTCTGGAGTGATATTCTTTAAAACCTTAGTAGGAGTGCGATTTACTATGCAATTTGCATAGTTAACTGCTTCTACCCAAAAATTAAGACTAAGTCCTTTAGATTGAAGCATACAATTAGCCATTTCCTTTAAGGTGCGATTCTTCCTTTCAGCTACACCATTTTGTTGTGGAGTATATGGAATGGTATGTTGCATTTGAATTCCATGCTCAGTGCAAAAGTTGATGAATTTGTTGTTAACATATTCTCCACCATTATTAGATCTTAGCTTAAGAATTTGATGTCCAGATTGTTTCTCAACAAAGGCGTTATAGGCCAAGAACATGTTAAATACTTCACTCTTGAGTTTTAAGAAGTATACCCAAGTGCGTCTGGAGAAATCATCAATGAAATTTAAGAAATACTTGTAGCCAGAGAATGAAACAATTGGAAGTGGACCACATAAATCACTATGCACAATCTGTAAAGGGGTTGAGGCGTGACAAGAGGCATGTTTTTCAAAACTATCATGATGATGTTTTTCGAGTACACATACGGAACAAACACCATCTCTGCAAGATATCATAGGAAGACTTGTCGCCATATTTTCTTTACATAGATTTTGAAGGGAGTGATAGTTTAAGTGACCAAATTGCTGATGCCAAAGTTTGCTCACTTCATCATTATGAGCAACAAATACCGAGAGAAGAGATGATGACCCAAAGTTGTTAAAATTATACAACCTTGTAGAATCATCCGCAATGCTAGTAGCTAAAATCTGTCTAGGATCTCTTAGGTCCTTAATTACAACATTGTGAGGTGAAAATTCAACGGTTTTACCTTCACCTGAATGAGTTATCTGATATACAGATAGAAGGTTGCAGGATAAGGTTGGAACACATAATACATCATTAAATTGACCATTGTCTAGATGAACAGTTCCAGTCCCTACAACAATAAGAGATCTATCATCACCAACATATATATTTTTGGTGTTACAATCATTTAAAGAAGAAAACATGGCTTTGTTTTTGGCCACGTGATAAGAAGCTCCAGAATCAATGAGCCACTCATGAGAATGAGAGGAAGAAGATACATTTAGTGTATAACCAGATCAAGATGCTTGACAACCACATGCATAAAGTGTTATTCCTGAAGATGAAGTTGAAGTTGAAGAGTGCTCCAAATGGATGTTATGTTTCTTCATTGCTACTTCAAAGACTTCCATGTTCTTAAAGCATTTGGATTCTAAGTGGCCATCTCGATTATAAAATTTGCAATCTCTATCAGTTTTCTTCCCTTTGTTTTTATTTTTCCTTATAATTTTCTTGAATTGATTTTTCATTTTGAGATTGAAATTGCTTAGGACCATTCTTTTTAGGATACTGCTTCTTAGGATTCTTTGAATTCGGTTGTTGCTGGGCGGCTAAGGTTTTCTTAGAAGAGTTTCCAAGATTAAGAAGACCAAGATGTAAGAGTTTTTCTTGTTCTCTTATTAAAGAATCACAAAAGACATCCAAAGAGGGGGACTTGTAGTCTTGTCCTTGAGAAATAAAGGCTTCTCTAGTAGAATGGACGATGGAAACAAACACAGAGTAGGCTAGTCCCAACTTAGTAAGAATGACTACCA
Source organism: Pinus tabuliformis (assembly GCA_031772625.1). NCBI lineage: Eukaryota > Viridiplantae > Streptophyta > Pinopsida > Pinales > Pinaceae > Pinus > Pinus tabuliformis. The sequence continues at coordinate 1,314,633,301 of CM062820.1, forward strand.
TCTTCTTTCTTAACCTTAACACCTTCCAAGAGAAGTCTAAGGGTCTTGAACTTGGACAAAAAATCTTCAATGGAAGAAAAATTATTGGGGTCCAACGTAAGCAACTCATTTTCGAGTTGATGGGCTCTAATTTCATTTTTAATTCCAAAAATCTTAGTGAGCTGTTTCATTGCTTCATTAAGGGTATCAAGTTCTGCAATATGGAATCTAAGGTCTGGAGAAATAAACATCCCTATCAACCCACGTGCTTGATCTTGCCTATTTTCCCATTTGGCTACCTTATCTTCATCTTTAGGTTTAGTTTCTTGGCCTGAGGCTATTATGTAAAGACCTTTACTTCTTAGTAAATCCACAATGTAGGACCCCCATTAGAATTAGTTGGTGCTGTCAAGAATAACTTGGCATGAACTTTCCATTTTAACAGAAACTGAAGCTGTAGATGTTGAAACTAAGTGTTCCAATGGAAAGATCTTGAAAAATTACGCCGATTCAAAAAAACGGCCCTGAAAACGGATTCCGGATGAAGAAGTTATGGCTTTTTGAAGAAAATTTGTTGAAGATGCCAACGAAGTGCGTGAATGTGCGAAAGTGAATGATAATGTTGTATTTTAAACCCCCCATTTCTAAACTTAATCTAATTAGCTCACTTAAAAAAAATATTTTATGTGACCCACTTTTATAAATAAGTGAAAGTCACTTTTACAGTGGTACTTTATGAGCTACTCACTAAATTGTAACTTAAATAAAGGATAAAGAGATTTTAGAATTATAAGTGACTCACTTTTTATAATGGGTGAGAACACTTTTACATAAAATAACTTTAAAACATAAGTTACATGTGCTTTTTCAAAAAATAACTCAACAAAAAATAAGACTTGAACTCAAGACCTCTATTCTCATAAAGTAACTTTGGACCAAGTGAGCTAGTTTAAAATGTTAGTAATTTTTGGAAATGGAAATGTTTTTTTTTTTGTCACTGAAGCTTTGGGGTGTGTGCTTACTTGAAAAAACCCTTTTTGCCTACAAAACAAAAAAACCACTCAACCCAACACGGACATACAAAAAAAAACCATCACTTTATGGCTTGAAGTTAGCTTTCGCCGAAAACTAATATTTTCCTTTATGTTTCTGATTTTCCGAGATCACACTAAGGCGCGATGGAAAAGAGCATACACATGAGAAAAATCCTTCCTTTATGTTTCTAATTTTCTCAGATCACACAAATTCGCGGGGCAAAGAGCATACGCAGAAATGAAAGGTATAGATCCGGTAATAAAAAAATAGACAAATAAATAAACCGAAATAAAGATAGAGATAAATCACTAAAACTGCAAATAAAGATTGTGTACCTCCAGATCTTAAAAATGACGTAGCTAGGGCTATTAGAAACCTTTTCGCGTGAAACGAAAGGGGTTCCTCACTGGAACAGATGCTCCTAACACAATAGAGCAGTCCTCTTGGCTTGAAAGCGGTAAGAAATAATAGATCTAGGAAATGACAATCAGATGTAGTTGTATCGGCGTCTGATTTGGATCACCAACCGATGCGACCCTCAAATAGCTTTGATAACATGTAGGAATTTACAGGTTAAGTTCTTCAGATAGAACACCAAAGGACACCACTCACAAACAGATCATAGATCAATACACCAATATTTTTGACGTGGTTAAAATCCTCAAAGAGGGAAACAGTCCACGACCTGAGCCAATGCGGCCACTTTAGGCAATTTATTAATAAAAGAAAGAAAATTTACATAAAATTCTCTCATGAACGGTCACTCTACAAATGACCCTCCATGCTCTTTAAATAGAGATCATGGACCAATCGGGTGTTAAGCCACAAACCAAGTATCGGTAATACCGAGGAGAGAATGAACCGTCAGATCTCTTCATGTCTAGAACATATCGTGATCGTCGGATTGTAAGTTACAAAAGTACATAGTAAAGAAACACACTTTACCTAACTCTACACTAGACCAAGTTATATTTAACTATTTCCTTTGTGTCAGAATATCCTAACATTCTTTCCTTGTCTTTTGTTTCCTGCAATAGGTTAAGGTTTCCATTTCAAGAATTTCCATTTGTGTAATCATTTTAAACTTGATTTCATGATATTCACTTCATTGCATTAGATCAACGAAAAATTGACACATTACATGCTGCAAATATAGTGCTATCACCTCTTAAGTTTGTACGAAATCCAAGTTGATAATTTAAGTTGGTAGCCTTGGGAGTTGCAACATTTTTGTTGCAATACTGGGGCTCATCACTTTTTGGCATTGTTGCTGGGGCGATCTCAAAGTATGTATTGTTTTTTTCCTAGTTGATTCATTTCTTTTACTCTCAGCAAAAACAAAAACAAAATAAAAAATGCATTAAGCATATTTCATTGCAAAATATAAAATTTCATTGCATTAGCATTCTTATTCATTTTTTTATTATATAAAATTAGAAAAAATACTTCTCCAACATCGAAACCCCCCCCCCGCCCCCCAATTCGATCACGCGATGTATTAAGAATTGTTAGAAAATCAGAAAGGTAGAAATATTTTCTCTTGTTGATAATTACTTGTGATTATTATTATAATATTTCTTATGTTATTCTTTTATCTTAGTTCATCAAGAAATTACCAAAACCAAAACATGAAGATCAAGAACACCAGATGTAGGTGCACAGCTAGGGAAAAGCCCCTATATAGGGGAAAACCTAGTCAAGAACTCTTCCTTCAGTAATTCAAATGAGATGGACCAAGACCCTATACCAACAAACCTTCCTCCTCCACCAAGTCAGCCTTCCAATATGTTTTAGCTCACTTCAATAGTCTCTTCTTGTCCAACAACTTCAACCCAACATCAACCCATAAATTTCGGCCCCAACTTCACCAACAACTTTAGAATTTTGGCCTTTCCAGTAATTGCAGAATTTTGGTCCTTCCAATAGCTTCACAACTTCAGTCATGTGGGAAAAATTCGACTTCTTATGCTTGTGAGAGACCTCCTTCTCCTTCACTATTCCTTTTCTTCTTCTTCCTTGAAATTTGCACTTTTTTGGCCCCAGAAGTTGTAGATCAAACTTGTTGTGAGTGAGTGACAAATGAGGTCGAGTTGTTGCCTTTATATAATGAATTTACTGCCTAGCTCAGGTTGACTTGTCCAATTTGAGGTCGACTAGGTGGAGGAGGCCTAATTGACATCTTTTACAATAAAATACATTTCTTTTTTGACAAATAAATCCCAAGAAGGGTTCTTTACAATATGACATGGATAAGAACATTTGACATAAACCTTAGAAGCCTTCAATGAAGGCTTTGACCTAAAACAATTGACCCAAGCATGAAACCCATGGTTTAATAAGTCAATTTATTTGATAATTAAATTTATTTTTCTTTCTTTTGATAAATATATTACATCATGACTCAAATACAATTATGAAGACCGACACTAGTTACATTATTCATCATTCCCTATTAACTAGGTAGATATTCATAATTACCTATATTTATAGAGGTGCATGGAAGATCTCCGAAATTAACTACGAGGAGTTTTGGTACCCTCAGTGCCTTAGACTAGATACTTGACTAGGGTTATTTATCTAGGTGGGACTAAGATGGACTAAAGCTTTTAGCCAGTTTAGGTACCATCAGGATTACTAACTAACCATCAACCCAGGGATCTAGGTTCGTATCCAAGGTCAGAGCTTTAAGACCAACGCCACCCTCCCACTTTGTGATCTAGACATCAACACATAGACCGGCCCGATGTCCTCCCTGTTGAAGAATGTACCTAGGTTCAGTTTTCATAATTGTATTTGAGTCATAATAAAATGTATTTATCAAAAGAAATAAAGAAAATATTATTATTATTATTATTAAACAAGGGTTTCATGCTTGGGTCATCATGTTTTAGGTCAAAGTCCCCATTGAGGACTTCTATGTTTTACTTGAAGTCATTAGAGTCATTGTCCATTTTATGAGACCCTTCTTGGGCTTTTGAATCATGTAAACAGATTATTATTGAGTCAAATAAGTCATTTGTCACCTCCAAACCAAGTCGACCCTTGCATGATGAAATCGACCTACATTAGGGTAATTCGACCCACAAAAGAGGCTATATATAGAAGTGTATTTCGATCCATTTACTCACTTACTCAAGAAGTTCGATACATAAGAAGGAGGAGATAAAAAGTGTGAAGTTCTTAGAGAAGAAGGATAATTGTAGGAGAAGGACAAAATCAATAGTTTTTGTGCTCTCTCTCTTTCGTGCAAAGTTAATGGGCTACTACTGGGGTCAAAAATCTGCTACTGGAGAGGTCGAAGTTCTGTTGCCGGAGAGGTCAAAGTTCTTCTACTGCTAGAGGGCAAAGTTTTGCTGTTGAATAAGTCGAAGTTCTGCTGCTGGAGAGGTCGAAGTTTTGTTGTTGCTACCAAGTTGAAGTACTATTGCTACTAGGTCAAAGTTCTGTTGCTGCAAGGTTGAAGTTACTGCTGGAAGGTTATCATTTGAAGAGGAAGGAAGGGGTGACTTGGTGATTGGAGGAAGTATGTGTCTAAGTCAAAGAGTCTTGGATTATCTCGTCTTGTCTTGTGAAACCACTAAAGGAAGAGTTGTTGGATGGGTTTTCTCCTGTATAGGGGTTTTTCCCTCGCTGTCTGCCTACATCTAGTGTCTTTGATATTCATGTTTTGTATTTGATAATTTCTTGATGAAACAAAGATAAAAGAACATAAGAAATCTAATAAGAACAAAAAAATATCGCAAGTAATTATCATCATAAGAAAATCTTTTGCCTTTATGATTTTCCAACATGGTATCAGAGCTAAGGTGAAGAAGAAGGAAAAACGTAGGCTAAATGTCTATTGAAAGGAGAATAAGAAGTTTTAAGAAGTTGAATAAGGGTCATGAAGATCATATAAGGATACAAGCCTACTATATTCAAGAACCATACTCATTGAAGGGAGAAAACAAATCAGAAGGAACCTCCAATTACAGGGCATGGAAAAAGTGGATAGATCTCATCCTCAAGAATAAAGTCTTGAATCTATTCAAAGGAAAAGTAAAGAAACCTACAGATGAATCAAGTGAAGCAAAGAAAACATAGTTTAGAGAAACAAAAATATTGGCTATGAGCCTAATATTGGATGGAATAAAAGACAACCTCATCCCATATATATCCAACATAGATTCCGCTCAAGAGATTTGGAAGGATACTCCTACATTCGAGCAATTATGGAATGCATGCAATCAAGAAGAAGTCAAAATATCTTTAGTAAGCAACAAGGAGAGTGAAGAAGAGAAAATCTAGCATTGATTTCTCGAATGCCTATTCCACTCATCATAAGAATAAAGGAACCTTCAAGAAGTCCAAAGGGCCAACGAAGAAGACAGACCTATCCAAAATTGAATGCTACAATTGTCACAAGATGGGTCACTATAAAAGTAATTATCCTGAGAATCTAAGGAATAAAAGAAACAATAGGGATCAAACAAAATTTGCCAACGAAGGTTCACCAAAGAAGAACAATATGGAAGGATCCGAAGTCAAAGACCTATTTTCTAGGGACTCTATCCATTACATATCCTTCTACTCTAAGTTTTGAATTGCTTTCCTTTATGTTTTGATTTATATTACTTGTAGGTCTAACATGCTTCTGAATAACATTTTTGAGTTGTTACAGGTATCCCTCAAGATTAGATTAAGAGGGATCCCTTACCATTTTACCAAAGATAAGTATCTTACTCCTTGCATGATCCTTTTTATATTTGGTTTCTTTCTCTTATATAGATGTGTTTTAATTGGATGCTAATAACATTTCTTTTCATATTTTCCTGGTTTAGGAAAAGCTTGCTGATATGCTCAAGGGTTATGGAGAATACCTCACAAGAGAAAGCACAACAAAAATTTGTTGCAAAGAAAGTTCTTCAAGGGTTAATATCCTACAAGGTTTGTTAAGTAACAACTCAAAGGTATGTCTTAGACCATAAGCTTTGTTCTTTTCATAACAAAGGTATATTCATTTCTTTTAAATTCTGCTTTAAATTACTAACAAGTGTTATGTCTAGGACTTTTGAATCATAAAGATTCTTATTTGGGTGATTAATCATTAGATTGAATCTACCCTCATTAAAAACATCATGTTTGTGGAACCCTAAAAGGTTCTCTGTAAAACCCTAACCTAAGGGTATGTCAATGTGAAAAACCCTAGTCTACTTAGGGTTACTGATGAAATCTAGAAAATACTATTCTTTTGATGTTTGGGGTTTTGATGGTAATGTCATGTTTGGAGTTTTAGTATTGTTATGGAAACCCTAGTCCTTTAGGGTTGGATGGTAATGACTATGTATTGAATTCCTAGACCTTGAGGCTTTGGTAAATTAGGGTTTATGAGCAAAACCCTTATAATATCTAGAGTAAGCTCCTAGGAATGAAACCCTAGGTGTATGTTTGTCTGTCTGATCAAAACCCTAGCCCAATCAAGATTGTTATATGTATGACTTTAAATGTATTGATATTTGTGTCTTGGGCTTACCTAATGGATATTGATATGCTTGTGCATGATTATGAAATCCTAGATATGTATATGTGCTAACCTAATTGTTGATGCTCATAGTGTGTAAATTCTAGGGTTTGTAACAAAGTCCTAGTAGAAGTTTGATATTCTAGGATATGGTGCTATTGTTTCAAAATGTAATGATAAAGTCAAGTGTTTACAAAAAGTTGGTCATATTGTTGAAACCTTAGATTGTGTTATGATTGGTTTTGATTGTTGATATCTAAGGCTTAGTGTCTCAAAGATGGAATCTAAGATTTACATTAAATCCTAGTAGAAGTCTAACATATAAATTCTGAAAATTGTTAGATGCATTGTAGAAATGTACTTGTTTGAATTGCTTCTAGGGTTTGAAATATATCATAGTAGAGTATGTCATATTTTTGAAAGTAATATTGAGGCCCTAGATATAATGAGACTAATAACTTGATTGAGTTATTGATGTGATTTAGGGGTTATAACCAAACCCAAACAAGAAGTTGAATTTTATAAGTATGTTTCTCTTGCTGATTATTAACCTAACTAAGTTTAGGTATTTGATATCTAAAGTCTAATGCTTCCATGATTTTGATATAGCTAAATTCATGCTTCTATATATGTATTTGGTTGTACTCGCTGTTTAATTTGTGCAAGTACATAATCTTCAAGATGTTGAAGATATTCGTTGATTTTATTGATAAGCATGATGAAGGAATTTATATGAATGATGACGATCAAGATGAATCTGATAAGAAGCCATAAAAAATTCTCCAATGTCATAGAAAGTAGTTGATCTCCCTAAGTTAATAGGGAGCTTGGATAAAGGAAAGAGTATATCTCCCAAGTTGAAAGGGAGGGCATATTATAGTCATGATGGATATCATGAAGAAGAAATTGGATAATGCATATTGAGGTGCTGCTAAAAGAAGGAGAAACAAGATTAGGTTGTAGAATGTGTTGCTGCATGTGAATTATGAAAGGAAGCTATATGGTTAAGAAATATTCTGTCAACATTTGTTTGGAAAGCCTCTAAGTCATACCATGATTAATTGAGTCAATCAAGGCAACATCAAGATGTTTGAATACCCTGAAGGTTTGCGTTTACTTATGTATATTTGAAAGGTTAATATTGATTGGGGTTGTGTTTTTACATGTAAATCTCTTAGAGTTTTGGAAACATGTTTTGCATGATTGATGTTATTGATCTGTTTGATTAGGAGATATTTGTTACCAATTTGAATAATCAGGAGTGTTGAGGCATTATGTATGCCCAAGAGGACATTTGGATGACCTGTGTGTTGATGTCTAGTTCCTTAAGTAGGGAGGGTGGCGTTGGTCATAAAGATATGACCTCACATTACACACCTAGTTCCCTGGGTTGATGGTTAGAAAGTAAGGCTGATGGTACCTAGAGGCTGAAAGATTTAGTCCGTCTTAGTCCCACCCGGATAGATTTCCTTGGTCAGGAATCTAGTCCGTGGCACCATCTGTGCTTAAACTCTTCATGGTTCATGTGTTTTGAGATCTTCCATGTACTCGTATTTATATGTGTAATTATGAATACCTCCCTAGTTAAGAGGGAGTGTTGAAGAATGTAACCAAGTTCGGTCATCATAATTGTATTTGAGTTATAAAAAAATGTATTTGTCAAAAGAAAGAAAAATAAATTATTATTATTTTATTATTATTATGAATTATTAAAGCATGAGTTTCATGCTTGGGTCATCACGTTTTAGGTCAAAGTCCCCATTGATGACTTCTAGGTTTTATCAGG